>OZ030017.1:76105418-76705418 GCA_964023405.1 Apodemus agrarius
CCCTAGTTCCCTCTCCCCTCTCACTGTCGCCCTCCCCCTAGCCCAGCCCCCGCCCCCCTTGATGGTCTTGCTACTCTCATGTCACCTATAAGATAGGATTCTGTGCACCTGTAAAGTCAAGGTCTCACGAGTGAGAGACGGAGCGCAGTGTTTGTCTTTCTGAGATTGATTAATTAATTTCCTTACTGGGACTAGTTTGTCACATTCATCCAACATGATACTAGATGAAACGGTAATCAGGAAGACAAGGGTGTCCGCGCCCCCCACGCTTGTTCAACGTAAGGCTTACGGTTTCAGTCAGCACATGAGATTGTGGCAGGGGAATACCGGGGGTATGAGTAGGAAGGGGAGGGGTCGGGACATCCTTATTTGCAGATGGCCTGACCCTCTGCATGGATGAGACCCTAAGGACTCCCCTGGAAGAGCCTCCAAGTTGAAAACACACTTGCAGCGAAATGGCAGGATACAGAATGAAGACACAGAAATCAGTAACCTTCCCGTGTACCAGTAACAGTAACATGCAGAGAAAGAAACCATGGAAGCAAACTGGGCGTGATGGTACGTTCCTGGGATCCCAGCCTGGAAGTGGAGGCAGGAGGATTGGGAATTTAAGGCCAGCCTTGGCAGCACAGTACGGCAAGGTCAGAGCTGGATGAAGCCCTCTCTCGATGAGCGAGGACTGGGGCACAGGAGGCCAGCCCACTCACAGGCTCTGCAGAAGCCTTTCCTCGGAGTCGGGCTCCAAGACGCTCCACTTGCCTCCCTTGTGACAGAAAGGATAGACTGGTAGCGGCGCTTTCTGCTGAAGCCCTCAAATTGCAAATTGGGAGGAATCTTGCCTTGGCCTTGGGGCAGCCCAACGCTGGGCTGGCGGTCTGTGTAGTGAAAATAATCCCAGATGTTCTTCGCTGCCCCGTGGGCACTAGGAGACCTCCTCCACATCCTCATCTCAACAGCCGCCGGCTGCTGGATACCCGGAAGTGAGGCATTCCGACTGACCTCCGTGCAGAGGTCGTGTACATCGACATAGTGGCATCATTGTTCTCTGCGGAGCCCGGGTGCTTGTTCAGAGGGTCCCTGATGGTGAACCCGGGGTCCCTTTTGGAAGAGGTGTAGCAATATCAGCGAGAGCCTGTGTCTGTGGCCCGCCGTGGGAAATGCCGCAGTTCTGAGACGAGCTTGCTGTTCCTGAATGGCACGCCGGTCCTTAACCCGGCAAGAGCCTGTCCCGTTAGCCAGCGCTGTCCTTATTTCCCTGAAGCTCTTCCTTGTACCGCTTATCCTGTTTCACAGCACAAGGGATTAAACCCAGTGCCTTGTGTGTGTTAGGCAGATGCTCCTGATCTGAAGCCACAAACCAGGAGAGTCAGAATACATTCATGGCGTTTGTAAAAATAAATTAAACATGGCCAGGTAGCGTATGCCTTTAATCTCAGCACCCTACTTAGGGGGCAGAAGCTGAATCTCTGAGTTCAAGGACAGCCTGGTCTATACAGTGAGGTACGTGATAGCTAGGGTTACACAGAGAAACCCTGTCTCAAAAAAAACCTTACAAACAGCCGGGCAGTGGTGGCGCACGCCTGTAATCCCAGCACTTGGGAGGCAGAGGCAGGTGGATTTCTGAGTTCGAGGCCAACCTGGTCTACAGAGTGAGTTCCAGGACAGCCAGGGCTATACAGAGAAACCCTGTCTCGAAAAAAACAAATCCAAAAAAAAAAAAAAAAAAACCAAAAAACAAAAACAAAAACTGTCTTTGTGACATTGCTTCTGGCCTTGGTTTGGGCCCAGGACGCCTGGCAGACCTGTTAAACACTGGATTGTCCACAGTAGACGTCATGGGCCTTCCATGGACCTTGCCTCCCAGCCTGGAGAACAGGACCCTGACCATAGCCCCAAGTCCAGGCCTGTCCACTGTGACCTGAGGCCTTCCCTTTAAGCTTCTCCTCTGAAATGGCCTCATAGCGCTAATGTGGTTAAACAAGTGCTCTATTTCCGCGACATCATGCAGGATAGATCTGTCCCCAAGGGAGGCCAGGACAGGAACTCAAGGCAGAAGTCCTGGAGGAGCGTTGCTTGCTGGTTCACGCTCAGCTGGCTTTCCTATGGAGCGTGACGCCACCCGCAGGCCCCCAAACAGACCCACAGGCTGTGCTGTTCTAGACGGTCCCTCCGCTGAGGCTCCCTTTGCAGGTGATGCCGAGGCTGTGTCAGGTTGACAGCTGACGCTAACAGGAATTGAGACACAAGTCCGCACCTAAGCTGCTCCAGACCCCATATCGGCCGTGGGGAGGAGAATCCACATCTCCCTGAGCTTCGTGATCCGTGGCTGTGATACAAAGTTGAAGAAGGGCTGAGACAGGGAGTGTGCCTCCTCTCTACAGAGCACCTGGCCGACGCTGCCACCGTGCTGATGTGAGCCGAGGGCCCATAATGCACTTGAGGAAGAAGAAACAGTATGACAAAGAATGTTTAGAAGGAAAAGGACTTAGGTGGGGGTTCTCCAGGCAGGGACCCCACACACTTAATGGTGTTTCCATCTCCAGATCTCCAGTGATTGTGGGGCTCACCTCAGACACCCAGAGCAGAAACCAAACCCGCATTTTTTTTCTCCCACTTGCAAATGGGGGTGGGGGGAGCAGGGCTGGTCAGAATCTCTTCATGATGACCAGAGATCAGGAAGGGCCCAGGACAGTTGCCTGCAACAAAGGGGTCTCCTTATGCTGAGCTGAGGAGAGGGACAAAGGCCAATGAGTGTGACTGTGTGCCTATGTTATGTGTGTACACACGTGTGCGTGCCTTGTGTATGTATGCTTGTGTGTGTATGCATAAGTATATATAGTGTATGCGTGACTGTGTGTCCACACCTGGGCCAGCCTTGGGCCCCTGGTGTGAACCCTTGAGTTTAATCTCGCCGTAGCCTCAGGACCAGGTTCCCAGGCGTGGCTCATGTGGCTGTGGTCTTCCCTTCTAGGAGCAGCTGGCCGATCTCAAGGAAGACCTGGACAGGGACGACTGTAAGCAGGAGGCCGAGGTGGTCATCTACGAGACCAACTGCCACTGGGCAGACTGCACCAAGGAATATGACACGCAGGAGCAGCTGGTGCATGTAAGCCCCTGTGTCCAGCTCCCACCTGGGGGTGCAGCCCCGACCACAATGGACCTAGAGCCTTCCAATGCCTGTGCTCCAAAGGGGCTGAAAGGGGGCCCCAACCCCTAGCAAATGGGGGGTATAGTGACCAGGTGCCTTGGGAAGCCCCTCACCCCACCCCAAACACATATGTAGTATACATGAAGATCCAAGAAAATACAGAAGTGTGAGAGTAAGGGGGAAGAATAATGAGGAACACACACACACACACACACACACACACACACACCACGGGAGGTGCACAGCAAAACTGAGTGCTCTGAGCTGCAGTCCACATGCACGTGCAGTTCATTCTAGAACTCGCTCGAATCTATATTTCCAGCCTCTCTGCAGCAAGCAAAGGCAGAGGTAGCAATCAGACCCATGCGTTGCAGGTTCAAGCACTTAGGTTGGAGAAACGGGGACAATGCTTGGGCTGGGATTGGGCTCAGGGGAAAATACAGAGGTGGCCACGTAAAGAGATGTGTTCCGCGGTTGGGAGCCCGCTCGGCGGGCAAAGGCCTGGCTTCGGTCCCTAAGAACCCTCCACAAAGGGGCTGGGCGTGGCATCAGATGCCTTCAGTCCGAGTCCTGATGAGGAGGCCAAGAAAGATGCACGCCAGCCACCTAGCCTGCCTGGTGAGTTCTGGGCCGGTGAGAGTCTCTGCCTCAGGACCTAGGACAGAATCCCCTAGTTAGATTCCTGCCTTGACCTGAGGAGGATGCTTTAGGGGTATTTCTGTGGCCCTTGGGGATCACACTCCCCTGGCCCGGGAAAGGCAGGCTGCTCCACAAAGAGGACCTGCCTTTGCGGAGCGCTGCCTCTCTGCTCTCTGAAAGATGGATGGCAAGCCAGACCCCCGTCCATTATTAACAATTTGTCGCTAAGTAAACCAATAAGAAAAAAAATGAAAGGCGTCGTCGGGAAGCATTTTTCTCCTTTGAAAGGCTTTATGAATGGAAAGAGAGGCTGATAGGAAAAGATTTTTCTGGAAGTTCAAAGGGAGTCTTACAGGCTTCCAAGGCGGCATCATCCATGCTTGGCAGTTGGGGTGCCATCGGGCCAGCGGCCTTTCATCTCCGAGGACATGCCTGTTACTCAGCTCCTGGATAGCACTCTAGATTGTGAATTGTCTGGGAGAGACTACAGCACACGCGGTTACGTCTTCCGGGCGTGCCTTGGGGAAACACAGAGGCAGAAGTCAGGCAGTAGCTCTGCCGTGGCCTCACTCGTCACGAAGCTGTTTAGCCCCAGGGTCAGCCTGGGTCTGGGCCTAGAACCCGAAGCTGAGCGTCAGGGTCTAGCTCCAGCCTCCCTCAAAAACAGAGCTGAGGAAGGTCTCTTTCCACCCATAGGATACCTCCTCTAGACATCCTAGAAGCCAGGGGACCGGTATGTCCGCGTTGCTGCACCCTGAGCCTCACCTGGGCTGTGTGGGCTGCTTTTAACCAGCAGTAAACTTAGAGGAGGAGTCAGAGTCTGACAAGTGCTTGTCATACAAGCCTAAAGACCCGAGTTCTGATCCCCGACAGCCACATAAAAAGCCAGGTGCAGTGGTGCATTTCTGTAATCCCAGCACTGGGGAGGTGTAGACAAAGGTTCCCCGAATCCCACTGGCTAGTGGATCTTGCTGAATTAGTAAACCCAGGAAAACCGAGAGGCCCTGTCTCAAAAAGCCCAGGTGGAAAGCAATAGGAAGGCACCCTGTGTGGACCTCTGGCCTCTATGCACACCTATACACACAAGCACATACACGTGCAGACATGTCCACACTCATATCACACACAAGTATTGGGAAGGGGTTGGCTCCAGGGTCTCGTGAGTGACAGACAAGCATTCTACCACTGAGCTACACCCCCGTGCCCTGTTGGCCCTGTCTCAGGGACAGGAGCCATGTCATTTCACCCCCCTCCCCAAGGCCATGAGGGACTCAGCAGTTGTCCTCAGCCCCATCCACATATGTGCTGTGTACACATAGAAGAACGCATGCGTGCTCAAGCTTGTGCATGTGTGGACACACAACCCCCATGTCCCCCACACACACAGATACACAGCAGTGCCCCTCACCAAGGCGGGTGCTACGCATGCCCCGGGGTAGAGGCCTTGGGATGGGATGGTGGTCCCTCCGAGGGCAGGAGGTTGTCTGTGTGAGCTGGGGCTCCGCGCACCGGGGGTGGGGGAGCGGGGGGTGGGGGGATGGGGGGTGGAGCCAGCTGAATAGAGAGTGAGCCGCACTGGGCGGGGCTTCTCTGCGGAGAGAAGAGGGGCGTGGCCTAGAAACTGAGCATCCGAATTGAGGGCTGCCTGGCTGCGAGGCGTGCCTTTTCCGAGGAGGGGGCGTGACCTACTCACCTCCGCACCCTGCCCTGTCCTCCCCCCCTCCAGCACATCAACAACGAGCACATCCACGGGGAGAAGAAGGAGTTCGTGTGCCGCTGGCAGGCCTGCACGAGAGAGCAGAAGCCCTTCAAGGCCCAGTACATGCTGGTGGTCCACATGCGCAGGCACACGGGTGAGAAGCCGCACAAATGCACGGTGAGCCTCCCGCCCCAGCGGAGACACTTGGACCCTGCTGGGCCCTGTGACCCTGGACCCCAAGCTCTTCCTTACCGCCCCAGTGCTTTCTAACGACAAGTGATATTCGTACACTTAAAAGCGTCTTAATTGCATTTATTTATACGGCAGAGGAGGAGAAGGGGGTGAAACACGCACAGAAGTCAGAGAGTAGCTTATCAGAATCCTTTCTCCTCCCACCATGTGAGTCCCAGAGACGCATCCGGGCATCAGGGTTGGCAGCAAGCCCCTTGGTCCGCAGAGCCGCCCCGGCCCCTACCTGTCCATCTTCTTTAGGACTCAGTACTTGACATTTTGTTGCATGGTTTTAAGAATTCTTTTCGTAGCCGGGCAGTGGTGGCGCACGCCTTTAATCCCAGCACTTGGGAGGCAGAGGCAGGCGGATTTCTGAGTTCAAGGCAGGCCTGGTCTACAGAGTGAGTGCCAGGACAGACAGGGCTACACAGAGAAACCCTGTCTTGGAAATAAAAATAATAAAAAAAAAATTTAAAAAAAAAAAAAAGATTTCTTTTTGTAACTAGGTTCCAGACCGTTATCATTCCCACGGTTTTTGCAAATATTTTTTCAACGCTGTGTGTTGCCTTCACTTTCTTGATAATTTCCTTTGAAGCACAAAAGCTTGATTTAGTGAAATCCGATGTTTAGCTGCCATTATCTAAGAAACGATTACCTAACCCATGGTCGCAATGGCTTAGCCAACCCTCCGGCTTCGGCTCCTCTAAGAGTTTGGCAGGAGCGGGGGACAAGCACAGCCCGGCTGGTGAGCGTGCTGGCCTGGCTAGCGTATGTGATCCCCGACTTCCACCCTCAGGCCACACACGCTGAGCGTGGCGGTGCACGCTTATAACCTCAGCACTTGGGACGTGGAGGCGGGAGGGTCAGACGCTCAGGGCCATCCTTAGCTACACTGAGTTTGAGGCCAGCCTGGGCTCTACGAGATCCTGTCTCAGAAATAAAACAAAACAGGGACTGGAGAGACGGCTCAGCATCTCAGAGCCCACTGTTCCTCCCAGGGATCCAGGTTCAGTTCCCGGCTTCAACATGGTGGTTTCCAACCAGCTGTAACTCCAGGTCCAGAGGGTCCACTCCCCAATTTGGATCTTTGGGCAGCAGGCACACATGTAATGTGCAGACATACATGCAAACAAAGCACCTGTACACATAAAATTGAAAAAAAGAATCTTTCAAAACAAAAGACAGTTAAAAATAAGACAGTAAGAGCTGGACTATGGAGAAATCCAAACTGTCATGTGCTTCGGACAGGCGTATAAGAACGTCAAGAACTGGACAGCTTATAAATGTGTGTGCTTTTGTTCATGTAAATATCACAAATAACATACGTACATGCGTGCTCCTGTATTTCATAGTAAAGCTCTCCTACCACGGTCTTTGATACGTCTGAGTTATAGTTTTAGACTGCAGCCCTTTCAGTATTTTCTAGAAGAGAGAGTAACTGTCATTACTAAGGCACGAGCTTTGGGGTGCACGAGTGTCATCGTGTGCCACAGGAGGGGGCAGGGAAGGAGATGCGGGGGAGGCCCTGGGTCCAGCCGCCAAGCATCCGCAGTGTCCCATCTGACCAGCCCGCCTCTTCCCAGTTCGAAGGCTGCTCAAAGGCCTACTCTCGCCTGGAGAACCTGAAGACACACCTGCGTTCCCACACAGGGGAGAAGCCGTATGTGTGTGAACATGAAGGCTGCAACAAGGCCTTCTCCAATGCCTCGGACCGCGCCAAGCACCAGAACCGCACGCACTCCAACGAGGTACGCATGGCTGGGTTGTGTAGACATGCATGCAGGGGCCCCGAGTGTGTAAATGTGTTGCCTTTGACTAGGGGCTAACCGTGTTCTGGTTCCATTTCTATTGCTGTGGTAAAATACCCTGGCAAAAAGCAACTTGGAGAGAAAGGGACTCACTTCCACTTAGAATTCCAGGTTACGATCTATTGTGGGGAAGTCAGGTCAGCAACTTCAGTTAATCATATTCTTCAAGAGCAAATTAAATGCAAGGATGCTTGCTTGCTTGATTTCTTGTATTAGGTTCCATTTCTCTTTTCATACAGTCCACAGCCTCCTGCCTAGGGAATGCTCTGCCCACAGTGGGCTGGGTCTTCCCAGATCAATCAGCTTAATTAAGACAATACCCAATAAGCATGTCCACAGGCCAGTCCAAAGCAATCTCTCACTGAGACTCTCTCCCCACATGATTCTAATAAGATAAAGCTTAACCTGCCACAAACCTTATGTAGGTGCCCCTCCCCCACCAGCCTCACTCCTTACACAAGTTCTGCGTGCCAGCGGGTCTCCCTCTATGTACCACAGCCTCTCCTGCACGGAGCAGGTGCTCCATAAAGTCCCCTCAGCACTCTGACACTCTCTGTACCTCAGTTTCCTCATGTCTGTAACAATTTACAGATGACACCACAAGGTCTACAGGAACAGACCGTAACCAAACAGAATGGCCATAACACTGGATGTAGTGGTGCTTCCTTTTAATCCCAGCGCTGGGGAGGGAGGTGGAAACAGGCAGATTCCTGGGGTTTGCTGGCCAACCAGTCTGACTTAGCATGATCCAGGACAACGAGAGACCCTTCTCAAAAGTCAAGGTGTATGACGCCGAAGAGAGCTCTGGTTTCAAGGTTCTGAGCATGTCCCGAGATACCCTGGACAATACCCCACAGACATGCCCACAGGTCAGCCCAAAACAGACAGTCTCTCACTGAGACTCTCTGCCCACATGATTCTAAATAGATAAAGCTAGTCAGCACAAATCTCAAGCCAGGCGCCCCTCCCCCACCAGCTTCTCTGGCCACTGAATGGTTTCTGCTGCAGATAAGGAAACTGACCCTCAGAGGAGACACAGCCTTGTGTGGTGTCGCAGGCCTACTGGCCACTCCGATGCTGATCAGCTAGACAATTTCTGTGGTTCAGGCAGACCAAAGATAGAGCATTTCGTGTGTGTGTGTGTGTGTGTGTGTGTGTGTGTGTGTGAATATTTTGGATCCTGCATGTGCCCAGCCAGAAGAAGAAGGTCAGATCCCTTGGGACTGAAGTTACAGATGGCTGTGAGACACCATATAGGTACTTGGAATTGAACCCAGGTGCTCTGTAGGAACAATGAGTGCTCTAAGCCACTGACCCATCTCTCCAGCCCTGGGAGAAAGAATATTTCTAACAGCTTAGATGCACTTTAGTACAAAAGAGACCTTGTTTCAGTGCATGTTAGAAGTGAGAGGCATTCCCAGAGGACTCTGGGTGCCTTGGGGTCTCTTCAGACTGAAGCCATCCTTGGGGAGGAGTGTGGCTCCTCCAGAATCATATATGTGCACTTATGTAGATAGATGATGTGGGGACAGGTGTGTATCTAGATGCACATGCATAGATATGGGAGTAAGGTATGTTACATATTTATATATGCATGGATTAAGATTGGTGTGTGTGTGTGTGTGTGTGTGTGTGTGTGTGAGTGAGTAAACATGGTACATATGTCAGTGCAGATGAAAGGTGTTCATGTGTATAAGTACTTTATGCTCATGAAGATATAGGAGCATGTATACATGTATGGAGGTATTTACATGTGTGTTGTACATTTGTATGTGCGTGGTGGGGTGCATATATGTAGTATATATGGGGCCGAGTGTGGGTTTGTAGGTATATCCATATTTGTGTGGATATGAATGAGGGTGGTTTATATGTGTATGTGCATATGTGTATGTATGTTATATGTGTGTGGAAATATGTGCAGGGTTAGGTCCATCAGGTGGTGGTTTGTGTCTGTAGATTTGAGTGTGTACAACCCCAGGACAGAACAAGATGTTCAGAGGCTCAGGTGTGCCCCAAGTGGCCAGGTGACTGAAAGTTTCCTTGGTCCGACCTGCTAAGGACTGAGAACTGTAAGGACTGTCTGCTAAGGTCTAAGAGACTGACATCCCTGCCTGGGTCCCTGGGAGCATGTGCGTCTTTCCCACACTCTTTCTGATCCACGTCACCAGCCTCTTCTGGCAGTTCTCTCGACACTGTACCCCCTCTGCATGCAAGGGTAGTATACAGGGCAGATGGGAAGGCCAGGCTCTTACGGACTCGACCTGCTGCACTCAACCCACAGACAGTGCATGTGTTAGCGCACTTACCCCCGTGCCAGGGCTGCCAGGGAACATGGCATGGCTTCAGAACAGCTATAGCCCCCATTCAAAGTGTCCCCATCCATAATCCAGGCCTGGCTTTCTTCCTAGAAACCCTACATCTGCAAGATCCCAGGCTGCACCAAGAGGTACACAGACCCCAGCTCACTCCGCAAGCATGTGAAGACCGTCCACGGGCCAGATGCCCACGTCACCAAGAAACAGCGTAATGATGTGCACGTCCGCGCTCCACTGCTCAAGGAGAATGGGGACAATGAGGCCAGCGCCGAGCCAGGTGGCCGGGGACCGGAGGAGAGTGGGGAGGCCAGTAGCACCAGCCACGCCGTGGAGGACTGCCTACATATCAAAGCCATCAAGACAGAGAGCTCCGGGGTAAGACAGAGCCGGGTGCCCAGCCGGCAAAGCTCCGTTGCTCAGCTCTGCACGAGGCCCAGACGCCCAGCCTCTTGTTGAGGGTCCTGCTAGAGCACCCACTTCTCAGAGCTGCAGCTCAGCTCTCCTCATTTGTCACCCAGCAACCCCTCATGAATCCTGTCTCGTTTCCTTCACCCCCTCTCACCCAGCTCCTGCTGGGCAACTGAGGCCGGGGCTCGGAGACGCCCTTCCTCTGGGCCAGTCTGCACAGGGTGCGTTTGCCTCTTCTCCGGTACCCGGGGTGCCACTGTGGGTCCCCCACCCTCTGTCCCTGTCTGTGTCCTCCCCGCTCTAGCCTGTGCTCCTTCTGTTCTAACCACCTGTTCTTTGTCTCCGCCTCTTTTTCCCAACTGTACCTCCCCTAAGGATAGACGCTACTGAGGTGAGCAGAGGAATGGGGTGGGGGTGGGAGTGTCCAGGGAGAGAGGGTGGGCTGGGTGCTGTCCAGTGCTCCTGGCTGGGCAGAGGTTGAACTGGCTTTTGGAGAGTCAGGAGGTATCAGGTGACACCGTGGGAATAGGACGAGGCAGCTAGAATGAGACTGGCAGGGATGGGGAACAAGGGAGGGTAGGGGTGAGGTGTGGAGAGCCAGGGAGAGCAGGGGTGTGTCTAGACTAGGTGGAGCAAAGAATTGTGAAGGGCGCCATGGCGAAGACTGGCGTTTCCTGCCGGTTGGGACTGTCTCCGTCCGCTAAACTCGGCGTGGTAGACCTATTGCGTCTTCCCAAGGAAGAGGCAGGGGCAGGGAAATCATCCGACCCAGAGACGAGCCTCAGACTACTCTGCCTACAGAATTAGCTTCCCAGCCCAGATCTCAGACAGCACTGGATGGTGCAGGGTTCTGTGGCGTCCCGTGTTTCTCTGCCTGCCCCACCCCAGCCCAGAGGGAGAGCCAAGTAGGTTGGCTAGGTTCATTTCTATTACGTGACAAAGACCCTGAGAAAAAGCAGGCAGGGCCGGGCAAGTGTGAGGGGAGGATTTGAGCCACAGCTCCACACTCCTGCCCGCCATCTTGGAGGAAATCAAGGCAGGAGCTCAGGCAGCCGGGCACATCACACCCACAGCCCACAGCAGAGAGAGTGTGTGTGTGTCGTTGTCTGCTGCATCTCTCAGCTTCGCTCACTGTGTCCAGGGCACACACAGCCCGGCGCCACCCACAACCTGTGCAGGCCTCCCCACACTCAGTTAACAGTTAAGAAGACAGCCTCCCACAGACACCCTCACAGATTCCTCAGTGCGAACCCCTTCCCAGGTGATACTAGCTTGTGTCAAGTTGATAAAGCCAACCAGCATGGCAGTTTGGAGTGCGCATGCAAGCAGCGCCACACCCCAGAGCTCCCCGCTCCCCGCACTTGTCCCTCCCCTGTGCAGTGAGGGGCAGCTGGCCAACACTTCACCAGAGTTCTGTCACCCCTCACTTCACCGCGGGCACGTCAGCAGGGCTGTGTTGACTACCTTCTCTCTGGCTGAACTTAGTCCCCTTCTACATACAATACGACGAATCCTTGCACATGCTGCTCTGTGGAAGGCAGTCTGGGTCAGACTCGTGGTTGGGGGAAAGGGACTTCATCGTCTTTCACGGGCGTGCAAGGGACGGGTGGCAAGTGCCTCTTTAAAGTAGTTCCCTGCTTCCTCGTGTCCCTGCCCAAGCATGCAGAGCATGGGGTGAATGTGGAATGGTCTTCAGGGCCGGGCGACCCCATCACGCCCTCTGAGCCTGTGTCTTCTTCCACCTTGCCCCTTCAGCTGTGTCAGTCCAGCCCCGGAGCCCAGTCATCCTGCAGCAGCGAGCCCTCTCCCCTGGGCAGTGCCCCCAACAATGACAGTGGCATGGACATGCCGGGGACAGGGCCCGGGAGTCTGGGAGACCTGACGGCACTGGATGACATGTCTCCAGGAGCGGACACCTCAGCCCTGGCTGCACCCTCCACCGGTGGCCTGCAGCTGCGCAAACCCATGACCACCATGCATCGCTTTGAGCAGCTGAAGAGAGAGAGGCTCAAGTCACTGAAGGATTCCTGCTCATGGGCCGGCCCAGCCCCACACACCCGCAACACCAAGCTGCCTCCCCTTCCAGCGAATGGTGAGTGAGGTGTAACGGGCCAGGTGGGAGAGGGCCGGGGGCTGTTTCCTCCGGGCACCGTGCACAGTCCAGTCGGCTGCCCACAGCGGGCCAGATCAGATGGTTCCAAGTTCTTGGTGTCTTTCTTTTCTTTTTTTCTTTTTCTTTTTTTTTTTTTTTTGGTTGTTTTCGAGACAGGGTTTCTCTGTATAGCCTTGGCTGTCCTGGAATTCACTCTGTAGACCAGGCTGGCCTCGAACTCAGAAATCCGCCTGCCTCTGCCTCCCAAGTGCTGGGATTAAAGGCGTGCGGCTGGTTCTTGGTGTCTTATTCAGTCATAGAACTGAAGAAGCCCACAAAAGTAGCAAAACAGAGAAAAAGGTCTTATTCAGAGTCAAACAAAGCATGACTCCATGTCAGCTTCCAAGCTCAAACGTTGCCCTGGGCTTCCTCTAGGAGTCTAGGAAGAGCAGGGGCTGGTTGCTAGGGGCAAGGTGTGGATGATCCTTTGTGTTTGACTGACAGGCTTAGGTTAGGTTCTTTGGGCAAGCCTTAATTTAAACCATATACACACCCAATCATATACAAGTATAACACGATAAATGGGGGAATCTCCCTAAACATTCATTCAAAGTTTACGTTACTGCACATGCACCCCAAATAGGTTCAATCTGGATCAACCTGGTTCCTTGGTTGTAGGTTGTATGTCTGGCCTCTAAAGGCTCCTGAAAGTTGGTAGGGAACTAGAGATCAAAGTGACCGGGCTCTTCGATTTGGAGAGGGGTGTGGATGAAACGCATCGAAGGGCAAGCTGCCCACGTGGAGGTCCTCTGCTGGCCGAGGGGTGTGTGTGCCGTGCGTCCCGAGGGAGGCCCCCCAACCACTCAGCCTTCTACGCTCTCTCTGCCCGCTTCAGCCCTACCCTGTGCGGCATGGAAAGGAAACGGGCCCAGAGAGGTGAAGGCGCCCCAAGCAAACCCCAGCAGCAAGTGAGACTCAGCTCAGCTCTGTGCGGCCCCGTGTGCATGCCGTCCTGCGTGCTGCTGTCAGCCTCGGCACGTAGCCTGTGGCTCCTTGCTTAGCCATTCGGCGTTTAGGGCTTCAAGGCAAAGGCTCGAGGCAAAGGGCAGCATGTTTGCCCTCCCAAAGGACCCAGGGTCAGAGTCACACGCAGAGCAAGTCGCAGAGCACCAAAGCGTCACAGGGCTGGGGTACTGATGTACCGAGGAGGTACCTCCCATGGGGAACGAGCAGGGGGGCCCTCTCAGAGGAGGTGGCCTTGTGCTCAGCAGCTTCTTTCATCTCCAAGAGCATCTCTGGAGTGCCCCTGGGTGCATAGACACCAGGCTGCCCCCCTATGGTGGTATGCATTGGCGCGCCACCGGCCCCACTGTTCGAAGGATTCCTGCCGCAATCTGTGAACATTGCACGTCTGGGATCTCTGGGATTGCAGACAGCTGCCTGCACTCAGGTCGGGACTGTTCATAGGGAATGTGACCACGGCTCACCCATCTCCGCCCTGAAGGGCTGCGAGAGGCCTTGACCGGCCTCGGCAATGTTGGGCTCACTTCTCCTCTGCATACAGTATAGAGAGACCGTGCCTCAACAGAAAGCAAACGCTGGATGTGCAGCTCAGCTGCTGGAGTGCTAGCCTCGTACGCACACGGCCCTAAGTTCAACGCTCAGTACCAAACCAACAGCGCGTGGTGGTGCACACCCGTAACTCCAGCATTCAAAAGGTAGAGGCAGGAGGATCAGAAATTCAAGGTCATCTTTGGTTACAGGCCAACCTGGGATACCTAAGACCTTGGGTCTTCAAGCCAGGGCCCTCCTGAGCCCTGTTGTCAGTAACCCTACAGGTACAGATGAATTTTATATATAGCTAAAAAGAACTGGGGCGGTTTCTCCGTGCTGCCCTGGCTGTTATGGAACTCACTCTGTAGACTAGCCTGGGCTCAAACTCAACGATCTGCCTGCCTCTGCCTCCCCAGCGCTAGGATTGTGTGTGCCACCTCCCCTGTTTCCATCTTCCTTTCTTATACCCAGAACTCTTCTACCACCGAGTGCCTGCTGTGTACCTGGCCTTGCGATGGGGCTCCAGGATCAGTCTGGTCAAGGCGGGTGGGTAGTTACTAGAACTGGTTACTAGTTCTACTGCCTCTACTAGACAAGATGTAGGCGATCCTGTGGTTTTGGGAACCAGCCCAGGGCGTCAGTGTCCTGTGGAGCACAGCCTTTAGCCTCTTGTGACCCCTCCGTCTTTCCCTAGGTTCTGTCCTGGAAAACTTCAGCAATCCTGGGGGCGGTGGCCCGGCGGGACTGCTGCCCAACCAGCGGCTACCAGAGCTGACCGAAGTGACGATGCTGAGCCAGCTGCAGGAACGCAGAGACAGCTCCACCAGCACCATGAGCTCCGCCTACACCGTGAGCCGCCGCTCCTCTGGCATCTCCCCATACTTCTCCAGCCGGCGCTCGAGCGAGGCTTCGCCTCTTGGTGGCCTACGCCCGCACAACGCCAGCTCAGCGGACTCCTACGACCCCATCTCCACAGACGCCTCTCGGCGCTCCAGCGAGGCCAGCCAGTGCAGCGGCGGCGGCGGCGGCGGCGGCGGCGGCCCGGGGCTGCTCAACCTCACGCCTGCGCAGCAGTACAACCTGCGCGCCAAGTACGCAGCCGCCACGGGTGGCCCGCCGCCCACGCCGCTGCCCGGCCTCGATCGTGTGAGCCTGCGTACCCGCCTGGCCTTACTGGATGCTCCTGAGCGAGCGCTCCCTGGCGCCTGCCCACATCCGCTGGGGCCACGGCGTGGCAGTGATGGGCCTACCTATAGCCACGGGCATGGCCATGGCTACGTGGGCGCGGCTCCTGCCTTCCCCCACGAGGGGCCAAACAGCAGCACGCGGCGTGCCAGCGACCCAGTGCGGCGCCCCGACCCCCTTATTCTGCCTCGAGTGCAACGTTTCCACAGTACCCACAACATGAATCCGGCTTCACTGCCACCCTGCCCTGATCGGCGTGGTCTGCACGTACAGAGCCACCCCGGCGTAGACGGCAACCTGACCCGCAACGCCTACTCTCCCAGACCCCCTAGCATCAATGAGAACGTAGTGATGGAGGCCATGGCTGCTGGGGTCGATGGTACAGGGCTAGAGTCCGACCTGGGGCTGGCGGAGGATGAGCTGGTGCTGCCCGATGATGTGGTACAGTACATCAAGGCTCACACCGGGGGTGCCTTGGATGACGGCACTCGCCAGGTGTATCCCACAGAAGGTACCGGCTTCCCCGAGCACTCTAAACTGCCCAGTCCTGGGCTCCAAGGCCACCGCAGGCTAGCAGCTGCCGACTCCAACGCGGGCCCTTCTGCTCCCGGGCTTGGGGGCTGTCAACTGAGCTACAGCCCCTCCTCCAACCTCAACAAGAGCCACATGCCTGTGCAGTGGAACGAGGTCAGCTCGGGCACCGTGGACGCCCTACCCACCCAGGTGAAGCCGCCCCCTTTCCCTCACAGCAACCTGGCTGTGGTTCAGCAGAAGCCAGCCTTTGGCCAGTACCCAGGATATAGCCCACAAGCCCTGCAGAGCAGCTCCGGAGGTCTAGACAGCACCCAACCACACCTACAACTTCGAGGAACCCCCTCTGCATCAAGAGGGGGCTACACACAGCAGCTTCGACAGCCAGCCGCGGGCGGTCAGTGCCAGGGTGTGACGGCAGCCATGAGCCCTCAGGCCAACTACAGCCAAGCCCACCCCCAGCTGAGCCCAAACGTCATCAGCGGATCTCTAAACCCGTACCCCCCCTCCTGCAGCAATATGGCAGCCAAGCCCAGCCACCTGGGACTCCCTCAGCAAATGGAAGTTGTCCCCAATGCCACCGTTATGAGTGGCCATCAACGGGAGCTTGGGATTCCCAATTCGTCCCTGGCTGCGGTGTCACAACCTCACCCAGTCCTGAGCTATCCCCAGCAGGACAGCTACCAACAGGGCTCCAACCATCTGTCGCCCCATCAGCCTAGCTTCATGGAGTCCCAGCAGAACGCGGGCTTTGGTCTCATGCAGCCTCGGCCACCCCCAGAGCCCAACCCGGCTAGCCGTCACCGTGGAATACGTTCTGGGCAGCAGCAGTTGTATGCCAGGACCGCTGCCCAAGCCATGGTCACATCAGCCAACCAAGAGACAGCAGAAGCTATGCCCAAGGGAACAGCAGGAACCATGGTATCCCTAGCTCCTCAGGCATCTCAGGACACAGGGCGGTCACAGGATCAGAACACGCTATACTACTATGGCCAGATCCACATGTATGAACAGAACGGAGGCTGCCCAGTCATGCAGCCCCAGCCGCCACAACCACAAGCTTGCTCAGACAACATCCAGCCTGAGCCTCTGCCTTCGCCAGGAGTCAACCAGGTGTCCAGCACCGTGGACTCCCAGCTCCTGGAGCCCCCTCAGATCGACTTTGATGCCATCATGGACGATGGCGATCACTCGAGTTTGTTCTCTGGTGCACTGAGCCCAACCCTCCTCCACAATCTCTCCCAGAGTTCCTCTCGCCTAACCACACCCCGGAATTCCTTGACACTGCCCTCCATCCCCGCGGGCATCAGCAACATGGCTGTGGGGGACATGAGTTCTATGCTCACCAGCCTGGCTGAAGAGAACAAGTTTTTAAATATGATGACCTAGAGGCCCCGGCTCCCGGCACGGTAGACCTGAGCGACATTAGCCTCTTAGAATATGAGGGTCTAATCCGTTTCCTTTGTCCAAAGTGTTAATTAGGCCAGAGAGGGGTTGGGCAATGGCCAACTCCAAATGACAGCTCTGGGCCACGCCCCTGGGTCTCTTGCAAATATTTTAAGATTCAGGGGCATCCTCTCTGGTGTCTGGCCTATTTGGGGATGGGGGGGGGGAAACACTCAAAGTCTTATTCAGAGAGAAACTCGTTTACATGATGCTTGCCAGCCAGTGTTTATGAGATTACTAGGTCTGGCTTCTTCGTCTCTATCATTCAGCTAATGAGGGAGTACTTTGGCCAAGGGCTTTCTAAGTACATACCCAACGAGGGGAGGGGAGCCACTGTGGGTTTAAATCTGAGACCGTGCTGGATACTCTCCTCCGCTCTGAGAAGATGAATTTACCATCCCACCACCTGCAAGGAAAAGGGATTTACTGCTTCCCCCAGATTCTTCCATGAAACTCGCCAAGGTTGCTCACTGCAGAGGAGAAAGGTGCATCCCCTGGGATGTTGTAGAGTCTCCACAGTTACTGATAGCATCTCCATTTCCTTAGGTAGAGTGGGACCAGCAGATTTTAATAAAACACACATTTTACTATGGGGCGGGGGTGGAGGGGGGCTCTCCTGGCCCGTTTACAGTGTTCTGAAGTGTACAGTGAAGGCCCTCCTGAGAAGAAGACTTGTGTCTACATACCTTGGGTTGCTGTGGGCTAGGAATGGACAGGGCCTCTCAAGGTGGAAGAGGCCTTCCCCAGGAACAGGAAGTCACATGTTTACCCGCTCCTACTTCTCCAGTGCACTATCTGACCACTCTCCCATGGGAGATTCTAGGGCTCCTCTCCACACCATGCTGGTGACCAGCCGTCAGCCCTGAACCACCGCCGGCAGTCTCCATGTCTCCAGCCCCCTGACCTCTCCCCACCTCTCCGGGTTATTTGGCATGGACCAATGAAGACATGCATGGTGTTTGTGGTGGAGTGGAAGATTGAAGGGATTGATTCTTGGACTTTGAGGAATTCTTAACTGGATTTGCTTGTTCGGGATGGCCTGGCCCCAGATAAGAAATGGCATGTGGAAACTGACTCCGAAAAGAGTCAGTCCAGAGCGCACTGCAGGGTGAACCCACGCCTCCACCACCACACACGTGTGCACACCCCAAACCTGTCCCTTTGAGTTAATAGAAACTTTGCCAAACCAGACCTCACCACTCAGAGCTTCCTTCTGGTCGTGACCTTGGCTGTGGTAAGGAACTTCTTAACAGAGTCCGGACCCTCTGAGTCCCAGGGCAGCAGACTTCTCTGTTTACAATCCAGAGACAGGACCAACTCCAAGTGACAGCTCTGGGCCTCGCTCCCCCCTCCCCGCCAGTGTGGCCTCTTTGCCTGACACAGACCCTGGCTTCCCATTCTCTGTCTGTATCTATTTTGTGTAGACATCACCATGCCTGAACAGACTGTGGGGGGGAATCCAAATTTGGTCCGGCCAAATTTATATTGCCAAACATTTTTAGCTTTTTCTACATATGCTATAAATTGAGATGACACGCTCAACTTGTAAATAAGTCTTTTTTGTACATTAAAAATAATTTTTTCATAATTTATCTTGTCGATCTGCTTTTCCCCTGACAGTAGTTAATGAGAATCCAGGCAGTAAATTTGGTGCATTTGAACAAAAGTTAGGCTGTATTTTTGTCATAACAGTGTCAAAACTGACTACCCAACTTAACCCAGACAGGCTTAATTCAAAATCATTTACTGGCTGTTTGCTTTCTGTCACTTTGGGGCGGGGGCAGGCAGGTCTTAATAGTTTGCCAAGATTGGGATATGAATGCGCTCAGCACATCTGAGTCATATAGCTGAAGTCCCAGTGTGCTGGATCTCAGTACAGACCCAGGCACAGTCTGTGGTTTCTGGGGTGGTACCCGTTTAGAGTTGGGGGTTTTTGATTACTTCCTCATACTGTGATCAAACAGACCAAAGCAGCTTAAGCAGGGAGGGTTTACTTTGGGTCAAAGTTCGAGGATACAGTCAGTCTGTCTTTGTGGGGATGTCTGACAGGGGAGCATAAGGTGCTTGGCCACATGGCGACCACAGTCAGGAAACCGAGTGTCAGCTCCAAGTCTTTCCTTCAGCCCAGGACCCCAGCTAGTGCCATGGCTGATCTGTGGCTAGCACAGGGTTAAGGTAGGTCTTCCCAGCACGGTTTGCCCACTCTAGATAATCCTTCACTGACTTGCTTACAGGCTTGTTCCCTTGTTTCCTGACGATCCCGGGACCCATCAGGTTGACCTTGAGACTAATCACCTAAGGGAGTGAAGGGTGGGAAAGGGGGCAGACCCCCAAGGTTGGCAAAAGAGATGGTCAGGCAGGCAAGGGAGGCCCCAGATGCATAGCTGCCAGCCTCGGGTGAAGGGCCAGGGGAGATGAGCTGTGACCAGAGCTGAGCCTCCTGGCAGGCACACAGGGAGAACCTGGAGCGCCTCCGGGAGGTAGACAGGGAGAACTGCAAATTGACAGCCCTGGGCGACTTGAGCCTCAGGAGGAAATACAGCTTGGTTGGTTCAAATCCCCAGAACCCACATAAAAAGCAGACACAGTAGTAGCATACTTATGTGGAGATGGGATCAAAAACCAGAATCCCCAGAAGTTAATGGTCCAGCTAGCCTGGCCTATGAAGTGGAAAAGAAATCCAGAGACCCCTTCTCAAGGTAGAAGGTAAGGCCCAACACGCAAGGTTGTCCTCTGTCCTGAACATCTACACTGGCAGTGTGCATGCCTACACACATACACACACACACACACACACAAACACACACACGGGTGTGGGGAGAGTGCAAGTGCACACAGATTAAAAACAAGTGAGGGAAGCCTGTAATCCCAGCACTTGGGAGGCAGAGGCAGGCGGATTTCTAAATTCAAGGCCAGCCTGGTCTACAGAGTGAGTTCCAGGACAGCCAGGACTACGCAGAGAAACCCTGTCTTTAAAAACCAAAAAAAAAAAAAAAAAAAACAAGCAAACAAACAAACAAACAAACCAAGTGAGGGGTTATAGTGATAGCTCAGTGATTAAGAGCAGTTAAGAGCACTGACTGCTCTTCCGAAGGTCCTGAGTTCAAATCCCAGCAACCGCATGGTGGCTTATAACCATCTGTAATAAGACCTGACGCCCTCTTCTGGTGGGTGTGTCTGAAGACAGCTACAGTGTACTTATTTATAATAATAAATTAATCTTTAAAAAAAAAGCATTTGTTGCTCTTGCAGGAGACCCAAATTTAGTTCCCAGCACCCATGTCAAAAGGTTCACAACCACTGTAACTTTAGCTCTAGGAGGGATCTGACATTCTCCTCTGACCTCTGGGTACCCTCATGCATGTGTGCATACACTGAGACACGCGGATACATATAACATTAAAATAGAGGGCTGGAGAAATAGACAGATGGTTCAGGACCCTCACTCCTGCAGAGGATCCAGGTTGGGCTCCCAGAACCCACGTAGCGGCCCACAGTCATCCCTAACACCATTTCCAGGGAAATGATGTATTCTTCTGACTTCCTTGAGCACCAGGTATGCCACAAAATACTCAGACACCTGTAGGCAAAGTGCTCATACACCTAAAATAAATATTAAAAACAAAGTATTTTTTAATAAAACAAAATGTGTAGAGGCCAGAGGACAACCTAAGCTCTCATTTGTCGGGCACCGTCCATTTCCTGTTTTAGTCCTGAGTCTTCACTGGCCTGTAGGCTTGGCTGGCTGGCCGGCGAGCCCAGGGCCCACCTGTCTCATCCTCACCAGTGCTGGCACCAGCACGGGCCACCACGCCCAGCTATTCATTTATTTATTTATTTTTAATTTTTGTTTGCTTGGTTGGTTGGTTTTGTTTCGAGACAGGGTTTCTCTGTGTAACCTGGTTGTCCTGGAACTCACTCTGTAGACCAGGCTGGCCTGAAGCTCACTGGTCTGCCTTCCAAGTGCTGGAATTAAAGGCATGTGTCACCGTGTCTGCCTCTTTTTTTTTTTTTTTAATGTGGGTTCCATGGTAGGAACTTTGGTCCTAGAATTTACAGGCAAGCACTTTCCTGGCAGCCATCTCCCCAGCCCTGAGACGGAGGGTCTCCATCTCCCAGGGATTTGGAGCCTTCCAGCCCACAGTGGCAGTCACTGGCCCTGGCTCGATCTCAATCATCACACTGGTTTCCCACACACTGGGTCACCCTATCTCAAAAGCCATACCACATTTCCTTTGGTGATCTCGCGCTCCCTATAGATAGATTTGTTTACTGGTCTTCCATATCAGCCTGATATAGACAATGTCTTGGAGGTCTCTAGGAACCCTTTGAGACATCTTTAAAAAACAAAAAGACAAAAAGCAAAACAAACAAACAAGCAAACAAACAAAAAAAACCCAAAACAAATGAAAATACTGAGGGACTCCTGGAGCCCAGGATGGCCTCAAATTAACTATCTAGATGAGGATAGCCTTAGGTTTCTGGTCCTCTCCTACCTTGGCCTCCTGTCGCTGGGTTTACAGGCAGGCGCCACCAGGCTCAGTTCGTGTATCGCTAGGGATCAAACCCATGTTTTCCTGAATGCCAAGCGAGAAGTCCACCCAATGAGCTACATCATCGCTTACAGACAAATCTTCACCAAGCATTTCTCCACACAGGACGCTATTTTTTTTTTTCTTGCCCTTTTACCACCACCGGCAAATTTCCTTATTTTTCATTTCCAAGCCTAGGTGTTACGTATAAGAATAGCCATCTCCCCAGGTGGATTTCTGAGTTCGAGGCTAGCCTGGTCTACAGAGTGAGTTCCAGGACAGCCAGGGCTACACAGAGAAACCCTGTCTCGAAAAACAAAAAAAAAAAAAAAAAAAAAAAAAAAGAATAGCCATCTCCCATTCATGACCACTCTGTGTATGTGACCCTCAGCCTAATGAGCACTGCCAAAGAAAAGCAGCGACCAGCCGGAAGCTCTGCCGTGACTCAGAAGTGACAGAGGGGCTGAAATTACCTGGGTGGCCACCGAAGACAGCTCGTCTCTGCTCCTGGGGACGTCTAATGACAAGGACATGATAACAGGACAAGAGAGAACACGGGAGGCCTCTTCGGAACTGGACCAGGAACCAGAAGCAAATCACAGAGCTAAGCCCTAAAGCAGTTGCTGGGGAACGCCAACACAATGAGAGCAGCCTCATAACGGAACAGCCCGCCCTTCCATCTCCTCCCACCACGCCCAGCCCTTCTCGTGGTAAGACCACAGCCTTGGTGACTTGGTCTGCTGCAGTGACAAACTACCTGATAAAGGCAGCCCAGGAAAGGAAGGGCTTGTTCGGGCTATTGGTTGGAGGCAGAAGCAGGTACGTTACATCAGTGTCGGGGAGCAGGGAAAGATGACGGCACAGTGCTCCTTCTCACCCAGTGCAGGGTTCCAGCTCACTGAGCAATGCCGTCTGTATTTCGGGTGCGTCTTCCCACCTCAGTTAACATAATCTGGAAACCCCCTCCCAGACACGCCCAGAGGTGTGTCTCCTAACTGAGTGTGGATCCCCACAAGTTGACAGTCCTAATGACTATCACACTCACTAGCATGAACAGGGTGTGGTGGTGCGTGCCTGCGAGCCCATCCCTCGGGAGGCAGAGGCAGGGCATCACCCATGGTTTCGGGGTTCATGGCCTGTGTTCCAGGCTAGCAGGGCTACAAGACTAACTGATATAGCAGTCCCCTTCTATCCTGTGTGACTATCTCAGTCTATTCTAAGCCTAGAAGACAGAAACAGCCAAACACATACACATACATATACAAATTCACACATATACATATAAATACACAAACACACACATATTATACCCATATAATACAAACACATACATACATACACAAACACACATACTTACACAAACACACTCACATACATACACAAACACACATACATATACACATACAAAGACATACACACATACATATACAAACACACACAGTACAGCACTGCCCGACCAGGTTCTCAATGCTGTTAGATATCGTAAGGCAAAAGTCACATGAACAGAGGCAGGCCAGTAACCCATATGAGGTTAGATGGTCACATTGACTTTGAAATGGTAAAATACGGATTTTTTTTTTTTTTTTTTTTTTTTTTTAGACTGAGAAGCCCAGTGTAGAGATTGTAATGACGCCTTGTGCATTAGGGAGGGCTTCTGGGCAAGCACACAGTAGGTAGTCAAAATACTAAAAGTCATCAAATGACACTGGCATGGTGGTGCTCATCCATAACCCAGCTCAGGATGCAGGAGGGTCAAGGGTATCACCAGCTCCAAGAGCAGATCCGAGACCACAGGCTACATGAAACCCTACCTCAGAATAAAAATACAGTCTGCAAACAGCCTGAAGAAGAGAGGTAATGGGGAACAAATAGCAATCCAAAAGAGAAAAGACGGAAATAAATTAAGGACAACAGCAAGCGGCACTAAACGCAGCCCCGTCGATAACTACATAAAACCAAACAGCCTAAAAGCTTCAATTAAGACACACACAGAGAGCGGGGCTGGAGCCTTAACTGTGCAGCTTTAAGACGTCCTATAAAGCGGCCGTCATCAAGACAGCAGGATTGGCGATGGTAAAATTGCAGATCGGTGGCCTGGGACAGAGGGCGGTCAGCAGACATCACCAGAGACCAAAATGACCGTTCTGAAAGGCTTTGTCCAACCTGTGACCCACCTGCCTCCCAGGATAGCTATGATGCAGCCCAACACACAATCGTAAGTTTACTGAAAACTTTAGGAGGCGTGTGTGTGTGTGTGTGTGTGTGTGTGTGTGTGTGATGAGTGTGAACTTTATAGATGACAGGATCACGCAGCAATGTCAAAACATTAGGCATGGGTCAGGGACTTAGCTCAGTGCTACTCTGCTTTGTACTAATAACTATCATTTGACTTATCTGGCAAGTGGAAACCCCCTGGGCTCATCCCCCAGCTCTCTCCACGTACCTCTCATCTGTCCGTCATCTCCCCGTTTATCCACACACCCACCTGTTCCTCGTCCGTCTACCCTCTTACCTCTCCTCTACCTTCCACCCGTCACTCACCTGCCCGTGCCTCTGTTTACCCATCTGGTATTTAAGCACGTCTCCATCTCTCTCTCTGCCTCAGCTTCCCATCTGTCTGTTCATCTGTCTCCTATCTCAGTGGGCGTCTCTGCCTAGGATGATGCTTGGGGAAAGGAAAGGCTGGCACCTCTCTATAGCACCATCGCATCTGTGGGAAAGGAGCCATCGTGAATGCTTCCAGGTCACAGACACTGAACCAAGAATGACAGATCGCCAGATGGGTCATCTCCCACCATAGAAAGCTGTCATTAACCCATCCCAAATTCACAGTCAGAAACAAGGAACATGTGTCCTCAGCAAACAGCAGAACCTCCAGGCTGGGCTCAGTGGTCCTGCTCTGTGTGTGGTCAGCAAGGAGCAGCAGTGACCTGGGCAAGATTCTTCTTATGGTGATATCAGAAACCTGAAGACGTACAGGGTTTGCAAGATCTTTTAAGGGTCTAGCCTCAGAACGTGTGTGAGCCATGTGGTGACGACCCAGGCAGACTTGACCACATCGGAGTGTGAGAAAGAGGTTTTAAGGATTCCGTGACTGAGCCTGAAGAATGGGCACACAGAAATGGTGGGGAATGGCATTCTTGACGAAAGGAATTGCATGTGTAAAGGTCCTGAGGCAGGAGGGAAGGAGCACAGTAGAAGCAAGCCACTGAGGAAAGCTAGCACAGCCTCAGGGAGACAGAGGCAGGGCTGAGGAGAGAGTCAGAGCCTGTCAGTGTGAGGCTTTAGAGGCTAAGGGAAGTTCAGCCTTCCCCACAGTGTCTTCTGACATTAGAAAGGATTTGCCAACAAGACCCACATACTGGGAAACTCCAACCAACTTCAGAGAGGAACCAGACATAAAAGACTGTCTCGGGCCACCCTACAGCCCACCTCAGGCTGTCCCAGGCAACCCCACAGCCTGCCACAGGCCACTGCAGGGCCCCAGAAATGGACCGTGGTGAGAGGCTGAAGAGTTTACTCAGGGTGAGCCCGGCAGGATGCGGTGGCAGGATCTGCATCATCTTCTGTAGGAAGAGTCAGACTGGAGGTGGTCAGGGAGTGTCTGGTTCCTGTCTCATCGTCCATTGATGCGCTGTGACAAATCACCTGACAAGAACCAGCCTAAGGAAGGGCTCATATGGACTCTCAGTCTGAGGGTACAGTCCATCGTCGCAGGAGACCATGGCACGGATCTCACTGTCCATTGTACCACGCAGGATGCCTGAAACCACGCGCAACATCACTTGGCTGTGTAGGTCCTCGAAGAAGGTGGGGAGTGCCCCAGAGCCTTGAGAACACCCAACATCTGGTGGCAGAGTCTGAATGAGGCCTGAGAGAAGAGGAGAGCAGGCGCAGACGGCTCAGGCCAGAGCCCAAGGTAGGAACTTATCAGAGGAGGGCGGGAGACATTGGCCAGAGAGGCTCATCTTAGGGGACACGGAAGCCTGGGTCTCCTCTTCCCATCCTCTTCCTCCTCCTGCACCAACTCATCTTAGCACCTCCTCCTTTTCCAGCACCTCCTCTCGGTCTGTGTGTGTCGCTCTCTGTATCTGTCTATCTGTCTGTCTGTCTGTCTGTCTGTCTGTGTCTCACTCTCTCTCTTTCAAACACACACACACACACACACACACACACACACACACACACACCATCCTCTCTCATCCTGAATCCCATGGGAAATCTCCATACCCATCCCAGAACCCTTTGCATCACCTCAAGCCTTTTCATCAACCCCCCACAAAGATCAACCCCCCCTTTGCATCTCACCCACAAGCCTTTGCACCACTGCCCAGCCTCCACCCTATACTTGAACCTCTCATATAGATTCACGAGCCCGCATCCCCGTGGTACTGTCGTATACATGAAAATGAAAGTCTTCTATCCAAAAGGATGGGACGGGGCTTCCACACTGGGGAGCTGGTTTACAGAACTCTGTTCCACTTCCCATCCTTGTCCCGACCCACCCCTCCCCACTCCTCCCCTCCCCACTCTGGTCTTGAACCACCATCTTTCAGCGTCAGAGCATTCCTTCAAACACCGTTTCCTGCTTAGCGTCCCCACCCCGACCAGGTCCCACGGCTCCCTGGGATCTCTGGACTTCAGCACCTCCCCTCTTTTCTCACTTCATTTCTTCTGTATACTCTCGTGACTATCCAAGTAAATGGCCAGCACATGCTGCCTTGGGGCATTTGAACGGGCTTTCCCCTCAGATGGCCAAACGACTCATACCTTTCTCAGGCTTTTGCTCTCAGTGCTCCCCCCCATTTAACTACCCTATTTAAACAGACAGGGGCGGTGGAGTGGGGGGATCCCTGGTAGAGCACTTGCCTGGCGTATGGAAGGCTCTGGGTTTGATCTCCAGCACCAGAAAGAAATAAACGATCATACCTCACCCGTTACCTGCTATGCTTTTCCCTGAAGCACAGATGGCCTTCAAAACTGTAATTCACACCTTCTGAATGAGCTCACTGGTGACGAGAGCCGGAGCCGGAGCCGGAGCTGGGCGAGCATGTGTGCAGGGAGGCTGGGAGGAGGGAGACAAAGGCGGCTGCTTGCGAAGCTTTCCAGAAGTTTGCCAAGATGAAGGAAGAACAATAGAAGGAGAGGCTTTGACTGTGAGGTTTTGTGTGTCTGTTTTGAAATAGGGTCTCATATCGCCCAGGATGGCCTGGAACTCCCCTGTGTAGCCAAGGATAACCTAGAACTCACGATCCTCCTGCTGGAATTGCAGATGGGCGATGCCTCGCCTGAGTTTTATCGAGCTGCGGATGGAACCTGGAGTATTGTGTGAGAGAGACAAGCGCTGTGCCAGCCACACTTCCAGCCCTTGGTTATGATCGTCAATAGGAAAGAGAAGCATTTCTTAGACACTCAATAGGAGGACGTGGATCCCAGCAGAGGATGTGAGAGGTACCGGGAGAGTCGGCCCAGAAGGACGGGTGTACCTGCTGGAACTAGAGATAAAGATAGAGTGCAGGAAGCTGGGGGTTCGGAACTGAGGAGGAAAGAGCTGCTGGCCTGTCTCTCAACACAGGAGTCAAGACTGTGTCCCAGAAGAAAGAGGAAACAGGGGTCCCAAAGAGTTGAGGAGGCTTTGAGACAGCCTAGACAATGCTATCCTAGCCCAGAGAATCTGGAAATGACACTCATGTGGATGGAAGACAAGATCCAGTGGGAGCCTTGTTCCAACTGGTATCCAGGTGGAATCGTGGAGGCAATCTGAGGTCCGGGTTATCACTAGCCTGGCCGCAGCCTGAGTATGGGCTGCAGACGGGGTTCTGCACACAAGCCAGGCTTGGGGAAAGTCCATCTGCCCATCTGGGAAGATGTCGGGGAACAAGAGATGTCTCTGACTCTGACTTGGGCCTCCTCGGGACGAGGCTTCTTGGGGGGAGCTGCCCCACTCAGTGCTTCTCAATGCAACGTTTTTACTAGGTGCAGGGAGAGCCGCAGGCGTCCCGTGGCACAGCCGGCTGCTGCGGCTAGAGGTAATTCCCCAGTGTCCTTTATTGCCTCTGTTCGGTGGGAGTGACACAGATCCTGCTTTACGAGCTGGCAGCGTAGCCTCAACCAGCACAGTGGCTGTCAATAAGGGCTGTGTTTTATATCACAGGCCGGGCGATTTATGGGGGGCCCAGCACCCTGCAGACAGCCATTTGGCCAGGGAAGAAAATGACCTAATCCTTAAGAAATTTGGAAGCTAGAAAACAAACGTGTGTATATGGCGCACCCGCGAGCTCGACCGTGTCTGTCTGTGCCAGGTTTGTCTGCAGCCTGGCCAGGCACTGGAAAGCAGAAATAGCTGTTAAATACACTGACTATAAAACTTAAATGAAATCAAATGACTCACTTCCTGCTGCGTAGGGCCTTTGCATCACACCTGATAAGCAGGGTTTGGGGGAGGGGGGTGGGTCATTTCCTACCAAATCAACCTGCATTCCTTTCTTCCCAGGAAAGCCACGCTCTTTGCAAAACATGAGTAATGTCTCCACTTGGATATGCCCATCTCAGTACTGAAGCGCCTGGTTTTGGTTTGTTTCTTAGCACCCCCAACTGTGTGTGTCCGTGGATGGAGAGTGTGTGTGTGTGTGTGTGTGTGTGTGTGTGTGTGTACCTATACACACACGTGTGTGGTTGCCAGAGGGGGATGCTGGGTGTGCTGTTCCATCTCTTTCCATTTCTAGTCCTTGAGACAGGGTCTTTCACTGAACCTGGAGTGGGCAGCCGGCAAGTCCCAGCCATCCACCTGCCTCTCTCCTTCCCCACACAGTGCTAAGGTCACAGGCTAAGCAGTCACTTCTCGACCTGCGTCAGTGTGACATGATGTGGTCACCTGCAAGGTTCAACTGAGTCACTTTTTTTTTTTAAGTCTCATAATGTTTGAAGTCTGGGTTAGGTAGGTCTCAGCCCTAGCTATCCTCAGCCGTTATGCGGTCTGCAAACTGTGGATTGTGCATACCTGTGTCCGCTCCCAGCTTCTGAAGAGTGGGTACCTGTCATCTGGCTCCACATCCAAGGCACGGCTGCGCTGGGGCACCACGGTAGGGGCTCCATCCCTGGCTGTTGAATTAAAGCTCAGATCAAGGCGTGATGGTGTGTGCCAATCATCACAGCACATATGAAATGGAAGCAGGAGGGTCAGGAGTTCAAAGTTATCCTTGGCTTCATATCCAGTTTGAGACCAGCCTGGGCTACCTGAGACTTCTCGCCTGAGTTCTGGGGATCAAACTCAGGTCCTCATGCTTATAAGGCAAGCCCTCACTACCTGAGCCATCTCCCCAGCTCCAGATGCCTGGCATTCATTCTCATCAAAAGTCTCCTCCAGTATGGTAGCCCCTCCAGTCCCCAAAGATTCTCGTCATCCCTCAAGAGGTTGCTCCACCCCCAAACATTTTGCTGCACAGCCGCCCAGCTCCTGCAGCCATGCCTTCCCATTTAACCCTAGGCATACCCTGGAGAGGGAGGCGTGGCTATGCTCCTGCAGCTGAGAAAACAGGCTTCAGGATAAACATTTGCAGCATCGCCTGGGTTGAGACCCCCAGACCGGCCGGCCCTGGGCCAGACCTCTGCCCTCCCCCTGCAGCTCCCCCTGCCAAGGCCTGAGCCGGCTGTGCTGAGGCCAACGGTGCACGGAGCCCCCAGTAGCCCTGTCAGGATGGCCGATCTCCACCCTCAGACAGAAACTTGGGTATGGCAAATCTCTGGGCTGGTCCAAGGCCCTACAGTGAGCCCAGCCTAATCGCCACGCTCCTGAGGGACAGGGTGAGGGGGAGACAGAGTTAACCTAGGTGCTGCTCCTCGTGACCCATCCGCATCGTGCTTTGATATCTCATGTTTACTATGTATTTAAATATAGCACACGCATACATAATATACATATATAATCACTCAGGTCAAGAAAATAAAGAAATATCAACATTATAGTACTGACAAAATGAAAACTATCGACTCTTTGTACGATAGTCTTTACACATACCAACTTTAATCCTTCAGCACCCGGCTAAAGTGATACTATTTTTGGTAACTAACAGTCCCATACCCAATACAGGAATTAATAAAACTAAAACACCTGCAAAGCATTCCGCCTGAGTACTGCCTCTGTCCGATGGTGATGTAATGTGTTACTTTATTAACACGGAGAATATACCCTCAGCTTTAAAAGGCCTTTCACCGAAGCCCCGCACTTACCAAAGGCATTACACCCAACAGTTGGCACCAGGTCAGTTTTCCATTTTCATGGTGATCAACTTCCAAATTTGGGGACAATTCAGCTTTGTGGGTAGTTTATTGCTACTGCACCTGGAAGTTGTTCCCAAACAGGCCAAATTCCATGAACCTACCTGTGGTGGGTGAGGAGTATGTGTGTGTGTGTGTGTCTGTGCGTGTGTTTCTGTGTGTCTCTGTGTCTGTCTGTGTGTGTGTCTCTGTGTGTGCATGTCTGTGTATGTGTCTGTATGTGTGTGTGTCTGTGTGTGTGTGTTTTTGTGTCTCTGTGTGTGTGTGCATGTGTGTTTGTGTGTGCTCATGTGTGTGTGCATGTGCACATTCTCAGATTACCTTCCAAGCAATACCCACTCATTATGTAAGAATAACATGAACTGAAGTTTCTAGGACAAGGAGCCTTAGTGATGTCAGACATTCTATTAGACAAAATTGGCTCCACAGATAAATTATTTCAGGCCTCATTCCTTAAATAGTCATTTATTGAACACTTCTGTGTATGACCTAACATCTTCGTGATGATTTGGTAAGCCCTTTTGGAATGATTAGCTCCCACCTCCCGAAAGGCCAAGGATGTCGTCAGACAGCACCCGAGGCCGACAGCAGAGGCTTCCCCCTCTGAGCTGGAAGCCACCAACTTGATGCTCCCACTAATTATTCAAAAAAAATTACTTGATTTATGACTTTCTTTGTTTCATTGTGATAAAAACTTCATGCAACTTTTACCACATTGAAATACAGAAGTTTTGCTAACCTAAATCCATGTTTCCAGATGTATGTTTCCACTTGTATTTGGGTCCTGAATAAACTATTTCTTATTCCTTCTGAGATGAGAGCTGTGGCTTTTTGATGTATTAACAATAATTAACAAAACAGCTCATTTGCAGCTTCCATGTGTTAGAAATATTTTAATTGATTCGTTAATTGTTTTTGAGAGAGTCTGTCTATGTTACCCTGGCCAGCCTAGAACCTGACATATAAGCCAGGCTGGCCTAGAAATCACAGAGATCTTCCTTCCCTTACCCCCTGATTGCTGGGATTAAAGACATGAACCATTATACCTATATCTATTGCTGTTTTTTTAAATCATATGTGTATGTGAGTGCGGATGGAATTATGTGCCCATGAGTGCAATGCCCACAGAGACCAGAAGAGGGTGTCAGATCTCCTGGGATGGGAGTTAGAGGTGCTTGTGAACTGCCCAACCTGTGTGCTGGGAACTGAACACGTGTCCTCTGAAAAAGCAGTACAGATTCTTTTTTTAAAAAAAATAGTAATAATTTAATTTAATGTGCGTGGGTGGTGTTTTGCCTGCATGTGTATCTATGCAGCACTTGAGTTCTCGGTGATTGTGAATGCCAGTAGAGGGCATCAGAGCCCCTGGAACTGGAGTTACAAGCAGTTGTGAGCCACCGTGTGAATGCTGGGAATAGAATCTGGGCTATCTGGGACAGCAGACACCGTGGTATTTAACCACGGAGCCATCTTTCTTGTATTAAAAGAAAAGAAAAGAAAAGAAGACAAGACAACTACAGCAATTGTTTAGACCTTAAACCAACAACGTTGGGGTTTTGTTTGGTTGGTTTGTCGCTTGGTTTGCTCGGGGTGTTTTCACAGAGGACGATTTTACTGCCAGTGCTGTTTGGAATTGCTGGCCCTGGACGCCAGTAAAAAGGGCAACTGGACCGTGCGTCTGCTTTATTGTGGGTCTAGGGAAGATTTCTGTTCCTGCTATTGGTTTGTCTGTCGTTCTTGCAGTTCTGTTGAGCACGCCCAGAGCCTTGCACGGTCCACAGGAGCTGTACCTAAGCCCGCTGTTTTATTATTTACTTTTATTTTTTCCCTTGATCAGTCATCCCCAGACCCCGTTACCTAGCATGGACTGTCCCACCAGCTGCTCCTGGCTTGAATTCACCTCTCAGCATCAAATGTTAGTCAGAGTAACACGAAAGCGGGGGTCCCCTCTCAGTCCTCTACAAATATCAACTTGGCAAGGAAGGGTCCTTGTCCCCACACAAATCCTTCCAGGCCACCCTCTGCTTTCCCTTTTACCTAAAGGTTACCTCACTTCCTGGTTCCCTCCAAGATACCAACTCCTTCATATGTCTCTACCATGGATGACAAGGCTCCAAGGACCCTGTTCATCTAAGCTCCACCCACAGTCATTGCTGCCCAACACCCGAGTGTATCTTGAGAGATGCTCAGCCTCTGGCTCTGTTTGCGCTGATGCAGCACCAACAGTGTGGTATGTCCCGGCAGCCGCACACGGTGTAAGGCAGCAGAAAGGGCAGTCAACCCTTAGGAGGTTCCCCCAAACCAGCAGAAATCCCAGTGCTCTGGAGTCTGCCCTTCCAGACTTTCTTTTCCGGTGTGTGTGAACTCTTTGCCTGGAGGGTTGGAAGGGACTAGCACTCTAGGAGGCCCTGTGAGCAGCCTAACCTCACTTGACACCTTCCATTTTCTGCAACAGGATTCAGAAGGGCGGCAGGAGATGCAGCAGATCTTCTTCAAGAAAGGCATGGTATCTGATCCCAGCGATGGAATCCCTGTGGGCTAGGACACCACACGATCTGTGGGACCTGGTGCCCTTGGGCTGCTGATCAGACACTTCTGCTTCTTTCCAAGCCAGCTTTCCTCCGTGGTTCTGGTGTGGCTTCTCTCCATTGTGGCTGTCACCATTGTCAAGACACTGCTAACTGTCCTCTTGTCATATTTCACTTGGGAGTCAGAGAGATGGATGGTGTGTTAACTTTTCCTGGGGAGAGGTGATCAAACATCCACTAACTCCAGATAAGGCCCCTCATGGACAGCATCATCCCACCTGAGTCTAAATTAGTGAAGCAGTAAGTTTGGGGGTGACTTATAGGAACATAGGTGACACAGGCCAACTGCATCACAGGGCATGCATGACTCATGAAAGCTGTACCCTGAAGCTCCTTACAGACTTGTAGATAACTCCACAGCAATTAAAAATCTATATTTTAGCTCATTTATTTTATATATGTATGTGCATGTATGTATGTGTGTGGGCTTAAGTATGCTACAGTGCACATGTAAAAAAAGTCAAAGAATGACTTGTAGGAGTTAGTTCTCTCTTTCAACAATGTAGGTCCCAGGGACTGACCTCTGGTCATTAGTCTTAGCAATACCTACCTTTACCCGCTGTGCTGACTAGTTTTGTGTCAACACAAGCTGGAGTTGTCTGAAACAAGGGAGCCTCGATTGAGAAAACGTCTCCGTAAGATCTGGCTATAGACAAGCCTGTAGAGTATTTTCTTAATTAGTGACTGATGCGGGTGGTCTTGGATGCTATAAGAAAGAAGATTAAGTATACCATGAGGGCAAGCCAGTAAACAGCCATCCTCCATGGCCTCTGAATCAGCCTCTGACTCCAGGTTCTTCTGCTCTAAGGTAAAATAAATCCTTTCTTCCCAAACTTGCTTTTGGTCATGGCGTTTTATCACAGCACCATAACCACTAAGTAAAGTAAAAAAAAAAAAAAAAAAAATGGTATCAGGAGTGGGGTATTGCTATGACAGAACTGACCTTGTGTTTGGGGAGGCTTGTGGTGGCATTTGAACTTTGGCCTGAGAAAACCTTTGAGTGCTCAGAGCTCAGCAGGCTATTCTGGAAAGTAAGAATGTTAAGAACATGCAGACAGTAGAAGCCTAGCCTATACATTTTCAGATGGCTGTTTTGAGAGTCCCTTAAAAACTCTACTGGGGCCACTCTTCAGTATGTTGAGATTAAGAATCTGTGGTTCTGGTCAGTTGAGGCTGAAGAATCAGCTGTGATTAACAAGAGACCAGAACAACTGAAGTGAAACCTTTGCTTTTCTGGGTGTCTTAGGGTTTTACTGCTGTGAACAGACACCATCACCAAAGCAAGTCTTATAAAGGATATTTAATCGGGGCTGGATTCAAAGGTTCAGTCCATTATCGTCAAGGCAGGAGAGTTGCAGCATCCAGACAGGAAGGGTGCAGGCAGAGATGAGAGTTCTACATCTTCATCTGAAGGCTGTTAGAATACTGACTTCCAGGCTGCTAGGACCAGTGTATTAAAGCCCATGCCCACAGTGACACACCTACTTCAACAGGGCCACACCTCCAAATAGTGCCGCTCCCTAGGCCAAGCACATACAAACCATCACACTGGGACAGTCAACACTGGGGAGCCAGAGCTGAAGAACTGGCATCCTTGAGGCCAAATCTTTTACGACGTGTTTCCTCAGACCCAGCACACAGAAGCTGTGCTCCAGAAGGGGCCGAAGCTGTGTCATGTGCTGGCAGCCAACTCAGTAGGATCTACGGGTTTCCCAGCTAGAACTGGTTTTGAGGGCATGAAGAGGTCATGAAGAGCAGCTGACGCTTGGCACTGTGAGCATCTAGGAGATGCCGCTGGTAAACATGCAGCCTCGGCTGAAATAGAAGTCCCAAGACTGAGAGTTATAGCACCGGGAGGCAGGGACAGAGCTCCTGAAGAGGTCCTGAGGAAGCCCAGATTCAGCAGAGACCCCCACATTTTGGAGATACCATTAGCACGGGGTGACCACCAAAGACAGCAGCAGCCCGGGAGTGGAGCTGTCGGGACCTAGGAGGCACACTCTGTGGGCTGTATAAAATCTTTGGAGCCCAGACGATCCTGAGTCCCCTAAAGCTCTGGCACGGCTTTCCACAGCTGGACTTCGGTTTTGCTTTAATTTGAATATAACTGTGCCTTGGTCTTTTCCCTCTCAGAATAAGAAATATAAAACTTGCCTTTATTTTTCAGGAACCTGCAGTTATAAAACCTTATTTTCTAGAAACTTTAGGGTTTTTGAGAAACTTTGGATATTTCAGAGAACTTTTAAGGAGATTTGGATATGTTAAAGAGACTGAAAATTTAAAGACGTGGAGCTTTTAAAAATGGGAATGTTTTATATTGTGATGCTCTTATTAATATGAAATATTGGGGATGAAAAGGAAAGAAAAGTCTGTGGTTTAATTGTTGCTATTCATGCCACTCAAGTACCAGGGAAAGCCTTCCTGTCAGGACTCTCTTGGTAAACTTTGAATACTTTGATTACTTTGTAAACCCTCAAGGCAGGAAAGTGGCCAGAGAAGGTTCCAGCATCTGGGCCCCTCCTCCAGACCTCCTTAATTGTCACACTGGTAATTCCAGCCTCTATAACTGTCACAAAGGTCATCTCTAGCCTCTAAACAGGACTCTCCCCAGATTATGCTAATTTTAGGTAAAAAAAAATCTGAACAGGAAAACCCACCGATCCCTGGGCTCCACCAATCTCAGAACTTGAAATACCACCAATCCTCACCCTGGAAATCTCTGCCCTAGAAAGTTCTGCCCCCTTAGAAACCCTATATAAAGTCCAAGCCTGCTCAGTTTCCCCGCTGTCCACTCCCAGGAGCAGAAGCAGCTACCCCTGGATTCATCCCTCTACACCCTGGACCCTCCCAATAAATCTCTTATATGGGATTTGCTGCCTGTTGTGACCCTGTCACCAGAAGAAGCCAAGAAGCAAAGAAATGGAGCAGGGTGAGGCTCCTCAGCTCCTCAGCTCAGCTGGGGGTATGCCTTGCCCCAACTGCCACGCCTCTGCTGAAGAGGCTTCCTCTCAGAGCTGTGTGATCCCAGAATGCACTTCTGTTGGGATACCTTCCGCTTCAGAGATTTGTGGTTCCAGGGCTTCCAAGTCCCAGGACACATTCCCATCTGAGCGGGAAGGCCAACATTGACAGTGACGCATTTGCGTGTCAACTTGACAAGGAGTGAATTGGGGTGACTAGTTTTCCGTCCACTTGACAGAAACTAGAGTCATTTGGGAAGAGAGAAGCACGATTGAGAAGATGACCCCTCCAGATTGGCCTGAGGGCAAGCCTGTTGTTCATTGTCTTAATTAATGATTGAGGTGGGAGGGCCCAGCCTATTGTTGGTGGTGCCACTCCGGGGCAGGCCGTCCTGAGCTGCATACGAATGTGGATGAGCAAGCCTTGGGGAGCAGGCCTGTAAGCAGCAGTCCTCCACGGCCTCCGTGATGGAGGCTGACTTGAGAGTTATTAGACGAAATCAAGACCTTCCCCCACGGTTGCTTTTCGCCATGGTATTTTAGCACAGAATAGAAACCCCTAACAAGACACCCACTGAGACCCACCCCAATGTGTATACGTATATAATCTTAGGGCGGAGTCTTGCGTGCTTTCTTTACTTCCTAGGTCTCATGAGCCAGCTATGCTGCCCAGTTATCTAGCTCAGACCATCCCTGGAGTAGCCAGGGATTGCCCAGGTTAGGCTGGTATATAAATGTGCAATGTAACATGGGAAAATCCTGTCACTATTATTACAAATGGCAACTGTCAGCAGAGTCTATTCGAACCCATGCATGCTGCACATCAAGTCCCATACCCTCGTGGGTCCTCCTGCCTTCCCTGGGCTGGGAACCTGGCCTCGGCAGGCAGCACTGGCTGGCTTCCTGGCCCTGTGCTAGCTGCCTATGGTTATAGACTGCTTCGACTAAAGACTTATTACGCTATTTGATGCTGTCAAGGGAAACTCAGCATGCGTATATATCAGCTGTGTTGGCCAAAAATACCTGGAGCGGGGTTTTTCTGTCTGCTGGGCATTATTATAGCTATTGATTTGAGAATCTGAAAATTCAATAAAGCAGATTAAATCTCCCATGGCTTGAGCCCTGGGATCACCAACCTGCCTCACTGCAGGCATGAAGACTCAGTGGGTGGGAGTAAGCCAGAGTCAGGCCAAGCAGCCATGAGCACCCAGAGACTCTGGAACAGCACGAGGCGAACCTCTGCCTCTCAGCTTGAGGCTTGCCTTGGGGCTTCCAGTGTGCTTGAGAACCTAGGACAAGATCTGAATACTTGGGAGGCTGAGACAAGAGGACAAGAGTTCAAGGCCAACCTTGGCTATGCAACAAGTTCAAAGCCAGCCTAAGCTACAAGAGACCTTGTCTCCAAACAGTGAAACACAGCCCTGGAGTGCAGAAGGTTCGTTCAGTAAAGCATTTGCTTTGTAAGCATAAGAACCAAAGTGGGATGCCCAGAATCCACTTGGAAAAATGTACTCTTGTGATCCCGGAGCTGGGGAGGCAGAGACAAGTGGATCCCTGGGGCTTGCCAGCTAGTCAGCCTAGCCTGTGAGATGGACTTCAGGCCAATGAAGCCCTGTCTCCCACAAACATAAGATGGCAACATCTCAGGAGTCAGTGCACCGTGGTGTAAGACTGGGGACTGGAGTTTGAGCCCTGGATCCTGTAGTGAAAGGAGAGCATCGAGTCCTGAAATCTGCTGCCCTTGAGTCTCTACAGACAAAGTGTGGCTGGCACACCCAGGTGTGCACACACACACGTATGCACACACACACAGGCACACACATGCACACATACATATGTGCCTGAACCTATGTGCCTAGACACACAAATGTGTGTGTGTGTGTGTGTGTGTGTGTGTGTGTGAGAGAGAGAGAGAGAGAGAGAGAGAGAGAGAGAGAGAGAGAGAGAGAGATCCCCTAAGCAGAGTCACACTGTGCCATATACATGCCAAATTTGCAAGAGACATTTACCAATGATGGTATGGAGATCCTTCCCATGCTGAAGGAGGGGAATTTTAACCCACGTTCATGGAGTTTGGATCAACCCTAAAATAAAAACACTAAATGCTCTGCTTCCAAGCTCACTACTTCCGCCAAGCATGGCTGCCGCTGCCTCGTAAGAAGAGGGCTCTGACCCAGGCAGGAAGCAGGAGCAGAAGTAGGGTGTGAGGTGAGTGGGGCGAGGTGGGCAGGTCCGTACTGAGCATGCGTCTATAGACTTTAAGATCCTTTCTTGGGACGACGGAGATGGCTCAGTTAGCTAAGTGCTTGCCTTGCAAGCATGAGGATCTGAGCTCAACCCCCCCCCCCTCACACACCCATGTTCAAACATAAAAAGAGGAGACATGGGTTCCTGGGACTCCCTGGCCAGCCAACCCAGCATGCCTGAAGGGTTCCAGGCCAGCAAGAGACTCCATCAGGAAAAAACACCTAAGGCATGACACTTAACCTCTGATCTGCGCGCGTGCGCGCGCGCGCGCACACACACACACACACACACACACACACACACACACACGCACACACCATTTTACATCCCACGCAGCATTGTTAATATGGCTGAGTCAGTCATATTAACACTGACAAGCGACCATATTGACAAGTGGGCATGGCCAAGGATGAGCAAGGAAGCCATGAACTAAGTACTCTAGTTAGAGTTACTAGTGCTGTGGTGAAACACCATGACAGAAGCCACTGGGGGAGGAAAGGCTTTATTTGGCCTACTTATTTCCTGTCCACTGAGGGGCACTAATGTAGGAACTCAAACCAGGCTGGAACCTAGAAGCAGAAGCTGATGCAGAGGCCGTGGAGGAGTGCTGTTTACTAGCTTGCTCATTGAGGCTTGCTCGACCTGCTTCTGTACAGAATCCAGGACCACCAACCTAGGGATGGCTCCACCCACAATGCACTGGGCTCTCCCCATCTATCACTAAGTAAGAAAATGCCTTACAGGCTTGCCTACAGCCTGATCTTATGGAAGCATTTGCTATACTGAGGTTCCCTCCTCCCAGATGACTTTAGCCTGGGTCGAGTTGACATGAAACTAGCCAACACACTGAGCCTAGAACATATTGTTGGTTCAGGAAGTGAGGAAGGGTTGAAAAAAAAATTAAACAGGCCTCTATGATGGAAAGGGGGCACTCTCAAGGGCTCCTGCTTGCCACACTGGGGACCTGAGCCTGAAAATGGACAAAATCAGAACCAACAAGAACCCTCACATCTCTTCGGGGGACAGCAGCAATGTCCATAGGTAGTCTGAACTGGAAAGAAAACGGGCTGTTGGCACCCAGAAAGAACAAGGAAGAGCTCCTTGACCAGACCATTCCCAAAGCAAGAACTCTTCGGTTCAAATGTCAGTAGCGATCAATGGAACAACTCAACAGGTACAGGTGCTTGCCACACAGGCCTGCCTTCCTGAGTTCCACACCCAGGACTCGTGGAAAGGTGGAAGGAGAGAACCAGCTCTGTGGTATGTACTTGAGTATACAAACATATAACACACATGCTTACTACTAATAATTAACTTCAAAATGTCAGTAGGCACAAGGCGAGAAGCCTGATACTGCATGGTTTCTGCAGATAGTAAAAATGCAAACAAATAAGCAACCAAAGGGAGGTGAGGGTGTCTTCACTACAACGGAATGCGTGACGTTGTCCGGAAAAGGCTGGGGAGCCGCCACCCATCACTCCTGTGGTCAAGACTAGTTCAAGCAGAAACAGGATGAGTAGCCAAGCCTAGGGAGATTGGTTGATTGATTGATTGATTGATTGATTATGTGTCTCTGTGTTTACGACATATGCCATATGTTGAGGTCAACTTTATGAAGTAAGTTTTCTATTTCTACCTGCCGATGGGTTCCAAGGATGAAACTCAGGTCACCAGGCAAGTGCTCTTACCCACTGAGCCATGTCTTCGGGCCTCCATTTTATTTTTTGACATAAAGTCTCTCACTGAACCTGGAGCTTGTTCATCTGGCTAGACTGGTTGGCTGGTCGGGAATCCCCAGGGATGCTCCTGTCTCTGTCTCCCCAGTCCCACGTGCCACCATGCCCAGTTTTTACATGGATCCTGGGGCTTGAATTCAGGTCCTCATGTTTATGCTGTGGCAAGCAGCTTGTCAACCAAGCGGCCTCCTAAGCCTCTCCCCCATTTCTGTGTGTGTGCACAGGTGTACACACAGACACCTCCCACTGCCACACAGGTAAGATCACTAATTATTCTCTCCCAGTCACCCATATCCTACTCACAAATACCAGTGAACATTATTACCATATGTAGAAGGACTCTGAAACCAGGTATGAGATGTAGGCTTGAAATTCCTGTAGAGACAGGCAGATCCCTGGGACACACTGGCCAGATAGCCTAGCCTACTTGATGAGTTCCAAGACAATGAGAGACCCTGCTTCAAAACACAGTGTAGATGGGATTTAAGAAACAACACCTAAGGTTGACCTCTGGCCTCCACACTCACTCCCACACAAATTCATAGACATAAGCACATGTGCGTACTCGCCAAAGGTAAAAATGAAAAGAAAAGGTGACAGGTTGTTATGTCTTTGGAGACAGCATCTTGGATTAACTAGATAGGTTGTAGCTATCCTAACACATGTCCGTCTGAGAGGAAGGAAGGATGGCAAAGTGAGATGGGACATCTAGGGATGGGACAGCAGAAACAAGTCATTGAAGTGAGAGGGTAGAGAAGCCTGCATTAGTCAGTTCTCTGTGACTCTTAACAGACACTTCATTCAAATCAGCTTACAAAGAGAAAATGTTTGTTTGGGCTCACATGAGCCGTTCAAGCCCATTGTCTGTTGGCTCCATGGCTTTCACAGCTACGAAGAAGCAACCTCTATCATGGGAAAAGCACAGGCAGGGGAAACACTAAAGCAAAAGAAAGAAACAGCCTGGGGTCCCACAACCCCCTTTAAGAGCTTGCTCCACTAACCTAAAACCTTCCCTAAGGCTCCCACTTCTAAACTCCCCACCACCTCCCAATAGCATGATTCTAGGAACTTTATAGACTTTTATCATGGTCTTTGGGGCAGGGCAGCATTGAAGGTCTATTTTATAGCAGGATCACTGGCCAAAGAAGGAAGGTGGCTTCCAGACCCTGGAGACGGGTGAGGACTGTGTTCTTTTCTGGAACCTTCTAGTTCCTCCAGAAAGAATCAGTCTTGCTGACACATTTAGCTCAGTGAAAATAAATTCCAACTTCTAGTCTCCAGGATTAAGAAAACACACACATGAGGTTTGGGGTTGTTTTTAGATGCCTGGGTTTGTTTGTCTGTTGAGACAAGGTCTCATGTAGCCCATTCCGGCCTTGAACTACTGATCCTCCTGCCTGTTGCATCTAAAGTGCTAGGATGACAGGCATGTCCCACCATACCCAGCTTGTGTGTGTGTATATGATCATGTGTCATGGGTACACTTGTATGTGTCCTTAGGCGTATGTGGAGGGTAGAAGACAACTTTGGCTGCTTTTCCCCAGGGCTCTCCCACCTTGTTTTGTTTATTTGTTAACTTTTTTTTTAAAGATCAAATCTCTCGCTGGCCCTCCTCACTGACATTCCTGTGTTACCACCAATACCCATGATGCTTTGGTGGTCCTTTGCCAACGTACACATCAGTGGCAAAAGAAAACTTGAATCACAAGAAGAGCATGTTCCCTCTTGAAACAGAACAAGGCCCTCTTGTTCGCCTACAAACAAGTATCCTCAAAGTTCATTTTTGCATTTTTTCTGCTTGCTGTGGTGCTTTAGGTCTTTAAAACAACCCTGAGCACAGTGCTGTTTAGTGTTCTTCATGCAAAAAGGCCGTGCCTGCCTGGTGGATAACAGGCAGACATTGGACAGGCTTGTGGAACGTTTGCCCCTGAGTTCACTGAGAACTGATTTATAGCCTAGATTGACCACATCTTTAAAAAGAAGCAAGGTTCTGGATAGACCAGTTGACAAAAATCTTACGGCTAGAGGCTCTTAGGAACCTTATTAGTTGGTTTTTGTTTTTGCTGCTGTGATAGAATACCGACAGAGGTAACTTAAAGAAAGAAGAAGGGCTTGTTTTGGCTCGAAGTCTAAGGGTGCAGTCCATCATGGCGGGGAAGGCATGGCAGCAGGGGTGTGAGGCACCTGGTCGCATTGCATTGGCAGGCAGCAGGCAGAAAGAGATGAATGCTGGTGTTCAGCAACCTTTCTCCTTTTTATTCAGTCTAGGACCTCGGACCACTGGATGCTGCCACTGACAGTTAACATGAGTCATCCTACCTCATCCGCTTAATCTGGTATCCCTCGCAGACATGCCCAGAGGGTTGTCTCTTAGAATTCAGGATCTGATCAAGTGGATTCTGGTAGCCATCACAGAACTGTGATAAAAAAAAAAAAACACCATGCCCAAGGCAATATATGAAAGAAAGCATCTGATTTGAGGTTTATGATTTCAGAGTGTTAGAGTCTACCTTTTCTTGGCTGCCAGCTTCTCCTCTTGCTTGCCTGCATACTTCTTGGGACCTTCAGCATTTCCTGGGCCACCCAGGATCATGGGCTCAGTGGTACAATTGTGGAGCTACTATCCAGGTCCCAGGTAGCCTCAGCTCTGCTGCTGCTGTGCTACCTCATGTATCTGAGGGCCTGGCAGCATACCTTCCTAGTTCTGTAAAAGCATGCAGCCTGCCTCCTGGTCGAGTGCAGACTCTGGCTTAGATGCAATGCCAGGCACTGGGTCAGCAGCACATGTTTGATACCCAGCTCAACTGTCCAGTCCCACTTGGACATGTTGACACAGATCTCACCATTGATACCCACATAAGGTTAGAAGATCTTGGTCAGGAAGTAGCCCTTGGATGTAAGGCAGGAAGTCCTTATCCAATAGGAACTTCATACAGAACAAGCTTCCATCATAAGGGGGCCCCCTGGGGCCTTCCATGCTGACCTGCAGGTTAGTGGCATCCTCCTCATGGAGGAAGACTTTAATGCCATCAGGTAGGTCTGTAGTTGGTGTGGCCATATCCTTGTACATCAGGTAGATGAAGGGAGGAGGCAGATTCTCTATGTTGTAGTTTGTGACTTTGACAGGACGTGGGAGTGTGGGGCACCAACTTCTAGTCACTGTGGCCCTGGAGAGGTTCCCTGCACCCCTTCTAACCTCCACTAACTCCTACCCCCCACTACAAAAATGCTCACAACTTGTGCCTACCCTGTGGCCCTCTCCTTATTGCTGTTTTTATGACTCTAATGATGACTGTGATTATGTTGTAATCACCCATGGGAGAACGTCTCAAGCTGCTGCCAAGCCCTGTTCCCACAATTATGCCCACAGTATTCCTTGATGGTCACCTCCAGAGTGGTTCTCTCCCTGGTTACTATAAACTCCTCTTCACACTTCACTCAGAGACTGTGTAATTAGCACAGGTCTGCTGTGATCCGGAAGTCACAGCTGGTACATGATGCCGCTGTCTTTGTTGAAGTGGCAGTCCATTTGGGACACCTTGTTTTTGATGAACAATTTCCCCCCAGGTACTCAGGGTGGCAATTGCGTGTTTTTGTTCACTCTCAGTATATCTGAATACTACTTCTGGAGGTCTTGTGCATATGTTTACACACAAGTGGGTGCTTGTGTGTGCACAGGTATGCATGCACATATATGCACAGATCCGTGTGTCTTGTCATTCCTCGGGTGCCACCCACCTTACTTTTGAGAGGCAAGATATCTCGCTGGTATATAGAACTCAGATTTAGCTATGCTGACTGGCCAGAAAACCCTAGGGATTGTCCTGTCTCCATCTGCCCAGGGTTGGAATTATAAGCATGTGCCACCATGTTTTGTTACATGGGCACTGGGGATTGAACTGAGGTCCTTATGCTTGCACGCCAGGCACTTTACCTACTGAGCCGTCTTCTCAGCTGCTCTGCAGTGTCTTTCCCATAGATCACACTGAGAAAGTCGCTTCTCTTAGTCATCCCTTGAATGAGGGTCCTAATTCAATGGGAGGGCCATTGTAATGGATAAGTGCCCTCTGTGACTGGCTGTTGCAGGCTGAGGGACACAGTAGCTGATCCTATTCATTGGCACACAGGTGTCTGTGGGGGGGCTATTGTCTCCTCCACACTGCCTGAAGCTCAATCATACTCCACAGACAGGGAGTCTGGGAGTCCCCAACATGTACCAGCCTCTACCCTTGCATCCGGCATTAGCCTGTGCAAAGGTAGATTTGTTCTACCTTCGAGTCCCTCTTGCGGAGAGCTTCCAGAAGCCCCACAGCTGGAGGGCTATTCATGTTAACCTCCTAGTTAGAAATTAAGCTCTGATCTGGAAATTAAGGATTGTAATTTAGCATTAGCCTAGACGTCAAGATGAAACGAGACACACTGCGGGGGGAAATTGAATTCCATATTGCCAAAGACCCATTTTATTTAGAATAACCAGCCACTCACATCGTGCCAATATTGATGGATCATATGTTTAAATTTTTGATAGCCCATTCATTTCTATAATTACATTTATTTCAAATTAAATAAGTCTTGCACACCCTTAATATACAGAGAGACAAAATTAATTTGTGGATCAGAATTAACACGCCATTCAACCCCTAGAACTGTCCTTCCTGGAAGCCCTTGGAGAGTGGTGTGGGCCATTTTAAAGATGATTCCACTTGCATAGGAGTGAATGTGACCCGTGAGGAGCCGTACCCTTAAGAAGGGGCTTGGGAGGAAGTCTCATGGCAGAGATGACTGCAAATTGGCTTCCTGTTAGTAGGCTCCGCTCAAGAACAGAGCTGAGACCATTTAGCAGCGTAGAGGATCTGCCCAGAAATCAGCAACCTCTTTTTGCAGTGGATGGAAGCTAATCCAGAGAGTCAGAAATGATCAAAGTGTATAGAACAAGTTACTATGGAGAACCCACCATCAAATGAGACATCTGTATTATCAGCCACCAAGACCCCGACGGAAGAGAGCCCGAGATTGTGAAGGACAGCCGCACAAGAGCGTCTTCTGGACATGACAGCCACTGCACTGATGAACTCTGGACTGTTACAGTTGCCTGCACAAGAGCAATCCAGCCAACACCCCAGGGTGGGTAGGAGTTCACAAGGCTGCACTCCTAGTTGAGACGATGCAGATGGTCAATGGCAGTTGGGAGAAAGTCGGTATTTTTTAAGGAGCTGGCCCCTGGTTAGTTATCTATGGTACTACAGAGGATAGCCCACCTACCTATTCACGCAGGTAACAACAAGGAAACACAGTAGAACACACACTCATCTATTCATGGACACATACACTCACACACACATGTATTCACACACACACACATACACACATATGCACTCACATACACATGTGTGTGTACATACACACACACACACACACACACACACACACACAGGCTTGCACGCTCAATTCAGAGGGACAGGAATTTTACCATGAGATTGTGGACTCCAGAAATGTCAGAGAAGCTACACCTGTGAAAACTGGCCAACATGGCTGCCTACACAAGGCCCGAGCAGTGATGACAATTATAGACAATCCAACATGGAAGCAGTTCTGCCCTGGGAAGAACTACAGCTAAGTAGGGAATGCCGAAAGCGGGAGAGCTAGGGCATGGAGCTGGGGGAGGGGCGGCACTCAAGAGGAACTGGCGGTAGAGGAGTAAGCATAGTTGATAAAAGTAAAATACATGCATGTGTAAAGGAAAATCAGTCAATCAATTAGAAGAATTCAGCAATCAGAGCCCCAGTCGGGAATCCTGACTTTCAAAGAAATGAGCAGAGAGAGAGCTGTCGGACGTTTCCCGGGTGACATGAACGAATGACTATTCACCCCACTTACAGTCCTAATAACATACGGAAGAAATGGTTACACCAGGTCTAGCCTAGCGACCTAGTGAGTTTATCACGGCACTCACAGGAGCACGAGTTATTCAAAGGCAGCTGCATCACGGGAAGGTCCACCCCAGTCTGGGTGATGATTCACCAAAGCCAGCATCCAGAGACCCTGCATGACCTGAAGGCAATTCCAGCACAGACCGTCTCCTCTGCCCAGCAATAGATGCTGTGCCGAGAGCTTTGAGAGACCCTTAGAAGTTCCAACTTTCTGGGACTTTTTTGTCTACTCCTTAGCTGTGTGATGCTCGCTCCTGCTTCAGGATAGATCCGTTATGAGGTAACTGATGTACATGTGAGCACCCGTGGGCAGGACTCAGCCAATCACCCTTCCTGATGCAGGTGGCAGAAATACCCATGACTGCCTGGTCACCTCCGTCCCTTACTAGGACCCATCTCCTGGCCACCACTGGCTTGTCTGAGAACAGACTCACAGATGAACGTGGCTGGCCTTGAGGGCATCTGACATATCTAGACATATGAATGATGTTGATGGTTTTGAACTGCCCATTTAGCATGGGCAGCCAGACTCCGTAACATACACAGGGGAAACCATAACTGCCCTACAGAGGTAGGAAGAAGTAGGAGAGCTGTGGACAGGGGGTCACGATCAGTAAAGTGCTTGCCTTGCAAGCATCGGGACCTGAGTTCAACATCCAGAACCATGTTTTTTTTTAAAAGCCAGGCATAGCGTGTACCTGTAATTCCAGTGCGGGGCAGGCGGATCCTCATGGTTCATGGCAAGTTCCCAGCACAGAGAGACTCTGTCTCTAACAAAAAGATGGAGAGTGCCTGAGATTGAGGTTTCCTCTAACTTCCACAAAAAACACACCCACAGTTGTATATGCTCAAGCAAGCACAGGCATACACATACATGCCACGCCACCCCACCCCACCCCACACCACACCACACCACACCATACACAACTCTCAGGTGCAAATCCAAAGGAAAATACTTTCTGCCAAGCTCCTGCAATGCTCACAGTCACCCCAACACTGGAATCGCTGTCCTGAGTTGAGAGAGATGAGGTAGAGTCCACTGTAACTATTAACCTGCTCAAACTTCTCAAGTTAAGAAGCTCAAAAGCGCAGTGAAAGCAGCTCTTTGTGTCCTTTCTAAACACTCCAGGCCACTTTGAACAACCTTTTTTATTCCTAATTTTTTTCTCCAAAACAATAAAAACAAAAACAACAACAACAACAACAACAAAAAAAAAACCCACCAATCTTTTAAGTCTGTTCCGGGGCTGCCTGTATGAAAATCAGTTCAGATAAAGCTACACCCTTACCTGAGCAAACTCCCCATTGGTTTTTGCATCGTTGTTTTTGTTTTTTGTTTTTGTTTTTAACATCTTTGATGCAGATCCTGATGGCTGCCCTCTCCAGAAGTCTCATGCTTTTGGTATTATATTAATATTTCAGACCAGCTGGGCCTGCAGAAGGAAGAAAAGAAGAGTCTCTTGGTGTTCCCGTCTGCAGTGCAAGATCTCAGGAGAGAGGCTCTGGGGGTCTTGAGAGAGCACGCAGCACAGCAAAAGATCAGTCTTTGCAGGTGATTGATCTGGGCCCTCTGTCCTGGCACCTTCTGTGAGTGTAGGTGGCTGTGCACACAGGGCTTGCATACCTGTGAGAGTGCTTTGTGACCGTTACTTAGAGGTGACCTTGAGGATTCAGGGCTCGTTGGGGCTGGGGGGGGGCGCTCAGCCCGTGGAGTGTTAATTGTGCAAGCAAGAGGATCTGAGCTCCGTTTCCAGAACCTGCGTGAGACACTGGGTACAGCTGTGTGCAGATATAACCAGAGCACAGGAGGAGGGAGATAGGCCCTGCAAGGGGACCATTCCCTCTCCAGACCAGCCTCTCCCAGTGTGTCTGGTGCTGGGTGGCAGCCAGTCTGTAGCTAGTCGGTGAGCACAGGACTTAGAGAACAACCTTGGGTTAAAAGACACATGGAGAATGATGGAGGCAGGCGTAAGAGGTTGACCTTGACCTCTGCCTCCACACATGCATGTACATCCACACGCACATGAACACAACATGCACTATATTACACACAAACATACCTATCAAATACACCGGTCAGCACACGGCTGTACCTCTACACACTGAGCCTCCAGATGAATTTTGCTTTGGAACTCAGGCGGGAGAGGAACTGTATGTGTTGCCCACGTGAATCTAACATGCAGGGCCTAGTAACTTCTGGCTAGCCTTGGCTTATTCCACAGAAACAGAGGCAAGAAGGCATCCGTCTCTGACTGGGTGCCTATTGGCCCTCCCTCTAAGAATGAGTAGGCAAACAGCAAAGATGTAACAGGAGGGACTTCACTGTCAATCCAGGGTGAACAGCCTTTACAAGGGGGTAACAACTTAAAACCGATTGATATGCAGGGTTAAGAGCGAACAAGTCTGAACTCTCAGTAGCAGCGGGATGCTACTTCTGAACAAAGCTCTTTGAAAGCAATCCCTTGTGCAAAACTCTGCAGGTCACCACGGGCGCTTACAAGACAGCAGGATTTGAAGCCCGGTATCTCAGATCTTTGCTGGATAACTCAGGACTGAGTCTCCCCACCCTCCTCACCCCCCACCCTTTTCTGCCCATTATGTCCTGGTAGCTGAATGATCTCTCTGCCTGGGCAGAAGCCCAAGTGTGAGGAACAAGCCAAGAGTTCTCTGGAGAGCTCTCATCAAGGACAGAAAACTCTGGAAAGAAAGAGCCCTTTCCATCTCCAGCCAACTCCCATGTCTAGAAACCCTGTCTGGGGACCTGAAGTCCTACATTTTCCCATGTCCAGTTCCACAGTGAAATCTTGCATCAGGGCCACAAAATGTACTGAGGACCAAGCGAGCCCTGATTGGCTGGAACTCTAACTGCATTCAGCCATTCAGGAATGACCTGTCAAAAGTTACCATCAGTTCCCCATCACTGTGGTTACATTTGTTTGCTGTCTGCAGTTTTCTGTCTACAAAAACTGGGTTCCTCGTGCCACTGGAGATGCTGTTTCTGTGGAGCCTTGACCTCTAGACTTGAGGTTTTTACCCATCATGTAGGTGCTGAGGAACCAACCCTGGTCCTCTGACCCACTGAACCATCTCTCCAGCACCACACACACACACACACACACACACACACACACACACACACACACACGGATCTTTCTAGGATACTGTCTGGTTTTGGCATCTCTGCCCCTGGGGAACCAAATCTGAGGACTTGTTTTACTTGCTTATGATAGGTCTGTGTTTTAGAGACACACCTACACTCCATATTATAGAAAGCAATCAGCACATGCATGTCATCACCAGCTCGGCACACATGCTTACTGTCGTGGTTGATATGCTCTGGGGTAAGTCCTGGAGGACTTAACCCAGGTTAATACTGGCAGACTCTAACTAGACACAGAAAGGGCCACAGAATGAGAGAACATTGCAAGGGAGAGACCTTCACACAGATCACACCTCAGACATGTGGCTGCCCGCCTGCCCAGAGGAGTCTGAACTCTGAAATGATTGACAGACTTCCTTCCTCCCTACGTCCCTTTATATCTGTTTGTTAGAGATGAGGTTAAAACAGGTATTTAGGATGTGGCTCCGCTGTCTTCTCAGACTACCCTAAATAAGGCTCATTCATCTCTGTCTCTGTTCAGCAGCATCTGCAAGGGTCAGGTAGCTCCGAGCTCCAGGATTCTGGTTACAATTGGACCAGCTCACAATGATGGCATAGCCCTGAAGAAGGTTTCATGGCGGCAAGGATGTGATGTCATCCTAAGCTGACCTGGTCCCTCTTAGTTCCTTTCCTTGTTTCTGTCATAAAAACACACTGACAAAAGCAACTTAAAGGAGAAAAGGTTTATTTTGCTCAAATTTCAGGGTCTAAGCCTATTGCCGCAGAAAGTCCTAACAGAAGGAGTTAGAGGGAGCTGGGTCCACCACACTCAGAGTCCAAAGGAGAGAACAATGAACTTACCCACACAGTGGATGGTTCTCCCCACCCTAACATAACCAAGGCAACCCCCAGACATGCCAACAGGCCAATTTAATTTAGATAGTCCCAGATTGAGACTGTCTTTGAAGGTGACTCTGGGTTGTGAAAACTTGACAAATAAAACTAGCCATCATACAACCCAACCTTGGATTTACGGGAGACATCAGGTCCACCCAAGTTTTAAGATCGACGACTTCCTTTGGTGGAGGCTGTTGTGTGTGTTGGGAAGACAACACTGTCATTATGTGGGGTCTATGATGTCATGGTGAACTCAAAATTAGTGATCCATGACCTATCGCCCCATAGGAAAATACACACTTAGGTTTTTGGAGCTCTTGATTCTTGGTCACAACACTTAACAACACACACACACACACACACACACACACACACTGAACCATCTCCCCAGCACCCCCACACACACACACAGAGGCAGGGAGATGATTTGGCAGGTAAAAATGCTTGTATAAATTGTATAAGCATAAGGACCTGAGCTTGATTCCCCAGCACCATGTGAAAAGCAGTGATCTGCCTTTGTAATCCACTTAATGCTGGGTAGATAGAAACAGGAGGATCCCAGGCTCCCAGGCCAGCCAGTCTATCTAAATCACTGGGGTTCGGGTTTGATGATAGACTCTGTCTCAAAAACTAAGGTGGACCATGAGTGAAGAATCTATCTAACATTAATGTGTGATCTTTTCACGAAAACATGTACATTTAGTGCATACGTACATAAGCTTACATACAAACACACACATTCCAGAAGTCAATACACAGCTTCTTCATTCTTTGGATGATTCTGCTTAAGTGCCCCCGACTGAGTGTGCAAGGCACCAGGACTGCCTTGACCTCGTGCATGCTGAGCAAGCACTCTACCGACTGAGTGCACCCAGCCCTGCTCAGCATGGGTTCTACCGACTGAGTGCACCCAGCCCTGCTCAGCATGGGTTCTACCGACTGAGTGCACCCAGCCCTGCTCAGCATGGGTTCCACCGACTGAGTGCACCCAGCCCTGCTCAACATGGGTTCCAGTTCACTGCCGCCATGACTTAAGGGGGTCTACCCAGTGCTTGGATTCTTCCCATCACAACCTTCGAGCGCATGGAAACACTGCCCATTGTTTGATGCTGGGTTTGTTTACTTTTTAAACATCTATTGCTGCTACTAGGGATTAAACCTGGGACTTCCTACATGCCACTAAAGTGCTGTTGTCCTAATTAGCCATTTTCAATAGTGAAATCTCCAACTTAAAAAGTCCCTAGAAGCTGGGCGGTGGTGGCGCATGCCTGTATAATCTCAGAACTTGGGAGGCAGAGGCAGGCAGATCTCTGAGTTCAAGGGCAGCCTGGTCTACAAAGTAAGTTCCAGGACAGCCAGGACTACACAGAGAAACCCTGTCTCGGAAAACCCAAAAAAAAAAAAAAAAGTCCCTAGAGTTCAGGAGATGCTTCAGCAGGTAGAGTGCTTGGGGCACTGATATGAGGACCAGAGTTCAGGTTCCCAGAACCCGATCAAAGTCCAGATGAACATGGCAACCCACCTGTATTACCAGAGCATGAGAGCAAGAGGTGCCCTTGCGGACCAACCAAAGCTGCAGGCTGTGGTTCATCGAGAGACCCTACCTCTGCACACACGGTGCGGAGCAACACAGGAAGACACCGATGTTAACCTTGGACCTCTGTGTGTGCTCACACACATGCATCCACACATTCAAACAAATGCTCACTACACACATGTGTAAGTGGGGGAAAAAGGGGGATTGCAAATATGAGAGAGTTAGCAGTGCACAAACTTTGAAAGGGACAACTGCTCACGGCCTGACAGTCAGAACCAGGATGTAAAGGGTTGTCTTGCTCTGTGGCTCTGCTAGAACCACACCCACAGGAGGCCTCAGATTTCACCCCTTGGTGACTGTGTCTGAAAATGAACACACACACACACACACACACACACACACACACACACCTTGCAGTGATTTGAGGTTCACAAGGAAATCTTAGCAAGTACTTGAATTCACAAGTGCTAGTCAACAAATAATAATGACTTGTGAAAAACCAATTAAGAATGTATTAGCCAAGCTTCTAGGATCTCTTCCAGGCCACTCCACTAACCTTGTACTACAGACTTCAGACAATAGCCCACTGTATGAAAATACAGCAGCAAGCTAGAACACAGAACTTGGACTCGCTGGAAACTCTTACAGGCCTGGCTGTCAGTGGGCACCCTTTCTCTGCTGGGTTGGCCTAGTAGCCATAAGCAGCTAGGAATGACACCGTATACACCTTCTCATTTGCCTGGCTGACATGAAATTCCTGGCCTCAGCCCTCCGGCTGTTTCATCTGCAGAGGGAGCAGTTGCCTTCTAGTGCAAGCTGAGGGAGACCGAGCGCTACACCTCTAGCAGGCGCTGCTGATACTTCCTCAAGCACCTGCAGCCTTCATATCCTAGGGCCTGGTCCTGGGCAGGACTCTTTGAGGAAAGGCACTGTTATCCACCAAAGCTTCTGTTTATCTCTGAGCAAGATACTTATCTCTTGGACAGATTGGCTGCCCGCAACAATCAAAACATCAAACGTCCTCCTTATCTCCTTCCTAGAGAGCTCTGGTCAGTTATCTGTCTGCTTTCCCAGGCACAGGAAGGCCAGCGGTGGTAGGGGAGGGCTAGCAGGGGCTCTCAATGTGATCTGGCATTGGCACGGCGAGCCATGGTTATATCATGGGTCGCTTCCTTGCGTCTTCATCTGTCTGATGGCTCTTCTGCCTGACTGTTCCAGGCTTGTGTAGACAGCATTGTAAAAAATCACACATGAGCCAGCTTCATGACAAAACACACATGAGCCAGCTTCATGACAAAACACACATGAACTATCTTCAGGACAAACACACATGAGCCAGCTTCATGACAAATCACACATGAGCCAGCTTCATGACAAATCACACATGATCCAGCTTCAGGACAAAATACACATGAGCCAGCTTCAGGACAAAACACACATGAGCCAGCTTCATGACAAATCACACATGATCCAGCTTCATGACAAATCACACATGATCCAGCTTCAGGAAAAAACACACATGAGCCAGCTTCATGACAAATCACACATGAGCCAGCTTCATGACAAAACACACATGAACTATCTTCAGGACAAACACACATGAGCCAGCTTCATGACAAATCACACATGAGCCAGCTTCATGACAAATCACACATGATCCAGCTTCAGGACAAAACACACATGAGCCAGCTTCAGGACAAAACACACATGAGCCAGCTTCATGACAAATCACACATGATCCAGCTTCATGACAAATCACACATGATCCAGCTTCAGGAAAAAACACACATGAGCCAGCTTCATGACAAATCACACATGAGCCAGCTTCAGGACAAAACACACATGAGCCAGCTAAAGGAAAAAACACACATGAGCCAGCTTCAGGACAAATCACACATGAGCCAGCTTCAGGACAAATCACACATGAGCCAGCTTCAGGACAAATCACACATGAGCCAGCTTCATGACAAAACACACATGAGCCAGCTTCATGACAAAACACATATGAACTAGCTTCAGGACAAATCACACATGAGCCAGCTTCATGACAAATCACACATGAGCCAGCTTCAGGACAAATCACACATGAGCCAGCTTCATGACAAAACACACATGAGCCAGCTTCATGACAAATCACACATGAGCCAGCTTCAGGACAAATCACACATGAGCCAGCTTCAGGACAAACACACATGAGCCAGCTTCATGACAAATCACACATGAGCCAGCTAAAGGACAAATCACACATGAGCCAGCTTCATGACATAACACACATGAGCCAGCTTCATGACAAATCACACATGATCCAGCTTCATGACAAATCACACATGATCCAGCTTCAGGAAAAAACACACATGAGCCAGCTTCAGGAAAAAACACACATGAGCCAGCTTCAGGACAAACACACATGAGCCAGCTTCATGACAAGTCACACATGAGCCAGCTTCATGACAAAACACACATGAGCCAGCTAAAGGACAAATCACACATGAGCCAGCTTCATGACAAACACACATGAGTCAGCTTCATGACAAGTCACACATGAGCCAGCTTCAGGACAAACACACATGAGCCAGCTTCATGACAAAACACACATGAGCCAGCTTTATGACAAAACACACATGAACTAGCTTCAGGACAAACACACATGAGCCAGCTTCATGACAAATCACACATGAGCCAGCTTCATGACAAATCACACATGATCAAGCTTCAGGACAAAACACACATGATCCAGCTTCAGGAAAAAACACACATGAGCCAGCTTCATGACAAATCACACATGAGCCAGCTTCAGGACAAAACACACATGAGCCAGCTAAAGGAAAAAACACACATGAGCCAGCTTCATGACAAATCACACATGAGCCAGCTTCAGGACAAATCACACATGAGCCAGCTTCATGACAAATCACACATGAGCCAGCTAAAGGACAAATCACAATGAGCCAGCTTCATGACAAAACACACATGAACTAGCTTCAGGACAAACACACATGAGCCAGCTTCATGACAAGTCACACATGAGCCAGCTTCAGGACAAACACACATGAGCCAGCTTCATGACAAAACACACATGAGCCAGCTTCATGACAAAACACACATGAACTAGCTTCATGACAAATCACACATGAGCCGGCTTCAGGACAAATCACACATGAGTCAGCTTCATGACAAATCACACATGAGCCAGCTTCAGGACAAAACACACATGAGCCAGCTTCAGGACAAAACACACATGAGCCAGCTAAAGGAAAAAACACACATGAGCCAGCTTCAGGACAAATCACACATGAGCAAGCTTCAGGAAAAATCACACATGAGCCAGCTTCAGGAAAAATCACACATGATCCAGCTTCAGGAAAAAACACACATGAGCCAGCTTCATGACAAAACACACATGAACTAGCTTCAGGACAAACACACATGAGCCAGCTTCATGACAAATCACACATGATCCAGCTTCAGGACAAATCACACATGAGCCAGCTTCATGACAAAACACACATGAGCCAGCTAAAGGACAAATCACACATGAGCCAGCTTCATGACAAATCACACATGATCCAGCTTTAGGACAAACACACATGAGCCAGCTTCATGACAAATCACACATGATCCAGCTTCAGGACAAATCACACATGAGCCAGCTTCAGGAAAAAACACACATGAGCCAGCCTCAGGAAAAAACACACATGAGCCAGCTTCAGGACAAACACACATGAGCCAGCTTCATGACAAGTCACACATGAGCCAGCTTCATGACAAAACACACATGAGCCAGCTTTATGACAAATACACATGAGCCAGCTTCATGACAAACACACATGAGCCAGCTTCATGACAAGTCACATATGAGCCAGCTTCAGGACAAACACACATGAGCCAGCTTCATGACAAATCACACATGAGCCAGCTTCATGACAAATGACACATGAGCCAGCTTCATGACAAATCACACATGATCCAGCTTCATGACAAATCACACATGATCCAGCTTCAGGAAAAAACACACATGAGCCAGCTTCATGACAAACACACATGAGCCAGCTTCATGACAAGTCACACATGATCCAGCTTCAGGACAAACACACATGAGCCAACTAAAGGAAAAAACACACATAAGCCAGCTTCATGACAAATCACACATGAGCCAGCTTCATGACAAATCACACATGAGCCAGCTTCAGGACAAAACACACATGAGCCAGCTAAAGGAAAAAACACACATGAGCCAGCTTCATGACAAATCACACATGAGCCAGCTTCAGGACAAATCACACATGAGCCAGCTTCAGGACAAATCACACATGAGCCAGCTTCATGACAAATCACACATGAGCCAGCTTCATGACAAAACACACATGAACTAGCTTCAGGACAAACACACATGAGCCAGCTTCATGACAAATCACACATGAGCCAGCTAAAGGACAAATCACAAATGAGCCAGCTAAAGGACAAATCACACATGAGCCAGCTTCATGACAAAACACACATGAACTAGCTTCAGGACAAACACACATGAGCCAGCTTCATGACAAATCACACAAAATCCAGCTTCAGGACAAATCACACATGAGCAAGCTTCATGACAAAACACACATGAGCCAGCTTCAGGACAAATCACACATGAGCCAGCTTCATGACAAATCACACATGATCCAGCTTCAGAACAAACACACATGAGCCAGCTTCATGACAAATCACACATGATCCAGCTTCAGGACAAATCACACATGAGCCAGCTTCATGACAAAACACACATGAGCCAGCTTCATGACAAATCACACATGAGCCAGCTTCAGGACAAATCACACATGAGCCAGCTTCAGGACAAATCACACATGAGCCAGCTTCATGACAAATCACACATGAGCCAGCTTCATGACAAAACACACATGAACTAGCTTCAGAACAAACACACATGAGCCAGCTTCATGACAAATCACACATGAGCCAGCTTCAGGACAAATCACACATGAGCCAGCTTCATGACAAAACACACATGAACTAGCTTCAGGACAAACACACATGAGCCAGCTTCATGACAAGTCACACATGAGCCAGCTTCAGGACAAACACACATGAGCCAGCTTCATGACAAAACACACATGAGCCAGCCTCAGGAAAAAACACACATGAGCCAGCTTCAGGACAAATCACACATGAGCCAGCTTCAGGACAAATCACACATGAGCCAGCTTCAGGAAAAATCACACATGATCCAGCTTCAGGAAAAAACACACATGAGCCAGCTTCATGACAAAACACACATGAACTAGCTTCAGGACAAACACACATGAGCCAGCTTCATGACAAATCACACATGATCCAGCTTCAGGACAAATCACACATGAGCCAGCTTCATGACAAAACACACATGAGCCAGCTAAAGGACAAATCACACATGAGCCAGCTTCATGACAAATCACACATGATCCAGCTTCAGGACAAACACACATGAGCCAGCTTCATGACAAATCACACATGATCCAGCTTCAGGACAAATCACACATGAGCCAGCTTCAGGAAAAAACACACATGAGCCAGCCTCAGGAAAAAACACACATGAGCCAGCTTCAGGACAAACACACATGAGCCAGCTTCATGACAAGTCACACATGAGCCAGCTTCATGACAAAACACACATGAGCCAGCTTCATGACAAATACACATGAGCCAGCTTCATGACAAACACACATGAGCCAGCTTCATGACAAGTCACACATGAGCCAGCTTCAGGACAAACACACATGAGCCAGCTTCATGACAAGTCACACATGAGCCAGCTTCATGACAAACACACATGAGCCAGCTTCAGGACAAGTCACACATGAGCCAGCTTCATGACAAATCACACATGAGCCAGCTTCATGACAAATCACACATGAACTAGCTTCAGGACAAACACACATGAGCCAGCTTCATGACAAATCACACATGAGCCAGCTTCATGACAAATGACACATGAGCCAGCTTCATGACAAATCACACATGATCCAGCTTCATGACAAATCACACATGATCCAGCTTCAGGAAAAAACACACATGAGCCAGCTTCATGACAAACACACATGAGCCAGCTTCATGACAAGTCACACATGATCCAGCTTCAGGACAAACACACATGAGCCAACTAAAGGAAAAAACACACATGAGCCAACTAAAGGAAAAAACACACATAAGCCAGCTTCATGACAAATCACACATGAGCCAGCTTCATGACAAATCACACATGAGCCAGCTTCAGGACAAAACACACATGAGCCAGCTAACGGAAAAAACACACATGAGCCAGCTTCATGACAAATCACACATGAGCCAGCTTCATGACAAAACACACATGAACTAGCTTCAGGACAAACACACATGAGCCAGCTTCATGACAAATCACACATGAGCCAGCTAAAGGACAAATCACAAATGAGCCAGCTAAAGGACAAATCACACATGAGCCAGCTTCAGGACAAAACACACATGAGCCAGCTAAAGGAAAAAACACACATGAGCCAGCTAAAGGAAAAAACACACATGAACTAGCTTCAGGACAAACACACATGAGCCAGCTTCATGACAAATCACACATAATCCAGCTTCAGGACAAATCACACATGAGCAAGCTTCATGACAAAACACACATGAGCCAGCTAAAGGACAAATCACACATGAGCCAGCTTCATGACAAATCACACATGATCCAGCTTCAGAACAAACACACATGAGCCAGCTTCATGACAAATCACACATGATCCAGCTTCAGGACAAATCACACATGAGCCAGCTTCATGACAAAACACACATGAGCCAGCTTCATGACAAATCACACATGAGCCAGCTTCAGGACAAATCACACATGAGCCAGCTTCAGGACAAATCACACATGAGCCAGCTTCAGGAAAAATCACACATGAGCCAGCTTCAGGAAAAAACACACATGAGCCAGCTTCATGACAAAACACACATGAACTAGCTTCAGGACAAACACACATGAGCCAGCTTCATGACAAAACACACATGAGCCAGCTTCAGGACAAATCACACATGAGCCAGCTTCATGACAAAACACACATGAGCCAGCTAAAGGACAAATCACACATGAGCCAGCTTCATGACAAATCACACATGATCCAGCTTCAGGACAAACACACATGAGCCAGCTTCATGACAAATCACACATGATCCAGCTTCAGGACAAATCACACATGAGCCAGCTTCAGGAAAAAACACACATGAGCCAGCTTCAGGACAAAACACACATGAGCCAGCTTCAGGACAAACACACATGAGCCAGCTTCATGACAAACACACATGAGCCAGCTTCATGACAAGTCACACATGAGCCAGCTTCAGGACAAACACACATGAGCCAGCTTCATGACAAAACACACATGAGCCAGCTTCATGACAAAACACACATGAACTAGCTTCAGGACAAACACACATGAGCCAGCTTCATGACAAATCACACATGAGCCAGCTTCATGACAAATGACACATGAGCCAGCTTCATGACAAATCACACATGAGCCAGCTAAAGGACAAATCACACATGAGCCAGCTTCATGACATAACACACATGAGCCAGCTTCATGACAAACACACATGAGCCAGCTTCATGACAAACACACATGAGCCAGCTTCATGACAAGTCACACATGATCCAGCTTCAGGACAAACACACATGAGCCAACTAAAGGAAAAAACACACATAAGCCAGCTTCATGACAAATCACACATGAGCCAGCTTCAGGACAAATCACACATGAGCCAGCTTCAGGACAAAACACACATGAGCCAGCTAAAGGAAAAAACACACATGAGCCAGCTAAAGGAAAAAACACACATGAACTAGCTTCAGGACAAACACACATGAGCCAGCTTCATGACAAATCACACATAATCCAGCTTCAGGACAAATCACACATGAGCAAGCTTCATGACAAAACACACATGAGCCAGCTTCAGGACAAATCACACATGAGCCAGCTTCATGACAAATCACACATGATCCAGCTTCAGAACAAACACACATGAGCCAGCTTCATGACAAATCACACATGATCCAGCTTCAGGACAAATCACACATGAGCCAGCTTCATGACAAAACACACATGAGCCAGCTTCATGACAAATCACACATGAGCCAGCTTCAGGACAAATCACACATGATCCAGCTTCAGGAAAAAACACACATGATCCAGCTTCAGGAAAAAACACACATGAGCCAGCTTCATGACAAACACACATGAGCCAGCTTCATGACAAGTCACACATGAGCCAGCTTCATGACAAACACACATGAGCCAGCTTCAGGACAAGTCACACATGAGCCAGCTTCATGACAAAACACACATGAACTAGCTTCAGGACAAACACACATGAGCCAGCTTCATGACAAACACACATGAGCCAGCTTCATGACAAAACACACATGAGCCAGCTTCATGACAAAACACACATGAACTAGCTTCAGGACAAACACACATGAGCCAGCTTCATGACAAATCACACATGAGCCAGCTTCATGACAAATGACACATGAGCCAGCTTCATGATAAATCACACATGAGCCAGCTAAAGGACAAATCACACATGAGCCAGCTTCATGACATAACACACATGAGCCAGCTTCATGACAAACACACATGAGCCAGCTTCATGACAAACACACATGAGCCAGCTTCATGACAAGTCACACATGATCCAGCTTCAGGACAAACACACATGAGCCAACTAAAGGAAAAAACACACATAAGCCAGCTTCATGACAAATCACACATGAGCCAGCTTCAGGACAAATCACACATGAGCCAGCTTCAGGACAAAACACACATGAGCCAGCTAAAGGAAAAAACACACATGAGCCAGCTAAAGGAAAAAACACACATGAACTAGCTTCAGGACAAACACACATGAGCCAGCTTCATGACAAATCACACATAATCCAGCTTCAGGACAAATCACACATGAGCAAGCTTCATGACAAAACACACATGAGCCAGCTTCAGGACAAAACACACATGAGCCAGCTTCATGGCAAATCACACATGATCCAGCTTCAGAACAAACACACATGAGCCAGCTTCATGACAAATCACACATGATCCAGCTTCAGGACAAATCACACATGAGCCAGCTTCATGACAAAACACACATGAGCCAGCTTCATGACAAATCACACATGAGCCAGCTTCAGGACAAATCACACATGATCCAGCTTCAGGAAAAAACACACATGATCCAGCTTCAGGAAAAAACACACATGAGCCAGCTTCATGACAAACACACATGAGCCAGCTTCAGGACAAGTCACACATGAGCCAGCTTCATGACAAATCACACATGAGCCAGCTTCATGACAAATCACACATGAGCCAGCTTCATGACAAACACACATGAGCCAGCTTCAGGACAAGTCACACATGAGCCAGCTTCATGACAAATCACACATGAGCCAGCTTCATGACAAAACACACATGAGCCAGCTTCATGGCAAATCACACATGAGCCAGCTTCAGGACAAATCACACATGATCCAGCTTCAGGACAAATCACACATGAGCCAGCTTCAGGACAAAACACACATGAGCCAGCTTCATGACAAAACACACATGAGCCAGCTTCATGACAAGTCACACATGAGCCAGCTTCATGACAAAACACACATGAGCCATGCTGACTTGAACCACAGAGATGCACTTCCCTTGCTATCACAGTTTTGCCCCAGAACCCTGTCCTCAGAGGCGGGAGGCTTATCTCAGCTCTGACCTGTCAGGTTAAAGCCCTGCGGTTACCTCTCCAGTGATGCTGTCCTCAAAGCTCCCCCGGAACATCTTGAGGGTCTTTATCTGGGATCTGGGGGAATTGTACCTTTACCCTTACTCCCCCTGTGTGTACCCCTCCTCCTTCACTCTCAGAACAAATACCCCACACCCAAACTGTGAATTCTCACAGCAGCCCTACAGAGAATCCGTCATACATCTCCACGTATGTATAATGCCTATTATAATCACATGTCCATTTAAAAATATTTCTTTTTTATTATGTCTGTGGGGTGTGTGTGTGTGTGTGTGTGTGTGTGTGTGTGCGTGTGCCTGTTACCTGAGGAGACTAGAAGAAGGAATCAGATCCCAGAGAACTGGAGTTGCCGATGGCTGTGAACCGCCATGCGGGTGCTGACCTCTGATGGGCAGCAAATGCTCCTAATCTCTGAACCTTCTCTCCAGCCCCATGAGTTCCCATTGGTACTTTATTTTAGTGTTCTTCTTAAGATCCAAGTTTCTCTTGTAGCCCAGGCTGGTCTCAAAGTCATTATACAGTCAAAGGTGACCGAGCAGCTGATCCCCTGCCTCCACCACCAAGTGCTGGGATTGCAAGCATGTGTCACTGCACCTGGTTTGTGCATGGGTCAGATGGCAACCACGCTCTGTTTCCTGAGTGCTAGGTGAGTACTCCACCCACTGAACGGCGTCCACATGCAGTTGGATGTCCATATCTTCAGGTCCCGCTCCCTTCGATTCAACCAACCAGGATAGACGACAGACAGACAGACAGACAGACAGACAGACAGACAGATAGACAGACAATAAAACAAAAGTGTCTGGAATGAACATGCAGAGACTTGAGCTTACGCTTGTCACTATTCCCAGATATCACAGCATGAGAAGTGTTCCTCTGGTAGTCATGTGTCAGGTACTATAAGGATGTACCTAAGTTTTTAAGCAAGCATTGCACTATTTTCTCTAAGGAACTTGACACTTGAGCATCTGTGGATACAGCTACCCTAGGGAGGTCCTGAGTCAAAACATTTGGTTACCCAAGGCTTGCCTGGTGTACTGGCTGGTTTTGTGTGTCAACTTGACACAGGCTGGAGTTATCACAGAGAAAGGCGCTTCAGTTGGGGAAGTGCCTCCATGAGATCCAGCTGTGGGGCATTTTCTCAATTAGTGATCAAGGGGGGAGGGCCCCTTGTGGGTTGTACCATCTCTGGGCTGGTAGTCTTGGGTTCTATAAGAAAGCAGGCTGAGCAAGCCAGGGGAAGCAAGCCAGTACAGAACATCCCTCCATGGCCTCTGCATCAGCTCCTGCTTCCTGACCTGCTTGAGTTCCCAGTCCTGACTTCCTTTGGTGATAAAGAGCAATTTGGAACTATAAGCTGAGTAAACCCTTTCCTCCCCAACTTGCTTCTTGGTCATGATGTTTGTGCAGGAATAGAAACCCTGGATTTTCATATCTGACTTTGAGGTCAGAGGTCTACCTGGCTGACCCAGAATCCCTAAGCGCCCAGCCCAACACAGGCCACCCTAGAGGACTCTTGATTAAAAAATTGATTAAATTAAAGCTCGGGGAGATGGCTCAGTCAGTAAATGCTGTGCAAGCGGGAGGACATGGTGCCAGATCCCCAGAACCCAGTGTAAGCAAGGCGGAGGGAGGGTCAGGGTGGGCAGAGTCAGGCTGATCCTTGGAACTCACTGGCCAGCCAGTCCAGATGATCCAGGCTCGACGAGAAATCCTGTCCCCGGAAAATAAAGTGGAGAGTGATCTACAATGAAACCTGACATGGTGTCTGCATGCATGTTGTAATGCATGTTGTACATGCATGCCCATGTGCACGTGTGCATACACCCACCCAACACCACACACAAATGTACACATACCAGAAATCCGGTTAACTCAATACATGTCCTGAGTGACTCTGCCTTGCCGTTGGGAGGAGACAGGCTTTCTGGTACCCACCTGGAAGGGCTGTGCTGAGATGGAGTGGTTCCCGGCCATGGTGGAGCACGGTGGGGATGCCACAGAGGATGCACAGGTGTGGCGAGCAGCTGCCCACTAGCTCATCCTCCCTCCTTTGGTGCCTGTCCCTCCACTCCGGAAACTGTCTGCCTGCCTACGCGTGGGTTTCTCAGGCACACAGCATCTGTGCCCCAAGTGCTGGGTGGAGAACTAATCCAGAAGGGCCCTCCATGTGCTTCAGGCTCATCCAGCCTGCAGCCTATGGACTTGGGGCTAGAGATGAAACCCAATGTAAAATTGTAAACTTGCTTAAAACACTGTGAAATTACTTTGGAGCTTTGTGTGTATATATGAGTTATCAGCCCAGTTCATTCTTGATTGACTGACTGACTGACTGACTGACTGATTGATTGATTGATTTTGTAACTTGATGGTTTATTTCTCTTACTATGACCTTTGTAAGTGACAAACATTCATTTTGCACATACCTGCTACAATTACCCCAGAAGCCAGCCTGGAGCAACACCCAAGCATATCTCTCTCTCTCTCTCTCTCTCTCTCTCTCTCTCTCTCTCTCTCTCTCTCTCTCTCTCTCTCCCTCTCCCTCTCCCTCCCTCTCCCTCTCCCTCTCCCTCCCCCTCCCCCTCCTCCTCCCTCCCCCTCCTCCTCCCCCTCCCTCCTCCTCCCCCTCCCTCCCCCTCCTCCTCCCCCTCCCTCTCCCTCCCCCTCCCCCTCCCCCTCCCTATCCCTCTCTCCCTCTCCCTCTCCCCCTGCCCCCTCTCCCTCTCTCTCTCCCTCTCCCTCTCCCTCTCCCCTTCTCTTCCCCCTCCCACTCCCCCTCCCCTCTCCCTCTGTCCCTCTCCCTCTCCCTCTCTCCCTCTCCCTCTCTCCCTCTCCCTCTCCCTCTCCCTCTCCCTCTCCCTCTCTCTCTCTCTCTCTCTCTCTCTCTCTCTCTCTCTCTCTTCTTCCTCCCACTCCCTGAGAGCCTGCCTCAGGCTCTAACCACCTAGAGGCAGGGAGCCAGAGAAGAAAGGGTAAGAGGCGGCAGCAGCTGGTCGTTGGCAGACAGACCCACTAAAAATATCAACTGATAGTAAATACTGGGAGAGGGGACGGCCTTAAAGCAGTTTCTTAGGAATGGAAACATTCCGTACTGGAAGTCTGTTAAGACTCAGGAAATGGTGTAGTTTGCATTACGTTGCTGGCCAAAACCAACGGCAGTTTCAAAATGGCTTGGGACTCAAGAGACGGTTTCCAGAGGAGCCGGGTTCGGTTCCCAGCACCCACATCAGGCAGCTCACAGCTGTCTGTAACTCCAGTTGAGAGGAGGGGTGCCCTCTGGCCTCCAAAGGGACCTGCATGCCTATGGTACACATAAGCTCATGTTGGCACACAAACATACACATAAATAAAAATAAATAAATCTTCAAAAACAGAAAGGGATGACCCGTCCAGACCACTGAGGGATGAGGTCAGGGGAGGAACTCAGGGCAGGAACCTGGAGGCAGGAACTGAACGGAGACCATGAAAGAGTGCTGCTTACTGGCTTGCTCCCCATAGTTCACTCAGCTTGTTTTGTTTTTTTTTTTATACATTGGGTCCACCTGTCCAAGGGATGGCACCACCGACAGTGGGCTGGTCCTGCCCACTTCACTTGTTAACCAGGAAAATGACCACAGACTGACTTCCAGGCCAAGCTGATGCACACACTTCCCCAGTTGAGTTTCTCTCTTTCCAGATGACTCCAGCTTGTGTCTAATCGGCAAAACCAAACAAAGCCTTAAACATCAAAAGAAGTGGACTAATGTTACAAGGCTCAGGAAGCTCCTGAGCCTTACAAGACCCACAAATCCCTCCTCAAAGTTACATAAGCACCGGGGAGAGGAGACATCTGACCCCAAGCAGCCTTCTGTGGGGAGCTCTACAGCTTTTGTAAATTTTTACCCATGCTGGCTGGGCTTTTTGGGGAAACAACTGCCTTTGAGTCATCCGTGCTCTGGTAGGTGGCCTGTCCCTCATGCTCCAATGAGTAATGCCACAACTCACTAACTCACTAATGCGGACTTGGAAAGTTCTTCTGTCTGTGCTCAGTGTCCCATCTGGAGTCAGTAGGTGTTTGTTCACAAGAAAAGTCACATGACAGGGACCCAAAGGACAAGAGGACTCTAGGAAAAAATCCTAGGTCAAGCATTACTCTACCCATTATACTCAACAGAGAGTCCTCCCTACTGGTCCTAAATGTAAGGCAGGGTCTCCTCCAGCAAAGGAACAGCTCCATAGCTGGCATTTCGACATCTGCCAGTGTGGGTGGTGAGAGAAGGCCTTTCTTGGCAGCTTGGGGTCTAACTCAGCCAGAGGAATAGTTGATGGCCTGGCATACACAAAGCCCTGGGTTCTATCCCTAGCATGGCATCTGGAAGGCATGGTTATGTCTGATGGCATACTCCTGTAATCTCAGCATTTGCGAAGTGGAGGCAGGAGGATCAGGAGTTCAAGGCCATCCCTGGCTGCACAGTGAGTCTGAAGCTAGCCTGGGCTACATGAGACTGTTTAAAAACAAAAAGGATGGGGGAGAGAAAGGGGTGGGGAGAAGAGGTAGGAGAGAGAGATTGAGAGAGAGAGAGAGAGAGAGAGAGAGAGAGAGAGAGAGAGAGAGCGCTTTTATGCCACTGAGTCTGCCTGATTCCTTTGGGCTGTCTCCCCAGCCCCTGGCAGGTCAGCACAGAGAAACTCAGCTGGCCCCCTGCATCCTGGGCAGCATCCATAGCCGCTTAGGTCAGATCAAGGCTTGCCAGGGCCTTCTGCAAGGAGAGCGTGGAAAAAGCCAGCTGGGACCTCTGGAGCTGGCCACCGACTGCTGCAAAACATCCCATAAATGTAACAATCCACCTCTGTTCCCTGGAAGGCAGAAGAAAAAAAATTGACCCCTCATAAAGGAAAATTGAAGTGTGCCCCAAAGTTCCTCAATACTCGCCTGTCTTCCCTTCCCAGGTGCTGGCCAACGTTGTCAGAACATGCCTGCCTCCCTGTTTAAGTGAGGTAATTTGATCCAGGCAATAACCATCATAAATATTCATGGCCTTGCCTTAACATTAGGATAACATCTGTTTCCAAACATCTGCAATCTGTTTTCAATGCTTCAGTAAAATGTAAATTAGCTATAACTAATACAATAAAGCACTAATGGGGGTAATGAGAATGAAAGACACCCATTAGGGCTGGAGTCCAGCTCTGGCTCCCATGGCAGGGTTTCTAGAGTTCTCCAGAACTTTCCTTCCACCGCCTCCAACTTTCCCCAAGTTGAAAAGGCTCTGGAAGGCCTCTGCCAGTCTTCAGATTTGCAAGCACACCAATCCTTCCAAAACTACAGTCTCTGCCTTTGTTCTTAATATCTTAAAACTTACATGCTTATAAGCTGAAGCTTTGGAATTATCTTGCTTTTATTTTGTTTTTGAGATAGCGTTGCATGTAACCTTGGCTGACCTTGTGCCTATTGTACAGCCAAAGATGGCTTTGAACGTCTGGCCTCCTGTGTCCACCTCACCTCCCTGGTGGTGAGTTTACAGGTGTATACTGCCAAGCCTGGTTTATATGGACCCCACGGCCTTATGCCTGCCAGGTAAGTGCTGTATATAAAATGCTATATACCCAACTGCTGACTTTGTTTTCTTGAGGTAGAGTCTCATGTAGCCCAGGCTGGTCTTGAACTAGTTGTATAGCACAGGTTGGCCCTAAATTATGACCCTCATACCTCCACATCTGTTACTGGAATCACAAATGTGAACTGATCCATGCAGCTTTTACCTTACTTGTCCTTACAGCTCAGTTACTGATACCACATAGAGAAAGAATGCCCACAGAACATGGAAAAGAAGGAGGAGGCCAACATTTACTCTGTGCATGGGGGTGGGGGGGGCAGTGTGTGTGGGTATGTTCATGTGTCTATGCAGGTGTGCAGGTGGAAAACACCTGGTGTGCCTCTCTATCACTCGACTCCCTTAGGACAGGATCTTTTACTGGATCTGTAACCAGGCTGGTGGCTAGCAAGTCCTCCTGCCTCCACCTCCATAGTGTTGGAATTACAGGGTTCTGGAGATGGTAATTCTCATTTGTTTAAAAAAAAAAGTGTACACATGTGGGGAGAGTGTATAAGAAAGCATATCTGGTGTACAAAGTTGAAGATTTGCCTTTATTTTATCACTTCCATTTGTCTAAGGAGTACTGTTTTGGCTAGAGGTGTAACAGGGTTGGTAGTGTGGGGTCATGACCTCTGTTGACATTTCCTGAAGCCCTGAGCCCACCCTTATAAAAACTAACCAATCAGAAACCACATGGAGCTGGGCATATGACTCAGCTAACAGAGGGTTTGCCTATCATGAAGAAGTCCCTATGACCCCCAAATTGGGTAGAGGGGTGCACACTTGGGAACCCACCACGCGACACATCTCTCGAGTTCTTTCTCTGGTCCATCACACTCTCTGACCACGTCATGCTCTCCTTGACCCACAGGCTATCCAAAAGAACATTCTAGACAGGTAGAAAGGTTTAAGGCTTTGGTGTTAAATATGGGAACTATTGAGCCCTTGGCATAGTTTGAATGGGATGCAGACCTGAGATTCTGTTTGCGTTTAATCTTAAATAACTTAATTATAAATTGTCACTTGTGGATGGTGATTCTGTCCTGGGAAGGCAACTATTGGAAGAAGAGGTCAGCCATTTTAGGATGGGTGCCCAGACAGCAATAGAATAAAGGAAACTAATACAACCACGGATGCACAACATATATGTGTACATGTGCGTATGCTCATATATGTTTGTGGATACACATGTATACATGAGTGTGTGAAGGCCAGAGGTCAACCTCAGGTGTCATTCCTCAAATGCCGTCCACCTTGTCACCAATTGTCTAGACCGGCTGGCAAGTGAGCCCAGGGATATGCCTGTCTCCATCTTTCCTGCAGTAGAATTGTCAGCGCCTGAAACTACCCTTGTGTTTTGTTTGTCTGTTCATTTGTTTGTTGCTGTTGGTTTTGTTTCTCAGAGGTTCTGAGAGGATCAAAGTCAGGTCTTTGTTACCAACTGTAATACCTCCTCCGTCCAAGAGACATTTCAAATTCTCAAGGCCCCGCCCCCATCAGGTGGAGATCTGGTCCTGCTTCCTTAGGTCCTGCTTCTTGCCGGCTTTGACATCACACACAATCTGGCTTGGTCTGGTTTCTAGTTAGACTGGGCACTCTTAGAAGATCACAGAATCCTCTATTTCCCTCTCTTTACTCGTAGGACTCTCTTACCCAGAACAAACATTATACTATTTTCTTTTCTTTTTTATTTTGGTTTATGATGGACATTGCCAACCCAGCTCAAGCTTGTGAAACCTTGAGGGAGCTGGAGGTAAAGGCGGATGCATTAGCTACCTTTCTAGCTGCCGCAACCAAAATGCATGACTATGAGCCACCTTAGTAGGGGACGGTTTACCGTGGCTCACAGTTCAAGGGGATACAGTCCATCATTGTGGGGAGGCACGGTGGCCAGAGCAGAAGATGAGCTAGAAAAAAATGGCGTGCACAGTCAGGAGGCAGAGAAGGGACAGGAGATGGTCCGGGCTGTAAAACCTTCAAGGCCAGTGATCCGCTTCCTTCAGGGAGTCTCCACCTCTTAAAGGTTCCATGTCCTTCCAGAACAGTGCCACCAACTAGCACCAAGCTTTCAAAGGTATGAACCCATGTGGGACATTTCACATTCAAACCACAACGGTCAGCAAGGGTGAGCATCTGAAGGGCCTACCAACAGAAGGAGAGGGAAGAGATGCAGATGGTCCTGAAAGGACGAGAAAGCCCAACGGTGCTCAACTCCCAGCCAACTCTGACGTTGTCTCCCAGGGAAGGGGAGGCCCCAGAGTGTAGAGGGCATGTGGAGGGCAGACAGGAGGATGGACAAGAGGCTGGAGGGATGGCTCAGTCAAAACAGTGCTTTCTCACACCAGTCAGAATGGCTAAGATTAAAAACTCAGAAGACATCAGGTGTTGGCGAGGATGTGGAGAAAGAGGAACACTCCTCCACTGCTGGTGGGAATGCAAGCTGGTACAACCACTCTGGAAATCAGTATGGCGGTTCCTCAGAAAACTGGACGTGATACTTCCAGAGGACCCAGCCATACCACTCCTGGGAATATACCCAGAAGATTCCCCAGCATGCAATAAGGATACATGCTCCACTATGTTCATAGCAGCCTTATATATAATAGCCAGAAGCTGGAAAGAACCCAGATGTCCCTCAACAGAGGAATGGATACAAAAATGTGGTATATATACACAATGGAGTACTATTCAGCCATTAGAAACAATGAATTCATGAAATTCTTAGAGAAATGGATGGAGCTGGAGAACGTCATACTAAGTGAGGTGACCGAGTCTCAAAAGAATACCCATGGTATGCAGTCACTGATAAGTGGATATTAGCCTAGAATCTTGGGATACCAAAGACATAAATCACATACCAAGTGATGTCTGACAAGAAGAAAGGAGTGGACACTGGAGCTAGAATGGACCAAAGCATCATTGTGGGGGAGTACAAGAACAGGGAGGTGGGAGGGGGTGGATGAGGGAGCAGGGGGAGGGAAAAGGGCATGTGAGACCCTTGGGGGTGGGGAACCAGAAAAAGGGAAATGAATTGTAAATATAGAATATATCCAATAAAAAAAAGAAAAAAAAAGCATTCCAAAACAAAAAAACAAAAACAAACAAACAAAAAAAACAAAAAAACCCAGTGCTTTCCGTGAAAGCAGGAGGCCTTGAATTTAACCCCCTCAGATCCCTATGAAAGAAGCCAGACACAGAGGGGCACACCTGTGGTCCCAGCCCTAGGGAAGTGGAGACGGGCAGACCGTCAGGGATTGCTGATCAGGCAGTCTCTTGGCACTGGTGAGCTCCAGGCTGTGAGAGACTCTCTCTTCAAAAGTGCTAAGTGGCCAGGCGTGGTGACACACGCCTGTAATCCCAGCACTTGGGAGGCAGAGGCAGGCAGATTTCTGAGTTCGAGGCCAGCCTGGTCTACAGAGTGAGTTCCAGGACAGCCAGGACTACAGAGAAACCCTGTCTGGAAAAACCACAAAAAAAAGTGCTAAGTGGAGGACTCAGGGCTCAGTGTTTAAAGGTGTGTATTGCTCTTACAGAGGACCAGCGCTTGGTTCCCAGCACCCACATCTGGTGACTCTAGCAGGATCTGACCATCTCTTCTGGCCTGCACACCAACAGCACTAACATTCACATACCCACACATACCCACTTAATGAAAAATAATAAAAAGAAATACATTTAAAAATATAGGGCCGGACGGTGGTGGTGCACGCCTTTAATCCCAGCACTTGGGAGGCAGAGGCAGGCAGATTTCTGGGTTTGAGGCCAGCCTGGTCTACAGAGTGAGTTCCAGGACAGCCAGGGCTACACAGAGAAACTCTGTCTCAGAAAAACCAAATATGTGTGTGTGTGTGTGTGTGTGTGTGTGTGTGTGTGTGTGTAAGGGTAAAGCAATTGATGAAGACACGGGATATCAGCCTCTAGTCTCCATAGGCAATACACATCCACACCCCCTCCCCAGAAACACACACACACACACACACACACACACACACACACAAAGGATGGGCAACGTGGAAACCAATGGGCATCTGGAGGAGGCTAAGGAAGAACCCAGGAGACCTAGGCTGGAGATCATCGGGTGACAGCAAAGTGAACCCCACCCAGGCTCTTGGCAGATACATGTTTAGTAGAGCAGAGCAGAGGGGGTCGGCAGAAGCCTGGTGGCATCTCAGAGGAGGCCATGAATGTGCTGGCAAGGCTCCCTCGGGAGTCCAGCAGTGGCCACTGGGAGAACAGGCCTGACGCTTGCTTGGAGCCGATTGTAGGCTGGGCCAGGGCTTTGAGATACAGGGAAGCCCCAGTGCGAGCATGGCCCAGCACAGAGGAAACAGATGCCACCATCCCCGGCTTGTTTTTCATTCTGGTGCCACCATAAATCTCCCAGAGCAGCCCCTCCTTCCCTAGCCTCGGCTCTCTAGTCTGGGAGTATCAGTCATGATAAGACATTACTTAAAGCAGCGGTGACAGGTCCTAATCAGTCTTGTGAATTATAGACTTCTCCCTGCACTGCGGGCAGGGCCAGCATTAATACACATTTATGCAAAGCAAGAGCAGGAGCTGTCGGGGGCTAATCTTTACAAGTATGATAAATGATGTTTATTTTCAATGATGGAACGAAACACCCCAGCCGACAGTAATTGTAATAAAAAGGACAGATCAACGTCTATAAAGTGATTGAATTATCCAACGATTGCATTAACGTCCACACTCCAGTATGTCATCGGCTTCCTCGGGGTTCCGAGGACACTGTGCAGGACACGGTCCCCTTCACGTCAACGGCTGCCCTTCATGAGGGCTCCTGGGGCAGAGGTACTGTCAGTTAGGAGGGATGTTGTCCGTCTGCACTATCCCGGTCCCGGCTCCGCTCACACAGATGAAACTGAGGCTGAGCAGTCTTGTGACAATGAGCCTCGGCTGATGGATGTATCCAGGTATGGCGTGCGCGATGGGAGGGGGCTCAGAGGGCAAGAGTACATCGTCAGCCTTCGGGAACAGCACACTGCGCTCTCTGATTCCCTCCATGACTCTTGGGATACGTGCTGTGCTTTTCTATGTCTCCCTCAACCTCCCTGAAGCAGAGAAACAGAGGCTCAGAAAGGTTAAGTAGCCTGTCCAAGGTCACACAGCTAGCATGTGTCCCAAATGAGTCTCACTCCAAGAAGCATTTAACGGGTGCCTGATGGGAGCCTCCTGGCTCCACGCTCTTTGGTTGGCGACCATGTGACCACGTGCCTGACCAGTCAGTCCCACAGGGCCCAGAGGACCTCAGAGTCAGGCTGCTTTGTTGTAGAGACTTACAGAATTCTGGCTACTGGGTGGTATTTAATTTTTTTATTACATCTTCTTTTATTTACTGTGTGTGCATGTTTGTACTTGAATGCATGTGCACACGTGCACTAGTACACACACACACACACACACACACACACACACACACCCACACCACGGATCATTCATGTGTGGCCAGAGGACAAAGTTGGTCCTCCCTCTTCATCCTGTGGGTCCCGGGGATCAGATTCAGGTTGTCGTGCTCAGTGGCGAGTGACCTGGCCCACTGAGCCATCTCTTTGGCCCTCGGTGGCTCATTTGAACGACTCTGTGGAGGCAAAGCTCCCGGGAGGGGTTCCTGGCTTTAGCTGGCAGGTGCGCTTGGCTTGTATCTTTGAATTTATCCTGCAAAATACAAACAAGAATGTTCATCACACCAGAGACCCGATGGTCAGGCAGAGAGGATTCCGTGGGCGTTTAATAGGGTCCTCCCTCAGGCCTGAGCGCCTCTTGGGAGCTGACAGGGACACCAGGCAAAAACAGGTGACACCCTTGACCTATTTTGCCTGCAGAAGCCAAGGAATTTCACCCAAGCAATCTGCTTGTCACTTGCCTAAGGTGTACACCCCCCCCACTGGGGGGCGGGGCGGCGATCAACATTTGAAACCAAATCCCATCTCTAACTACCACAAGTTTTTCCTAGTGTGTGTTCAGACATCCAACTCCTGACAGCCCACCTGAGGAGCATTGACTTTATGGGCCTGGGAGAATAGGTCTGCCTGGTGATGTTCTTCACAAAGACATGAGTTCAGATCCCAAGCACACATGCACACACACACACACACACACACACACACACACATACACACACACACACACACACACACACACACGGTGGGGGGGGGATTGAGAGCAGTGGTGTGGCATATGCCTATAGTCTAAGCCCAGAGACAGGAACTCCCTGAGGCTGACTTTCCAGCGGATCTAGCCAAATTGGTAAGCTCCAAGTTCTGTGAAACACCCTGTCTCACAACATAAGATGAAGGGCTGAGATCATGGCTCAGAGGTCAAAGGGCCTGGACCGTGGGCATGAAGACCACAAGCCAAGTGTGGTAAGACAGTCATCACCGGCCAGTCATGACGGTGCATGTGCCACTCCAGAGCAGAGTGATGAGCTCCAGAGTCCATGACAGACCCCACAGAAAAAAAGCATAGTTACTGGGTGTGGCGGCACCTGCCTCTAATCCCAGCACTTAAGGGGCAGAGGCAGGCGGAGCTCCATTAGGCCAGCTTGGCCCTCATAGTGAGTTCCAGGTCAGTCAAGGATACACTATGAGACCCTGCCTCAAAAAAGCAAAGCAAAATAAATGTAAAGACACCATAAACTATTAAGAATTCTGGGAAGGCAGCCCAGACTAACTTTATCAAGTACACATATAAATATGCTCATGTGCATTCACACGCGTGTGTGTGTGTGTAGGGGGGGGTGTATGTGTGTGTGTCCACAAATAAGGTGGAAAATGATGTCTATACCATATATAGACATCTGACCTCCACTCCACACACAAATGTATTTGCACATGAACACAAACATACATACATACATACATACATACATACACGCAGTTTTTGACTTTATTATAGCATAAAAGATTTACACTCCGTAGTAATCGGGAGTCTGCATCCCCCCTCGCTCTCCTTGAGATCCTGGGATAATACTGACCTAAGCTCCCAGGTAGCCCCCCAGTCAAAGGGAAACAGCCGATACTGTCGCACGCTGCACCACGAGCTGGAACACTCAGCCTGGTGTCCTGGGATGTATGTTGTTTAGGTCGGTACAAGCTGCTTTCAGATTGCAATAGGCTTGTTCCTGGGTAGCCACATTGCAAGTGTGTGTGCACACACATGCACAGAAGCTACAACAGAAACCGATTCTATCAGAGGACAAGACCTCGCTCTCAAGCCTGGTTCTGTCGGTCTCCCCTGCACCTCTACAGGCAGGGAACTGAACTTTGAGGGCTGAGAGGATCTGCCAGAGCCAGCAGACCTCGGCAGTGGAAGAGTCTTCCCAGCCCCAAAGCCCCTCTGACCACTCCCCCTACGTTGTGGGGAAGAGACAAAGGCAGCTGAGGTTCCCCTCACGTCTCTGCATACCTGTACTTGAGCAAACACACAAGGAACAGTCAGAAAGAAAGCAGAGAACACGCAAAAAAGAAAGCACTCGCGCACTCACCCAGGAACTACCCCCCCACACACACACACACGCTCATGCCAGTTAATTTTAAAATGCCTTGGCTACCTCAAGGGCCGGCCACTTCTAATCCTCTGCCTACTACCCTAGGTCCAATAGGGGAAGTGGCCAGTGGCCGCTTAGCCGAAATCTCACATAGCTGGTTGACTTTATCTTCTGCAGCTCCTAGGTTCATCCGTACCCCCACTGTTTCATGGCCATTTCCCCCCACACTCCCCATATCCTAGTTCATGCAACTCTAAGGGTCCCACCCCATCTCCCTTTGCCCAAGCATTGACCACTGGCATTCTTATTGATTCATCAAAAACCAACTGGGGACAAAGACCTTTAGTGTTTGGGCACGCCGATTCCCAATTGAATCACAGCATGAGAACCAATCTCCAACAGAGATCTCCGCTCCATTAGTTTCTCAGGTAGATAGTTACCCTGCAGACACCACATCTGGAACTGAGTTCACCAAGCAGAGCATTTTTCTGGGATATAAAAAGACTTTAGAAGGTTTGAGAGATGTTCAAGTGGGGAGTTTGCCCTTTGACCTGGACATCCCAACAAACGTGCAGACTTCACAGTCAGGCTGGTTGGTGAAGTCTGTGACCCCTGGATTCATCTCGGACTTCTCGTTAAACAACAGACCTTTCTGCTGCGTGAGCCCCTCGCTGTCCTGAACTTGGGTGGAATGCTCACATTGCAACTAAGTCCATGGTCCTGGTTTGCACGCCTCTTCTTAATCCAAATAAAAATCTGTGTTTCTCCTTTAGCTTCACGTACGGCTTCTCTGTCTTCTGCCTACTACAAAATCTGGTAACCCCAACGAATCTAAAATGGATACACGCTGCATGTGAGAGTCCCTAAAAACATCATGTCTCATGGGAAAAGCCAGCCGTACATTGCAGGATGCCGTCAGTATACAACGTCCAGAAAAGACAGCCCACAGAGACAGGAAGCAGTGTGACAGAAACCACAGGCAGGGAGGATGGGGACTGGGGACAAGAAGCTAAATAGGTCTGTGTTTCCCTTGGGGATGCCACTTGGGACTAGAGAAGGTGGTTGTTCCCACAGCCTTGTGGGTCGTCAAAAGATGCACATTTTAAAATGACTAACTCAGCCTGGCGGTGGTGGCACACGCCTGTAATCCCAGCACTTGGGAGGCAGAGGCAGGCAGATTTCTGAGTTCGAGGCCAGCCTGGTCTACAGAGTGAGTTCCAGGATAGCCAGGACTATACAGAGAAACCATGTCTCAAAAAACCAAAACAAACAAACAAACAAACAAACAAAAACAAAAAAAACAAAACCAAACAAAAAACAAAAAACAAAAACAAAAACAAAAAACAAATAAAATGACTAACTCGGAACTGGGGGAAGACCTTGCGTGAGGACCTGAGTCCAGCCCTTAGTACCTATGTAAAGGCTGGACACGGTGACACCAATCTACAACCCCAGTGGAGACAAGCCGATCCTCAGGGCTCACTCACTGGCAGCCTCTCTGACCAACCGGCCAGCTCCAGAGGCAGTGAGGGAACCTGTCTCAAAACACAAGATGAAATAACAAACACCCGATGTCACCCCCTGGCCTGTACAGGTATGTGTGCACACACATACAAATTCACATGGACACACAAAAACAAAGGAAAAATGAAACTTAAGAAGAAGGGGGGGGAACCCTTACAGCGCGTGTCCAACCCAGCCTCACTCTTTGAAGGAGTCCAGGTGCTCCTGAGACACTCGGGGCCCAGTCTGGAGAGCTCTAGGGGGTGGCCAGAGACACACCCCAGATGGAGTCATCCTCCAGCGGGAGGCCTCCAGAGCCCAGGCGACGGTGTCGAATCTGTGCTGAGGCCCCCTCGTTTGCAGTCATCTCCTTCTGGCTTGTTTAGTCTCCATCTGAGTTCACAGCGCATGCTTCTGTCCGCAGTTTGTTATTTATTTCAGATATTCTTCATATTTAGCTTTAAAAGGGCTGTCTCTTAAATGTGTATTTTTAAAGCAGGATGAAATGTTTCTGCAATCATTTGGACTGAGTTGTTCTCTCCCCGTGGCTCAGGAATTGTTCCCTGACCGGGGAGGTCAGAGGCAGGCGGGATGGAGCTCAGTGTGGGGGGTTGAGGGTGGCATGCCCCAGCAGTTCCCTGGACCCTGGCCTCTGCCCTGAAGTGTCCCCAATCCCCAGCTTTACCCCCCAAGAGCTCCGCATACACCTTTCCGCAGCCTGGATCCCTTGGGCACCCTGCCATCCACCCAGGTCCTGCTGCGATCCATCCACCCGCTCTGCAAGCCATTTCTCCTAGTGAGGTAACAAGCATCAAGTGTTTAAAAGTTCTCTCTGAGCCGGGCGTGGTGGCGCACGCCTGTAATCCCAGCACTTGGGAGGCAGAGGCAGGTGGATTTCTGAGTTTGAGGCCAGCCTGGTCTACAGAGTGAGTTCCAGGACAGCCAGGACTACACAGAGAAACCCTGTCTCGGAAAAAAACCAAAAAAAAAAAAAAAAAAAAAAAAAAGTTCTCTCTGTATCTACTCTCATCTCTCCATGGTCCCCAACCCTGTGTCCAGCAGATTCAACCGCGCCTCTGTTTCCAGCCACGGCAGCAGCAAGCAGTCACCTGGAAAGCTATGGCCCTGACCTCTGCGAAGCCCTCCAGCTCCCTTACGACCGCAGCACGTGTCTCCATCACTTTCCGGGCTCCGGCTGGCCCCAGGACCTTGGCCTAGTCAGTTGCCTCTTCTCAAATCTTCAGTTCCATTTTCCCCACCCCTGCACTGTACGCCTTTCAGCTTCTACTCCAAAAGCCCCTTTAGGGTCAGACTAGACAGACCAGACTTCATTGTAATTCCCAGCTCTGCCCCTTGTACTGCAGGGTTGTGACTATACCGCTCTCCTGTAAGGCCTGTGCGGTTGCTTGAATGAGAACAGCCCCCACAGGTTCGTGTGTTTGAATGATTGGTCCCCACTTGATGGAGCTGTTTGGGAAAGTTAGGAGGTGTGGCCTTGTTGGAGAAATAAGTCACTCGGGCAGTCTTTAAGATTTCAAAAAGACTAAGGCACTCCCCGTTAGTGTGCTGTCCAACTCTCTCTCTCTCTCTCTCTCTCTCTCTCTGTGTGTGTGTGTGTGTGTGTGTGTGTGTGTGTGTGTACATGTGTGTGTATGTATTTTGTGGCTTGAATATCCATGGAGTGGCACTATTGGGGGCATGGCCTTGTTGGAGTAGGTGTGGCCTTGGAGTAGGCGTGGCCTTGTTATCGCGGGCGTAGTCTTGCTAGCATGGGCGTGGTCTCGGAGTGGGCGTGGCCTTATCTTGCTAGTGTGGTGTGGTCTTTTTGAGTGGGCGTGGCCTTGTTGGAAGAAATGTCTCACTGTAGCAGTGGACAATGAGACTCTCCTCTTAACCACATGGGAGTCAATCTTCTCCTAGCAGCCTTCAGGTGAAGATATAGAACTCTCAGCTCCTGCACCATGCCTGCCTGGACTTTGCCATCGGCTAACCACAACTGTCTTTGGAAGGAGAGACTGGTGACCACGCTCAAGCCTGCAATCGCAGCTCTGCTTACAGCTAGGGTTCTGTCTCCTCCGATAAGGAGATCAGAAGATGTGAAACCCTGTAGTTTCTGGTAGTCCTGTTGGCAGCTCTCCGCACACATATCTATTTAGGGCAGCCCAGCTAGCTACAGGAAAGGCAAGACGGTGACCCCATAACCGCAGAGGGCTAGAAGACTGAACATTCGGTGCGAGCTGGTGATGGCGAGGAACGCGGGTTCCCAGGGAAGCCAAGTGCTGCCTGGCTGTGAGGCGAAACATCCAGAGGAAGCGGTCAGAGGGCAGGATCTGGGTGGCGTACCACAATGGAGAAGGGAGGGGGTTGGGAAGGAGGACGGCCGGCTACAAAGGTGTAACTTGCTCCCGCGATCCCCAGCCAAGCTTGGCTTCCAGCTGCACTGCCTGCCAGTCTCCTGTCCCAAAGTCCTTGAACTCACGAGCCCCCAGCAGATGTTCATTAACAGGCGGAAACTGGAGGACCACTCTCCTTTGCCAGGGTAGCATGCTTGGAGTATCGGCTGGGGTGTCACCGCGGGACCTAGAGTCTTGATTCCGAGCCAGACTGGGTGGGAGAAAATGCGAAAGGAGCCTCATAGCCTGTTCATGATTATTATTGAGGGTTTTTATTAAGGATCCCGGCTGCCCGGGCCATAAGGGCTGTGGACCCCCACCTCGACTGGAACATAATTAAGAGCAAGCACTGGGGAGGGAGGCTAATGAGGTTGGCTTAGTTTTGGACGGGAAATCAACAGGAGGCCTATGAGGTGGTGTAGAGAGGTTAGGAGACACTTCACTCAAAAGCAACCAAGTGTCGCCAGCCCAGCTTCTTATTAATGTGCCCAGTCACCCCTGGGCTTTGGAGACTGAGAGTCTACAATTTGGTCATGATTCCTGGGGCTTTGCCTGGCAGAGCAGGCTGGAGTCCTCATGCTGGGAATGAAAGGATGGGGTTGCAGGCTGGGAATCCCTGGTGCCTGGGTCTGGGGTGACCCCAGGGGAGCGGAGGTTTGACCCATTCTTTCCTCTGGGGTCCAGCTGCGAGCCTCGGGCTGGGAGTGTCCCTGGCATCTTTTCCCGTCTCCCTCTGCGGAGTGGCTGTGGCAGGGACAGGCACGGCTGGGGGCTGGCGGAGTCACCACGGGGGGGGGGGGGGCTGCGGAACTCCTGCCTGTGGGGGTGCTTAGGTCCCCCCTATTGCCAGTGGTGGAGGGTGGACGCGACCCTTGCGTGGTGGCCACGTAAGTGGAAATGACTTAACTAGTTCTTCCGGCCTCTGTGAGAGGCTGGTAGGTTCTCAGAGAGCGCGGGTTCGGATGGTTTGAACTGATTGGCTTAGAAGCTTGTGGTAGGCGGGTTCTGTTATAAGCCTATAAAAAGCTCATCCAAGCCAGCCCACAGGGGCTCACCTCTTTTACTCTGTGTGGGGAGACTGTGACCCCCCCCCAGAGCTCTGGAAATTAAAATCCTCTTGCAAATTGCATCAGGTCTGTCTCTCGTGAGTGTTTTGGGGTGCCGGTTTCCGAGGCGTGGGGTGCTGGAGTACCCCTGTTTTTTCTTTCGGATCTTACAGGAACAGAGGTGAGAGAGGTGCTGTCCCCGGGGTCAGTTTCCCCAGGGTTATGTGGGAAGAACAACACTGTGGCTGTGTTTGGATATCCTATCCGAAAAATACCTGTGACACTGTTCTCACCACGTGGCTGACCTCTGGGTAGTGGACCACGTGAAGCATCGCCCTGCCCAGTCCAAGCACCCATGTCACATGGATAGAGACTGGTGAAGGCACGTGGCCACTCCGGTCATCAGGAAACTCTGGTTTCCCATCGCTTCCTCCTCCAGGGAGCCTCCCCTGATAACACACACACAAATGCCTGCCTTGTGTCAGTCTGTCCTGGTAGCTGCGAGAACCTGTGGGAACAGGTGGAGGGTGGACTAAGGCACCCCTCCCCCCAGGTTCTCAGAGGATGCTCCATAGGGAGAGGTGACTTGAGTGTGGGAGAGAGTGCATTCATTACCTAGCACAGCTGGGAGCGATCCTTTGCCCGGAGACAGGTTACAGAAGGAGGGCTGGGGCAGAGGAAGGACCCGAAGACTGGACAGGCTCGCAGGGTGGACTCGCTGGAGGAAGAAGATCCGGAGTGGAATCGGAGATCTGAAGCTGCCTCGCCGTGCGCTGCTTCACGTACCTCCGATATGGCCTTAGGCAAATCAAGTGGGGCAGAGTCCCAAAGAGGCAGACCTACATACCACAGGCACACGGGGAGGGCTCGTCCCGGCCAGATACTGGTGGCTGTGAAGGGCAAAGCCGGAGAGGCTCTGAAAGAGTTGAGAGTCCCAGGCAGGCACAGGAAAAGCACCTCACAGAAGCAGGCCACAGCTTCCTGAGAAGAGCTGCTCTCAGGATTCCACATTAGCACATTCCACAGGATTCTAAGACAGCCGTGTGGAGAACACAGGGAACCTTCGAGGCATGGGCCTTTGTTTTTCTAGACATACCCAAGAGATTTCACGTTCCTGGGCCTGTCACTCAGACAACAAAAAGGATGAGTTTCTTTTCCTCTTTACCCCCTGGGACCCAAATGAGCGGCAGGACACCCAGGGGGGGGAGGGAAAACATCCGTTCTGGCTGAGGATAGAGCCCAGGGCTCTTTGCAGGAGGGCTGTTTTGGCTGATGGGTGATGTCCACACCCAAGCCTGGCTTCTTATCTTACCTGGCGGTGAAAGTCTTTTTTGGAGTCCAGCTGAGAAAGGTGATCTCCACCGGAAGGTATTGGGGACCAGCAAGAAGGGGGAAATCAATCAAGGGGATTTCCAAGAGGAAGTGTCTTCCTGTTGGGATAGAAGAAGGAAGCAGGTTCGGGCAGGTGAAACTGGCAGCCCGAGTTGGAATTATGCAGGCAGGAGTAAGATGAAGGAAAAGAGTCGGGGAGCGAGGGTCCAACTCACAGCAGCCCCGTCTCATCTCAGGGGGGGGGGGTCAAACAAATACCTAGGTGCTAGGGTTTGCTCATGCCTCCCCCTAGACCACGATAAACCCTGCTGTGCCCTGTGGCACCGACCACAAAACTAAAGCTCAGGCACTGAGGAGCCCAAGCAGCTGGGGGCAGGAGGGGGGATGGGATAAGACCAGGGACTTCTTGCCCCAATCCATTCGTGGCTTTGAGGGCTACCCCAAATCCCCAAGCCAGAGCCTCCAACCCCAGCTCTTTCCTGTGGGATTCTCAACTTCCTGGTTTCTCGCCTCTTAATGACTGGACTCTAGTGAGAATCCTGGGGAGCGGCGTTACCCTGAGCTGTCAACTCCGATTATTCCGATTATTCCGATTATTCCCCGGTCCTCAACCATTTCAGTGGCAGAGCTGGATGTCAGCAGAGTGAGAAAGGAAAAGAGGAGATGGGAACAGTTCAGGGTTAGGACATGATCCCGAGATGTGCCTGGTCTCTTGTGCTGAAGGGAACCCAGAAGCCACATCCTGGACGACTGCGGGGGTTGGGGGGGGGTGCGATTCATTAGTTTGCTGTGGGACAAGAGCTGGAAGTGGTATCACATAACCCGTGAATTCCAGCGTCACAGAACCTAACACAGAGAGGGCTGATGGACTTATCTGGTCTGTGCTATGGAAGGAAACTCAGAAGCTACAGCCTGGACAGGCAGGAGGGAAAGTAGTACAATTGTTTAGTAAGTTTTCCATGCAACAAGAGCTGGAAATGGTACTGTGTTGTAGCACAGAAAGGCTTCTAGACTTCCCTGGTCTGTTGTGCTGAAGAAAACTGAAGCCACACCCTGGATTAGTGGGGGAAGGATACTGTAATCAGTTAGTAATGTCTGCCATGCAACAAGGGCTGAAAGAAGTCTCATGGAAATTTGGCATCCCGACATCCCAGAGCCTAGAACTGAAAGCTTAGGATGTACCAGATCTGTTGGGCTGAAGAGAACGCAGAAGCTACATCCTGAGCTAGCAGGGGAAAGAGTGCTGCGATCGATTAGTAATGCCTGCAGCGGAACAAGGGATGGTAGTTATACCATGTGAAAATGTATTCCAGCATCCTTGGAACTAGCACAGAAGGCTTTAGACTGCCAGAAAAAAAAAGTGCTTGGATTTTACATCTTAAGCACTGGAGATGGAGACCGCTGCCTTCCTCACCACTGGGGTGTGGGTACACACAGACAGCCGGGATGTCACAGAGGCCAGCGTAATGAAAACAAGGTAGATCTAAGACAGTAAGACAGGAAAAGAGGGGACTATGGGGCAGGTAATAGAGCTTGAGGTTAGCTTCTGGTGCTAAATGTCTCATTGGCTATTGGGGACAAATCCTGTAACCAGGAGGCTGGGGGGATGCAGGGGACGATTGAGGCTCGAAAGTACCAAGAGGGGCGAGAGGCTACAGGCAGGGGTCCAAGGGTAAGAGGCTCCTTGTCACTCAGTGAAACTTTGGGCTGCAGGCAAAGTTGGGTGAGTGGCTCTTGGTCGCTTAGCTGTTGGGGGACCTAACTGGGAGCATGGGGTACTGTCTTGCCTCTAGGAGGAATGACAGGAAGGGAAGGCGTGAGGAACATGTTTCTGTCTCTGCCTCTCTTCTGGTAGTGGAAGCCATTCCTGGAAGCTGGCCCTCCAGAGAGCTGCTCCCTCCGTTTCCCTGAAGCCTGGCTTCTTCCACAGAGCTCATTTTCCTGGCGGGGGATGGCTCCTTCCCTCCCCGCCTTCCTCTCTCCCCCCAGTTCTTCCTTCCGCCCTTCTTCTATCTTTTCCTCACTCCTCTTTTCCACCCTCCCTCTGTTCCTTCCTTCCTTTCCTCCTTGCCCTCCTAATTGTTTTCCTTCCTCCCTCCCATTCCTTTTCTCCTCCCTCTCTCCCTTTTGACCTTTCTAACTCTAGGATTCCCATCTGTTCATTGCAGGAAATGAGAAAACTGTAGCTCATGATTATAAAGAAAAATCCCCATTCACCCCACACACAGATAGAGGCCGACGGGGCTTGGAAATTGCCCCCAAGTAACCTTTTGTCTTCCTTTGTGTCTGGTGAGAAGACCTTTCTGATAGCAGAAAGGACAAACTAGGGTTTCTCAGGCCAGAGATGCCCTGAGTTTGAGCAGACAGAGGTTCCAGAATGGAAACAGGAAGCATGGGTGGAGGAAGGCGGGTGAGAGGGATGATAGAGCTCTCGTCCTGTTAGCGCTGCATGGCCTTCCGATTCTGGGCACTCTGAGAGTCGGCATTAGGATGACACGAACACAAGAGACACACCATTCCCTGCAGGCCCAAGGTGGTGGTCAGTGTAAGTGTGTAAGTGTGCTTATGTATGTGTGTGTGTGCATTTATGTGTGTGTTTATATATGTGTTTGTATGTGTGTGTATGTGTGAGTGTAGGTGTGTGTACATGTGTATATGTGTGTATGTGTCAGCGTGTGTATCTGTGTATGTATCTGTGTGTATATGTGTTTATATGTGTGTATGCATGTGTGTATGTGTGCATGCATATGTATGTATATGTATGTGTGTATGTGTGTATGAGTGTGTGTATGTGTGAGTGTGTATATGTGTATGTGTGGATGTGTGTGGATGTGTGCATGCATATGTATGTATATGTATGTGTGTATGAGTGTGTGTATGTGTGAGTGTGTATATGTGTATGTGTGAATGTGTGGATGTGTGTGTATGTGTGCATGCATATGTATGTATATGTATGTATATGTATGTGTGTATGTGTGTATGAGTGTGTGTATGTATGAGTGTGTATATGTGTATGTGTGTATATGTATGTGTGAATGTGTGTATGTGTGTGGATGTGTGTATGCATATGTATGTGTAAGTATGTGTGTATGGATATGTGTGTTAACCACTACACAGGGAAGCTTCTTTGGTGGGTCTGAGAGTCGTGCCCTTCTGCAATTAGAGAGGCATGACTTTAGAAGTCGCTCTGATACTATGTCCGTCCCAGTTTGCTTTCTGTTGCTATGATAACACAGTGGCTAAAAATAACCAGTGGGGAAAGAGTTTATTTCATCTCATACTTCCAGGTCACAGTCTGTTGTCAAGGGAACCCAGGTCAGGAGTCCGAGCAGGAACTTGGAGGGAGGCAGGGACTGAAGCAGAGACCATGGAGGAATGCTCCTACTGGCTTGATCCTCATGGATCATTCATCCAGGACCGCCTGCCCAGTGGTGGCACCGCCCACAGTGGGCAGGGCCCTCCCACATCAATCATTAATAAAGGAGATGCCCTCCACCAAGATTTGCCTATAGACCAACCTGACTGAGACATTTCCCTCTTCCCGGATGACCCTAGTTTGTGTTAACGTGACAAGAAACACAAACAACCAACAGACAGAAACCACACAATGCTAGAGAGCACAGCGTCCACCAGCAGAAGAGTAGCAAGCTCGCCCCCAGGGCCTGTGAGCCCCCAGTCATGGGTTCTTGGCCAGATTCCCAGTGTCAGGCACCGTCCCCTCCTGTGGAGCAGGCCTTAAATCCGACCAGAAAGCATATGCACCCAGCATCGGCCCTGCGGTGGCATATCTTGCCTTGCTGGTCATTACTGCAATTCTCAGGGTCACCGTGGGTAAGTCTTAACGGTTGCTTTTCCTCAGCGGCCGGCCGGTGTGGCACCTAGGACTAGGAGAGCGAGCCAGCAGGGAGGGAGCTTGGTGCTTTCAACTTGATTTATGCATGCCCGGTGACCAATGTGTGTGGCGTAAAAGATTGTTTTAAACTTCTACCCGTGTGTGCACACGTGTATGTGCACATGTGAGTACAGGTGCCCTTAGGGGCCAGACGAGGTCATCAGATCCCTGGGGGCTGGAGTTACCGGCATTTGTAAGCTGCCTGATAGGGTTGCTGGGATCTGAACGCTGGTTCTCATGATTGAGTAACAAGTGCTCACACCAAAGAGCCATTTCTCCAGTCACAATTAACTGAGACCTCCGGCTCTCTGATGAGCCTCGGCTGGCTAGCCAGCACACCCCAGGAATCTACCTCTCTCAGCCTCCCCAGAGCTGGGATTGTAAGCATGGTTTACCATGCCATGCCTGGCTTTTGTGTGTGTGTGTGTGAGCTCTGGGCTTCAAACTCGGGTCTTCACGCTTGCAGAGTGAGCACTGTACCGAGGAGTCAGCCCCCAGCCCTGCCCGCCCTTCTTCTTAAGCTCGTACAGACCGTCGCCTCTGTACTGGCCAGCGTGAGGGCCGTAAGCTCACCACCGGGTGTGACCACAGGTCCTGTGGTCTGCACCTGCTTGCCCCCATCACACTCAGAGCACACCGTGACCTACGCACTCACCTGCTGTCACCTCCTCTGCCTGACGATGTCCACTTCTTCCCCTTTCTCAGCATACATGTCCCAAGTTAGAGGGCAGCCCACACCGAAGGCAGTGCTTGACCCCAGCGCCGAGGATTCCTGCTTCTCTCATCCACCGACTCCTCGGCTACCATGCCGCAGCTCCAGGACAGCTCAGCCACGTCACACTCTGCCCTGTACACATATTGAGATAGGAGCTTCATAAAGGTAGGGACGCCCCCCATTGGCTCAGTCTGAGATGCTAGAGGTTCTCTATTTGCAAGGACTCTATTTGGGAAGGACTTCAGGTGTTGTCCCTGTGTGACTGATTGTCATGGTCCTCCTCGGAGGCTGTCATGCTCACATGTTCCAGGGCAGGAACGTGGTCAGGAGCTAGTTCAAACCGCTGCCATTCTCAGTTCTGAGATCTATTGGAGTTCTGAACTTGTTACCACCTTACCAGTTTGTCTTAGGGTTTTACTGCTGTGAACAGACACCATGACCAAGGCAACTCTTATAAGGACAACATTTAATTGGGGCTGGTTTACAGGCTCAGTGGTTCAGTCCATTGTCATCAAGGCAGAAACAGGGCAACATGCAGGCAGGCATGGTGCAGGCAGAGCTGAGAGTTCTACATCTTCGTCTGAAGGCTGCTAGGGGAATGCTGGCTTCCAGGCAGCTAGGATGAGGGTCTTAAAGTCCTTGCCCACAGGTGCCACACCTACTCCAACAAGGCCACACCTTCTAAGAGTGTCGCTCCCTGGCCCGAGCATATACAAACCACTACACAGTTCTTTTGTCTGGTGGCACTGCCCCACAGGTGACAGTGACGATGATGGTGGCGATGACTTCTTCCCTGGCGTCAGAACCCAGCTCCTTTAATTTTCCGATGTGAAGACTCCCTCCAGGCACCCTTCAGGCCCTCAGCACTAGATTGGGAGGACTGAGCAGCTACGGAGTCCTCTGCCTCTGTCGTGACTGGACAGCCATTGCTCCATTCCTCTAGAGAGCCCGGACTAACGGGCATGCTATTATAGGGATGTGACATCCATCCTTCCACGGTGGGGGTGTGGCACCAGGGATCGGTCAGCGCTATGTCTGCTCAGAAAGGGCAGCAGCTGTGGAGAAGAGACTCCAGCCACTAAAGGGATATATATTATGGACACATGGGCCTTGACAGACTGAGCCTGAACCACTGGGGATCCGCTGCCCCAACCCCGAGCCTCATCCACAGTGGGCTCTGGAAGGGCACCAGCCCCCATCCAGCAGAGGGCCTCGGTGGGCACCCCTTCTGCCCATGCCACAGAGGGTCTGACTGCTCACGGCGTGTGGATTGTCTCGGGCCCTCCGTTGGCGGAACCAGACCAGGGAGGGGTTCTAGCAACAGCAACTCTAGCCCTGGGAAGACTTGAGGCCAACTCCAGAGCTGTGTCCAGGAAGCTACCTCTCTTGGAAAAGAGCACATGCCAAGAGACGAAGAACACACCACACGGTACGCAATGGGGGAGCATGGACAACAGCCCTGGGCCTGATCCAAGAGCTTGTCCCCAGACAGGACAGCTTGAGGTGTGCCAGAGATGGTGTGGAAGCCGAGAGGGGCTGGCACGCCGGGGTGAAGGCCTGGGCATGGGATAGTTGTGTGAGGACTCCGGACCTCCTTATATGTTCATGTGTGTGTGTGTGTGTGTGTGTGTGTGTGTGTGGTATGCATGTACATGTGGAGGGGGTGTGCATGTGCATGTGTGCACATGTGTGTGCCTGTCTGCATGTGTGTGTGTATGTGTGTGTGTGTGTGGTATGCATGTGCATGTGGAGGGGGTGTGCATGTGCATTGTGCACATGTGTGTGCCTGTCTGCATGTGTATGTGTGTGTGTGGTATGCATGTGCATGTGGAGGGGGTACACATGTGCATGTGTGCACATGTGTGTGCCTGTCTGCATGTGTGTGTGTGCATGCGTGTGTGTGTGTGTGTGTGTGTGTGTGTGTGTGTACACTCACATACATAGACCTACCATGATACATGTCAATTTGGGTGTGAGTTCTTGCCTGCCGTCCTGTTTGAGACAGGGTCTCTGTCTCGTTCACTGCTGTGTAGGCCAGGCTAGGAGGCTTGCAGGCACATAGGGACTCCCCTGCCTCCACCTCCCGTCTTGTCCTAGGAACGGACTCTGTGTGCTACTCTGAAGACGCACACTCAGTTCCTCACACAGCACCCGCTTGGCCCACTGAGCCCTCTCCCCTGCGCTGGGACCTCCGTTTCTGAACCTTTGTGGAGTGGGGCTCCCCCAGAGAGGTCAGGCAAAGAGCAGGCTTTGGGCGGGACCTGCCCTTAGGGGCGTGTCTACCTCTGCCTGCGCCTACCCTGCCCAGTTTCATCCTCACACCTGAGAAATGAGATTGGGGGAGGGGGAATCCAATACAAAATTCATACAAAATCTATGCAAACCTCACAGTGTGCCAGACACCACACCCTGGAGTTGGCAGTTTCTAAAATTGATCTTGTTATTGAGTTCTGATAATTCCCAGAGAAAGAGATCTCTCAGTGTGTGCAACTGTTTGACATTATGACAGATGTCGTCATCCACAAAGTTCTCTTCTCAAGAACTGTGTTTAAAGGGGGAGGGGGGCTGGAGAGTTGGCTCAGCGGTTTAGGTTTAGCGCATGCTCTGCTCGTCCAGAGGACCCCTGGGTTGGGACCCACAGGCTGGAACAGACTTCTGCAAACCATCCTCTGGCCTGCACACACAATTAATAAACATGTTGCTTAAAAATCCTCCTAAAATCTCTTTGTGCGGCTGACCTGGGGACCTGAGTTTGAGTCTCGAGAACCCACACTTAAACAAACAAACAATAAATAAATAAGTAAATAACATTATCACACATCTACACCCCAGCACTCCAGGACTCAGATGGTGGAAACAGGAGGATCTCCAGCAGCTTGCGGGGTGGGAACTAGAAAAAGGGAGACTGAGTCTCGAACTAGGGGGAGAATAAGGTGGTCCACCAGAGCACATACACCCATGTTCACACCCACCCCTACACACTCACACACCTTCACACACACACTCACACATATACACAGTCACACATTCATACACACTCATACATATACACTGCCACACACTCATACACGCTCACACACACTCATACATACACCCATACACACACACACACACACACACACACACACACGCTCTCACACACACTCATACATACACCCATACACACACACTCACACATGTACACAGTCATACATTCATACACACTCACACACACACTCATACATATACACTGCCACACACTCATACACGCTCACACATGTACATACGCACTCACACATATACACAGTCACACACTCATACATGCTCTCACACACACTCACACACACACTCACACTCACATCAAACACCTTTAAGGTTAAGTAACCGCCATTCTGCGGGGCTGCGTTCACAGCTCTCCTGGGGAGAGCACATGGAACTTGGTGGGGCACTCCTCTGCCTTCCCAATTGCCCTTCTCTCTTGAACTTGGGGACTTTGAGGACAGAGTGGGAGGGACCCAAGGCCTGTGGCGCGGACGAAGGCCAGAGAACATCACCCAGGTGCTCAGATCTCCTCCGACCCCGCTCCAGCCCCAGCCCCAGCCAGCCAGCGGCCCCTCAGGGCGGGCAGCCAGCTCCTGCCATCTGCTGTGATTTATTGGAGGGAGTCAGTGATTAATCAGCCAGTCAGCCTGAGAGCAGCCATTTTCCCTTCTTTTCCTGCCCCCTGACCCTCAGCACAGTCCAGGCAGTGCCTGGGCAAGTGTATTAATCACACACTTTAAAAATATTTAAAGGAGGAGCCCGGGCCTGGAGCAGAGTTCCCTCTAATGGACTCTCTGCGGCTGAGGGTGAGTATGCTAATTAGGAGATAAAACAAACGGGGCTGTTTGAAATGCAAATGAGCTGATGGAAGCGCTTCTGGTGCCTTCCTTCCCTGCTGCCTAGGCGGAGGCTAAATCTTCCCTCCTCGCGCTAACAGGAAAAGATAGCGGCTGATTGTGAAGCTGAGAGGTGCTAGCTCTTGCTTTCACCACTCTCCTTTAAAAATTACTTTTAATTGTGTGTGTGTGTGTGTGTGTGTGTGTAATGTAAGCATATACCCAAGGGCACGTAGAAGTCAGAGGTCAACTTCTAGTGTCATTCCTCATCCACAGGCACCTTGGATTTTTGATACCTCTCTGTATGTGTGTGTGTGAGTGAGTGTGTGTGTGTGTGTGTGTGCGTGCGTGCATGCGTGCGTGCGTGCGTGCGTGTGTGTGTGTGTGCTATGAGTGCATGTGTGTATTTGGTATGTGCACATATGTATGTGTTCTGAGTGCACGTGTGGATTTGGTATGTGCACATGTGTATTTGACATGTGCACATATGTATGTGTTATGAGTGCATGTGTGTGTGCTATGTGCGTGAGTGTATTGCTATGTGCACTGTGTATGTGGTATGTGCACGTGTGTATGTGGTATGTGCACGTGTATTTGATGTGTGCATGTGTGTATGTGGCATGTGCACGTGTATTTGATGTGTGCACGTGTGTATATGGTATGTGCACGTGTGTATGTGAATCACAGTAGAATGTCAGCTGTTCTTGTCTATCCTTCTCCACTTCCTCTCCTTGCAGCAAGGTCTCTCACTGACTCTGGAGCTCGGGATGCAGCCAGCAAGTGCCCTAGATCCTCCTGTGCCCACCTACGTGTGGTACTAGGCTTACAGGCACACGTACAAACATGGGCAGCTTTTACAAGGGTGCTGGAGATTTGAACTCTGGTCCTCGTGTGTACAAGTGCTCTTAACCACTGAACCCTTTCCTCAGCCTTTTGTGACCCTTTTAATCAAAAACCCTTTTTAAACGTTTTCAAGGTTATAATTACACTACTTCCCTGCCTCCCCTTTCTCTCTTCAGCCCCTCCTGTGTAACATACCCGTGTTCTCCCTCCTAAAGGTCCTTTCTCTTTACAGATGGGATCTCTCACTGGCCGAGGTTCCTTGGTCCTGCTAGCCTAGCTGGCTCGTAAGGCCCAGGGTCTGCCTAGCTCTGCCAGTTCTTCTCTCCACCGGGATTCAGGTGCGTACCTCCACCCTCGGCTATCTGTGTGGAGAGATGGCATGCTCCGGCTGGCATGGAGCACTTTACCAGTGGAGCTGCCTTGGAGCCCACCCCTCTTCTTTCATGAGGATCAAGGAGCCCAGAGAATGTCCCCAGAGCTGCTGTTCCCTCCTGCCCAGGTCCCTCTCGCCCTCTCCAGCCACGCCCCCTACCTGCCCACTCCGTTAGATCCTGTCCTTTGCTGGGCTAGATCAGTGTCCAGCACTGGGCTGCGGGACGGCCCCCCTACCCACCCAACCCCTGCTCCTCAGCTGCTGCTGACGGGAGCCTTTCAGACACTTCTAGACCTTTCCCAGTTCCAACCTCCCTCCTCCCACCTGGCCTCATCCTCTGAGCCCCCACTGTTGCATAGGACACTGGTTGGCCCCCACTGACACTCAGGTCTCCCTCAGTCCCTCGGGGAAATCTCCAGGCGCCTCCTTAGCACCCCTGTGAATCCTGGACCTGTGAGCCACTTTGGGTGTAACAATGAGGCGGTGTCTGTGTCCTGCCATCCCTGTAGGTGCCTCCTCTGGGAGCTGTTTCCTTCCTGCCATGGCCCAAGGCCATGCTAGCATTTGCTAAATGTATGTATGTATGTGGGCGGTTGCATTGACCACACCCACCCTCTGTGAACTCTATAACCTGCTTGACATCTGCCCGGAGACCTCACAGCTCACGTCAGCAGCTCTAAGACCTGGCTGGATTTGGGTTTGCTTTTGCTCTTGCGACACTTGTTATCATCCCTATGTTAAAATGCCGAAAATGGCCCCGTCTGTTGCTCCCCTCTGCCCCAGTGCTTCACAGCAAGGTGTCTGTGTCACCCAGTGCCCGGGCCTGCCGGGAAGGGTCTGAGTTCTCACTGTCTCCCGTCATGTGTCCAGCCATGGTCAGTCCAGAGACAGGCTTCCGTAGTGGCAGGGCTTCGCAAAACTAACCTGCTTCATCCAGGTCACCCCAGACCCCGCCCCTCACTTCACGTGTGGGACCGGAGCGTCCCTGGTCGCTATCTGGAGAGCACTGTTCAGGGTCTGCTCCTTTTGTCCTGGAGATCTCCTGGAGTCAGTCGTGTGGTCACCAAGAGGAATGAGGACACAGAAGCCCTGAGCTGAGCTGGTCTCATCTTCCAGGGAGCAAACCTAAGCCAACAGTCAGCCCCCTAGGCTAGACCCCTGCAGTGGGTGAGCAGAAGATGTCTTATGGGTAGAGAGCCTGTGCCCCCCGCCCTGTGCCCTGCCACAGCCCCCACACTTTAGACTAAAATTCTCACCTGAGCTTTCCCATGGGGAAACTCTAGAACAGGAGGAAGGCTGGAAGCCCTGGGTAGGAACCACTCTGTCTGCCCAGGAGTTCCTGAAATCTTCTTGGTGTGTATGTGTGTGTGCATGTATATGTATGTGCATGTGTATATATGCATATTAACATATTTAGTGTGTGCGTGATCGTGGGTGCATGTGTATGTAGGTTAACACGTTTGGTGTGTATATATGTATATGTGTGTGTGCATGTGATACAGAGGTAGGAGGAGCATGTTGGAGAGATATAAAGGGGAAATGAGGAGTAGTATAACCGTATTTCATTTGTATACATGTATAAAATTCTCAAGAACAAAGAAAAATTGTAATTAAAAAGAATGTTAAAGTATCTAGGCATGTCTTCAGTTAACTCTGCCATTCTTAACCCCAGTCTGAAACACACACACACACACACACACACACACACACTTCTCTTCTCTAGCATTCTCACTAACTCCCCAACTCTGGACAGTGGCTCTTGTTAAACTGCATGAAGATCAGAAGCTGAGAAGAAGTTAAGGCTACCAGGGTTTCCTGGGAAATGAAGAAGGACTACCATAGCCACTGAGTCCTGGACCTCACTGCAGTACCTGCAATGACCAGCAGAGGACGCCTGGGCACAGGGTGTGGGGTGGAAGCCGGGCCTTGGTGGGCGGCCAGCCAACGCAGAGCGCTGTGAGAGCTGGGCACAGCCCTTCTTCCGCCGTGTCCTATCTACTTGGATTCCCCTGAGACCTGAGCTGAGGCAGGGCTTGGGTAGGGAGCAGAGAAGGAAACTAGAAAGGAAATAGAAACGACAAAAAAAAAAAAAAAGTGCTGTCAACGTGGCACCCTGTGAGTGGCTGGTTGTAGATCTTCCCAGAACAAGGGAGATGACCTGCTCCCCAGACCACTGGCTCGAACAGCGGTTCTCAAACTGTGGGTTGCGACCCCTTTGGGGGGGGATCACATATCAACTATCCTCCACATCAGATATTTACATTACAATTCATAGCAGTAGCCAAATTACAGCTATGTAGTAGCAATGCAAGGAATTTTATGGTTGGGGTCATCACGACGAGAGGACCCTCAGAGCTGGAGGGATAAAGGGCGGAGGCGTTTATCCGGTTGGCAGAGAGCTTGCCTGGTATGTGCAAGCCCTGGGCTTCCAGCCCCAACCCTGCCTAAAGCAGCCCTGGTGGCACAGGTCTGTAAGCCCAGCGTTTGAGAATCGATGGCGAGAGCTCAGAAGCCCAGGCCCATCCTTGGCTACACGGAGCCCATGTGTTTCTGGGGCCATGGTGAGTCCGTTAACACCCCATAGCCTTCGTGGGTTGCTGTCCAAATTCAGATGAGTGAAGTCTGTCATGGGACCAAGGACAGTGGACCAAAAGACTAAAGGGTGGCAGGAGTTTGTCTGGGCTCCTTACTGAAGTTACGACGCCAACATGAACTTCCAGGAGGAGAGTCGGCGAACGTAGGGTGCGGTGCATACTCGCCAGGGCGAAGGGCGGTGCGTTGACTACCTTTTCCCTTTCCTTGGCCAAATCCCTGGCTTGGTAATGGAGAGCTCATTCGGGCCCTCAGTTCGAGCGCTCGGTCCATCCTGGTGAGAAAAGTCACGGCAGCAGGAGCCCGAGGCAGCCGCCCACACGACATCCAAAGGCAGGAAGTAGAGAGAGACCGGATGCCGGCGCTCGGCTCCCTGTCTCCCTTTTATTCCGTCTGGGATCTCAGGTCACGGGATGGTACCGTTCACAGCAAGAGTGGGGCCTCCCACCTCGAGCAACCTGGCCTGGAAATCCACTCACGGACATGCGCAGAGGTTTGTCTCCTGGGCCGGGCTAGGTCGTGGGGGTGGGGGTGGGGGTGGGGAAAGGGCGACTCTTTGGGAACTTGGGGACAGGAGTGCTTCAGCACTCCTTCCCTCAGGCTGAGGACAGTGTGCCAGGGCCCCAGGGTGTCCCCTCGACCCCCGCCTAGGATGTATCTGCCAGGTGGAGAGGCAGGTCTCAATGTGGGTGGGACTCCCAGAAGTTTGACTGAGCAGTGAGGCAGTGCCTAGTGCTGCCGGTGTCCCCCACTGAGCAGGCAAATCACAGCTCACCCCCTGCTGTCTCTGCCCTCGCCTGTGAAGGTCTGTTTCCCTCCTTTGGTTGTCCAGGAGACCATATTTTAAGCAAGGGCAGAATGATCCAGAGGTGTCTTAGTCGTGTGTGTGTGTGTGTGTGTGTGTGTCTGTCTCGTCTGTGTGTGCACGTGTGCGTGTGTATACTTGTGTCCACCACGCGTATCTCAGGGATCCCAGGCTTGCAGTACCACTCACCAATGCCTCTGACTATACCCGGCTTCCCCGCTTAGATTCTGGGTCGCAAACTCAGGTCTGCCTGGATGGCAAACATATCAGCAACCGAGCCACCTCCCCTGTCTCTGTTCTAGGTTTGATTGTTGACTGTGATATACCCCGGACCAACTCCCATAATCAAAACAGCTTCCAAAAAAAAAAAAAAAAAATCCCCAAAAAACAACCAAACAAAAACTCCACAACCCGAAACAGAATCCTTTGGGTCTGAGGCAGGAGAGTGGGACTGCAAGACCCCCAGCCTTGTAGGATTTGGGGAGAAGGTGTCACTCGGAGGAGGGGCCTGGCTCCCGCACAGCGTCTCCTCCTGGGGCTGGCGTGCGTCGAAACCCAGCACGTGAGCAGTCTGATGGGTCTCACCCCTGGAGGAGAGCTCAGCTCCACACTGCACACTTTGCAACTGAACACATTGCAAACTCATGGAGTTTAACCCCTCGGCGAGAAGACCATGCCGCAATGTGGCCGTCGAACTCTCCGAGGACGCCAGCGCCCAGCACGCCGTGAGGGCTGATGGCATACATGTTTTCTGCCAGGTAAAGGATGGCACAGTGGCCAGCGGTGACTTTACACCAACCCTGCGTTCTTCTCTAACCCCGCCCCCCTCTCCCTGTAATCCTCACCGCACACCCTCATCGTGCCTCTGATGAATGGCCAGTGTCCCTGGAGCAGAAGGAGGGGCGCTTTCAGGGCACTGCAGGGAGTGGTGTAGGGCCTTGTCCTGCCTGACACCTTTATTAATCGCTTGGCTAGGAAGATAAACAGCTTGTTAATTAAATTTGCAGATGTTGCTAAATTGGGGGGTGTTCTGACCATTTGGTACCAGGAAGATAGAAGGTCTCATATCGGGCCTTGGGCAAGGTCAGCCCTGTTAGTAGCCAAGACGGCTGATTTGAGTGTGTGGGTTCCACTAATACTAATGATGGCCAGCATTTGTTGAGCACTTTCTGTATACCAGGCACTACTGTAACTGCCCTATAGTGGCCAGCCTGGGTTTCTGCTACTCGCATGCAAGGGCACGGAATAGTTCCTTGTTCCTCCTAGGTTTTTGTTTCCTCCTCTGTGCAGAATCTAGGGGTCTAGGCATCTATGGGAGGTCGTGGGAGCCTGGTTGCTCTGAGGGGTCTACGAATTACAGGAGTTGTTAGGACCACCTGCCCTCCATCGGACCCTTAAACGCACAAGTGATGCCCAAAAGCAGAGAAGGGAGGGTCTGCTCCCTGAGACCGCACAGAACGAATGAAGAAGTCCCCGTCTCCCTCTAACTGTCGTCAGGGCACTGGTGAGGTTCACGTCTGAACAGAGGGCAAGAGCTGTGCATGGCTAAGCTGTCCTGGTCAAGGTGCGGTCCTGCCCTCCATCCCTGTCCCGGCTCCAGTCTCTCTTGCAAGGTGGTCTGTCAAGCTGTCAGAACTGTGTGGAATCTCTTTCTGGGAGACAAGCCCCCCTGCTGGATGGCGCCAGGCTTCAGCCATTGTCTTCTCCCAACAGGAGATTCTTGGGGAAATTCTCATGGCGGGGTGGGGTGGGGCAGGGTGGGGTGGGTGGGGTGGGGCGGGGTGCATCATCTCAATAGTCTGACAGGCGAAAGGAGGAGCATGTGTCCTTTTAGAATAGTGTTGTTCCTACAGGGACACTCGGGAGGGTTCTGGAAAGAGCTGAAGACTGCGGTGTGCAAGGTTTCTGCATCTAGGAGTCTAGGAGTCCAAGGTAGAGCAGCTAGGGTGTGGGGACCTGGAGCTGACATGACAGTTTGGGGACCTTGTAAGGGTCTGAAGCTGGGATGGTTTGAGAAGTTAGGCATCTAACATCTGGGGAGTCCAAAGACGTGGTCCAGAATTTGGGGACGTGAGCATCTAGGAAGACATAGATATAGGGGTTTTCAATACAGGCATGCTTGGAGATTCGGGAAGATTAAAGAGTTGAGAGTCTGGGGCAGTCCGGAGCCTTGGCGGTTTGAAGACGCAGGAGCTGAAAGTGGAAAATGGCCCAACAGCGCCCCTTAGTGTTCTTTCTCTCCTACTGCAACCAAACGAACTGGTGAGTGCCGCTGACTCAGGCTAGATATGTGTATACTTGTGTGTAAAGGCCGGAGAACGACCTGGGGTGCTTTTCTTCAGATGTCACCCACCTTGGATTTTGAGTCAAGGTCTCTTTGGCCTGGAAATTACCAAGTTGGTTAGGCTGGCTGGCCAGTGAGGCCCAGGGACCTGCCTGTCCCCACAGTGCTGGGGGTTATAAGTGTGTCCCACTGCAGGTGGTAGTTTTGATTGATTGGTTAGGTAAATTCCATGTAGTAGAACTTGGGTCCCCACACCTCCAAGACAAGAATTGTTACTAGCTAAGCCATCTCCTCAAGCCCTGGTGTCTGTCTGCAAAGATAGCGCCGGGGTAGGATTGTATAGAGCTGATCTCTGGGAAGCCAAATCAGATCTCCTCAGGCAACGAATGGCTTCAGGGCTTCCTCTAGGTGATGGCGGGGTTCAGGGGCCAAGGAGTGGGGACAGAAAGGTCCGTGTGTTTATAAAGGAGAAATAAAGACAGAAGACAAGGTTTTCAGGGAGTGTCCCAGAGGGGACAGCTCTTAAGGGGCCACTTGTAGATAAAGTCCCTCTTGGGGAAACAGTGTTACAGTTCTAGCAAAATAAAGCTACTCTACAGGGACATCTGTGCCCCTCCCTTTGGCTGTCAGACTACTGAGACGATGGATCCCACCGGTTCCCTGAGAATCTCATGCTGAGAAAGTAGACAGGGGTCCTGGGGCCAGCCAGAGGGGAGCTGATGTCCCAGGAGGGGATTTCACAGGATGCTGACAACTTGTCAGACCACCTTGCAGGAGAGACTGGAAGTAGGACAGGGATGGGAGTGTGAGAGGTGAGACCACACCCGAGAGGGGCGGGGCCGCGCCGATGGGGGCGGGGCCACGCCGGTGGGGGCGGGGCCGCGCCGGTGGGGGCGGGGCCACATCTTGGTCGCTCCTGCAAGGCTTACCCACACACACCACCTCTGGCCCTCTATTTAAACTTGAAGGTCGTGTTAAAGGGTCACTCACCTCCATAGCCACTGTGAATAGCTCCCTTTCCTCTGCTTTTCACTATTTCTGGTCTAATTAGCCTATTGAGCCTGGCTTGTTAGGGCTGTAGGGCCCAGACTGTGACCCTAACAACACCACTAACATTAGCACATAATAGACAGTCATATTTACCCTCCTCTCTAGTTTCTCGCTCTCTCTCTCTCTGCTTAGATGGGCTGAGGGGCGTGGCTTAGTGATGAGCAAGGCATTCTGGGTGGCGAATCTGGGGCCGTAGGGGCGACTCTGATAAGATTCAAATGGCAGGAAATTGGAAGCGGAGCTCATGGGGGGGGAGGGGACACTGGCAGCATCTGTAGTCCAGGCGGCCACCTCCCACTTAGAGCTTGACTCTGCCACCTGGGTAGGGTGACAGCCATACTAAAGGCAGGATGCGTCTATAGGCCTGTTTAGGAGGCTTCAGTGATGGCTAAAATTGCAGTGTGACCTTCTGGGGAGAAATGGCCATTCCCATGACAGAGTGTTCGCACCTGAATGGAGTTCCCCCTGAGTCTGTAGCTCATGTCATTCACCACTGGGGCTGCACATTCCCTGCACAGCACCTCAGTACTGCCTTCCAAATGCCACAGCAAAGAGAGTGTGTAGCTAGCAGCCAGCAGAAGAGCACAACTCTTCCACAGAGTTTAAGGTCATCCTTAGCTACACAGTAAATTCAGTGTCTGCCCAGATTGCAGGACGCTTTGTCTTAAAATGGGGAGGTGTGCTGGAGAAATGGCTTAGCGTTTACTGTGTGCTGCTCTCCCAGAGGACCAGAGTTCAATTCCCAGCACTTACGCTGGGCAGCTCACAGCTGCCTGTAGCTCCAAGGAGACACGATGCCCTCTTCTGGGCTCCAGACACCCCCCACACACACACACACACACACACGTGCACAGAGAGACAGACGTGTTAGCTGACATGACCGCTCCGTGGCGTGGCTGACGCAGAAGGCGTGGCTATGGTGGAGAGAGCACCCAGAGGCATCTCTCTGGAGGACTGTGGAGCGGAGAGGAAAAAGTAGGAGACAGGTCATGGCCAGCAGACTGGATCTGACCGGGCCAGGAGAGAAACAGGGGCAGAGCAGAGAGAGAGATGCACACAGAGCAGGCGGAGAGCGCAGAGTGGGGGGAGAAGAGAGGCAGAGAGAGAGAGAGAGAGAGACAAAGACAGAGAGAGAAAGACAAGGACAGCGAGCATAGCTACCGTAGGGTTATAAGGAGATTGAGTAGCGGGGTGGGAGGGAACCCAGTGAGCGGAAGAAGCTAGGGTGGGGGAGGGGCGAGAAGAGCCAGGATAAACCCGAACCCCATAACAGGCGCTTGTGACACTGTGAGCTTTTGGTGGGCTAATGGATGCCACAGACAGCCGTTTGTCCCTTCTACCTCTTGGAATTTGGGGAAATTGGGATCTGAAAACACAAACACATTTTTTTTTTTAATCTGGAGGAAGAGGAAGCAGAAGCTGCAATGGCCGATGCAGCAGTCAGCCTGTGCTAAGCCCGGAGGCCAAGCGTCCTCGCCTCCTCGCTCAGTGTGTCCCCACGGCCCTGTGCGCTTCTCTGGACGCCCAGAGGACTGGGGTGAAGCCGCTGGCCCAAGCTGCAGTCGTGTGGAGCAGGGATCCCAACCGCAGTGTTACAGGGTTGTAAGCGCTCTATTTCCTCTGACCCCGTGAGGCTGGGGGCGGGGAACCGAGGCCCGGGTCTGCTCCCCTGCGTCTCCTGCACTTCTAGGGGTGTCCACCGCCACAGTCAACATGCACGTATTTCATTCACAGTCTCCTCACTAAAACGGCCCCGCTCTGGATCCAGTGAGGTGGCCCAGCTGGTGAGGACAAACCTGAAGATGGGTCCACTCCCCAGGACCCACTCGGTGGAGGAGAGCCCGTGTCTGACCTCTGACCTCTGACCTCCCGAGCATCCTGTGCTGAGATCCTGCGTGTGCACGTGTGCTCTCTCCAGTGCGAACACATGTGCACACACTGAAGAGGGGTGATAAAAATGTGTTTTTAAGGGACCCCATTCTACGGGCGCCAAGACCCCGAGGTTCTCTTCTTCTAAGGCTGTCTCACAGAAAGGAAGACACAGCCATGCCTCTGGCGGGTGACAGATTGACGGACAATTACATTTCTACAGGTAAAAAGTGCAAAATGCAAGTTTATTTCCTCCAGCCGAGGAATCCTTGACACTTCAGCGGGCGATGAGTGGGCGCTAAATCCCTCAGGACGGCAAGGACATGAGCTACGACCAGCCAACCAGCCGCGCCACAGTCAGGCTGGCAAGCTCTGCTGCCTCAGCACTTGGGACCTGGCCAGAACTGGCTTCTCAAAGTCACGCCACACAGGGGGAATCAGCAGAAGGGGCGTGCGGGTGCCCACGCCCGGGAGGGGGGGCGGGGCACAACCGCAGACCAATCCAACACAAGGGTTTGGCAGGGAAGGAAGGGGATTTCAATTTTAAGAACCTGTCAATGTGCATGACTTGAAATCATCTTGCAAGCTCCCCACCCCCCAGGGCTTGGGTGCGGGAGGTCAGTTGGTGGTGCTTGCCCAGCACGCGCAGAGGCCTGGCGTCCACTCCCAGCACTAGACCGAGAGTGATGGTGCATACCTATAATCCTAACTTCCAGGAGGTAGAGACGGAAGCTCATAGAACAGGAGCTACATAGAGAATTAGCAGTCTGCCCAGGATGCAGGAGACTCTGTCTCTAAAGAGGAGGCAGGCCTGAGAGTGTAGCGCACTCCGTAAAGCATTCGTCTTCCAAGCACAGGCGCCTAAGTTCAAGTCCCAGAATCCACATTTAAAAGAAAAAAAAAGTCTGGTGTGGTGGCATGTGCTTCTCATCCTACGAGGGGCAAATGTCCCCCAGGAGCAGAACTGCCCCACACCCTGCCAAGGTAGCCTTGGTGGCCTGAAGGGGATCCCGAAGGCAACACCCAGACACGCCTTCCTACAGTAACAACACAAGAACATGGTACTTATTAGAATTCTGCGTAAGCTCCGCCCCACAGTTACCTGGCAACAGCCAGGTAGGCCTGACCCACTATAAAAGGGGGTGCTGGTCCCTCCTCCCTCTCTTCTTCCTTTCTTGCTCTGTTGGGCTCTTGCCCCCCACAACTCCCTTCTCCCCTCTTTCTCCACGTGCTCATGGCTGCCCCCCCCTCTCTCTCTCTCTCTCTCTCCTCCCTCTCCCTCTCCCTCTCCTTCTCTCTCTCCCTCCCCTCCCTTTCTCTGCCTCTACTACCCTCTTAACTCCCCTCCCCATGCCCTGAATAAACTCTATTCTATGCTATCCGGTCCTGTGGCTGGTCCCTCAGGGGGAAGGGCTGCCTCGGCACGGGCCCACTGAGACACCCCCTCCCCCACACCCCACCACACATCCATAGAACATATCCTTTCTCGCTTCATCTTTTTATAAACACTTCATATGGGGCCGTCACTGGAATTTAGGAAGTCTGCAGGTTTACAGCCCACCTCAGCTATCACATGGAGATCCAGGCTCCCTAGCCCAGAACTGGTAAGCCCCCTCCAGGGGTCGGAGTTAGGGTCTGCACGGTCCTAGGGGAGCGTTCTTGATCTCGGAGCTACCCCTGTGTTGTCCTTGAGGGTGGGAGACAGTCCTTCCCTGACCCTCGTTCTAGGACTCCTTCCCTTGGCTGAGACTTTCCCCTCTTGTTTTGAGACAGTTTCTTTCTCGAGGCTGAGAATCCCAGGCCAGGCCTGGACAAACTGCCCTTCGTAACCGTCCCTCAGGTGCTGGCCCTGCTCCCACTGAGGCAGCGGGTTACATTGTTTCTTTTTTTTTTTTCAATTAATTTTTTTATTGGATATATTCTTTATTTACATTTCATTTCCCTTTTCCTGGTTCCCCACCCCCCAAAGGTCCCACATGCCCTTTTCCCTCCCCGTGTTCCCCCATCCACCCCTTCCCACTTCCCTGTTCTGGTATTCCCATACACTGATGCTTTGTGCCTTTCCAGAACCAGGGTCCATTCCTTCCTTCTTGTCAGACATCATTTGGTATGTGAATTGTGTCTTTGGTGTTCCAAGATTCTAGGCTAATATCCACTTATCAGTGAGTGCATACCATGGGTATTCTTTTGAGACTGGGTCACCTCACTTAGTATGATGTTCTCCAGATCCATCCATTTCTCTAAGAATTTCATGAATTCATTGTTTCTAATGGCTGAATAGCACTCCGTTGTGTATATATACCACATTTTTTGTATCCATTCCTCCGTTGAGGGACATCTGGGTTCTTTCCAGCTTCTGGCTATTATAAATAAGGCTGCTATGAACATAGTCTGGAAATCAGTCTGGTGGTTCCTCAGAAAACTGAATACGATACTTCCGGAGGACCCTGCCATACCACTCCTGGGCATATACCCAGAAGATTCCCCAGCATGCAATAAGGATACATTGTTTCAACAGGGAAGGAGCCCCTTTCTCCCTCTCCCTTTCCCTCTCCCTCCCCCGCCCCCTCTCCCTCTCCCTCTCCCCCTCCCCCACCCCTCCCCCCTCTCCCTCTCCCTTCCTCCTCTTGCCCCTCCCTCTCTCTCCCTCTCTGCCTAGGACTTATAAAGTGAAGGCTAGTGGTGCCAGGAGAGTAGTGCGCACGTTGCTGGGATAGGAACTATCCCATCTGCTTCGGGTGCTTCCTTTTCCCCGCCCACCATGGACATCTGGAAGCACAGCCATTGCCCGCGGCCGGTGGCGCCTCTGCCTCAGCCACCACAGGACCCCACAGCACAGAGCTGCCCCGACCCACTCGCCAGGGGGCTGCAACCAGCGGGCCACGGAGCAGCTATAGTCACTGAGGCTGAGGCCTCTCCGTGCAGAGCCACCACCAGTGGGTTGCAGCCCACCACGCGAGCTAGCCTCTGCCATGTGGGTTATGCAGTCAAACGGACCCACACCAACCACTCAGTTCCACGTTTCCTGCCTCTAGACTGGAAAAAAAAAAAAAAAAACAAAAAACAAAAAACAAAAAACAAAACCTCAAACACACACCTCATCCAAACCCTTGGGTGACTTCCCTTCCCAAAGGTGCTTTGTAATCAGTCCCTCCGGCCCTCACAGCTGTTTCAGGATTCCTAGATCTAGGTTGGACTGCTTTTTGATAGTTCAGTAACATCCCCATCACCCGATGAGTACTAAGTTGTCTCCCTCTGGGATGTCTCCTGGAAAATCTCAAATCTCTGAAGTTAATGCCCGGCTTGAGGGCATCAGAACTAGTATTCCTCTGCAATAGGGTCTGGATTCGGTACCTGCTAGAGAATAGCTCCACACGGCCACGTAATGGCACACTAGACCAATTATTCTAAGGGATCTTCATGCACACTGCCAGCAGTCTGGTGAATGGGAAGAGGTTCCCCTTGCCCAAGCATTTACCTATCCACGCTCCCACAGCCCTGGCCTGTTCTCATGGCCTGCGTGCTCGGTGTGTGTCACAGGCCTGAACCTGCCTGGACAAACTCATTTTCTGTCACCACGATCTTAGGCCACTGCTGCCAGCTTTCTTATTCTGGGCCGAGCCATAAGTGTCATTGCTAATGCAAAACTATGTTTTTCTCTACTTACACAACCTGTCCAAGTTACTTAAGATTTTCATTCCTATCCCATCTTTGATAGATGATGATTTTTACTACTGCCATTAAATTCTATTCAGTTATAACCAATCGATGTAGCCCTCAATCCTGTCAGGAGTCTGCTAATTATTAAGTTTATGACAGACAGAATCTCCCGAAGCCTCTAACAGTTAACCCCACAAGATCTCAGAAGACGAGGACACAGCTCCAAGATACTGCCTGGACTGTGGTACGATGATCACTGGAAAACGCAGTGGACAGAGCTGGACACCCAGAGTCAAATGACTTAGCTAATTCACGGCAAGCCGTTCCTCATGTCACGCCTTTCCATTCCAGAGAGGAAAAGCCCTGCATCTTCTGCGCTTGAAAGCCAGACTGACTCCACCCAAGTTGCCATGGAGACCACAGGGGACTGTTGCCTAATGGACCCTGTCATTTTTTAAAATAATAGATAACTGGTAGATAACTGGTAGATTGTTGTTTATTCTTTCTCGGACTTCTGACTACATTAATGGCTAAGATAACTGCAGCTTGACAGCTAGAAAACGCTTTCACAGATGTAATCTGTTACTTCCTTACCTGCCTCTTCTTGCTGTGCCACTGTCCTAACATTATTCGAGTTCTTAACTCTAATGAAACATTCCACTATACGATCCAACTGGTTAGTCACAAATCCTTGTTCCTTCTGCTCCACAAAAGGCTCGCCTTAAACGCTCTTCGTGTTGTTAACTCCTGCTGTTATCTCTTTTGTAAGTTTATAAGCTGCAGGAAACCACTCAGAGCTACCTCCTCGTGGACCCCATAGACTCCATCCAGAGAAGTACATCGGCCCAAAGGCCCTCCTTACCACCTATTCTAGAGGGTGGGATTCCTCTGGGTTTCAAATGTACATCTTAAGAAAAAGAATTTTCTTTCTCCCAAATGTGCTTAATCTTATTTGCTACCTATAATAATGTGCTTCAACATTTTGTCAAGTCCAGGCACTTACTACATCTAGGACAGCTCCAGAGAAGCAACCTTCAGATGCTCCAATCTCCTCTCAGACACAGATGCTTCTACTGAACCTGTTCCTTCTGACCTATCCTCAGATGGTTCCACAGACCCTGGACAGCAGGGAAACGGCCAACTCTCCTAGGACTGGGCAAACACCCCCCCCCATACCCATTCTTGTAGGTTCCCTAAAGACATGTTGTCCCAATGCCAGCATGAAGCAGCCAGATATCACGACGGCTGTATTCCTGCTCTAACATCACTTTTTTTCTAATTTTTTTTATGTACATGAGCACACCATTGCTCTCTTCAGACACGCCAGAAGAGGGCATTGGATCCCATTACAGATGGTTGTGAGCCAACATGTGGTTGCTGGGAATTGAACTCAGGACTTCTGGAAGAGCAGTCGGTGCTCTTAACCCCTAAGCCATCTCTCCAGCCCCATTTTTTCTTTTTTAATTAAACCAAAATAGGGGAATGTTAGCAGTCTGTGTAAACTCCAGCACACAGGTACCTGGCAGCAGCCCGGTAGACCTGACCCACTCTAAAGGGGCTGCTTGCCCCTCCTCCTCCTCCTCTTGTTCCTTCTCTCTCTCTCTCTCTCTCTCTCTCTCTCTCTCCCTCCCTCCCTCCCTCCCTCCCTCCCTCTCTCTGCCTTTCTCTGCCTCTACTACCCTCTTAACTCCCCTCCCCATACCCTGAATAAACTCTAGTCTATACTATACCGTCTGTGTCTGGTCCCTCAGGGGGAAGGGATGCTTCGCATGGGCCCTCTGAGGAACCCCCTTCCCCCACACCTCACCACACATCCATAGAACATAGTCTTCCTCTCTTTATCTTTTTATAAACACATCAGGACTAATGTGGATTCTTGTTCAAGATTAGAGATTAAATTAGAGAAAATTAACAAAAAGCGAACAAGCCATGGTCCGCAGTAAAGAATCCAACTATACTCAAAAGGAATGTGCTTAGCCCTTGGACTCCAGGAGGCCATCTTTAGACTATGTAAAGCCAACTCCCTTAGAACATCAGGCCTGGGAGACTCGGGGTACACTGCAGAGACAACAGTGTCCCCTAAGACAAAGACTTGTGGGATAGAAAGAGGGCAGAGTGTGCTCTGCTTTCAGAAGACCCAAGTTCGGTTCCCAGCACCCACAGAACAGCTCACAGCTCCAGACCCAGGGGGATCTGGTGCCTTCTTGTGGCCTTGACAGAACCCACAGCCATGTGCACACATGTGATAAAAAAATTTAATTTTTTTAAAAATAAAGACGACTTCATTGGTTATTTTTCCCATGGTGTGATGGGTTTTTATGTCAACTTGATATACAGGTTAGAGTCATTTGGGAAGAGAGAATCTCAGTTAAGAAAATGCCTGTAGTCCAACCAGTGGGTATTTTCTTAAATAGTGATTGATTGGGAGAGTCCTGCCCAGTGGGGTTGATGTCACCCCTGGGCCCATCATCCTGGGTGACATGAATAAACAGACTGGGGTTGGGGGGGATATCTCAGTGCTGACAGTACCTATGAAGAACCCTTAAAATAATTGGATCTAGTGTGCTATTACGTGGCCACTTGGAGCTATTCTCTAGCAGGTACTGGATCCAGACCTTATTGCAGAGGTGTACTAGTCGTGATGCCCTCAAGCCACAGCCAGGAAGCAGAGAGATGGAAGCTGGTACCCAGCTCACTGTCTCCTGCTTATCCAGTCCATGGATGCAGGCTGTGGGACGGTGCTGCCAAAATTAAGGGTGAGTCCTCCCTCTCCAGTCAAACCATTTTGAAAACACTCTCGCCAGGCAGTGGTGGCACACGCCTTTAATCCCAGCACTTGGGAGGCAGAGGTAGGTGGATTTCTGAGTTCGAGGCCAGCCTGATCTACAGAGTGAGTTCCAGGACAGCCAGGGCTACACAGAGAAACCCTGTCTCAAAACAATAACAACAACAAATAAAAAACAAACAAACAAAAAAAGGAAAACACTCTCATACACACACACACACACACACACACACACACCCAGAGGTCTGTTTCCATGTTGATTCTGAGCCATCACAGGACTGTTCACAGAATGATCAGGTAAGTGATACAAAGCCAGACCCTGAGCCCTGCGAGGGCTGGACACTGATGGCTGAGGCCAGTCATGGGGAACTTAACGGGGAGCCCTGATGGTGAACCCAATAAAAACTCTGAGCATTAAGGCTCAAGTGTTGCCCTACTCGTCAGGACTGTGGGGAACACCAAACCTGCAACAGATGTAAAAATACTGGGCTTCACCAGAAGGTGGCGCACAAGGTGAGGACGCCTGCTGCCAAGGCTGACACCCCAAGTTCAGCACCTGGGACCCACATGGTGGGGAAAAGAACCGACTGCCAAGGGTTATCCTCCGCCCTCCACACCTGCATTATGGCATGAGCTCTCATACACACACACACACACACACACACACACACACACATCTACACATGTACACACAAATAAATAAATGTTAAATTAAAAAAAGAAATGATGCTCTCGGCCAACTATTGGACTGACCACAGGGTCCCCAATGGGGGAGCTAGAGAAAGGACCCAAGGAGCTGAAGAGGTTTGCAGCCCCATAGGAGGAACAACAATATGAACCAACCAGTACCCCCCAGAGCTCCCAGGGACTAAACCACCAACCAAAGAGTACACATGAAGGGACCCATGGCTTCAGCTGCATATGTAGTAGAGGGTGGCCTTGTTAGACATCAAAGGAAGGAGAGGCCCTTAGTCCTGAGAAGGCTCAATGCCCCAGTGTAGGGGAATGCCAGGATAGAGAAGCAGGAGTGGATGGATTGGTGAGCAGGGGGAGGGGAGGGGATGGGGGTTGGAGGGGAAACCAGGAAAGGGGATAACATTTGAAATGTAAATAAATAAATATCTAATTAAAAATTATTTTAAAAAAAGAAATGCTGGCCTTGGGGCCTTTGGCATCAGAAGTGAGCCTAGCCTGTCACGTGGGCTGTGTCCTCTGACCTTTCCATCCCTGAATTCCCTTCTAATTTAACTTCAACAACTGATTAAATTCTTTGTGGGTATATTGAAACACTTAATATAAAGTTAGAAGTTATCAACTATAATAGAGACACCTTACCAAAGCAGTGCTAGCAGGGAAATTGTCTACCGAAAGCAGCACATGGAAATGGTCTACACTCTGTTCAATTTTTTTATTAAACTGGAACTAGTCTTTAAAAAACAAAGTTAGGGCTTTCACTTACAGATTAGGCATGCTAAAATAAAATAAGCCCCATTAGAAATATCCAGGCATGCTGGGCATAGTGGCGCATGCCTTTAATGCCAGCCAATCTCTGAGAATTCAGTGTCAGCTTGGTCTACATAGTGAGTTGCAGGACAGTCAGAGCTATGTAGTGAGACTCTATCTTGAAAAAGAAGAAGAAAGGGGAGGAAGAGGGGAGAAAGAGAGAAGAAATATCTAGATATGTTGATTAAAATAAAACAGACATTATTGGCAATAGCTACGTGATCAGGCAAGGTGGCCTCTCCCTTTAATCCCAGCACCTGGGAGGCAGAGACGGGTGAATCTCTGTAAGTTAATTCTAGCCTAGTCTACATATTGAGTCCCAGACCAACCAGAGCTATATAATCCCCAAAAGAAAGGAAGAAAAGGGAGAGAGAGAGACAGAGAGAAGCAGAGAGAGACAGACAGAGAGACAGAGACTACCTGAATGTATATAAACAGAGGGAAATCTATGGGAGCCAAATGCAGGGAGAACCCAACGACCCTGATGCTGTTGGCTACCCTGGGAGCCTCTGGAGTTGTCTGGAACCTGTAGTCACTGGCTTTAAGTCCCTCAGAAGGGAGACGTTGGGATCAGTGGAGACAGTCTAGAAATAGCTTGCTATGGGTGGTGGTTTGAATGAGAAACGTCTCCCACCTCTGTGTGTTTGAATCCTTGGTCAACAGCTGATGGCACTGTTTGGGAAGGTTGTGGAGCCTTTAGGAGGCAGTCACTGGAGGCGGGCCACTGGAGGCAATCACTGGAGGTGGTCACTGGAGGCAGGTCACTGGAGGCAGGTCACTGGAGGCGGACCACTGGAGGCAGTCACTGGAGGTGGTCACTGGAGGCAGGTCACTAGAGGCAGGTCACTGGAGGCGGGCCACTGGAGGCAGTCACTGGAGGTGGTCACTGGAGGCGAGTCACTGGAGGCAGTCACTGGATGCGGGCCACTGGAGGCAGGCCACTGGAGGTGAGACACTGGAGGCAGGCCACTGGAGGCAAATCACTGGAGGCAGGTCACTGGAGGCAGGCCACTGGAGGTGAGTCACTGGAGGCGGGTCACTGGAGGCAGGCCACTGGAGGTGAGTCACTGGAGGTGGGCCACTGGAGGCAGGCCACTGGAGGTGAGTCACTGGAGGCGGGTCACTGGAGGCAGGCCACTGGAGGTGAGTCACTGGAGGCAGGCCACTGGAGGCAGGCCACTGGAGGTGAGTCACTGGAGGTGGGCCATTGGAGGCAGTCACTGGAGGCAAATCACTGGAGGCGGTCACTGGAGGCAAGTCACTGGAGGCGAGTCACTGGAGGCGGGCCACTGGAGGCGGTTCACTGGAGGCGGGTCACTGGAGGCAGGCTTACTCAGCTTGCTGTCTGCTTTGTGTTTGCAGTTGAAGATGTGACACTCAGCTCCTCCAGATGCCCTCCTGCTGCTTGCTGCAATGCTTCCCATCACAATGGACTCTCTCCTTCTGGAACCGTCAATCAATGCCGTCCTCTATAAGTGGATGTGGTCAGGGTGTTTGTTCACAGCAACAGGAAAGTTACTGATAAACTCTGAAAGCAGGAGGACCTGGGTTCAGTCCCTGGTGACTGCATAGGTGTTGAGGTCTTGAGAGCAGGCTCAGTGACTAAAAGCTGGCTGATCTTGCAAATAATCCAGTTCAGTTCCCAGCATAGGGGTATCAGGCAGCTCACAACTCCAGTTCCAGGAGATCCAGTGGCCTCTCTGGAGGAGAGAACACGGGAACATGTATGTATGCTGTGTGCACAGAAGCTCATGAAACTACACACACACACACACACACACACACACACACACTTAAATAGATGCAACTTTAAATAGTTTTTTTAATATAGTTTTTTTTAAGATTTATTTTATTTGTATGAATAATTGTCTTCAGACACACCAGAAGAAGGCATCAGATCACATTACAGATGCTTGTGAGCCCACCATGTGGTTGCTGGGAATTGAACTCAGGACCTCTAGAATAGCAGTCAGTGCTCTTAAACACTGAGCCGTCTGTCCAGCCCTTTAAATTGTTTTAAAGACTTTATTTTTTTAAGTCGGATGTGGTGGCATGCACATGCAATCTCATAAGCATGTCTGGTGTGTCAGCCCACCTATAATCCCACAGCTCAGAAGGCAAAGATGAGATCCCCAGAGCAAGCTGGAGAGTGAGATGTCCTGAACTGGCCAACTCTGGGATTGTGACGGACCTGCCTCATACGTAAAGTGAAGAACCCACCAAGGAAGGCATCCAACCTCACCCTCTGCTTGCCACTGACACGGGCTGACAAGAACCTGCAAACACACATACACAAACAAACTCGGGAACACAGACACACAGACACACACACACACACACACACACACACACCACCCATAGAGAGATGCATAAGAAATCCGCCTCAACTGTAACACCGCCATGTGTGTTATCTTCACAGATGCTCTTAGTGCTGGGAAGGAGAAACAGTTGTGGAAATTCCCACAGCTTTCCTTTTGTCCTCTTACACATAGAACCTGTCTTGCCAGCAGGTGGCAGTACATGGCCAGAAATGAGGTAGGTGCGAGGAGATTTTTCAGTTTTGAGAGGGGAGTCTCCCAGGGTAACCTGACCCCATCACTTGGAAGAAAATCACTCGGATCTCTGCAGCAGCCCCCGATGGAGGGTTGATGCTCTAGACTCTTACTCTTAGGAGGTGGCATTGGTGGGCGCAGAGGCATGAGGGTCTGTCCTGTCTGACCTAGGGGTAGGGTTGATAACAGAATAAGGCCCTAGGAGAAGATGTTTCCTGATCTTCTCCGTGGGGCCAGGAGATCATCACTGGGAAAAGTCGGGCGCCAAGCAGGGCAGATGGTCTCCATGTGTTCACCACCTGGAGAGAGGGAAACACGGGTAGTGTTAGTGAGGTCTGGGGGTGGGGCCATGGACTTACGGGGGAGCCAGCTTGGGGCTGGGGTGTGTGTGTGCAAACCTGAAGCCTTCGGCCTTCAGATCCGTCTAATAAGATTTTGATGTTGCCATTATTATTAATTATTATTGAGTGCAGTGTGTGTGTGTGTGTGTGTGTGTGTGTGTGTGTGTAGGTGGGTGTGCACACGTGTGCAGATCAGAGGACAGCTTTGTGGACCTGGTTCTCCCCATTCACGCCTCCCGGCTGAGACATCTCTCCGGTGCTCTATCCAATAATATTTCTAAGTCTCCTAAGAATTAGACGCAGCAGTGGATTGCATCATGACGTTCTCGTACAAATTTGGACTGGATTTTGATCCTATCCTCTCGCCCCCTCCCACACCTGCTGATCCCTCCTTCCCACCTGGCCTTCTCCGTTCATGTCTTTTTGAGAGTGAGCCGCTGAGTTTAGTCAGGATTACTCACAGAAGCAGGAGTGAGGGGTGTTTATAGTGTCTCTCCTTTTGTAGCGATGTTAATGGCCTGTGGTTCCTTAGAGAGGGGTGGGGCCTTGCAAGCCATTCTGCCTTCTTATGTCCTCATCATAGGCCCATGGGCGTGTCTTAGCTAGGGCTGTTATTGCTGTGATAAAGCACCATGGTCAAAAGCAATTTGGAGAGGAAAGGACTTACCTTGCTCACCCTTCTACATCATCATCCATCAGTGAAGACGTGAAGTTGACGTCTACATCATCACGAAGTTGAGGCAGGAACTCAATCAGGGCAGGAATCTAGAGGCAGGAACTGGTGCAGAGGCCATGGAGGGATGCTGCTTACTGGCTTGCTCCCCGGGATTTACTCAGCCTGCTTTCTTTTAGAACCCAGGACCACCATCACAGGAGTGGCCCGAGAATGGGCTGGACCTTTCCCATCAATCCATCAGGCTTCCTATATTGTCCTCGGGAGGCATTTTCTCAGCTCAGGCCCCCTCACCTCTGAGGACTCTAGTTTATGTTAAGTTTATATAAAACTGGGCAGCACAGGCCCGATCTTGGTCATTCTTGTGCAGGTGATCAGAGCTGATGTGAGTTCAAGGGCTCAAAGCCTGTGTCGTGTCCATAAGACCACACTCCGCAACACTCCACCCCTTCCAACTCTCCCAGGCTTCCGGCCTCCTCTTCCACAAAGTCCCTGAGCCCTGAAGAAGGTGATGTAGCTATAGATGGGCTTAGGGATGAGCAGTCACTTATCCTGAGCATGTGGACCAGTTATGGATGTCAGCTGCAGCCACCCAGTTACTACGTGGTACTGGATGGGTGTGCCCACATGCACAAATCTCTTGCAGAGGTAAGCTCAGAGGGATGAGGGCCCTCTCCTGGGGTCCCCCCAACGGGTGGGAGGTTCCTCTGTGCTTCCTCACTGGGGTACCATGGGCAACCCCAGATCCAGCTTGCTCCATATCAATACCCTCAGAAACTCCTCATTCGCTGGCCTCCCTCTGACTTCAACCACCAGAGAGCCCTCACGCCCAGAGTGAGCTACACAAAGCAACTGTCCCTGTTGGAGACACCTGGCATCCCTTAGGACAGGACTCTTCCTACCCCAGCCTGCCCAGGTCAGTGCACGGGCCACCCGACTTGTTCCCGTGTGTCAGAGAATCTGGGGACATACTTTGTCCTGGGTGGCTATGGTGGCTAATACTGTCAGCTTGATGGGATGGGTTGAGAGCTGCCTAGGGCACTGCCTTAGTTTCATTTCTGCTGCTGTGACAAATATTCCGGGGAGGAGGGTGGGCGGCGGGGGGGGGGGGGAGGGAAAGTAACTTAATGGAGGAAACTTTAGCTGGACCTCTCCACATCAATTAAGGAAGTCAAGAGACACCCCATAGACACTCCCACGGGCCAACCAATCTCTCACTGACACCTTCTTCCCAGGGGGATTCTAGGTTGTGCCAACTAATAAACTAAACTAAACCACCAGGCAGACAAACGTGTGGGCATTCCACAGAGAGTTTCCAGACCAGGCCAGAGGAGGGAGAGCCCAGTCTGCATGTTGTTGGTACTGTCGGGTGGGCATCAGGTGGACTGAGGGCCGGGCCTCATTTCCTTCTCTCTTCCTGACTTTGGCTGCAGTGTGGCCAGCCCCTTCCTTTCCATGACCGACTGCATCCGTGCACTAGGCGCCAGAATAAACCTTTTATCCTTTAAGTTGCCTTTGTCAGGTTCCTGTCACCAAAACCAATTCGTGACAATTCGGTGACCTTCAGGACCAACTTCCCGTTGCCACCCTGCCTGCCACCAGGAAGTAGAGAGCACTGGGAGCTCAAGCAACGTATCCCAGAAGCCCCTGCTCAGGAGCAGCTGCGGACACTTCTGAAAGTTCACATTCCCATTACAGGGGCTGGCTGGGGATCGTTCTGGAAAGCTCCTGGAGAAATCTTGATGTTGACTAGATGCTTGGGTAAGCGCTCTCTAGGGAGAAGACAAAGGGAGAAAGAGACCCTCAGCCCTTGGAGACTTATGTCCAGACGATAAAACAGGGCGTCTCAGTGAGCCCGAAAGGGAAGAGGAATCACTGCTGTGTGTTGGCAGTCATTCTCCTCTTTCGGTCCTTAGTTCTTTTGGCTGTCACCTGGGACACTTCTCCATTACATCATCTCCTAGTCTGCGAGGCGACCCAGCCTGCCTTGCTCCGAGGACTCTGGTAATCACTGCAGTCAGCGTGTTGCCTGGGGCCTTTCGTTCCTCTCCTAAGGTTGATGCTTAGAGTCAGCTGAACCACGGCCCCTTCTCCATGTCCTCATAATCCTCAGACCTGTGACTTTACAGTAGTAATAGCTGCTGTCTCCAATCTTCTGTCATTGCAAAATGACAGTGTTAGCCATGACAATATCACATGCAAAAACCATACAGTTGACTTAAAGACAACAAGCCAAGAGACAGCTGAGCAGTGAGCCCTGCGAACTCTCACCACAGGTGGGTACAGCTCTCAGACTCAACAGAGGAACTTCCTCGTACAGTAGATGATGGTTAACAGGCACCCACACGGGCCAGAGTGCAGAGAGTAAGCGTTAGCAGAGTGCTCTACCACAAACAGGACTTCCCTATCACAGCTCTACCCGCCAAGTCTCAGGGACCATCACTAAAGAAGGGACAGAAAGGTTTTTAAATAGAGCCAGCGTTCCAGGAGGAACGGGGTGAAGTAGTGTCTTCTGGACACGACAGGACCACTGCACTCACGAACTCCCAGCAGCTGTGTCTGTCTGTGCAAGACCTACCTAAGATCAAGCCAGACAACATCCCAACACGGACTGGGGAGGAGCTCCTGGGCCCCAATCCTAAGCTGGGGAGCTATTGACAGTTGATGGCTTTGGGAAGATAGAGGCAGTTTGCTTTAATGGTATGGCCCCTGGAATGTTGAGCACGCTTCAGTGGATGACTCCATGGGGAGCACGAGCTCAACTGGGAATAATAGAGAAGAAAAGAAAGGAGAAGGAGGAGGAGAAGGAGAAGAAGGAAGAAGAGAAGGAGGAGGAGGAGAAGAAGGGAGAGGAGGAGGAGGAGGAGAAGGAGAAAAGGAGAAGAGAAAGAGGAGGAAGAGGAGGAGGAGAAGGAAGAGGAGGAGAAGGAGAAAAGGAGAAGGAGAAGAAGAGAAAGAGGAGGAAGAGGAAGAGGAGAAGTGACTCAAAGTTGGGAGGGAATGAGGGTGTGGATCTGGGAGGAGTTAGCAGGAGGAGGATGAATATGATCAAAATAAATTGTATACATATATGAAACCCTCAGAGAATTAATAAAATATTACATTTTTAAAAACCACCGAAGTGAAACAAAAACCCTCACATGTGGTCTGAGTGTAGAGTTCACCTGGTAGAGTGCTGCCTAGCATATATGAGGCCGTAGATTCAATCCCGGCATTGCTTAAACCAAGTGTGACAATACACACCTGCAACCCTAGCACATGGCAGGTGGAGGCAGGAGGATCACCAACTACACAGCAAGTTCAAGGCCAGCCTGGGCTACGTGGGATCTTGTCGAAAAGGGAAGAGTTTGACCAGGGACCTCAAACCAGGCGGAGTCCACTGCTCAGGGACAGGTTTGAGGGAAGGGACCTAGGCTTGCTTAGTTTGGCATAAACACGTGCCCGTCTCATTTCCTGGTGCTGAGACCTGCCCTTTGAGCTCGGAGGCAGGAGAACTCCTCCGTGGTCCCTGACGGTCCACAGACGGCAGAGGGGAGCATCCCCATGAGCTCAAAGGGCTTGAGAACTGGGTTGCAGCTGGCTGTCCGGAGGCCCCTCTGTTGGCCTGAGGGGGCAGTTTCCTCCTCCCCAAGTACAGAAAACCTGAGAGAGACAATTAGAGTAAAAAATGGAAGTGAGCCTCACACCAGTCAGAATGGCTACGTGACAGCAGACGCTGGAGAGGATGTGGAGAAAGAGGAACACTCCTGCATTGCTGGTGGGATTGCAAGCTGGTACAACTATCCTGGAAATCAGTTGGTGGTACATCAGAAAATTGTACATAGTATTACTGGAGGACCCAGTTATACCACTCCTGGGCATACATCAAAAGATGCTCCACCATGTAATAAGGACACATGCTCCACTATGTTCATAGCAGCCTTATTTATAATAGCCAGAAGCTGGAAAGAACCCAGATGTCCCTCAACAGAGGAAGGGATACAGAAGATGTGGTACATTTATACAATGGAGTACTACTCAGCTATTAAAAACAATGAATTCATGACATTCTTAGGCAAATGAATGGAACTAGAAAATATTATCCTTAGTGAGGTAACCCAATCACAAAAGAACACACATGGTATGTACTCACTGATAAGTGGATATTAGCCCAGAAGCTTGGAATATCCAAGATACAATTCACATGTCAAATGATGCCCAAGAAGAAGGAAGACCAAAGTGTGGATACTTTGGGTACAAAACACGCTTGGGAGGAGATACAGAGACAAAGTGTGGACCAGAGCGACTGAAGGAAAGACCAACCAGAGACTGCCCAGACTGTGTTCATCCCATATAGAGTTACCAAACCCAGACACTATTGTGGATGCCAACAAGGGCTTGCTGACAGGAGCCTCATATAGCTGTTTCCAGAGAGGCCCTGCCAGTACCTGACAAATACAGAGGGGGATGCTCTCAACCAGCCATTGAACTGAGCACAGGGTCCCCAACGGAGGAGCTAGAGAAAGGACCCAAGGAGCCGAAGGGGTCTGCAACCCATAGGAGGAACAACAATATGAACCAACCAGTGCCCCCAGAGCTCCCAGGGACCAAACCACCAACCAAAGAGTACACATGGAGGGACCCATGGCTCCAGCCACATGGGTAGCAGAAGATAGCCATCAAAGAGAGGAGAGGCCCTTGGACCTGTGAAGGCTCATTGCCCCAGGGAAGGGGAATGCCAGGTCAGGGAAGCATGAGTGGGTGGGTTAGTGAGCAGGGGGAGGGGGGAGGGGATAGGGGGTTTTCCAGAGGGGAAATAAGGAAAGGGGATAACATTTTAAATGTAAATAAAGAAAATATCAAAAGAAAGAAAGAAAGAAAGAAAGAAAGAAAGAAAGAAAGAAAGAAAGAAAGGAAGGAAGGAAGGAAGGAAGGAAGGAAGGAAGGAAGGGGGAGGGAGGGAGGGAGGGAGGGAGGGAGGGAGAGAGAGAGAGAGAGAGAGAGAGAGAGAGAGAAGGAAAAAGAAAAAGAAATGGAAGTGAGAATCCACAAATACCCAGAGCAACCATCACTGTGGAGCAGGGGGTTCTCCTCTCTCTCTCTCTCTCTCTCTCTCTCTCTCTCTCTCTCTCTCTCTCCCCCCCTGGGCTCCGTTCTTACAACAACATTCTGGGGCTAGGATGGTGGTGGGGAGCACAGGGCAGGGTACCCTCCCCCCACCTCAGTAGCAGCCAACCAGCTCAGCCCGTGGGTCTGAGGAAACCCTGGCCAGGGTTTGCTCTGGGGTAGACTACAGCTCAGAGGGAAGTGATTTGAAAATCAAATGGGCTTGCTGGAACATTCCATTCCTGAGCTGAGCAGTTTCCAGCGTGTAAGTGAGCTGTGGCAGCATAATGGCCTTGGAGACAGGTTATCTGGGGGCCTTTGCAGGGATCCGCCTAACATTCTCCTGGGACCCTAGTGGCGGGGCCAGCACTGACGGCTCAGAAGGTAATGGCATTTGCTGCCATGCCTAAGTACCTCCATCCAATTCCTAGGTCCCAGATGGTAGAAGAGAGAGACAGTTCCCACATGTTGTCCTCTGATCTCCACATGCACACTGAGGCAAGATTGAGACCACAAAGCACACACACACACACACACACACACACACACACACACACACGTGTGCACACACATACACACTATCACACACCACACATATACACACACCATATGCATACATACACCACATGTATATACATACATACATACACACACATATATACATACACACCGTACATACACAGATATACCACAAACATGCACATCCACATACCACACATCCACACACCAAAACACACATATAGACACACACATGCACACGCACACACATACACACTATCACACACCATGCATATACACACACCATATACATATGCACACCACACGTATATACATGAATACATACATACATACACATATACATACACACTGTACATAGATATACCACATACATGCACATCCACACACCAACACACCACACCACATATATCCATAGCCACATACCACATATCCTCATACACATTCACACACATATACACACACATCATACATACACATACCACACATTCACATAGACACACACAACTGTAGGAAGAAAAGAAGCATTTGTGGAGTGCTGATGGTATCTGGTGGTGTCTGAGTAGCTTCTTCCAAGGAAAATTTGGTGTGTATGCAGTGTGTATGTCTGTGTGTGTATCTCTGTGTGTGTCTGTGTGTGCATGTCTGTATGTCTGTGTGTGTGCTTGTATGTGTCTGTGTGTATGTCTGAGTAAGTCTGTATGTCTGTGTGTGTGTGTCTGAATGCATCTGTGTGTGTGTCTGTGTGTGTGTGTGTGTGTGTGTGTGTGTGTGTGTGTGTGTTGAGACAAGGTCTCACTGTGTGTCCTGGACTGTGCTGAAATCCCTGATGGACCATCTAGCCTCTTTCTCCTGAATGCAGGGGACACAGATGTATTCCACTCTGCCTAGCTCTTCAGTTCTATTCCACAGATGAGAGGCGAGCCTGGGCTGGGGGAGATGGCTTCCCCCATGCAAGCCTGAGGACCTGAATTATGTCCCCAACATCCATATTAAAACAAACAAGCAAGCAAGCAAACAAATGGGAGAGGAGACGGGTGTCTGTGATCCCACTCTGGAGAAGAGACAAAGACTGGAGGATCCTGGGAGCTCACTGGCCGGCCAGCCTAGCCAATCTGTGAGCTCTAGGTTCAATGAGAGACCTGGTCTCAAAAAATATGGTGGAGAATGACTAAGACACCTGCTGTTGACCTTTGTCCTCCGCATGCTCATCCTGGGCATATGAATCCATACACACGTAACGCCCATGCACACGTTACACATGTCATGCGTTGATAGATGGTGGTGGTGGTGGTCGTAGAGATGGAGGAAGGCTCACCTTGCTGTTTTATCCCCAGCAAACAGGAATGAACAAGACCCTGAACTGATACAATCTCAGGAGCCCCCGTTTCTGCCTGGTAAGCCCTGTGGCTCTGGGAAGTACTCACTATCCCCGTGAGAGATTGAACAGACACCTAATCAGCAGAGGGCAGTCAGGAATGCTGGACATGTGTCAGGCACCACGAATGAGCGCCTGAGGCACGGGGCTAACAGTGGAAGTCACCCAAGAGGGTGACAGGCAGGACTGTGGGACCTGCCAGCTTCTACGGATGGGGACTCCCTATTTTTTTTTTCTGAGACAGGGTTTCTCTGTGTAGCTCCGGCTGTCCTGGAACTCACTCTGTAGACCAGGCTGGCCTTGAACTCAGAAATCCGCCTGCCTCTGCCTCCCAAGTGCTGGGATTACAGGCGTGTGCCACCATGCCCGGCTGGGACTCCCTACTCTTACCTACGATCTAGCTGTGGTGTCCGTATGTGTCTTTGTTTTTTCAGGTTAGTTTGCCTTTAAAAACTATGTAGCAGAGGCTGGCCTTGAACTCACAAACTTTTTGCCTTCGCCTCCATCCAGTAACTAACTGGATTACAAGCGAGAGTTCCTAGCTCTGTTTTGTTTTGCTTTGCTTTGCTTTGTTGAGACAGGGTTTCTCTTTGTAGCCTTGGCTGTCCTGGAACTCACTCTGTAGACCAGGCTGGCTACAAATGTCTCTGCCTCCCAAGTGCTGGGATCAAAGGTGTGTGCCACCATTGCCCAGAGGAGCCACCACCTCTTTCTCGAGTGACCATTGCGTGTGCAATAGCCCAGCGGTATTTGGGGTCCCTGAGAAGAGGCCCTATTAGGAAGTATGCTTGCCATGTATCCCCGGACAACAGAGGAGAAGTCTGAAGTTTTTAATACACATATGACTCTTCATCGTGTGTGTGTGTGTGTGTGTGTGTGTGTGTATGTGTGTGTGTGCCCGTGCGCGCGCGCGTACGCACATGTATCTGCATGTATGTGGTGTGGAAGAGCCAGAGGTTGGTATCAAGTGGTTTCTCAATACTCCACTTTGCTGTTTGTTTTTTAACATTTGGAATTTTTAGGTTTATATTGTGTGACTGTGTGTGCAGGTGTGTGTATGTGTGTTTTTGCTCACATACGCACACGCACATATGTGCATACATGCATACAACACTACCTATGTGACAACTTTCAGAAGTTGGCTCTCTGCTGCCAACGTGGGCAACCCTTCTGTATCTGCATCCTCGGTGCGTGGGTCACAGGTCACTCCGCTGCTGGCAACTTTCACGCGAGCGTTGAGCGCCTGAGCCCAGGTCCTTACGCTTGCACAGCACACACTTTACCAACTGAGGCATGCCTGCAGCCCCAGGTCTCTTCCTCCTGTGTCCTCACCTGATTGGACACAGCCCTGGACTCTTGCAGACTCATTCCCACACCCCCAGAAGACTGGTGGGGAATAATCACGGCTAATCTCGGCACAGAAGTGCTTCATACAAGTTCATGAGCATCCACGCTGTGGCTCGCTGACCACTGGACCGTCTCTCCAGCCCTGTGCATTCCTCAGGTGCGTGGGCTAGCATACTTCATTAATGCTGTGATTATCCAGCCTGCCCTCAAACTTGTGAGGCAAGCACTTTATCAACTAAGTCATCTCCTCAGCCTTCTTTTTCTTTTCTTTTTTAAAGACCGGGTCTCTTGGAGCCCAGGCTGGCCTCAAACTCACTATTCAGCCAGGTTAACTTTAGACTCCTCCTGCCTCTATCTCTATAGTGCTTGGACAACAGGTGTGCACCCCCTTCCCTGGTTGGGAAGGCTTCTGCTTCCTTTGCCTGGTGAAAGACTTAGTGTCTGGAGTACCCAGTGCCACCTGCGAAAGGTGTCCTGAAAAGACACTTCACTTGATTCACTTGAGACTAGAGCACCTGGGCAACTAACACTTTCTTCTTCTTCTTCTTCTTCTTCTTCTTCTTCTTCTTCTTCTTCTTCTTCTCCTTCTCCTTCTCCTTCTCCTTCTCCTTCTCCTTCTCCTTCTCCTTCTCCTTCTCCTTCTCCTTCTCCTTCTCCTTCTCCTTCTCCTTCTCCTTCTCCTTCTCCTTCTCCTTCTCCTTCTCCTTCTCCTTCTCCTTCTCCTTCTCCTTCTCCTCCTCCTCCTCCTCCTCCTCCTCCTCCTCCTCCTCCTTCACCTCTCCTCCCCCTCCTCCTCCTTCTTCCTCTTCCTTCTCTTTCTCTTTCTCTTTCTCAACCTCTTCTTCCTCCTCTTCTTCCTCTTCCTCCTCTTCTTTCTCCTCCTCTTCTTCCTCTTCCTCCTTTTCTTCTCTGATGGAAAGAAATTTTGGTCTGTTTTTTTTCTTTAACTTTGACCTTACAGTCCCCCAAAACAATGTTGGTGCTATCTCCTAATGTTGACAGCATCTTGATCTGCCTACCACTCAATGCTTGCGTTGTGAGCTTATGTTCAAACTTCATCCTGACTCGGTCATGGGCCATTAATAATGTCTGACCGCAAAACTAAGGAACCACTAAATATTATACTATTTATAAGTAATCTGTTGCCCAGGGCATTGAGCTACTTAATGAAAGTTTGAATTAATGTGTAACTTAAGAAATGGATCGTTCTACAAATATAAGCTACCAGAAGCATAATTTAAGCCGTTCCATTTGCTCCACTACTGGGGCCGGGGCGAGAGCAGTGAATGAATACTGAATGCAAATAATAATGAGGTGCAATGGGGCTGGGGCATGGCTCGGGTGGTAGAGCACCTGCTCTGCGTGTGTGGGGTCCTGGGTTCCATTCTCGGCGCTACAGAAAGTGGGTGTGTTGGGGTACGCCTATAATCCCAGCACTTGGGGGGGTTGAGATAGGAGGATCAGAAGTTTAAGGTCATCCTTGGCTACATATCCAGGACTATTTTGTAGCCTGGACTACAAAACAGAAAAGCAATCACATAACTGGCAGAACGCCTTGCAATGAAATGTAAGTGGAGTATATGTAGGTGTTATTCCCCCGGGTGCGATATTTCTAAGGCAGAGGGAAGCGACGGGCAGGGAACAGCGATGGCTGTCACTGCATGTGTCTAAATGGAAGTTCAGAGCCTGCTCACTTACGCTGTCGGCCTGGAGCTGATGCAGCTCGGCTAGCAAGGGCGTCGGGAGGGAGGCGTGGACAGAGAAGGAGGGAGGCCCAAGCCAGACCCATCACTGTCTGTGCAGTTCTGAGGGATGCCCAAGCCAGACCCATTAAGACCGTCTCGAAGGCTGAGGAGACAGCTCTGTAGATAAAGAGCTTGTCACGAGTGTGCAAGGACTGGGCTCAGTCCCTCAGAACCACACGATGGTGGACGTGGTGGACACAACCGCAACCCCAGCACTCTTTCAGCAAGACGAGAGGCAGAGTCAGGAGAATCCCCAGAAGCTCGCAGGCCAGCCTGCCTGGCTTCAAAACGGAGGAAGCTTGAGACTGACCACACCAGTCATTACCCTTTGACCTCCATGTGACCTACACACACACACACACACACACACACACACACACACACTGGTCATTGGGGGTGGGCATGGAGACACAGACGAACAGCCGGATGGACAGACATTATCTTTTAAAGATTTATTTATTTATTTTATGTATATGTGAACACCACCATTGCTCTCTTCAGACACACCAGAAGAGGGCACCAGACCCCACCACAGATGGTTGTGAGCCACCATGTGGATGCTGGGAATTGAACTCAGGACCTCTGGAAGAGCAGTCGGGGCTCTTAACCACTGAGCCATCTCTCCAGCCCAGACATTATCTTTTAAAGACTGTCTTTATGGGATGCTCTTTTGGAACAGTGCTTGCCTTACAAACTTGAGGACTGAGTTGGAGGCTAAGAGCCCTATGGCCCCGAGCTCTCTGAAAAATATAACTGCCTACTTGGCAAATAGGAACTAAGATAAATGAATGAAGCAGCCAAGGGGACAGCTCCTGAGGAAACATGCCTGAGGTTGCCCTCTGGACACGTGTGTGTGTGTGTGTGTGTGTGTGTGTGTGTGTGTGTGTGTGTACCCACACATACACAAACAGGAACAAGTGGGGGAGGGAGCTGCCTGATCCTGTGAATGCCGTTAGAGAAGCTCATCCCTCCCATCCACCCCTCCCACAGCCTGGGGTAAATCTGGTGGAGGCTTTGTCCTGGGGATGCCCAACAGCTCTCAGTCACTCTTGGTCACCCGAGGCCACATACACAGACTGCGAGTGAGCTCTATCTTGCTGATACATAGCTTGGGGTCTTGAGAGCAGTAACAGACAGCAGGGGTGTCAGGAGCGTCCTTGGTGGATGGGAGGCAGGACGCTGTCCAGGCATGAGTGTGTGAGGGAGGTGTAGGGAAGGGCTGTGGTGAGAGCCTAGAGTTCAGCCGGAAGCCCAGCCCTGGCTCCAGACACCCAGAACTCCTGCAGACCGGGGCTTGGCACCCTGACAGTCACATGGAAGTCGAGATTCAAGACCCCTGCAGAAATGGGGACCATAGTGATTATGTCACTGGCTCAGGGCTTTGGCTGGTGAAGGAGCAGGCTGGGAGTCTGGCCCTCATCCACCCTGGCACTTCTTCGTCCTGTCCAGACACTTCCCATGCAGCTAGGACTGTCTTTGCCTTTCCCAAGGCTACACAGTTTCCTAAGGCAAAGACAGGGAAGCCCTTCGGAGGTCTCCAAAGCACCTGGTTATTACTTGCTTAATATTTTATCTAGTATTACTGTATGTTGCTGTGTGTGTGTGTGTGTGTGTGTGTGTGTGTGTGTGTGTGTGAACATGTGGCAGTCAGAGGACAAATTTCAGGAGTCAGGACTTTCCTTTTACCCTGGACTCCAGGGATTGAACTTGGGTTGTCAGGCTTGACCATAAGCATTTTCACCTGATGAACCATCTTGATAACCCCAACCTGATTAATTTTATATGTGCACGTATGTACATATATGTATTCGTTAGATGCACAGGTGTATACCTACTCACACACATATGTTCATATATAGGTCAGGGGCAGTCTTGTGTGTCTTTCCACAGGTGCCATTCATGTTTTGTTTGAGACAGAGTTTTCTTTCTGTCTTTCTTTTCTTCTTCTTCTTCTTCTTCTTCTTCTTCTTCTTCTTCTTCTTCTTCTTCTTCTTCTTCTTCTTCTCCTCCTCCTCCTCCTCCTCCTCCTCCTCCTCCTCCTCCTCCTCCCTCCTCCTCCTCTTCCTTCCTCTTCTTCTTCCTCTTCTTTAAGATTTATTTTATGTATGAGTGCTCTATCTGCAGATACTCTTGCATACTAGAAGAGGGCATTAAATCCCATTATGGACGGTTGTGAGTCACCATGTGGCTGCTAGGAATTGAACTCAGGACCTCTGGATGAACAGTCAGTGCGTTAAGCCACTGAGCCATCTCTCTATCTTACTAGCCTGAAACTTTTTGAAAACAGCTAGGGTAGCTGGTCAGCAAGCTCCAAAGATCCTCCTGTCTCTGCTTCCTAGTACACAGCTCTGCACCTGGCTTTTCTCATACATGTATTTCATCTGTTTACTTAATGTATGGAGAACATATGCCTCAGCTCACGTGTGGATGTCAGAGGTCAGCGTTCAAAAGACAGCTAGCTCTCTCCTAACACTGCGCGTGTCCTCGGGGTTGAGCTCAGGTCCTCGGGATTGCAAGAAGCTCTTTACAGACTAGCCTCCCCAGTTAATAAGGAGCATCATTCTGGATGACCCAGAGCCTCAGATGACTGAGGGCTTCTAGAATCTCGGTCTGGAAGGAAGGAACAAACTCAGGTAAAAGTGATGGCGCCTGCAGGCTCCAAGAGAAGGTGTGGCCACCTTTTCCTTGCTGCAGCTGCCTTTCTGTGGGCGCCCGGAGAACTGTCCAGCCATCTCTCTGCTGAATCGCGAGCTCCAGCCCACCTGAGTCCCCATGTTGGCCAAGGGCCTGAGTTAGATAGATGGTCACCTGTACTGGAGGGAGGGCCCCGGTCTGCAACCCTGGAAGGGTGCACTGTACCCCTGCTGTGTATACCTGTGGGCATTGTTAGTTTAAAATGAGCCCAGGGCTTAAGGACTCCATGACAGGGTGGGAATGTCTCTTTCAAAAAACATGAGATTCCAAATTCACTGCTAAAGTAACATAAAGGGGCTGACCGCTGTCCAGAACCTTCTGTTTGGTTGGAAATGCCTCACTTGGTAGCCTGCTTGCCTAGCATCCCCCAGAGGCTGTGTTCAATCCCCAGTTTCGACAGCCCCAGCACTCGGGGAAGGATCAGAAGTCCAAGGTCATCCTTGGCTGCATTGCAAGCCTCAGAGCAGCCTGGCCTGTGTGTGACCAATCCCCAAAACAAAGAGAGAACCGTTTGTTGTAGGAGAAAACATGGAGACTGAAAGGGACAGGGGCCAAGGTCACAGTGCTAGTCACGAGTGTGGCCCCGGGGTCAGATCTTGTCTCAAGTGTGGCCTGTTAGGACCCATTCGGGCTCAAACATGTTCACTGACAGCAGCCGGTGGTCTTTGTCTTTCTGTGCATGTATAACACTAGAATAATGTGACTACATGCTCACCACATGGCATTCCTATTGTAGGCACTCCACATACATAAGACTACATAAGACTCTTGATTCCCTCAAAGCTCATGAGAGGACTGGTAACTCTCATGCCCATCTCCTGGATGGCAAAGTAGAGACACATAGATCCCCTTTTTTAAATGAGGCATATCTGGGGGCTGGGGCTCAGTCATAAAGTGATTGCATGAGACCCCGAGTTCCTCCCCTGAACCTACCTCAAATCTGGCTGTGTTCATTCGTGCTTGTAATCTCAGCACTGTGGGGACCGAGAGACAGGTAAGTCCCTGGGGCTCCGTGACCAGCTAGCTTACTGAACTGGCAAGTTCCAAGACGTAAGAGCACCTTGACACTTGAGGTTGTCATCTGTCTTCCAGATGCACGTATGCACATGCGCAATACACCCCCCACACATGTTCACTTGCACACGCAAATACACATTTTAGGGGTTCCCTGAAATCATGTGACCACCCATACTGTCCTGTGCGCTCACTGAAGATTTTACCCTGGGTTCTGATGGAAAAGCGGAGTCAGAGAAGTGGGGGCAGGGCAGCAGCTTCCTTTTCACTTCCTGTGTCTTGTTCGTTTACATTTTCTGAATCACTTACATGGACCCCCTTTGAAAATGATACAAATTCTACCAACAAGTAAAGATAAAGGACACACACATATCAGTGGGAAGTGGTGAGGACAAACAGAGCCAGTGTGGATGCGGCTGAGTTCGTGTTGGCTGCACAATCATGAGGACCTGAGTTGGAGCTCCAGAATCCATGCTGCAAAGCCCCGTGAGCACAGGCTAGCCCCAGTGTCGGGGAACAAGCCGGATGGATCTCTGGGGCTTGCTGGGAAGCCAGCAAGGCCTTCTTGGTGACTTCTGGGTCAGTGAGAGACCCTATCTCAAAAATAAATAAGGTGGACAGTACTCTGAGGAATGACAGCCATGGTTGACTGCTGGCTTCAAGATGTGTGTGTGTGTGTGTGTGTGTGTGTGTGTGCACACTGGACAAATCCTAACAGAGTGAATCAATAAAAAAAAAACTAATTCAGTGAAAGTTTAGGTAGAGGGAGAAAGAAGCACTGTAGGGTTGAGTCACTGTATATGGCAAACATCTTAGACACGCAAGGCAAAGAGATTGTGTCATAATCCTGAACTGACCAAAAGGAAACACTGTGGAGCATCAACCCGGCTCCTGACGTGCAGGGCTGGTCCCTGGTTTCACCTTTCAGGATAGCAATTTGCTGCTGTTTACCCAACACGCAATCCAAATGCCCTTTGACCTGACCCTTGCATGCCGAGATAACTTCTGGCTGGAAATACTTTCTCTCCTTGCTCATCTCCGCCATTGCAGCAAGAGTCCTTTGAGAGGAAAGATAGAACTAGCCCAGATACCCATCAGCAGAGGACCAACGGCTGCTGATCGGAAGCTCGCACAAACCAAAAGTCACTGAAAGACGGGTTGGCGTTAGCAGTGCAGAAAGGAACCAAACTGCACAAAGGGTCCATGTGGCTCCCACACGGCGTCCAGGGGCCTGCTCGGGCACACACACACACACACACACACACACACACACACACACACACCACCCCGGTCCTTCCTGCTGCAGATCATAGAACCTACGTGGAAAGACTGAGTGGTCCCCGGGGTATGTAGGTACATAGAGGCCCTTCGGCGGCTCTCCCCAGGGTAGGGGTGTGGTGGACAGGGCAGAGATTTCTCCTTGGCCAGATTCCTACCATATCCTCTTGGTAGTTTCCTGACTAATCATCAGCCCAGGCCCCCAGGGACTTGAATAAGACTGTGTCTGTCATCTGTGAAGCCTCCATAGGCCTTCAGGGAATTACAAGGGAAAGAATATTCCCCTCTTGACGTTCAAGAGACTCCCCACGAGGGTAAATTTTCTCTGCCCCATCTCTACTAATTTGTAAAATGACCTCAGTGGGGACAGTTCCTAGTCTAGAGGGACACGGGGTGTGGGACAATCTTGTTTTCAGCACTATTTGTTTTCTGAGATGGAGTCTCTGGTAGTCCATGAGCCTTGGTGCTTGCTCTTGCAGCCTGTGATTATACCATGACCCTCCTCTGAGTACTGGGATTACAGGCATGTGATAGCATGTATGGTGTGTGCAGTGCTGAGATTACAGGCAATGTGATAGCATGTGTGATGTGTGCAGTGTTGGGATGACAGGCATGTGATAGCATGTATGGCATGTGCAATTCTGGGATTACAGGCATGTAATAGCATGTGTGGTGTGTGCAGTGCTGGGATTATAGGCATGTGATAGCATGTGTGGCATGTGCAGTGCTGGGGTGATAGCATGTGATAGCATGTATGATATGTGCAGTGCTGGGATGACAGGTATGTAATAGCATGTGTGGCATGTGCAGTGCTGGGGTGATAGCATGTGATAGCATGTATGGCATGTGCAATGCTGGGATGACAGGCATGTGATAGCATGTATGGTATGTGCAATGCTGGGATTACAGGCATGTGATAGCATGTATGGTATGTGCAATGCTGGGATTACAGGCATGTGATAGCATGTATGGTGTGTGCAATGCTGGGATTACAGGCATGTGATAGCATGTATGGTATGTGCAATGCTGGGATTACAGGCATGTGATAGCGTGTGTGGTATGTGTTCTATTGGAATGGAACCTCGGGCTTCATTCATACTGAGTGAGCCTTCTACCAACCGAGCCACATCCTCAGCCCACCAACGGCTTTAAAAATACTAAATAATAAACACAGGTAAAACACTAAGTGAATACACATTTTAAGATGATGCTGATGGGAGGACAGCATAACTGACTTTACATTAAAATTTTTTCATTGTTTTTATTTGTGTACGTATCTGTGTATATATGTGTTGTGCATATGTGTGTCTGTGAGTGTATGTATGTGTGCATATGTGTGTCTGTGCCTGAGGCTCTGTGTGTGTGTATGTGTGTGTGTGTGCACACATGCGTGTGCGCCTCATGGGGCCAGAAGATGGCGTTGGGTCCTGGAAGCTGTAGGTAAGGAGAGGTTATGAGCTGCCTGACCTGGGTGCTGGGAATCAAACTCAGGTCCTCTGCAGGAGCAACAACGTGCCATCTCTCCAGTCCCCACATAAACAACTTTAAAGCATTTCAGGAGGCATCGGACAGTGCTGGTGGGAGAAGAAACTCATCAGCAGCCTGGGGGCAGCACATGGGACCTCATTGGGCTCCTCCATCTTGAGCATCGTGAACGTGACACAAGCTGAAGTCATCTGAGGAGAGAATCCCAATGAAGGAAGTGCCTCCACAAACCTGAGCTGTAGGCAGGCCTGTAGGGCGTTTTCTTAATTAGTGATTAAGAAAGGAGGCCCACAAAGGCCCACAAAGGAGGGCCCAGTCCATTGTGAGTGGTGATATCCCTGAGCAGGTGGCTTTGGGGTCTAGAAAAAAAGCAGGCCGAGCAAGCCATGAGGAGCAAGCAAGAAAGCAGCACCCCTCCATGGCCTCTGCATCAGCTCCTGCCTCCAGGCTCCTGCCCTGCTTGAGTTTATGTCCTGACTTCCATCAGTGAAAATGTAAGCTAAATAAACCCTTTCCTCCCCAATTTCCTTTTTGGTCATGGTGTTTCATTGCAGCAATAGGAACCCTAACTAAGACAAGTATATTTTAAATGTTTCATAAAGAAACACTGAAACATTAGGTGTTTTTCTCGCTGCTGTGACAGAATACCCGATAAGAAACTTAGTGAAGGAATGGAAGAAGCCAGCTTGTTTTGGCTCACGGTCTGAGGGCGCAGACTATCACGGTGGAGAAGCTTGAGGTGGCTGGTCACGTCACATCCACGGTCAGGAAACAGAAGATGAATTCTGGTGTCCAGCTCATTTTCTCCTTTTAATTCCATCCAGAGCCAAGAGTACAAAATGGTGCCACCCACATTTTAGGGTGAGTCTTTCCACCTTAATTAACCTAATTTTAAAACTCCCCTGCAGAGATGTGTTCAGAGGTTTGTCTCCTAGGTGACTGTAGAATCTGACACGTTGGCTTGCCACATTAATCCTGATTACTGCACTGCTCTTTCCCCTCATTGCCTAAGACAGAACCCAGGACCTTGTACAGACTAGGTTAAAGCCTGTAGTGTACGCATAAAAAGTTTGCAACCTTCTTTTAATCAATGTGCAACCTCCCCTCTAGCCCACCACCCACCAGAGGTAGTGGAAGAGAAGAACATTAGGATATGGGTGAAGTGAACCTGTTTAGCAATCGTTTTCTGGGGGAGGAGCTCAGTCTTTGTCAGCAGTTCAATCCCATAGCAAACGCCAAACACAAACCAGCAGCCTCAGCCCAGTCCTCTCCGCAGGCAGACACCAGGCGTGAACCAGCAGCTGTCACTCAATCCTAAACAAACCCCAAGGCTTACCAATCAGCCCGAGGCCACGGAAGAGGCAAGAAACTGCAGGAACCCCAGAAGCAGCTCTTTGGCGAGTTTCTCCCAATTGTGGTGTTACGAGTGGTGCCTGGCAGTGGTGGCACACGCCTGTAATCCCAGCACTTGGGAGGCAGAGGCAGGCGGATTTCTGAGTTCGAGGCCAGCCTGGTCTACAGAGTGAGTTCCAGGACAGCCAGGGCTACACAGAGAAACCCTGTCTCGAAAAAACAAAAAACAAAAAACAAAAAAACAAAAAACAAGTGGAACATAACAATGTTATGTAAGGCGAACCAATACATGATGTGTGTGTGTGTGTGTGTGTGTGTGTGTGTGTGTGTGTCTGCGGGGTCATATTTATACTCATTCATCACGTGTCCTTGTCTGTTCTAGCAAAACATCCTTTCACCTGTGTCTGCCCCAGCAAAACGTCATTTGGCATAACTGACTTTCCAAAGAAACTAGAATTTCCCGCTGTGCTCTACCACTAAACCACACCCCCCCAGCACCCAGCCTTCTTTGTTGTTTGTTTTATAGTGATGGAAATCAAACCTAGGTCCCATGCATCCAAGACAGTCTAACAACTGAGCTGCACCCTTGCCCCCGGAAGTACTTTTCAACATCTTTAACAACTAGTGAAGACATTAGTGACAAAATAGGACAGAAAAAAGTGCCTGGTGCAGATGGCTCAGCAGGTGAAGGTGCCTGCCGTCAAGTACCTGAGCTTGATCCCCATGACCCACATGGTAGAGGAGATAGGACTCCTAAAAGTTGTCCTTTGACTTCCACATGTAGCTCGCGTACACACACACACACACACACACACACACACTCCATGTGCACATACATGCACATGCACACACACACTCAAGGCCTGAGTGAGTCCCAGGGGCACGTGAGTGCAGGAACATGTCTCGCAGCATGTGTGGAAACCCAGGATGGATCAATGGTGTCATTCATTTAACAGTGCTGATCTCTCATGGTGGGGCTCTTTTCCTTCTGCTTTCTCCTGTTACTTGCTTTTATTTCTCCATGTTTCTAAAATTTAAAAAAAAATGTTTCTATTGTAGCCAGAGACCCAGGTGACAAAGAAGGGCCTGTGGGACTTAGCAAACTTATGGGGCTGTATAGAACATCCCTGGCCAGTCTCCCGCCCTCTGGGCCACCACAAAGTTCCACTAAGCTGAGCACTTAGGACAGGAGCTGCTGGGAGTGCTGGCTGGATGGGGAGGGGTGGTAGGACCTTACAGATTCTCTCTTTTGTTTTTGTTTTTTTTTTTGTTTGTTTTTGTTTTTTTTGTACATGGATACGTGGGGTTATGTGTGCTCACATGTATGTGAGTGTATAAGTGTTTGCCCATGTATACAAATGCATATATGTGTATGTATACCTGTGTTTATGTGTGGAAGTTAGAGGTAGATTTTGGGGACCTTCCTTTTCCACTCTCACCTTCTGTATTGAGGCAGGCTCTCTCACTTGAGCACGGAGCATATAGGCTCAGCTATGGAGACAGCAAGCCTATGGAGTCAGCTTACTCTAGGATCTCTCTGTCTCTGTCTCTCTCTGTGTCTCTCTGTCTCTCTCTGTGTCTCTCTGTCTCTCTCTCTGTCTCTCTCCATCTCTCTCTCTGTCTCTCTCTGTCTCTCTCTGTCTCTCTCTGTCTCTCTCTGTCTCTCTCTGTCTCTCTCTGTCTCTCTCTCTCTCTCTCTGTTTCTGTGTGTGTGTCTGTCTGTCTGTCTCTGTTTTTCTCTCTCTCTCTCTCTCTGCATCATAAGTTCTGGGATTACATGTGGGCCACCATGCTGGCCTGGCATTGGATTCATTTGGGTATTGAGTATCCCAACTAGGGTCCTCACTGTTGCACACCAAGCACTTCAACAGCCGAGCCGTCTCCCCAGACCCCATGCCGATTGTCGGCAGAGCCTGGCCAGGCCGGCTCAGGATGGAGAGCAGGTGATGTGCCTGTCTCCTCTGAGGTCTCTGGGCACCAGTCCCAGGAAACCTCAGCATCCTGCATGCTCTCGGGCCCAGCCCGGCCCAGATACTTTGGCCCTGGCTCAGGGGCCAGGTGCCAGAAGAGGTGAGCCAGGTGTCAGGACTGAAGTCTGCATCTGGAGGTTTGCAGCAGAGAGGCACGTTGTCCCACTTCTCCGGATCGAGATCCGATTTCATCATTTGACCCTGGCATGCAGGGTGTTAGAGCAGGGAGAGGGCAGACGGTGCCAGCCAGGCCCGGCCAGCCAGCTCCTGTCCTTCTTGTGGCTGGTGGCAAGCTCATTCATGGACCTGCCAATGTCAGGAGCATCCCATGGTCTGGATGGGGACATGGCTAGGCCCATGCCTGTAGGGGAAGGAGTGGAAGCAAAGATTTCCATACCCCTAACAGAGGTACCCAGGGTTCCTTGCTGTCCTCTGTGACCCAGCCTATTCCCATTAGCCTGGCCCCCAGTAGGATTCACAGTATGCCTGCTTGTCTCTGCTTCTGCCTGGGTCATCCTACCATCTATCTCTGCCTTCATAGCCTTCTCCTCACGTGCTGTGTGAATACCTTTGCCTTCCCTAGCCAGGCCCCTGCTGATATAGCAACTCCTACGTAATCGGTGGTCTTTGCATAGCTAATGTACTGTGTCAGAAGCGTATCTTCCTGTCATTTACCCACACCGTCCTTCATGGAGGACTCCCTGAGGCCTCAGACCACCATGCAAATTGGTTCCTCCAGGACATTGCAGCCATGACCCGCATAATTAATTGCACAGTGCCTTGACCTGGGTCTCTCTTACCTCTGGGTCATTTAGGCATCTGTGTAGATGGGATGAATGACTGGATGAGGAGAGAAATGAGGGAGGGAGGAGAGGAAGTGCGGCGCTGACCATGGTCTTGTGTCTCGGTTCCGGCCTCCTGTTCTTCGTGTCTGCAGATGAGTGTCTCTGAGGCTCAGAAGATGGCAAACACAGTAAAGACAGCAGGGGTGGCCTGGGGTGACCTGGGAGGCCCGGCCCACCTGCTGTAGACGTGAGAACAGGCCCTATCCTCTGGGGACCTTGGGGACCCTGAAAATTTGAAGTGTGTTTCCTGACCAACATAGACTTCTTGGGAGAGATGTAAAAGATTAAAAACTATAAGCCAAGAGCTGGAATCCGGCACGGTGGTAAAGTGTTTGTCATGCAAACACAAGGGTTTGTGCTCCCAGAACCCACAGCAAAGGGGGTGTACACGTGTAATCCCAGCACCCATTTTCTAAACAGCCTCGCCTAAACAGTAAATTCTCCACACCAGAAACACCCTGTCTCCAAAAGTGTGAGCTGGGCCTCGTGGCTCAGCCCTTTAGTCCCAGCTCTCAGAAGGCAGAGGTCACGAGATGGCGTGCACTTGTGGAGGGCCAGAATTTAGTTCCCAACATGCATATCGAGTATCTCAAAACCACCAGAACTCAAAGTCCAGTCCCAGGATCCGACACCCTCTGCTGGCCTCCACGGATACCTAGACTCAAGTACACATACCCTTATACAGATAATTAAAACTCAAATAATCTTTTAAAGATTAAAAAAAAAAAATCAAGGCTGGGCGATGGTGGCACACACCTTTAATCCTAGCACTTGGGAGGCAGAGGCAGGTGGATTTCTGAGTTTGAGGCCAGCCTGGTCTACAAAGTGAGTTCCAGGACAGCCAGAGCTACACAGAGAAACCCTGTCTCAAAAAAATAAAAAAATCAAGGTGTACACCACCTGAGGAGGAATAGCACTTGAGGTGTCCTCTGGCCTCTCCAGGCTGAGACACAGATGCACACACACACATACACAGAATGCAACACAAATCTGGGCAAGATATTAGAGCCATTACTGTGGTATGACTGAGAACCAAATATGAGTCCTGTCTCCACCTTAGCTTTTCACGGTCCAGATAGGAAAGTAAGGGTGTCTGTCCCTTCCCTCCCTGGGGTCAGGAGGATTCAGGGAACAGGACTCTGATTCTCCAGAAGAGGGTGTGGAAAGAAGACAGAGCAGGAGGCCAGGGGACCTGAGCAGACGCCAACAGCGACCACACAGAGGTGGATGTCATGCAGAGACTATCAAAGAGACTGCGCAGGAATGAGAAGGTGGATCTGGGCCAGGCCCCATCGTCTATTCTCTGCCTAGGTGACATCTCTGACTGGCTGAGTGCCTGCCAGCCCCGGGGGTTTGACATGGTAACAATGACACGACCTGCTGGAGCTTGCTAAGGCATGGGCTCTCAGCGCAGTGGCGGAGACTAAGCTGAGGAAGAGTCTCTCTCTGGCCAAAGTGTGGCTCAGGGGTAAACGCTTGCTCGGCTGGAGTGCAAGCAGCCCTAGGTCAGGCTGGTGAGATGGTGCAGTGTGGTAAGACACTTGCAGTCAGCTCTGAGTTCTAGCCCCAGGCCCAGAAGTTAGAAGGAAAGAACAGACTCTAGCAATTTGTCTTCTTCTTTTGGTTTGTTTGTTTGTTTGTTTGTTTGTTTGTTTGTTTTTCTGAGACAGGGTTTCTCTGTGTAGCCCTGGCTGTCCTGGAACTCACTTTGTAGACCAGGCTGGCCTCGAACTGAGAAATCCACCTGCCTCTGCCTCCCAAGTGCTGGGATTAAAGGCGTATGCCAGCACCGCCTGGCACAAGTTGTCCTCTGACCTCTACACGTATATATGTGTATGGCACACATAAACATGCATATACATGTGTGCGCATACACTGTGCCAGGCGGCCTTATGTCAAGGTGACAGAAGCTAAAGTCATCTGAGGGGAGGGAGCTTCAACTGAGAAAATGCCTCTGTGATATGGACCTATAGGCAAGCCTCTAAGCCTTTTTTTTTTTCTTAATGTGTAGTCCAGGTTGGCCTTGAACTCCAGATCCTCCTGCCTCTGCCTCCTTCAGCAAATCCTACCAGCCTGTGCCACCAGAACCGGCTAAGTCATTTTTTTTAAATGGTGATTGATGGGAGAGTTTAGCCCACTGTGACTCGGCCACTCCTCGGCTGGTGGTCCTGGGTTCTATTAGAAAGCAGGCTGAGCAGATCAGTAAGCCGCACCTTTCCATGGCCTCTGCATCAGCTCCTGCCTTCAGGTTCCTGCCCTGCTTGAGTTTCTGTCCTGACTTCCTTTAGGGATAAACTGTTACCTGAAGGTATAAGCTGGAAAAAAAACAAAAACAAAAAAACCTTTCCGCCCCAAGTTGTTTTGGTCATGGTCATCACAGCAATAGTAAACCTAAGACACACACAAACAGATAGATAGATAGATAGATAGATAGATAGATAGATAGATAGATAGATAGATAGGTAGATGATAGATAGATAGATATAGAGATAGATAGATAGATAGATAGATAGATGAAATAGATGAAATAAAAACCTAAAAATGTGTTTAAGAAAACCCTAAAGGCCTTCATCTCTATCCTAGCACTGAAAAAAAGGAGGATGAAGAGGCCTGCTGTGTAATTCTACTGACACCTAATTCTGGAAAGTTCAGAACAATTCAGACGGAGAGAAAGTAGGTTAGTATTGCCAGGGGATGGGTTGACAGAGATTGCGTAGGGTCACAGGATAGCTTTGGAGGTGAGAGGCACGTTGGTTACTGTGAGTAGCAGGCAGTGATAACCCCAGGAGTGTGGGCTCTCAAAGCAAGAGCGTGCACTTAAAAGTCTGTGCAGCCCATGCCAGGCCCAGTCTTCCCTCAACGAAGCAGTTCAGGAAAAGAACCCCTCGTGGCTGGGGAAAGGGCTCCGTGGCTAGAGCATCTGCCTCAAACACATACGGACCTGAAACCACACAAAGCACCAGGCATGGTGGCATGCATGTGTGATCCCAGAGCTGGGGAGGCAGAGATGGGCGGATCCCTGGGGCTCAATGGCGAGCCAGCTTGCCTAAACTGGCAAGTCTCAGGCCAGCAAGAGACTGTCTCCAAACACAACCAAGTATATAGCTTCTGCAGTTGTCCTCTGCCTCCACAAAAATGCACACAGGTATGTGCACACCTGTATTCCCATGTGCAAATGCGCATTCCCCTTTACACATAAAAAGAACACATATAGCCGGGTGTGGTGGCGCACGCCTGTAATCCCAGCACTTGGGAGGCAGAGGCAGGCGGATTTCTGAGTTCGAGGCCAGCCTGGTCTACAGAGTGAGTTCCAGGACAGCCAGGACTACACAGAGAAACCCTGTCTGAAAAACCCCCAAAACAAAACAAAACAAAACAAAACAAAACAAAACACAAAAACAAACAAAAAAAAAAAACAAAAAACCACACACACATATACACAGAGAAAAATAGATCTCACTTTCAAACAAAATTTTCCAACCTCGATTGCTTCTTCTGGAGTAGTCACGGGGGTGCAGACACACAGGGCGCCTTGCCTACGGCTGGATGGACCATGCCCCACCACAATTGACTTCCCCTGGCCTCACATGTTCAAGCCCACTGACCCCTGACCCATTTCAGGGAATCCTTCTACCGGGTCCTACATGGAACCAGGCAAGTGGCGCGTGCTGGGCACAGCAGGTCTCCTGAGCAAGGTCACGCAGAAGGAAAGGCCTGCGGTGGCTCCTGCTCGGCTAGGAGGGGTGGCATTTGGGTTCCGCTTGGCATCCTCTGGGAGAGCCCTTGCTTGTCTACTGGATCATACCGGCAAGGAGAAAGAGGCCCGGCCCCAGATATGATGTCTGCACCCCTGCTTGTGGGTGAGCGATGATTTTGCCACCTGTTAAAGCAGATGTCATTGTCAGAGTTAGGCGAGTGTTTTTCTGGGCTTCTGTTTGGTTTTGATCCCTGTTTACCCAACGATACCTGTTCCGAGCTGTGTTAGTGGGAAATTCTGCACCATAAAATAGTATGGAGTTGGTTTAAACAGGTCAGAATGGCAGCCTTTATTACAGTCAACACATAATCAGAGTCCAGTATTTACCCTGGAAATAATGAGCAAGGGTCCATTTATATAAAGTCATAGGTAAAGACTTGGACTAACATCAGAAAGCTCGGAACCCGTAGCTCAGTGGGTGAAGCCCTTTCCTGGCACCTGCTAAGCCCTGGGTTCCATCCCCAGCACTGCATAAGCCAGGCTTGGTGATGCATGCCTATAATCCAAGAAGGAGGCAGACGGATCAGCGTGCAAGGCCGTCCCCAGCTACATAGCAAGGTTGAGAGTAACTTAGGCAAGAGATTCCCTCCCAAAACACTGAAAAGTATTTAAGTTTTGAACTCTGTCTGGTCAGTTGACGAATAATGGCTGCAGGTCTAGGAAACTCTGAAGCTACTACCTCTCACATTACACATTTCCCTTCTTTCTGGAACCCAGAACCTGTACAATTCCAAGCTATGGTATATGCCAATAATCTCAACTCCTGGGGGTTGGAGACAAGTGGCCCCCTGGGGCAGACCTAACCAGCCCAGCCTAACTGGTAAGTTCCAGGCCAATGAGAGAGCCTGTCTTCCAAAACAAGGAGGTTTCATATAGTGCTGCATGCCTTTAATTCCAACAGAGGCAGGGGGATCTCTGTAAGTCCCAGGCCAGCCAAGGCTACATAGTGAGACTCTGCCTTAAAAACAATCAAACACACAAACCAAGGTGGGCAGCCTCTGAGGAAGAACGCCACTCACTTGACGTTGTCCTCTGGCCTCCAAATACACATTCAGGTGCACACACATCTGTATACACACATACACCCCACACACACACACGCACACATGGACATGAACATACACAAAACACAGGTGCTAAAAGAAAAGAAAAACAAATAAATAAAATATTAAACAGAGGTTGGGTGGCTGGGGAAATGGCTCAGTGGGTAAAGGGCTTGCTCGGCAAGCATTAGGGCCTGAGTTCGAATCCTTAGCACCCACATTAGAGATGGACGTGCCCTTTAGCCCCAGTATTAGAAGGTGGGAAGAGGCAGATTCTGAGAGCTTGGCCAGCAAGCCTTGCTCAAGCGGTATGTGTTCAGTTCCGTGAAAAGCCTTGTCTCTGGGCAGTAAGGCAGAGAGTGATGGAGGAAGACACTAATGCCTGCTCTGGCCCCGGCATGTGCAATGATAAGCATATACACACGTGTGCATGCACCACACACACACACACACACACACACACACACACATACATCACTCACACATCACACACACATAACACACATACACACATCACACACATATGAGTTTTATTGTGGAGCTGTGGGGAGGCAACTAGTTGGCTGTGAAGCCTAATGGTCTCCCTGCACAGCAGCCTCACTGACTCCCCCTCACACCCTGCTTGCTGATGGGTATTGCTCTGTGCCTAACGTCAGGCACGGCCCAGCAGCAGAACTTTCCCAAGGCCCCGGGATCCATCCTCAACACCGCAAACAACGGCAGCAACAGAAACCTTCTAAAATATTTATTCTCCAAAACTATTTTATGTTTAACTCTGTGTGCACGCATCTGTCTGTATGGGGATGTGTGCACATGTGTGCAGTCATCATCAGAGTCCAGAAGAGGGCTTTGGATGCCCCAGAACGAGAGTTATAAGCAGTTGTGAGTGGCTTGGCGTGGGAGGTGAACTCAGGGCCTCAGAAAGACTAGCAAGTGCTCTTAACCACTGAGCCCCTGTTCCTTAGAAATAACCCGCTGCCTTTCCAGTGCGGAGAGGATGTGGCGAGTCCCTGGAGTCACTTGTGGGCAGCCCAACCCCCTGAGGCCCCGCCATGTCCAGCACCCTGTCTTCCCTACCTGCTGCAGCCAAGTGTTCCTTACTCTCCAGGCCATCCTCTCCGTTCTGTTCTGTACCTGGGAGAACGTCATAAGATACAAATGTGATCATATAATTGTATTCATGTGTGAGTGTGTGTGTGAGAGAGAGCATGAGTATGTGTGTGACTGTGTGAGTATATGAGTGTGTGTATATGTGTGAGTATGTGTGTGAGTATGAGTATGTGTGTGACTGAGTGTGTGAGTATATAAGTGTATGTGTGTGTCAGTGAGTATGTGAGTGTATGTGAACATATAAGTGTGTCAGTGAGAGTGTGAGTGTGTGAGTATATGTGTGTGTCAGTGAGTGTTTGAGTGTGGGTAAGTATATAAGTATGCGTGAGTGTGTGCCAATGAGTGTGTCAGTGTGTGTCAGTGAGTGTATGAGTGTGATTGGATGAGTGTGTGAGTGTGTGTCAGTGAGTGTGTGAATGTGAGTATGTGTGAGTGTGTATGTCAGTGTGTGTGAGTATGAGTATGTGTGAGTATGAGTATGCGTGAGTATGAGTATGTGTGTGACTGGTGTGTGTATGTCAGTGAATGTGTGAGTATATGTGAGTGTGTGTGTGAGTGTGAGTGAGTGAATGTGTGAGTGTGTGTGAATGTGTGTGAGTGTGTGTGTGAGTATATAAGTGTGTGTGACAGTGAGTGTATGTGAGTGTGCATGTGAATGTGAATGTGTGTGTGAATGTGAGTGTGTGAATGTGAGTGTGTGTGTGAGTGTATGTGAGTGTGTGTGTATGAGTATATAAGTGTGTGAATGTTGTGACTGTGTATGTGTGTGTGTGTGAGTGTGAGGGCGAGTGTGCGGGTGTTTGTGAGGCCAGCAGTTGCTTTGGATGCCTTCTTCAATTGTTCTCCACCTTATGGTTCCCCCCCCCCACCCCCTGCATTTATTTTTACTAAAAACCAACGAACAAAACCTGTATGAATATCCCAAATTGCTCATGGTTTTGAGAGACACTTTGACCTAAGACCCCACTCCTGCTGCTACAGCCACTGTCCACAGCCTCAACCGTGATGTCTTCTTGAAACATCTCCCCTTTTCTAAGACGCCACCTTAGGTCACCACCCACAGTTAGCAGATCCAGAGGAAAGCTATCTTGTAAAAGAGAAACATCGAATGCTCTTTCCTCGGCTACCGAATGCTTCTAGGCTATAGTTTCTCTATTCTTTGGGGTCCTTTTCACAGCTTTAAGATACAACAGTTTCATTTTAAAAAATCTTGGGGGCTGGAGAGATGGCTCAGTGGATAAAAGCACCGACTGCCCTTCCAGAGGTCCTGAGTTCAATTCCCAGCAACCACATGGTGGCTCACAGTCCTCTGTAATGGAATCCGATGCCCTCTTCTGATATGTTGGAAGGCAGTGAGTGTACTCACATACATTTAAACAACAACAACAACAACAACAAAAACCAACCTCACATGCTTAACACTAGAGGTGTCATCTCCCTTCTGGTTTGGGTTGTACCCAGACCCCAACCACCAAAGACCAACTGGGAGTATGAACAGTTAGAGAGACCCTGCAGGGCTGAGATGGCTGCCCCTAGACACTAGAGAAGTGCTTTGAGCTTGCTCCACAGTATCTTTTAAGAGCTTATTTGTTTGTTCATTAATTCATTCATTCATTTAATTAGCTAGGTAGATGATAATGGTGATGACAGATAACTAGATCATACACACATACATATATACACACATACATACACACACATACATACATACATACATACATACATAGACATAGGTCATGGATATATTTGTACATGTGTGCATGTATGAATACATTCATACCATGAAACACATATAGAGTTCAGAGAGCCTTAGGGTTGATTCCTAGAACACACAGAAAAGCTAGGGAGGGGGAGAGAGGAGGCTGGGTGGGGCTCACTGGTCAGCCAGGGTAGCTGACCTTGGGGTCAGGTCTCTGCTTCTACCTGATGGGTTCAGGGATTGAACTCAGGTTGTCCAGACCGGCAGGCAGCGAGTGCTTTACCTACTCAGTCATCTCACGAGCGCTCCACTCTATTTTCCGAGACGGTTCTCTCACTGCAGCGGAACCTCACCAAGTCAGCTGGAAATGGCGCCAATATATGCCATTGGCCAGGGCCAAGAGAGAGGATAGTCAGCCTTATAAACAAGCTGTTGGGAGCTTGGAGTCTCAATGTGGCGTCTCTTTTAGCCCCAGGAGCCGTGGCATCTTAGGAATGAGGACGCCCCGTCCTCACAGCCTCTCCTCGGGCTGAGTTTCTGCCGGCTCTTCTTTCTTTTGAAGTCTTCACCTCACCCATCCTTCCTTCCTTTTTGGTGCTTTCTTGTGTGTTTTTTTTGAGACAAACTGGCCCAGGCTTGCCTTGAAATGGTCGTAACCTTCTTCCCGCGGCCTCCGGGTTATCCCCCTCTCATGAGAGGCGAGCCACAAACCAAAGCTTTGAAGGTCCTTTGTGAATGGCACAGTCAAAGGACTCGGCTGACAACATGACAGAGTGGAATTCAACAGGTTCCCGTCTCCAGGGTGGGGTGAGGCAGGCCAGTGCTGGTTTGTCACCAATAAGGTGTGGAGATAAGTTCGGAATGTCGGGGACGAAGGCACGGTCCCACGCCATCGCCCTCTGCCGTGACCTAGGCTCACGTAAAACCAGATCCTCGGCTTTGAAAAGAATTGCAGAGCCAGTGTGATAGTTACTTTCTCTTGCTGTCATAAGATACCATGGCCAAAGGCAACTTGAGGAAGAGAGGGTGTTTTTACCCTTACGGGTTTTGGGGGGGGCGGCATGAGGGGGGGAGGGGAATCTGTGAAGACAAGGAGGGCACAGCGGCAGGCAGCCGGAGCACCAAGCTGAGACGCCACATCCTTAGTTGCTTTAAACTCTCAACCCCCTCCCAATGATGTGCTCCATTCACTTCCTCAAAGGTCTACAACCCCCAGCAACACCACCAGTGGAGGACCAAGTGATCTAATATGTGAATCCTTGGGGGGATGTCTCACGCAAACCTCTGCGGCATAGGTAGGGATGATCACAAATAGAAAGACAGGGCTGGGGAAATGGCTCAGTGGTTAAGAGTGCCTGCTGTTCTTGCAGAGACCCTGGTTCAGTTTCCAGCACCCATATAGCACTTCCAACGGTCCGTAACTCCAGTTCCAGGGGATCTTGTATCCTCTCCTGGCCTGTGTGAGCACCAGGCATGTCCATGGTAACATATATGCATGCAGGCAATGGATTCATAGGCATGCACAAATGCAAGAAATCCTTCCTCCTTAGCTACTAGGGCTGCAACTTCTCCCCTTTTAGGCATCCCTGCCTTCAGGGTGCACAGTTCTGTCTCCAGACAGCACCCTCTGTCTATAAAGCCACTATCTTTATAGGCAGGGCTGACCAACAGCTGGACATTCATGAAACAGCTGGTGCGTTTGGTTGGCAGAGAAATGGACTCAAAAAAGAATGAGACATGGGGTGCCGGGCGGTGGTGGCGCACGCCTGTAATCCCAGCACTTAGGAGGCAGAGGCAGGTGGATTTCTGAGTTCGAGGCCAGCCTGGTCTACAGAGTGAGTTCCAGGATAGCCAGGGCTACACAGAGAAACCCTGTCTTGAAAAAAACCAAAAAAAAAAAAAAAAAAAAAAAAAAAAAAAAAGAAAAAAAAAGAATGAGACGTGGGGCCCTCAAGGCAGTCCAGCAGGTAATAGAGCCTGTCACAAAGCCTGATGACCGGAATTCAGTCCCGATTCCCACAAGCCGCTTTGACCTCTGTACCCCGCACACATAAACACAAAGGAAATAAATAAACATAATCATAAAAAGAGAGAGACGCGGCTGTATTTTGATAAGGAAAGGTTGATGGTGGTGGGCCATGCAGCTGTGGCCCTTGAAATGAAGTTGTCACACGGGCCACAGCGCCAGCCAGGCGGGCTGGGAAGATGACTGCAGTTTTGCATGGTTATTATTTAAACACGGAAAAAGTCAGAGAGACAAAGGGAGTTTGTTTTGACAACTCGACTTTCAGCGCAGGACCTGAGCTTTCCAGTTTGTTCCCTTGGGTCTTGGGTGTAGAGGAGGGGCGGGGACAGGGTCAGAGCAGGAGGCGCCTGGCGGCCCATGTGCCTGGAGAAGGGACCTGTGCACAGGCCCTGGCATTGCCCGGGTGGCCTTTGCAGCTGCATGGGCCCAGAAATGGACCGTCACTTGGGTTGACAGTCTGGATTGATTTTGCTTTGTTCGCTGTGACCAGGGATGGGGAGACATCAGATCTTGGCTCTTCAGGATCCCCTGGTCTCTAATAACGTATCGGTCCCTTCTTATTGCCTGCTGCAAGCACGGGCTGGGTTAAATCACTCGGCCCACCGCTTCCGGCACCTGACCCTGCTGGGGGGAGGGGGCGAGTCACCTAGTATACCGTGGGTAGTGTATGCCGTCCCCAAAAGGGGGACACCCACCTCATCACCATCACGTGCCCCTGCATGAACTTGGTGTGGTAGAGCGACTGCAGCCCTTGTGTATGAGGCTAGCGAGCCTGAGGCCTACGCCGCATGAGATCTTGTCTCCCAACCCCAAATTATTTTTATTAAAAGTGAGAGAGGCTGGGGAACCTGGGCCCTTCTAGCCATCCTCATCCTGATAACCGTTTTTCAGCTCCACATTTAGCCCAGGCTGGCCTTGAATTATTTAGCTGAGAAAGACTTTGGGCTTCTGGTCCTCCCACTCAGTGCTCCCAGGGGTGGGTGTTCCAGGTATGTGGCGCCACGTGCGGGTCAGGTGGTGCTGAAATGGACCCTCAGGCTTTCTGCCTGCTAGGCAAGCACTCTGTCACACCGAGCCAAACCCCCAGTCCTGGTATTCACATTTTGCAGATGGTAAAGATCAGTCTGGCCGCGGACTGGCCTTCCAGCTGGCCGCTTGCGTTCTGTGTAAGCAAACTCAGTAGCTTGCCATCTTTCAACAATACCGGGCGGAGTTCAGCCCTGACACTCAACAGACAGCATCCTTCCTCCTTGTCCGCTCTTTGATCTGGTTACCTTATAACCCTACTCTGGCCATGGCTCAGATAGGAGTTCCTAGGGGCTGCATCTGGGCTCCAGGACCCCCAGGCCACTGAGAATTATCAATGTTTTAGGGAGTGTAGGCCTCTGAGACAAGTCAGGATCCTGAACAGGGTCATACAGACGCAGGGCCAGCTCACGGGCCTCATCTGAGGTCAGTCCTGAATTCCAGACTAGAAAGGGTCGAGCAGGGGCTGGGGTGGACTGGCTGGGCAGGCAGGGCACTGGTTCTGCAAATCTGAAACCTGGAGTCTAGATTTCCGGCATTGGCAGGTACAGGGGCTCCCCTGTGATCCAAGCACTTGGATAGCAACATGGGATTCTTGGGGCAGTTTGGGGAAGTAGATTCCTTGCATTGTGAACTCTGGGATTAACTGAGAGAAGCTACCTCCGTGAAGAAAGTGAAGGAGACTCTTGATCTCAGCCTCAGACCTCCAGACACAGACACATATGCGTGCACACGCACATACATGTGTACACATGCACACACACACACACACACACACCAACAGAAATATACACAGGCATGTATACCATACACAGAGACATACGAGAGAAAGAAAGAAAGAAAGAAAGAAAGAAAGAAAGAAAGAAAGAAAGAAAGAAAGAAAGGAGGAAGGAAGGAAAGGAGGAAGGAAGGAAAGAAGGAAGGAAGAGGGAGGGGAGAGAAGGAGGTGTGACCACCCATCTGGGATGTCCCCTGTTGTACCCTGCAGGATGGGTGGGGCAGATAGAAGCCCCCTTTCTCCATCGCCGTGCAGACTCACTGCTGTCACCTACTCGCTGGCCCATAGCAAGAGCCCAGATCGGAGGGACCTGTGCTGGGTGCTCAGTAGTCTCAGGCTGGTCCGAGGGGTGGGTGGTCACCGCTACTGTCCTCACAGGCACCTGTTTCGCCCTCAGCCGCACGGCTATAGCATGGCTATAAGCGCCCCACTGCTGAGCGGTGGCCAGCCTGGTGCAGGGAAGTCACACAGAGTCACAAAGCCACCTCTGCACTGTGTGCTCCTACAGTAAGATACGTGTGTGTGTGTGTGTGTGTGTGTGTGTGTGTGAACACACGTGTATGAGTGTGGCATGTGGGGCATGAGTGTGTGTGCGCATGTGAAGGTGTATGTGAGCACCAGGAGGATGCGTGTGAGAGTGTTTGAGTGAGTATGTGTAGTTCATGTGTATGAGAGACTGATATATATGTATGTATGTGTTACTTGTGTGCAGTATGTGCATATGGTATGTGTGAGTATGTGACGTGTATATGAATGATGTGGGATGTCCGTCTGTCCATCTGCGTCTGTGTACTCTGTGTGTCCCCCACAGAAAGGTGACCCAAACAGCCGGAGGTGCTGCCACTGCCTGGCCTTCCCCCACCAGCAGGGCTGGGACCAGGTGACACCCTGCCGAGTTCAGCTCCTCCACAGAACAGAGGTCTAGAGCAGGTGGCGCGACTGGAAAGAGCCAGCCCTCTATCTGTCCCTAGCATCTGCAGGGGGAGCAGCTGGGGCCGGAGCTGGGACCACATGCTCCGCATGACGAGGCAGAAGGTGCTGTGTGTGGTGACACGGTGGCCGGGTGGTCAGTGACGTCCCACGGTAAGATCACATCCCAGCTGGTCAGAGGCTTGCCCGGGCTCCATCCCCAGCCCTGACGAGATCAGGTCTGATTTTGTAATCATAGCACTTGGGCTGCTCACCCAGGGGCTGACACATCTCTACTAGAACCTCTTAGTTCTCTGGGCTTACCATGGGGAGAGCTAACCGGTGTGGCCACATTCTAAGCATGTTCTTCCTGCCCAGCTAGGTCCCGATCACACCCATTCACGCGCCGTTCGCCCAGGCAGGAGGTGGTTGAAACACAGCTCTGTCCGGCTTTGGCCCTGCTTTGTTCATTGTTGACCTTGGTTGTCTGCTGGCTGCCGGCCTGCCCGCCGAGGACCTTACGGGTATCTCGCACGGTGTCAAACAGTCCTGGTCTCGCTCTCGCACTCGCTGTCAGCTTGTAGTTCCCACACGAGCCTTTGAGCTAGCCCCCTGCCTCGAGACCACGAAGCTGCTTTCATTAATCACGTGTCTCATCACTGTGACAAAAAGCCAGACGGCTGTAATTTAAAGGAAGAGGCTGGCTCTGCCCATGGCGTCCACCAGGCCCCTGAAGGGGGGCCCGCACAGATGTCGGCAGTGCAAGGGGCTTGTGCCTGGAGTCCCAGACTGCGAGTACAACAGCAAAGGCCCACCGTAAGCGACCTACCCCCACCAGTCAGGTGCTACCTTTAAAGGCCTAGGAGCCCTCAACATAGAGTCACACACTGGGGACCAGCCCCTGAAGACATGAACCTGTATCGTACATTTCAGCCTCAAACCATAACAGCTCTTATTTAAAAAAAAAAAAAAAGAATAGAATAGAATAGAATAAGATAAAATAAATGTTAATTAAAAGCCCACAGGAGAGGGAGCTGGAGCCATGGCTCAGCGGTTAAGAGCACTGACTGCTCGTCCAGAGGACCCGGCTTAGGATTCCTAGAACCTGCATGCAGCGCCACAGCGGTTTGGAGATCTGATACCTTCTTTCCGGCCTCTGTGGGCACGGTCACGTGCATGGTACATCAACATACGTACATGAAAAATAATTTTGAGTACTTAAAAAAATCCATAGAGAAGGATTTTTCCCCATCCTGTATTTTATTACTGAAATACGTTGTCCTACCCATCCCACCCCAAAATCAAAATCTTACCCTTGGGCCCAGTGTGGTGGTGCACGCCTGTAATCCCAGCACTTGGGAGGCAGAGGCAGGTGGATTTCTGAGTTTGAGGCCAGCCTGGCCTACAAAGTGAGTTCCAGGACAGCCAGAACTACACAGAGAAACCCTGTCTCGAAAAAAAAAACAAAAAACAACAAAAAACAAAATCTTACCCTTGTCCACTATCCTTTGCCTTGTCCCCACGCCCCACCCCACAAGTGCCCCCACTGGCTCTTTTCGGAGTGTGTCCATTATGCAGCATCGTGGAAACCTCCTGAAGGCTCTGTGGAGAGCGCAGGGTGGGGGAAGGACCCCTACAAAGGTGCTCGTTTGAGAGCCTTGGCAACCTGCTCGTAGGCCAGCTCTGTCTCCTCATCATCTGGACAGGGGGAGGAGAATTCTTCCCCAGCAGAAGCGTTGCATAGAGAAGGACGCACAGATGGTAGCGAGCATCTTGGTGGTGCACTCGCTGAGGACAGATCCCACACACTGAGCCCCGACTCCCCCGACTCCCCCCACCCCGCGGCTTCCCCCCCACCCCCACCCCGTCTTGCTGGGAAGGTTTACCCTGATTCATAGTTTGAAGGTGCAGCCCGGGAGGCGGAGAAGGCACCGCACCAGGAGCCCGAGGCCGCTGCTCCCCCTGGCATCCCCAGTCACAAGGCAGGAGAGGTGGGTGCTGCCGCTCCCCTGTTCCCCTCAAGCTCACGGTGGTCTCCCTTTTCTTCGGTATACATTTACAAGGAGTCTCCTCACCGTAGTTAACCTAATCTAGATGATCCCTCTCCGCCAAGCACAGACATCATCCTAGTCTAGATGGCTCCTTCCAGGTCTGCCTGGACACTGCTTTCCTGGGCGATTGACAGTAGAAACCACTGCGGTCCTGGAGAAGGGCTCCTCGGATTTCACGGGATGCCATCTGACAGCTATCCTCCGAGAGCAGAGCCGTGTGTGTGTGTGTGTGTGTGTGTGTGTGTGTGTGTGTGTGTGTGAGAGAGAGAGAGAGAGAGAGAGAGAGAGAGAGAGAGAGAGAGAGACAGTGGAGAATGACATGAGCCCCTGAATACACGTGTGACCTGGTGGAAGAGCTAAGGGCGTCCTCAGAGACAGGCTCTTCGCTCCACAGTTGATCAAAGGTTGATGCACAAATGGGGGATGAGTGCGGATGGTGTTTAACCTTTCCCACAGGCAGGGGGATGGCCCCTCGAGCCCTGGGATGGAAGACGAGCCAAGGGCCTGTGAGGATAGCGTCCCTTCGCAGCCAGCCCTTGTGGGTAGAGGTCACCTCTCTGTGGAATCTCTTCTGGGGCTCCAGTACAATCCGGTAGCACTGAGGCATGGAGAGAGATGGGGCTCCCTGGGATAGCACTGGCAGACCCCTCAGGGGTGGGCTTACTGCACTGCCTTCCAAGGTACCGAGCGGCCCTGGAGAAGGACCCGACCTCAACTCCTGGGAGCCTGAACACAGATGCTGAGAATAGACAAGGGACTGGAGCTGTCTGCTGGCCACGCTTTGGAGCTCTAGAGGCCTCTGTTCCTGTGAAAGTCATCAGCCAACGTGTCTTCAGGAAAGGGCGGATAGAGTGGTGGGCAGTAAACAGCCTACCCTGGGACAAAGCTCTTCCGTCAACACCAACCAGCGCTTCTCTCTGAGACCCTGAGCCCAGAAGGAAGCTAGACTTTCTACGATCTGTGTGCGCGCGCGCGTGTGTGTATGTAATGATCTGTGTGCATGTGTATTTGTGTGTGTGTACATATATGTGTAATGATGTGTGTGTGTGTGTGTGTGTGTGCGCGTGTGTGTTCAGGTTCTTGCAAGTGCATATGGAGGCCAGAGGAAGCCTCAGCTAGAGTTCCTCAGGCATGCTATTATGATATTTTGAACAAGAAATAGGCCCCCCGACACTCATTTTTGAAAACTTGTTACCCAGTGGTGGCTTGGGGCTGGGGTTAAGAAACCGTTAGGTGGCCGAGCGGTGGTGGTGCACGCCTTTAATCACAGCACTTGGGAGGCAGAGACAGGTGGATTTCTGAGTTCGAGGCCAGCCTGGTCTACAGAGTGAGTTCAAGGACAGCCAGAGCTATACATAGAAACCCTGTCTCAAAGAAAAAAAAAAGAAAGAAAGAAAGAAAGAAAAGAAAAGAAAAGAAAAGAAAAGAAAAGAAAAGAAAAGAAAAGAAAAGAAGAAAAGAAAAGAAAAGAAAAGAAAAGAAAAGAAGAAAAGAAACCGTTAGGAGGGGGGGGCCTTGCTGGAGGAAGTATGGCACCTCGGTCTTGAGGGCTCATGTCCTTGCCCCAGTTCCTGCTCACTCTGCTTCCAATGTGTGCACGCAAATGCCATGAAGCCCACCCCAGCTCCTGTGGCCAAGCTTTTCCTGATGCTGCCCTACCTTCCCTCCTTGGTGGGCTCTAGCCCTCTGAAATTGTGAGCTACAAAAACCTCTTCCTCTTTAAAAAAAAAATATTTTTTGCACATGCATTGTTTACTTGTAGGACGTTGTCAATGAATAAATAAAAGACATTCAAAAAATATTTTTTGGTCGCAGTATTTTATCACAGCAACACAAAAGCAACCAATACAGCCCTTGGTTTTTTGAGTCAGGGTCTCTCACAGAGCAGGACTTCAAGAACACAGGCTGCATGGACTGGACCGCCATCAAGTCCAAGGGCTCGGCCTGTCTCTGCCTTGCCAGTGCTGGGATTGCACATGTTTGCTGCCAAGCCCAGATCTTAATCCTCAGCACGGCATGAAACCAGGTGCGGTGGTAGATGCCTGTAGTTCCAACGCTGGAGGGATAAAGGCACGAAGATCAGAGGTTTAGGGTCATCCTCTACTACATAAGAAGTTTGAGGATAGCCCAGCCTACATTAAACTTTGTCAGACAGACAGACAGACAGACAGACAGACAGATAGACAGACAGAGACAGAGAGACAGCGAGAGATTGAGCCTCTGTGTGGCTACAGCTGGAAACCAGAAGCACACACCTAATCTTGCCGGGTGTGTCCAGAGGCCAGCAGTCTGCTGGACTAGGGTCTGTCAGCTGTTCCTGGAGGTATACAAGATGTTCTGGGGGCCTAGGGCAGTAGAGAGGCAAGGGCTCACAAGCCTGTCTTTGCCCTGAACCCCCCCGCGCCCCCAATTATCACCTCCAAGCTGCATCTGGCCGCCCCAAGGTTGCCAGCTGCCGCCCTCCCAGAACTCCGTCCGTCCGCTTCCAGGCCACACACAGGCCTTGCCATGTGTCTGAGACTCAGCGAGGTGGGAAAGGGGCGAGACAGAAATTCATGCGTGAGGATGGGGCTGGCACTCGGGTAGACAAGGCACTTTCCGAGCAGGTCTGATGGCCCAGGCTAAGTCCTGGCACAGCCAAAACACTTTTTAAAAAAAGCAAAAGAAGGCCAGGCCATGGTGGTACACACCTTTAATCCTAACACTCGGGCGGAAGAGACAGTCAGATCTCTGTGTTCTAGTCCAGCCCGGTTTACAAAGTTCCAGGACATGGGGATATACAGAGAAACCCTGCCTTGGAAAACTAAGCAAACAAACAAACAAACAAACAAACAAACAACAAAAATGAAGGGATAGAAGAAAAAAATAAAGAGAAGGAAGAAAGCAAACGAGAGTGGTCTCTGCACCGGTTGGCTCCAGGACCAACGCCCAGGATACCACAGTCCGCTCGCTGATTGCACTCTTGGTCTGTGGCTCAGTCAGCAGAGGTCTTGCTCTGCAAGCCTGGGGACCTGAGTTCAAGCCACAGAACCCAAGGAAACTGCTGGACGTGGTGCGGTGTGCTTATGGGCCCAGCGAGGGTCCCTGGGGCTCACTGGCCAGCCAGCCTACCTAGCCTGGTGATTTCCAAGCGCGTGAGAAACTTTGTCTCCAAACTCTAGATAAATAGCGCCCTGTGGGATCCCACCCGAGCTGCCCCTCTGCCCTTTGCAGTCACGCACACATAGTTTTCCATGGCTGGTGTTTGCGTGGAGTCTGTACACGCCCTCTCCTGTACTTTAAATTGTCCCCAGATTGCTCATGAGCCTGAACACAATGGGAATGCTATGGAAATAGCTGTATTGTTTAGGAAATAATGACACGGAGAAAAGTAGGTCAGTGCAAACACAACTTTGTTGTGAGTGTGTTCCAGCCAGGGCTGGCCGGACCTGCGGAGGTAGAAGCCACACGCGGCTGGCCCTCACAGTGCATCTGCGATGAAAGGTTGGGTGTGGTGAGAGGTCTTGGTCCGCACCCCACTGTTCATCACATGCCATCCCACCTAGCAACCCTGTGAGGCAGGCGCTGCCTCCCCATCTTACAAACAGAGGCCCGGGGAGAGCTAATCACTCTCCCAAAGTGTGTGGCCATCCTTGTTTCCTTCCTGTCGCTATGATAAAAGATCCCAGCAAAAAAGGCAGTTCAAGGGAGAACGGGTTTATTTGTGCTCACAGTTCCGGGTGGCAGTCCATCACTGCAGGAAAGGGGGTGGCAGAAGCTTGAAGCAGCCAGTCACATCCCATCCATAGTAAGGATCAGCAAGAACACAAAGGCTCGCATGCCCAGCACTGGGTTTGCTTTGTCTGCTCTTAGGCAAGCTAGGACTCAAACCTAGGGAATGGTACCACTCACAGGGGGCTGGGGCTTTCCACCCCAATTCATCAAATTCAGCAACAAAACAAAAAGGGTCTCCCACAAGCACGCTCACAGGCCCACCTGATCTAGAGAATCTCTTGCTGAAATGGTCTCAAGGGACTCCAGATCATGACAGACTGACAATGAAAACTCAACAGCCCGGGCTGGAGAGATGACCCAGCAGGTAAAGGCATCTGCCACTAAGCCTGACAACTTGAGTTCCTTCCCGGAAGCCAGAGGATGAAGAGAGAGAATGGATTTCTGCGAGTTGTCTCTGACTGAACACACACACATGGCATGTGTTCTCTCTCTCTCTCTCTCTCTCTCTCTCTGTCTCTCTCTCTCTCTCTCTCTCTCTCTCTCTCACACACACACACACACACACACACACACACACACACACACTAAATAAACACCATGGCATTTGTTCAACACATATACACACAATAAGCAAACAAATAGATAAAATGTAACAGTAACCAAAAACTTCCCCAGCATATTGGTAGACTTGGCCTTCGATGCCCTTGTCTGTGACACCTCCCTGTGATGTCACCTGTCACCTCTTCCGTCCTTCCAGGCCAATGTCCATCATTGGTCCAGCTTAGTCAGGCTGCTGTAACTTGCCACTCACTGGCCGGGATCCACATAAACTCTCTTTCCTTCCTTAAGCTGTTCCTGGTGCAGCCCCAGGCCAGGGCATTCAAAGAATGCAAGACTGGTCTCAGGAGACATCTGAGGGACAAGACGTAAAGGGACAGATGTCATCACAGCGGCCACTGAGAGGTTTTCTGACATCCAAGTAGCCACCTGGTTGACCCGCACTTAGCTTCTGAGAGCAAACAAGAGGGTGTGTGCCTCCAGGGCGATGTGGCCGTAGACTTGGAGGCTTTTGGAAGAAGCATGGCTGAGAGAAACTTCCCTTTTTGTTGTATATTTTTTGTTTGGGGTGAGGGGAGAGGTTTGGGGACAGTTTTATGTAGCCCAGACTGACTTCGAACTTTCTCTGTAGCTAAGGATAGCCTTTCACTCAGTGCTGGGATTACAGGCGTGAGCTACTCTAGCAAGTTTATACCGTACAGGGGAGGGAGCGCTGCTTCCTGGTTTTAGGCACACTCTACCCACCGAGCCCCGTCCCCAGTCCTTTGCTCCTCCGTATTTCTCTTGCTCGACTGTGAGACTCTCTACAAGGCAGCGCGCTCCGTCCGTGTCCCTCTCAGCCGTAGTCTGTGCTGACACGCGTGCCTGACACCAGCGGGCATTCAACACACCCTTCAGAGATGAATGGAGGTGTTAGAAAAGCTCCCTAAAAACTTCTGAAGCCTGAATGCGGGGTAGCCTGGAAGGCACTGGCATCTGGGGACGCACAGCCGGCCTCCTTCTCGTGGTCACCATTGTAACCGTGGGGCAACCATCTGCTGTGTTCAGTATCAGCCTTGGCCACGTGGCAAGTTCAAGGCTGCCCTTGCATACATGAAACTTTATCAGGAGAAGGAGAAGATATATATATATATATATATATATATATATATATATATAGAGAGAGAGAGAGAGAGAGAGAGAGAGAGAGAGAGAGAGAGAGAGAGAGAGAGAGAGAGAAGACCCTGGAGTAGCAGTCTACATTGAGCCCACCCCAACTCCTGCCACCTTACTTCTGAGACCTTCATCCTTAATTCTAGAGCCAAAGCTAAGACCCTAAAACCCATGCTCTGGATTTTAGTCTCACCTAAGTCATCCTCGATGGGACCCCCCAGTACTCTCGTACTAAGATTTGGATGCTTCCCAGCGCTCTCCAAGCGCCTTCAGAACTAACCCCGGGCCTTCAGCTCTGGGGGGAGACAGCTCCACTCCTTTAACGCCTCCCCATCTCTGGAAGAAGAGGTGTGGCTCCCGGAGTTCCCTGAGCTAGGAGTACCCATACTGCGGTGGGCTTTTTTGGTGACTCGCCTGCAAGGAACCCTCCCCCCATAGTGTATTGGTTTGGCAATCTGGACCTTAGTAGAACTGTGGTAGCTTAGATTTGGAATCGGTTGTACAAATGGGGTGTGTACGTAGGTTCATGTGTCCCCAGAAAAAGAGTCACACACCAGTACTAAGAGGAGAACGCTAACTTTGACCAGACTGACTTAGACAGAAGCCCCCACAGAAACGTTTACTAGTTCTGAAAGAAGCTGGGAGGGAGGGTCTGGCTCTCTTATGACCTCTGAAGGCTGAAATGGCGGAAACTAACTCAGAGGATCGTTACAGGCAATCGAAACACCGGCACCTGATGTGTGCCCGCTATTGTTACTGACGTGAGAGGTGTCCAGCACAAACAAAGTGGGTCCAATGTAAATACCGTGGATGTTATGAGGTGTGTGTGATGGAGTGTGTGCAGGGCTGTGTTTTTCAGTGGGGCGGGTGCCGAAATACATCTCGCAGACCACTGCCAAATGCGAGTGAGCTGCCCCCCTTCCCCTCCCTTCCCCCCACCCCCACCCCCGCCCCAGGCTCCCACAGCCAGAGCTTGGCCCCACCCTCCACCATGAAACTTGGGGCCAGACCGCTCAGCAACAAGGTCCCATTGTTCTTACATTTTCCACATTACGTGGTTAAGATACTTCAAGTTTCCTGTGCCAAAGGAGCTCTCTCGGCTCTCAGGTCGCCACCAGTCTGTGAGCTACGGGGACATGTGGAAAGGACTTCAAGTTAATGGAGCGTGGCTTAGCCTGCTCAGCCAATCACAAGCTGGGAAACGAAGAGACACTGGTGTGTAAACAAAAGGCTACTTCATCCTTTGTCCACATTAATATCACCTTCGCTATCTCTATATTTTTCTTTCTTTTTTATTAGATTTTTTCTTTATTTACATTTCAAATGTTATCCCCTTTCCTGCTTTCCCCTCCGAAAACCCGCCATCCCATCCCCCCTCCCCCTGCTCACTAACTCACCCACTCCCGCTTCCCTGTCCTGGCATTTCCGTACCCTGGGGCATTGAGCCTTCACAGGTCCAAGGGCCTCTCCGTTCACTGATGTTCAACAAGGCTGTCCTCTGCTACCTTTGTGGCTGGAGCCATGGGTCCCTCCATGTGTACTCTTTGGTTGGTGGTTTAGTCTCTGGGAGCTCTGGAGGTACTGGGTGGCTCATATTGTTGTTCCTCCTATGGGGCTGCAAACCCCTTCAGCTCCTTGGGTTCTTTCTCTAGCTCCTCCACTGGGGACCCTGTGCTCAGTTCAATGGCTGGCTGAGAGCATCCCCTCTGTATTTGTCAGGCACTGGCAGGGCCTCTCAGGAGATAGCTATATCAGGCTCCTGTCAGCAAGCACTTGCTGGCATCCATAATAGTAACTGGGTTTGGTAACTGTATATGGGATGGATCCCCAGGTGGGGCAGTCTCTGGCTGGCCTTTCCTTCAGTCTCTGCTCCACGCTTTGTCTCTGTATTTCCTCCCATGGGTACTTTGTCCCCCCCCCCTTTTTTTTTTCCGAGACAGGGTTTCTCTGTGTAGCCCTGGCTGTCTTGGAACTCACTCGGTAGACCAGGCTGGCCTCAAACTCAGAAATCCACCTGCCTCTGCCTCCCAAGTGCTGGGATTAAAGACATGCGCCACCACCGCCCAGCGTCCCTCTTTCTAAGAAGGACCAAAGTATCCACATTTTGGTCTTCCTTCCTTTTGAGCTTACTCTGATACCTAAACCACACAAAGACCCAACAAAGAAGGAGAACTTCAGACCAATTTCTCTTATGAATATCAAAAATACTCAATAAAATTCTCGCAAACTGAATCCAAGAACACATCAAAAAGATCATCCATCATGATCAAGTAGGCTTCAACCCAGGGATGCAGGTATGGTTTAATATACAGAAATCCATCAATGCAATCCACTACATAAACAAACTCAAAGAAAAAAACACATGATCATTTTATTAGATACTGAAAAAGGATTTGAAAAAATTCAGCATCCTTTCATGCTAAAAGTCTTGGAAAGAACAGAAATTCAAGGCCCATACCTAAACATAGTAAAAACAATATACAGAAAACCAGTAGCCAACATCAAACTAAATGGAGAGAAGCTTGAAGCAATCCCGCTAAAATTGGGGACTAGACAAGGCTGCCCTCTCTCTCCATACCTATCCAATACAGTATGCAAAGTGCTAGCCAGACAATTAAAGGAGGTTAAGGGATATAAATTAGAAGGGAAGAAGTCAAAGTATCACTATTTGCAGATGATATGATAGTATACTTAAGTGGCCTCAAAAGTTCCACCAGAGAACTCCTAAACCTGATAAACAACTTCAGCAAAGTGGCTGGATATAAAATTAACTCAAAAAAATCAGTGGCCTTTGTCTACTCAAAGAATAAACAGGATGAAAAAGAAATTAGAGAAACAATTCCCTTCACAACAGTCACAAATAATATAAAATACCTTGGTGTGACTCTAATCAAGTGAAAGATCTGTACGATAAGAACTTCAAGTCTCTGAAGAAAGAACTTGAAGAAGATCTTAGAAGATGGAAAGAAAGGCAGGCGGATTTCTGAGTTCGAGGCCAGCCTGGTCTACAGAGTGAGTTCCAGGACAGCCAGGGCTACACAGAGAAAAACTGTCTTGAAAAAACAACAATAACAAACAATAACAACAACAACAACAACAACAAAAAGAAGATGGAAAGATCTCCCATGCTCATGGACTGGCAGGGTTAATATAGTAAAATGGCCATCTTGCCTAAAGCAATCTACAGATTCCATGCAATCCCCATCAAAATCCCAACTCAATTCTTCATAGAGCTAGAAAGAGCAGTTTGTGCATTTTTCTTTTTAAATTACATTTATGTGTAATGCCCTGAATTCTTATTTCCCTAGGAAAAGTGAGACGGCTCGGTGGGTAAAAGAGCTTCTGCCAAGCTTAATGACCAAGGCTCAATCCCCAGACCCCATGACGGGGAGAGAAGAGCACCTGCTGCAAGCTGCCTCCTGACCTTCCCTGTGTGGCGACGCGGGGGAGAACCGTGGTGCTTGCTATGTCTTCATACACCAGAGTGTGGGTGGGCTGGCAACCTTTCGTGTAAACGACAAACATAGGGCCAGCAAGATGGTTCTGTAAGTGAGGATGCTGCCGCCAAAGCTGATAGCTACACTCAACTCCTGAAAGTTGTTCTCTGATCTCACACACATGCTATGGCATGTATGCGCTCCCGCCACTGATTAATTAATCAATTAATAATCAATTAATTGAAATTTTTAGAAAAGTAAATAATTTAGCTCTGTGAGCTAAATACTATTTCTATAACATATTCTTCCTTCCCCTCCTCCTCCTCCTCTTCCTCCTCCTCCTCTTCCTCCTGTTCCTCCTCCTTCTCCTCCCCCTCCTTCTCCTCCTCCTGTTCTTCTTCCTCCTCCTTCTCCTCTTCCTCCTCCTTTTCTTTTTCCTCTTCCTCCTCCTCTTCTTCCTCCTGTTCCTCCTCTTCCTCCTCCTCCTGTTCCTCCTCCATCTTCTTTTTGAGATGAGATTTTCCCATGTAGTTCTCATGGGTCTGGGACTCGTTCTGTAGACCAGGCTGGCCTCGAACTCATAGAGATGTGACCAGTTCTGCCTCCCTAACTCTGTACTCGGCACTATGTGCCACTATGCCTGGAGCATTTATTTATTTACAATTTATTCTGTTCTTCTGTATGTGTATGTACGTATACAAGCTTGCCAGTGATCTTGGAGGCTGAAAGAGGGTATCATGTTCCCTGGAGCTGGAGTTAGAGGCAGTTGTGGACCACTCAGCATGGGTGCTGGGAACTGAACTCTGATAAATGAACTTGGATCCTCTGTGAGAGCAGCAAGGGCTCTTAGCCACTGGGCCGTCTCTCCAGCTCCCTTCTGTTCTTTCTTTTTTTCCTATCATAAGCATTAAGGAACCAGTAATGAAAAGATAGGTACAGCTGAGCTCAAGGAAATAACATACTCACCATTACCTGTCTATAATGGACAGTTTGACCTTGCCCTCTTGCTGCACATGTTGTCTGTATCCCCTTCATACTTCAAGTACTCTTTGTAGGGGGTATTTGGTGGTATGTGTGGTGTATGTGCCTGTGTGTGTGTGTGTGTGTGTGTGTGTGTGTGTGTGTGTGTTTTCTATGTGCCTCTGGCTCTGTGTGTATGTGTGTCTGTCTGTGTGTGTGGGTCTGTGTGTCTGTGTGTCTCTGTGTGTGTGTCTGTGTGTTCTAGGTGCCTCTGGCTCTGTGTGTGTGTGTGTGTGTGTGTGTGTGTGTGTGTTCTATGTGCCTCTGGCTGTGTGTGTGTGTGTGTGTGTGTGTGTGTGTGTCTGTGTGTTCTGTGTGCCTCTGACTGTGTGTGTGTGTCTGTGTGTGTGTGTGTGTTCTATGTGCCTCTGGCTGTGTGTGTGTGTGTGTGTGTGTGTGTGTGTGTGTGTGTTCTATGTGCCTCTGGCTCTGTTTGTGTGTGTCTGTCTGTGTGTGTGTGTCTGTGTGTCTCTGTGTGTGTGTGTGTGTGTTCTATGTGCCTCTGGCTCTGTGTGTGTGTGTGTGTGTGTGTGTGTGTCTGTGTATGTGTGTGTGTGTTCTATGTGCCTCTGGCTGTGTGTGTGTATGTGTCTGTGTGTGTGTGTGTCCTATGTGCCTCTGACTGTGTGTGTGTGTCTGTGTGTGTGTCTGTGTGTCTGTGTGTGTCTGTGTGTTCTATGTGCCTCTGGCTCTGTGTGTGTGTGTGTGTGTGTGTGTGTGTGTGTGTGTGTGTGATATGCATCTGGATGCCTCATTGCCTTGAGACAGGGACTTTCACTGAACCCAGAGCTCACAGTTTTCAGCTGCACTGGCAGCAGCAAGCCCCAGCAATCCTCCCATTTCCGCTTCTAGTGCTGGGCTGGTCCAGCCTTCCCACAGTGAATGCAGAGCTTAATGGGCCGTTCTGATGCGAGCTTAGAAGACAAGACAGTTGAGGAAAAGGGGCAGTGGAGGCCTGGTAGCTGAGGTGGGTACTGAAAAAAGGCTATCGCTGGCACAGAGAAACCTCAAACTCCGCACCGAAGCAATAGAAAAGTGCCTTTAGAGCAAATGACTGAGCACCAGAGGCTCTAATTCACAAAATACCAAGTTGTTTGAAAGGAGAGAGAGCATGGCTGAAAGCCTCCTCAGAGGAAAAAACAACTACTGAGGGAAGTGTTTCCCTGCAAGGCAGAGAGAGAGGCCAGCCAGGCTGCATCAAGAGCTGGCAGCATTGTCCACGTGGTAATGACTTTGCAGAAATGAAAGATAAAAGATTCAGGGGATCAAGTCTATGGTTCCAGAAAGGCCCTGGGGCCAAGCAATGTATAACAGGGTCAGAGTTCCTGCAAGGAGACCCTGAGGGGCCATTGCATGAAGCTTGAAGAGGAGACCCAAGGGACAGTAGAGACTGCAGGATGGTGGAGATATCAGGACCATGGGATGGCCTCTGTGGAAAGCTGCAAGTGTGGAATGGATCTAACCCAAGAGAGAGAGACTATTCAGGTGACAAAGCTTGAGGGGTGGGGCTACCCTAGCCCATCAGAACCCAGATAGTTCAATCCTGAGTTCCAGATGACAGACGTGGAAGTTTTTAGGTCCGACTTTGTGCCTTTGAAGGGCAGAGTAGGACCCTGCTACTTCCTCTGTTTGACTTCTGAAACAACTTAACGGGGAAAGGGATTGATTTTGGCTTACGGTTTGTAGTGACACAGTCCATCATGGCAGAGAAAGCTTGGCAGCAGGAGTGGGAGGCTGGCTGGTCATATTGCATGTGCACTCAGAAAGCAGAGAGGGAATAAAAAGTGGGGCCAGACTATAAAACTTCAAAGCCAGTCCACACACACACACACACACACACACACACACACACACAATCTTTTTAAGTGGTAGCTAGCACCTGCAGAATAACTCTGATGTCCACACGTGTCTGTACTCTCATACCCACTCACTCACACCCAAAGAGACAGATGTGTACACAGACAAAAGAAAATGGAAAAAATATTCTATCCCTGTCATGACCGCCATCGCCTTATAAATCTTGATGTCTGACTGTTTTCTGTCAGTGCTGGGGGTTGACCCTGTGACCTCTTATATGCCAGACAAGTGCTCACTGAGCTCCAACCTTCAGCTCTGACTTGATTCTTCTTTTCCTATTGGCTAGGCAAAGGTCCCGGCATTTCCATATAAATTTTCAGAGCAGCCTGACTTGACTCTGAAAAGGCCAACAAGAATCAGTGACTGGAACAGTGACTACATAAGATTCGATGTAAACTGACAGGGATGTGCTGTCTTTAGGTTCTCGGAAGTTTGTGAGTTGGTACTATTTCATCTGATCCCCCTCTCCTCTTTAGGCATAAGTTCTCAGCCTACTTTAATAAGCTTTTAACCTCCCCTGCAGCCCACCACCCACCAGAGGTTGTAGAAAAGAGAAGTTATTAGGTTATGGGGGAAGCTGACCTGTTTAGAAACTGTTCTATTTCGATCGTTGCTGTCAGCGGCTGCGAACCCGTGCCCTCAGCAGACACTACACAGGGGTCAAAGCTGCAGTCCAGCCCACTCAGCAGATGACACCACACACCAGTCAGCAACTGCAGTTCAATCCAGAAGAAACCTCAAGGCTTGTCAACTGGTCCGGGTCCTCAGAAGCAACAGAAAGCCACAGGAACCCCATGAGAAGGTCTTTGAAGAGTTTCTCTCTGAAGTCACCACAAGCAGATCTCAGTAGTGCAATGTAAGGCGAACCAATACATGTGTGTGGGAACCAATACATGTGTGTGCAAATGAATACATGTGTGTGGTCAGCAAGACAGCGAGGCGGAGCAGAGTGAACCAATGCCCCAGCCCTCACTCTCTGTGGGGTCATATTTATAGTCCTTCTAAACATCATGAGTTCTTTCACACGTCTGCTATAGTAAAATATTCTGTCACATGACTGCTTTAGCAAAACATCCTTTCACCTGTGTTCCCCAGTAAACCATCATGGCGACATAACTGACTTTCCAAAGAAACCAGAAGTTTCCACTTCACTCTTTTCTTCTCCACTCCTTTTGTTTTTTGTTTTGTTCTGTTTTGTTTGCATGTGTACATATATGTGTGTTATGTATGTATGTATGTCCATGTGCGTGTGTGTGGTATGTGCATGGGTGCGCAAGTGTGTGCCAATGAGTGTGTGTTCGTGTGTGTCCGTGTCTGTGTGTGTGTGTCCTTGTCCGTGTGTGTGTGTGTGTGTGTGTGTGTGTGTGTGTGTGTTAGACCAGAGGTTAACCTTAGCTGCTGTGCTAGTTATTTTTTGTTTTCCTGACAAAACCTAGAGTCACCTGGGGAAAGAGAACTTTAGATGAGTAATCGCCTCCATCAGACTGATCTGTGAGCATGTCTGTGGGATGTTTTCTTAGTTAATGATCCCTGGGTAGGTAGTCCTGGGTTCTATAATAATACAGGCATAAGAAATTGTGACAAACAGGGAGTATGCAGCACCCCTCCATGGCCTCTGCATCGGCTTCTGTCTTCAGATACCTACCCTGCCTTCCCTCGGTGATACATGATTACCTTTGCTCTTGGTGTTCATCACAGCGCCAGAAAGCACACTAAGTCAGAAGTCATCCTCAAGGGACTGTCCACCTTGTTCTTTAAGCACAGGGTCTCACTGCCGTGGAATGTGCTGGTTTGGCTAGGCAGGCTGGCCTCAAGCCCTAGGGTCTGCCTGTAAACTCCTCCAGTGCTGTGGTTACAAGCACATCCCCCTGTTTAGTCCCAGGAGTCCTGGGATCGAACTCTGGTCCTCACGCTCTGGAGGTAAGCCCTCTACCTACTGAGCCGTCTCCTGAGCAGACCCTTCTCCTTCTCTTTAGGAGCTTCTTTTCAATGGTTTGGATGATTGTGTCCACGGGTGTTTTACCACTCTCAAATACTCTATGACGTGTGCGGCCTTAAAGTCTGTTAAAGGGATAGAAGGAGGCCAGATGGCCCACTCTGGTGCTTGCTGGGGCTACCACCTCTCCCTCCTTCCCCAGCTTCCATGGGTGTGACAGTCAACCTTGATTGTCAACTAGAAGGTGATGTAGGGCTCTCTGGCACTGGAGGATCTTTCTCCATCTCCTTGTGCTTGACCCAGGGTCTTAAGGGTACAGACATCCAATGTTCCCCAAAGGTCAGCCTCCTACTGAGGTCCTATTTTTACAACAGTGAAGACTCAGACATGGACTCTAGTGGGTGTGGGCAAAGCAGATGTGAGCTTTATAAGAATTACAGGAAGCCGGGCGGTGGTGGCGCACGCCTTTAATCCCAGCACTTGGGAGGCAGAGGCAGGTGGATTTCTGAGTTCGAGGCCAGCCTGGTCTACGGAGTGGGTTCCAGGACATCCAGGACTACACAGAGAAACCCTGTCTCGAAAAACCAAAAAAAAAAAAAAGGAATTACAGGAAAGTGAAAGGTGGAGGCAAAGTGGGTTTCCAAAAGTGCAAAGGTAATGCATCAGGGGCGGGGTCGGCTCTCTTGTCTGGGGCCCTGCCAGCAGTGGGCTGTGTGCTTTCTAGAGTGCCCCAGGTCCAACTGGACAGCTCTTGCCTGCACTGTCCTGTGAGCTCTGGCTACCCTGTGGTTCCCAGAGCATCAGCCCCGTCTCAAGTCAGGGATCCCAGCCCACCACCCTTCTTCTCTGCTTTGCTGCCTGTGAACTCACGGGCTGGGTGGGAGGAAAGTTGGGTCTGTCTGTTTCTGTTTCCTGGGAATATTGCCTCATTGCCACTGTGCTACAAACCGTTCCTTCAAACGCCTTATTGGATTGGTTCAGATGGTTGGCTAACCTTGGTTCAGTCTTCCTTCTTCCCTCCCTTTCCCTCCCCTGCTGTCTCCCTCCCTCCCCCTCCCTCTCTCCCTGCTTCCTTCCTTCTTCTATCTATCTGTCTGTCTGTCTGTCTGTCTGTCTGTCTGTCTATCTGCTGTCTGCTGCCTGTCTGTCTATCTATCTGTCTGTCTGTCTGTCTGCCTGTCTATCTGCCTGCCTGTCTGTCTATCTATCTATCTATCTATCTATCTATCTATCTATCTATCTATCTATCTATCTATCTATCTATCTGCCTGTCTATCTATCTGCCTGTCTATCTATCTGCCTGTCTATCTATCTATCTATCTATCTATCTATCTATCTATCTATCTATCTATCTATCTTCAGGGTCTTCTATCTCTCAGGCTACTCTTTAACTCTCTCCATAGTCAAGAAAGACCTTGAGCCCCTGCTCCTCTGGCTGCCACTCCCTGAGTGCCGAGATGGCACGTGTGTAGCTCCATGCCCAGAACTGGGAATCAAAGCTAGAGCTTCGTGTGCATTAGGTAAGTGCTCTAGCAATGAAGGTGCACCCTCGGCCCCATGGTATGTCATTCATAGGTGAACAGAAGCGCCAGTGACCATGCAACATTCTCCCCAGATCTTAAGAACTGAAGTCAAGTTCTCCTGTTTACACAACAAGCACAGGACCAGCTGAACCATCTCCCAGGTCCTTATTGACATTCTTCATGGAGTTTCATATGCTGAGCTTAGACATTTCTAAGTGCCAGACCTGAGAGACGCTGTGCCCTGGGTTTCTAGCCCAGTCTTTTCCCGTCTGCAGAAGAAAGTCTGCTGGGCATTGGTGGCGCACACCTTTAATCCCAGCACTTGGGAGGCAGAGGCAGGCGGATTTCTGAGTTCGAGGCCAGTCTGGTCTACAGAGTGAGTTCCAGGACAGCCAGGGCTACACAGAGAAACCCTGTCTCGAAAAAACCAAAAAACCAAAAAACCAAAAAACCAAAAAAAAAAAAAAAAAAAAAAAAAAAAAAAGAAAGTCTGCAACCCAGAGCGAACTCTCGCATCTGGGATCTGCCATGAACGGTGGGTACCGTGTGACCCCAGGGCACAGTCTGGTGGGGGGAGGAGAGCTGCCACCCTTTCCCTGAGGTTCAGGTGACAGCAAACCCTGTTCCCTCGCCAGCACTCAGCCACTCAGCGGCGTCCCGGCCCTGCCTGCTCATGCACCAGGAAAACCACACACCTGAGCCCCTTCCAGCTATGATGGCTCCGGTGTCTTGGTTAAGAGCCAAGTCCCTGGCATGCCCTGTTCCGCCAGGCCACCAAACACCTGGGAAGGTTTCATTCCATGCTGTCACTGTCCCTGAGCTGAGCCAAAGCCATAAGGACACACGTAGTCACTATGTTGGGAGCAGCCCAAAGTCCTACGACTTCTGTGTCCTCTCTGGGGCATCAGTTTCTACGTTAAGACAGAAATGGAGAAAAAAATTGGAATCTGGCAGAGTTCCTACTGCGCTGAGAGGTACTTCCCTCGATGTCTCTAAACTTTGTTTTCAACAAGAGGGGATAACAGCATATCTACTAAAACGAGCAAAGGGATTTATAAGGCAGTGGGCTACAGAGATGGCTTAGCTGGCTGGGGACCTTTGGCACAGGAATGGGGAGCTGAGTTCAATCCCCAGAACCCATGTAAGAAAGCTGAGTGCAATCCCAGTGACAAGGAGGGGGAGACAGGCAGGTCCCTGTGTTTTTCTAGCCCACTTGGTGAGTGCGAGAGACCTTGTCCCAAAGACAAGGTGGATGGATGAGCCCTGACCTCCACAGGAATGCACATAGTACATGTACACACACAAGCTAGCAGGCCTAATCACACACAAAAACAGAGGGAGGGAGGGAGGATGGGAAGGAGGGAGGGAGGGAGGGAGGGAGGACATTGAATCCTGGCACCTACATAACCACGCAGCTGGTTCTCATAGGAGGTCCCTGATGTCACCCTTGCAAGCACGTCCAGGATGTGTCCTGGAGTCCTGAGTGAGAGGAGACAGAGGAGACTACTGGGTGGGGACAGGGGTGGCAGTGTGGGTAAGCACACGCTGAGGAGACAGACAGACCCTCCACAAGTGAAGTGAAGTGCTTACTGCTTCAGGTCAGAGAGGAAAGCGCTTGCGGTACACGTGTGGATCCCCAGAACCCGGGTAACGTCAGGCTTAAGGGTGCACCTCTGTAACCACGGGGTTCTTACAGAGAGGCGGGAGGCAGAGGCAGAAGCATCTCCAGACAATGTGGGACCAGCTAGCCCAGTCAGGCAACATCGGACAACAGAGAGCCCTTGTCTGAAATAAGGTGGAAGATGGAGACGAACACCTGAAGTTGTCCTGTCACCTCTACACATGCACTGCGGCATGCACACACGTGCATGTGCGCGCGCGCACACACACACACACACACACACACACACACACACACACACAACACCACTCCTTCCCCACAGCATGCACGGAGTAAATAGTATCAGAAAAATGACTAGGATGGAGGGTGTGGTGCAGTTGGTAGAGTGCTTGCCTGGCACGAGCCAAGTTCCAAGTTCTACCTCGCACACCCATAAACTTCTCATGGTGGCGCAGAGCTGCAATCCCAGTACTTGGGAGGTAGAGGCAGGAGGACCAAAAGTTCAAGGCCATTCTTACCTGTGTCATGTTCAAGGTAAGAAGTCTGGGCTATCTGAGGCAATAATAATAATAATAATAATAATAATAATAATAATAATAATAATAAAAACACTAGGTGTGATGGTGTACTCCTGTAATCCCAGCCTCAGACTGACAAAGCCAGGAGGAGACAGGATTGAGTACAACATGGATGAATAGGGAAAGCTTCTCTCAGAAGAACCAAACAATGCACACACACACACACACACACACACACACACACACACAATTAAAAAAGGAAGGAAAAAACCAACCCAGGAAGGAATAAAACAAATCTGTTTGTAGTTGTACATGCCAATAGTCCCAGCTCCTAGGAGGCTGAGGCAGGAGTATTACCAGCCTCGTCTACATAGTGAGACCCTGTCTCAAAGAAAGAGAAAGAGAGGACTGGAGAGATGGCTCGGCGGTTAAGAGGGTCAACTGCTCTTCCAGAAGTCCTGAGTTCAAATCCCAGCAACCACATGGTGGCTCGCAACCATCCGTAATGGGATCTGGTGCCCTCTTCTGGTGTGTCTGAAGACAGCTACAGTACTTATACTCATATACTTAGAAAGAAAGGAAGAAAGAAAGAAGGAAGGAAGGAAGGAAGGAAGGAAGGAAGGAAGGAAGGAAGGAAAGAAAGAAAGAAAGAAAGAAAGAAAGAAGAAAGAAAGAAAAAGAGAAAGAGAAAAGGGGGAGGGGGAAGGGAAGAAAGAAGAAGAAAGAGACAAAGGGAGGGAAGGAGGGGAGGGAAGAGAGGGGAACAGGGGGAGGAGGGAGAGGAAGAGAAGGGAAGATGGGAAGAAAGGAGGAAGAGAAGAGAGGACGGGAAAAGATGGGAGGAAGAAAGGGAAGGAAAAACAGTAAAATGAAAGTCTACATGAACAAAGCCAATCTACTCTGAGTTTGGCTTCCTGGGACAGGCAGGCAGACTGCCACGAGCCCCGCCCCGCCAGCACACAGGGAGAGAGGCTCCTTTTCCTGGGGACCCGTCTTCTTCAGAACGCGAGCCAGACGCACCTGAACACCACTCCCTTCCTATTTTCTGGGAAGTTGGCCCTGGGCTCATCCCAGCCAACGTGCCGGAGGCCTCGGAGGCCGGTGTCTGCTCAGGCTAAGCCGCTCCTTTGTTTGTAGCTTTGAGGCAGGAGAGTGAGGTTTGGCACCTATCACTGCCAGGCTGGGCCTGCCAGAACAGGGGACAGAGCAAGGCCAGAGACTATCTCAGGAGCTTCCGAGAGAGGGACGGCATCCTTAGAGCGTGCCTCAGCTGCAGGAAAGCGAGCTGTGCTTTCCACGGAGGTGAGAGCTACTGCCAAGGGCGGAGAAGTGCCAGGAGAGACTGGTCAGCCTGGCACGGCCTCCCCCTCCCCCGCCTCCTTGAACAGAGGCCGTGAAGGAAAGTTTTCAGTTTTGCAGCTGGGCATCAGGGCAGGTGTGTGTGGTCCATCAGCATTGACGCCTAAGCCAGCTTCAGCTCCTCACCCTGGATTTCATGTGTGTGTGGGTGGTGGTGGTGGTGGTGGTGGTGGTGGTGGTGGTGGTGGTGGTGGTTGGGTCTTACTTAGGGTTTCTATTGATATGATGAGACACCACAACTAAAATGCCAGTTGGAGAGAAAAGAGTTTATTCTGCTTACACTTCCAAATCACTGTTCATCACCGAAGGAAGTCGGAGCAGGAACTCAGAGCAGGAACCTGGAGGCAGGGAAGTGATGCGGAGGCCACATAAGGATACTGCTTTACTGGATGCCCCATGGTTTGCTCAGTCTGCTTTCTTATAGAACCCAGGGATGTATGGTCCACCAGCATTACCAGGACCCCCTACCAGGGGGTGGCCCCACCCAGATGCTGTTGTGACAGCTCCATGTCACGGAGGCCTTTTCTCAGCCGAGGCTCCCTCCTCTCTGGTGACTCTAAGTTGTGTCAAGCTGGCCTAAAGCCAGCAGCACAAGAGACAAGGCTCTTGGCGTCCGTCTCCAGAATACCTTCTATGGAGCCTCGGCTCTGCGTCCTTGTGTTGTAGTGAGGTCTGGTCTCCTCAGTAGCTTCCTCTCCTGGGGCGGTGGCACTTTGAGGAGTTATGACCTCCCCCAGAACGTGGTATTCCTTTGCCTCTTTAGTCACTTAACTAACAACTTTATACCTGATTAACATTATTTAGGCTGCTGCCGCCACCGCCACTGCTACCGCTGTGTGTGTGTGTGTGTGTGTGTGTGTGTGTGTGTGTGGTGTGCCTGTAACCCCTGTACTTTGAGGGCAGAGGCAGAAAATCAGGAGAACAAGGCCATCTTCAGTTACATGGTGAATTTGAGACCAGCATGTGCTCTATGAGATCCAGTAATCTCAGGTTTTTCTACCTGCACATCGGTTCCTGAAACTACAACTCTGATACTTATTATTTATGAATGAATGCCTAGGCCGTAAGCTTGGGCCTATTTCCCAACTAGCTCATAACTGAATTAACCCACTTATTCTACCCCAAATGAGTGCCACATTTGTGGCTGGTCACCGCTCCTCAGTTTCAGGCATCCGAGTCCTCAGAGTTCAGGGCGGATCTCTTCCCACACCTGACTCTGTCCCAGAGTTCCTCTCTTCTACCAGAACTTTCACCTCCTGCTTCAGGTAATAAACCATCAGCCTTGCGTTGACAGGTGATGCTTCCATACAGGACACAAGAGATTCTTGCCACAAGATCAGATCTCAACCACAAGCAAACGGAGCCCAGGGACTAGTCAGTAAAGTGCTTACTCAGAAAGATCTGAGTTTACACCCCAGAACCCAGGGGAAAATGCCATACACGAAGGTGGTCACTTTTAATCCAGCACCAGAGAGCCTGGGACAGATTATCCACCGGGTTCGCTACTGCCAAGGCAGCTGCGGGCCAATGAGAGATCCTGTATCACGAATGTGAGCAACATTCCTAAGCATGACACTTAATGGTTACCCTCCAGCCTCCATGCTCATATATACACACGTGCACATGTATCTGCACACATATAAACATGCACAAACACACGAGCATTAGAAAAGAACAAACCAACATTTAAGTTCTTTGTAGAAATGGTGTCTGCAGTCCCTGCCACCTGGCTCATCCTTACCAACTCCTTGGGCTAAAGACATGTTTTTATTGCCTTCTCCGGGTGAAGTCCGCTGACCTTGTCGTGACATTTAACATGTAAGGAGCCTTCAACCCTTCCCTCAGATCACCCATAAAGTCACTGGGTACCAGAGTTTCAAAAATCTTCCACTCTTCCTGGAGAAATATTCAAGTCCGCATGTTTGTAGACAAATAGAGTTTTACTTGAATCCAAGTTCCGCTTCCTGGTATATAAGCAGCCTCGGCAGCTGGTTCTCCTCCCACAGCCTGGCGTGTCATGGAGAAATCACAACAGCACTTGCTGAAAAAAGCTGAGGGCCAGCCTGGGCTACACAATGAACCTTTCCAACTCTAGATCCATGGGCTGGAGATGCTGTTCAGTGGTAGATCATTTGCCTAGTGTGTCCAAGGACCTGAGTTCAATCCCCCCCAACCCCCACAACATAAAAATCTTAACTGGACCCTACATGCCAGTGACACCGTTTACCAAACGTTCACGATCTGCCTCGAGTTGCATGGAGTGCAGTACTCATGAAATCTGCTGCTTGCTGCTTTAAAAATTGTTTGACAGCCGGGTGGTGGTGGCGCACGCCTGTAATCCCAGCACTTGGGAGGCAGAGGCAGGCGGATTTCTGAGTTCGAGGCCAGCCTGGTCTACAGAGTGAGTTCCAGGACAGCCAGAGCTACACAGAGAAACCCTGTCTCGAAAACTAAAAACCAAAAACCAAAAAAAAAAAAAAAAGACGCAAAAAAAAAATTATTTGATAACTTCACACATGCATTTACGAGATTTTCATACTAGTCACTGTTTCTTTTAACCACCGTCCCCCTTTTTAGAGGCAGGATCTTGTAGCCCATGCTAGCCTCAGATTTGATAAGTAACAAAGGATGACCCTTAACTCCTCATCACCCTGCCTCCACCTCTCCAGTCCTGTCATTGCAGACATGGGCAAAAACACCCAGTTTCTGCAGCGCCGGGGAGTCTAGACAAATGTTCTACCCTACCAACCGAGATATATTTTCAGCCACTCTTTTTTTCCTATTTTGGTCTCCTGTATATAGCCCAGGCTGGCCTCGAACCCATGGTGCTCCTCCTGTTTTGGCCTCCTGAGAGCTAGGATTAGAGGAATACGCTACCATGCTTGGCCTCTGCTTGCTTCCGCTTCCACAAACACATTGGTCAGAACTCATCAGCTGAGTGATGGCTTACTCAGAGTGAAGACTTCTCTTGTGTTTTCTTTTTGTTTCTGTTTATTTTTTATAATCCTGCCGCCAACTCAATATTCAGCAAAATCTCATACAATGCAGGTTTGTCTCTAAAATGGAATAAGAGTTAGGATTTTGGGGGCATGGGGAGATGTCTTAGCAGTTAAGAATATGTAGTGTTCTTGTAGAGAAATAAAATTTTCTTCCCAACACTCACATTGGGTGACTCTCAACTGCCTGGAACTCCAGCTCCAGGGGTCTGGCACCCTTTCATGAACTCTTAAAACATCTGTGTGTGTGTGTGTGTGTGTGTGTGTGTGTGCACGCACACACAAATAAAATAAATATTAAAAAATGGCAGTACTGCCGGGCAGTGGTGGCGCACTCCTGTAATCCCAGCACTCTGGGAGGCAGAGGCAGGTAGATTTCTGAGTTCGAGGCCAGCCTGGTCTACAGAGTAAGTTCCAGGACATCCAGGGCTACAGAGAGACCCTGTCTCGAAAAAACCAAATTAAAAAAAATGGCAGTACTAAAGATTGAACGTTGCCTATGTTAGGAGAGTGCCCAGCACTGAGAGCATGGCTTTAGAGTTGAAAGTCCAAGGCTGTCCTGGAGACGAACTGCTGTTACAGATGGTGTGGTCTAACCAGCAGCTTCTGGGCATCCTCGGAATGCGGCCACTGGACTGTGGTAGGGTTGATATTGACTTGATAAGCTTCCAGAGTTTCAGTTTGATGGGGTTTAGAATCACCTAGGAGACAAGCCGAGGCCTGTCTGTGGGGGAGCTGCTAGACTGAGAGAGCTGGGGCTGGAAGACCTGCCCTAGACATCAGCAGCCAAGGAGCTGGATGCAAAGGTGAGCAGAGCATCGGAACTCATCCCTCTGCATCCCAGCCACGGACTCCGTGGGACCCGCTGCCTCCACCGCCTATTGCCATGGTTTCCCCACCACGGTGGACTGGCCGAATCCTCCCACTGTGAACCTAAAAAACCACACATACCCCAATCTCCCTTAAGTGGCTTTTGTCGGGGATTTTTGTCATAGGGTTGAGAAAAGCATCTAATTTGTTAATTTCCTTCCACTGGGAAGAAAAGTCCTTTACACAGAAGTTAAGCCTAGATTGTTTATGTCCCTCATGTGGATGCATCTATAGGTGACAGCACGTGTGAGTGAGTGTCCCTTTGCCCAGTAACTCTTCCTGGTGGCTTCTTCCTTGAGGAATGCAGTGTCGTGCTCCCCCTTTTATCTGAAGGCCGGTCACAGGTGTGCATATGCAGTCCTGTCTTGCCCCAGGGTTGACCCAACATGAGTCGGTAGGGCATCTCTCCTACGGCGACTCCGCCCACTTTGATGTGGTCTGGAGTCACAGCCTGGGGAGCACTGTGCTCGGGTGCCGTGCTCCACCCTTTCAGTTTACAGTCAACTCAACCTCTGCGTGAGTCCAAGTTCAGACTTGAGATGGCAAACAATATCTGTAGCTGAATTATGAACAGAAAATAGATATTGGGTCGTCCTCAGTTATTACTCTCCAGGCACCATCTCTCTGGTCTTATGAGACAGGTCTCTCATTAGCCTAGGGCCCCCCCCCAGCAGTCTATGTTGGCTGCCTAGCAAGTCCTAGGGATCTGCCTGTCTCCATCTCCCCAGAGCTGAGATCACAAGTGCATGCTCCCATATCCAGTTTTAACTCCTTCCCCTGGTTCTTTTGGGGGGAAAAAAGAGCTCAGATGCAAGGCAAGCTCTTGACTGACTATCTCTTCACTCTCCCTCAGTTTCCCTTTCCGTGAAAGGAACTCAGCGATTTAGTAGATCCCATCTCTAGGGAGGACCTTAGATGCTCGCCATGGGATAAAATAAGATTGCAAACGAGCATGCTCGCCATGAGTCCTGCAGTCGCAACTGGTCCAAGGGAGGTCCTCCCTTCTCACGGTCCGAGCGGAGGGAGTGGGGAGTGACCGACATCAGTAATTTGCCAAGGACACACAGCTGAAAAGTGGCAGCATCCATGTGCCTGACAGCTGCACAGCTCCATCTCCTGCGTAAGGACACAGAGACCCATCTTGCCACCTGTGCCAGGGAGGCTGCAGAACACTTGGCTAGCTGCTGTTCCCTGATCATCCGTAAAGCCCGACCTGAGGAAGATGGATACAGGATGGGAATGAAGAAGGGGTGTGAGGAGGGGTGGTGGATGGGAATGAAGAAGGGGTGTGAGGAGGGGTGGTGGATGGGAATGAAGAAGGGGTGTGAGGAGGGGTGGTGGATGGGAATGAAGAAGGGGTGTGAGGAGGGGTGGTGGATGGGAATGAAGAAGGGATGTGAGGAGGGGTAGTGGAGATGGCTCAGTGGGATGAGGCCTGGATTTGGGTCCTCAGCATCCATGTGGACAGTGTGGGCAGAGATATGTGCGTCCTCTGAACTCAGTGATCGGCAAGCCTTGACTTGAGTTAAACACCCTTAGCTCAGACCGTGAGAATGGAGGGCCTCCCATGACAGGTGCGACTGCAGGACTCACGGCGAGCATACTCATTTGCAATCTTACTTTGTCCCATGGCGACCATCTAAGGTCCTCCCTAGAGATTGGGTCTACTAAATTACTGAGTCCTTGAGCTCCAGGTTCAGTCAGAGTCCCTGCCTCAAAGACATTAAGTAGCAAGTGACATTAAGAAGACTACCTCAGGTATGCTGTCTTAGTTAGGGTTTTACTGCTGTGAACAGACACCATGACCAATGCAAGTTTTATAAAAGACAACATTTAATTGGGGTTGGCTTACAGGCTCAGAGGTTCAATCCATGGTCATCAAGACAGAAACATGGCAGCATCCAGGCAGGCATGGTACAGGAGGAGCTGAGAGTTCTACATCTTCATCTGAAGGCTGCTAGTAGAAGACTGACTTCCAGGCAGCCAGGGTGAGGGTCTTAAGCCCACACCCACAGTGACACACCTACTCCAACAAGGCCACACCTCCTAATAGGGTCACTCCCTGGGCCAATCATATACAAACCATCACAAATGCACACATATACCTGCACACCTCAGGTATGCATGCTTATACCTGCATAGACCACACAGACAGCACAGAGTAAATAAATAAATTAGAGGATCGATTAAAGGCTGGCTGAGAACTTCATTCCTCTCTTCATCTAGGTGGCATGCAAGGAGGTCAGAGCATGAGGGTCCCCAGAAAAGGGAAGAGTCATGCGTGATACGGAAGGAGGCAGAGCAGACAGCAGACAGCCATGTGGATGAATGGGGGGGACGCTGCTGAGTAATGGGTAGACTGCCTCCATGGTGCCCCTGGCTGTGACAGCCTCTGATGCCAGAGGCATCTCTGGAAGTGTTTTCATTGCTATATGACACCTGGGGACATTCCTTGTTGAGTGGTGGGGGGGGGGACATGCATGCCATAGCACACAGGTCAGAACACATGTCACTGCCACACGCACCAGGCTAGCATATTCCAGAGTTTCCAGGGTTATTCCTGTGTCTGCCTCCCAGCTCTCCAATAGGCGCTGGGGTCACAGAAGGGCACTGCCCTGTCTGGCTTTTCACGGAGGCCTGGGGATTCAAACTTAGATCTTTATGCTTGTGCAGCAAGCACTTTCCTCACTGAGCCATGTCTCCAACCCCATGTGGGGACACTTTCTTTTTGTTTTTTGTTTTTGTTTTTGTTTTTGTTTTTTTTTTTGGTTTTTCGAGACAGGGTTTCTCTGTGTGGTCCTGGCTGTCCTGGAACTCACTCTGTAGACCAGGCTGGCCTTGAACTCTGAAATACGCCTGCCTCTGCCTCCCAAGTGCTAGGATTAAAGGCGTGCGCCACCAACGCCCGGCTGTTTTTTGTTTTTTGAAACAGGGTTTCTCTGTGTAGCCCTGGCTGTCCTGGAACTCACTCTGTAGACCAGGCTGGCCTCGAACTCAGAAATCCACCTGCCTCTACCTCCCAAGTGCTGGGATTAAAGGCATGCGCCACCACTGCCCGGTTGGGGACACTTTCAATATCAAAAATTATTACCAACTATTAAACTTTCCAGTCCAAGCGACAACCATGTCTGCTGTGTAAACAAACGTGACCTCGACCCTGACGATGACGAGTCAGTCGTTGCCTGCTCTGGCTCCTATGCGGTCCCATGATGGTGACGCCCACAAGTCTCTCGTGACTTAGATGCCCACACCCATTCTAAAGCTATCAGTGCCAGAATATTGAAGTCCTCATTATGTTGTTGTTGTTTTTTTTTTTGTTTGTTTTGTTTTTGTATTTGTTTTTTGAGACAGGGTTTCTCTGTGTAGTCCTGGCTGTCCTGGAACTCACTCTGTAGACCAGGCTGGCCTCGAACTCAGAAATCCGCCTGCCTCTGCCTCCCAAGTGCAGGGATTACAGGCATGCACCACCACGCCCAGCTTGAAGTCCTCATTATGAGTCTATCTGAGCCAGACTGTAAGAAGTTACCCGCCTGCTGCAGCGGATGCCCTAAACAGCACGTAAGCCCTACACAGATGCTTCAGGGGCAGCAGTGCAAAGACAAGGAATGCAAAAGACAGCACCAAGGGTCTCCCCGCTGCTTGCCCTGCCCCATGCTGCTGCTCATGATTTGTAGGGCCCTCCTACCTGTGAGATTGACAGTCCCAGGCTCCAGGAGTCATCTCCTCAGCCTCATTCCTTCAAGGCTCAGTTCATATTGCCGTTACTTCTGTGCATGCTTGGAAATATCTATTATTTAAAAGTCATGTTTGTGTGAAAGCCTGTACGCATGCACTTTGTGTGTGTGTGTGTGTGTGTGTGTGTGTGAGAGAGAGAGAGAGAGAGAGAGAGAGAGGAGTGTGTGTATGAGAGAGGGAGGGGGAGTGTGTGTGAGTGTGTGTGTGTGTGAATGTGGAGGTCAGGTTAATTACCCTCCAACTTAGTTTTGGAAACAGCATCTCTCATTGAACCTGGAACTTACTGATTCTGCTCGCCTGGCTGAGCAGCAAGTCCCAGGGATCTTCTCATCTGTTTCCCTAGTGCTGGGGACACAGGGCCACACTGATGCACCCAGTCTTTTTATGTGGGTTCTCGGAATCAAACTCATGTCCTGATGCTCATGTCCACGGCAAGCACTTTATTGTCTGAGCTGCCTTCCCAGGCCAAAGAGTGGTATTTAAAACATTTAGTTCAGATGTCATCTCCTCCAGAAAGCCTTCCTTGACCCTTTGGGACAACTCACATGTCATCTCTCTCCTTCAGATTTTGGCAACCTGCTATCTACCAACACAGCACACCGCAATGACTTGGAACGTCACCGTGCTCCATGCTGTGCACATTTGAGCAGGCCCTTAACCACTGGATCCCATTTTATACGGTTGGCTTGAAAACAGCAACCCCTCAGAGGGCTTCGGTTTTACAGCAGTTGAATGACAGGAGACACTGAGGAATCTGTAATGAGTGACATGGGGGCATCCTAAGCAAATGACAGCAGTCATTTGTAAATGACCATTTTAACATGGGTGACAGTATGGAGGGTGTGACTACGCATCATCTTCTTGTTGTAATCTTGACAGGAGTTTAAATTTACCATGGCACAGCACCTCTGGGTGTAACCATGAGCATGTTTTCAGAAAGCCTTAAATGAGAAAGGAGTGTGAGAGGAGCAGTTGCACGGGTTGGGGTCCTGGGCTGGGTAAGAAGGAGAAAGCAGGGGGTTGGAGAGATGGCTCAGCGGTTAAGAACACTGAGTGCTCTTCCGGAGGTCCTAAGGTCCTGAGTTCAATTCCCAGCAACCATGGTGGCTCACAACCATCTGTAATGGGATCTGATGCCCTTTTCTGGTGCGTCTGAATACAACTATACTGTGCTCATATAAAATAAATAAAATCTTTAAAAAAAAAAAAAAGCCGGGCGTGGTGGCGCATGCCTTTAATCCCAGCACTTGGGAGGCAGAGGCAGGTGGATTTCTGAGTTCGAGGCCAGCCTGGTCTACAGAGTGAGTTCCAGGACAGCCAGACCTACACAGAGAAACCCTGTCTGGGGGGGGGGGGAGAGAAGGAGAAAGCAAGCTAAGCACCTGAATTGTCTCTGCCTGCTTCCTGACTGCAGATACAAAGTGACCAGCTTCCTGACTGGATACAATGTGACCAGCTCCCTGACTGTGGATACAATGTGTCCAGCTTCCTGACTGCAGATACAAGGTGACCGGCTTCCTGACTGGATACAATGTGTCCAGCTCCCTGACTGTGGATACAGTGTGTCCGGCTTCCTGACTGCGGATACAATGTGACCAGCTCCATGACTATGGATACAATGTGTCCAGCTTCCTGACTGCGGAGACAATGTGACCAGCTTCCTGACTGGATACATTGTGACCAGCTTCCGGACCGTGGACACAATGTGTCCAGCTTCCTGACTGGATACAATGTGACCAGCTCCATGACTGTGGATACAATGTGTCCAGCTTCCTGACTGGATACAATGTGACCAGCTTCCTGACTGTGGAGACAATGTGTCCAGCTTCCTGACTGTGGATACAATGTGACCAGCAGCCTCACACTCCTGCTGCTGTGCCTTCCCAGCCACAGTGGTCGGTACCCTCAAACTGTGAGCCAAAGTAAACTCTCCCTTCTTAAGCATCTTTGGTTAGGTATTCTGTTACGGCAAGGAAAAGTAACTTCCTCCTTTGCTACCATAGTTACCACCGGAGACTAGAAGGCAGGTGACCTTCTGCCAGTCCTGATTTGGCCAGTGATGCATGACCTTCCAATGCCCTCCAGGATGGCAGTGTCTCTCTCTAAGACAAGAAACCAGCTACATCAAACCCAAGGCCTCTGCATGTCACTGGTGACCTACTCTGGGTAGTCCTTTGTTCCTGTGGGACAGCACTGTGTATATATCCATAAAGCACTCCTGTTGGGTCATAGTCAAGAGAAGGGGACAGGATTCTAGTCAACATTTCAAAAATGAGGCCCAGGCTCTGCCTCTGAACTCTCTGACATCCTTCTTTTCTTTTTCACGGCAGTGTCCTGACTTCTCTTCCCCAAAGTCATGTTCTCTTACAAGACTACACCTGAAAGTTGTAAGCTCTGAGCTGGGATATACCCCACCTGCGGAATGCATGCCTAGCATTCATGAGGCTCTGAGTTTGACCCATAGCACCACATAAATAAATGCACTATATTGCTGTACATTTGTAACCCTAGAACTTGGAAGGTGGGCAAATCATGATTTAAGGGTCATCCTTAGCTACATAGCAAATTCAAGGCCAGCCTGGGCTAAAAAGAAACAGCAACAGCAGCAGGAGTGGGGAGTAGTCAGCTCTGCATCTCAGAGAACAATAGATCTGGGGATGTCTCAGGCTTTCGTCTGTGATGCAGAGTGTGTTCTTTAAGAAACACTGGACCAGATCTGAGTCATTCACATCACACGATGTGTGACCCTGCCTGCTCATTGAATATCTCCCTCTGTGACTTGGAGCTGAGCTCCTGGAGCTAATAAATAGTAGCAACAGTATCTTCCGTGGTAGGTCTTGCACCCTATAGGATTGCTTTAAACAAAAACAACTACCATCTGAAGTTTGCATGGGGTGCCAAGGGCAGTGATGGTAAGTAGAGCCCCCAGTTATCTGCTCTTCTAGAAGCAATGCAAGGGAACCACGTGCACCCAGAATCCCATATAACCCTGGGACTCATCTCCCCTCCATAGGCCCCAGGATCCGGCATCCACAGTCTAAATGATGTATGCCCTGGGTCTCAAGCCCAGAACCAGGGCCAAGATCCCGGCAAGCATTCAAGATCAACAAGCCTCGGGTTTCCTGCTTGAGGTCACACTTGAACAACATGTTCCCTCTTCCCAGAAAGGGGGAGAAGCCACAGAACCCAGCCACCCAGCCCTGGTACGTCTCCAACACTCTGCCCCGTCCTTGTCCTATGCCCTCAGTTTCCCCCTCTATGGCCTCTGCCTGTCCACATGGATGGACGAGTCCCGCACAGCCTGAAGGAACCAGGATCTACACACTGCAGAGCCAGTGTCCAGCCCTGGGTAACACCCAGCCCAAGGTGTTTGTTCCCACAGGATCAGTGATGGCAAATGTCTTTTACCTCTGGCAGCTTGAGGGTCCCAGAGGCCCAGGAGAAGGAAAGAGTGGCATGAGTGAGTCGTGCTGTTTGTGGCCAGGCTGTTATGCCCTGACATTGCCCCCAGCCCTCTGGATGAAAAGCTGCAGGCTGCCTGACACAACCCTCTTAGAGCTACCGAGCCATGCGGATCCCTGAGTCAGCTACAATCCCTCGTCGGTTTCCACGGGCATCTCCCCAGGGAGGCTTCTCCCTGTCTACCCCTCCCCAGCCCCGGCCTCCTAGCACCCACGAGCCACAGGACTCGGTGGGACTTTGGAGTCAGGGCCATGTGGCTTACATCTTCAGAGTCACAATTCTCTTGCCACCTCACGCCGACCCTCGGAATGCTGAGCTGAGTTTGCCAAACTCTGAGAGTCTCACACACCAAACCAGTCCTGGGATCCTTTTCCTTTCAAGGCTATTGTGGGAAAAAGTCTTGTTAGACTTCTGCTGGACCAGTGGCCCCACCTCACCAGCCAACTTGCCTCCTGTTCTGTTCTGGTTTAAATGCAAATCTAATTATATATAACTTTTATATAATATATAATTCTACATATACTATATGGGATATAAATATATATATGCATACACACATATACATATATATGTATATAATTATACCCCCTATAATCTTAAGTGTTAAAACTCTTGGTGTCCTGATAGTGGCATTGAATGGGAAGGTTCTTGAACATTGCTGGAGAAAGAGGGGTGAGCCTTGAGATCTGATGGCCAAGCCCTGCTTGCTTTTCACCGTGGTTCCTGACTGTGAAACGTGCAGCCGTGCCTTCCCCACTGTGATGGACTGTACCTCCTCTAACTGTGAGCCAACGCAAGCCTTTCCTCCCTTGTCATGGATGGGAAAAGTAACTAATCTCTTAGACCATGTAACATGACAATATATCACGTGAGCAACAGCCAGTGCCCAGAGGCTGTGCCACGCTGTCTCACCGTGAGCCGTGGTGCATCACGCTCCTGTCCATCAGGATGCGTGCTTCTCCTGACAAATGGCCACCCATTTTATCTTTCAAACCTCAGGCTTCATCATTAGGGAAATGTGTTGTTTTACTCCACAATGTGACCAAATACCTGACAAGGAATTAAGGGAAGAAGGGTTCCTTTTGGCTGGCACTTTGGGGGGTACTGACCCTCATAGCAGTGGGAGGAGGCTGTCTGCTCATATCTCAATAAGACAGGAAGCAGGGGTGGCTGGGACTAGGGCCAGCTTCTAACCCAGAAGGCCTTTCTTTCTCCCAGGAAAACCCACTTCATAGAGGTCCCACATGGCCTCCCGAGAGAGCGCTGCAAGAGAGTGCAAACACAGGGGTCTTTGGGAAGCATTTCATATTTGAGTCATACCAGGAAACTTCCTAGATGAAAAACCCCCCAGGCCAAGTGGGGTGTCTCCTGGGGACCCCTTAGAACTGGAGCCTTTTTCTGTCCTATTGTGCCTATCATCTGCTTGTGTGATCCTACCTACTGATAGAAATCTCTGGTGATAGACTACATGTCCCCCTCAGTCCCTGGGGGGCTCGGCAAAGTCTCAGTGCATCATAGAGCTAAACCACACAACACCACCCACATGTTTACAGGATGGATAGACAGATGGGTGGGCCACCAAGAGGATAGGCAGACTAACAGATGGGTTCCTGTGAGTATCGAGGACCCCTGGATTTCCTCTTCCACAGTCAATAAAAACTTTAAATAATAAGATGACATTGAATTGCAAAGTCCCTGGGAGGAAGGGACCCCCCCCCAGATACCTGCCTTATTCATTTACTGCCAGAGCCCACATGGGCCCAAAGAAGGCAGAAAACCCAGCATTGAAAGACCATGGCTTTGTCTGCAAGAAGCCAGCACCACCACCCAGGTACACCAGCCTGGGGTAGACGAAACGCTGAGATCCAGCAGATTTCCCACTGACCAGGGTGGTTGGGGCAGTGAGGAAGCCCCCAAGCTGCTCTGTGCTGAGCACTCCCCCTCCAGTATTGAAATTTTCTCCACCTCCATGCTCTCATCCCGAGTATGCACAAGACCTCATCGATGAGCTGTCCTTGTAGCCCTGGCCTCTGACCTTGACCAGTCGGACTTTTGTGTGTGAGTATGTGTGTGTGCAGGTGCTTCAAATGTGCAGTTGTGTGTGTGTGTGTTGTGCCTTGGGTTTAGTTGCTCAGTTGCTACCTAGATTTCCCCTGAGAGAGGGTCTTTGTGGTGGTTTGAATATTCTTGGCCCACGGGAAGGGGCACTATAAGGTGGCCTTGCTGGAGTAGGTGTGGCCTTGCAGGAAGTTGGTCACTGTGGGGGAAGTTCGTCACTCTGGGGTCCCATGCTCAAGCTCTGCCCAGTGTGGAGAGAGACCCTCCTTCTGGCTGCCTGCAGAAGAGAGTCTTCTCCTGGAGACCTTGGGATCAAGATGTGGAACTTTCAGCTCCTTCTCCAGCACAGTGTCTGCCTGGACGCTGTCATGCTTCCTGTCACGATGGTAATAGACTGAACATCTGAAACTGTAAGCCAGCCCCAATTAAATGTTTTCCCTTATAAGAGTCGCCTTGGTCATGGTGTCTCTTCACAGCAACGAGACCCTAAGACAGTCTGTCACTAGCCTATGGCTCACTGAGTGGTCTAGGCTGGCTGGATATTGAGACCCAGGGATCTACCTGTCCATAATACATGCCACCACACTTAGCTATTTTACATGGGTTCCGGGGATAGAACTCAGTTCCTAGTGTTTGTAAGGCCAGCATTTGACTGGTGGAGAAATCCCCTCAGCCCTGAGTCCAAGCTTAGCCTATGACTAGTTCTGAACTGTTCCAGCCTGTATGAAGTTCCATCCTAGGACTCCACACTTTGCCCATACAAGGGGGCTCAAGAAATGTCAGCAAGAAACCTGCACAACTCTGAAACCCTGAAGAGAAGACGCTGGTAAAGGCAGAGGAGTTTTTTGTTTTTTGTTTTTTTTTGTTTGTTTGTTTTGTTTTTTGTTTTGTTTTTGCTTTGTTTTGTTTTTTGAGACAGGGTTTCTCTGTGTAGTCCTGGCTGTCCTGGAACTCACTCTGTAGACCAGGCTGGCCTCGAACTCAGAAATCCGCCTGCCTCTGCCTCCCAAGTGCTGGGATTACAGGCATGCGCCACCACGCCCTGCAAGGCAGAGGAGTTTTAAAAGAGCAGCTTCAAGACTCTGGAAAGATAGCTAGAGTCGGTTAAGAGACAGCCTCAGCCTTACAAACACGAGGACCTGGGTGTGATTCCCAGAATGCCCACAAAGAAGCCAGGCGTAGGAACAGCCAGGTCCCTGGGGCTCCCACCAACTACTCTAACAACTGAGTTTGTTCTCTGGCCTCTGCTTGCATATATGCACATACTTTTAAAGGTGTCGGATGCCACTAGCTCAGTGCACACTATGTACAATGACTATATCCCAGTCCAGAGATGTCACTAAAGGTCTGGGGTATTACAGAGAAGACTTGAAGTACCTTTCCCTAATCCGAGCCCCCAGATACCCTTCTCTTTTATTCCAGGGTCAGTCCAGCCCCCTCACTCCTTGATTCCACCAATGGGAGACAGGTATTACATGCTGCATGCATCTACCATCTGGAGACAGGAGTGGGACTCTGCTTGAGCCATCCGGAGCTCTGGGGGAGCATGGGTCTGCATCACCCTGGTGCCCAGTGGCTTCTGACTACACTGCTCAGACCTGGTCCTATTCCCAGGGGATACAGAGGTGCTCTGATGCCACCCAGAAGGACTTAGATTAGCAGCGACTGTGGGCTTCCCGGAGTTCCCATGGCTGGGTAGGAAAACCTTGGAAGACTCAGTGAGCACTGGCTCTGGGCCTTGACATGGCAGGGCAGGGAAGAGGAGAGGAGAGGGAGCAGAGGAGGGGTTGTTGCTGAGTGATATCTCCTGGGCATGGGGGTGAGGCACTCTATCCCCCACCTCACAGGCATCCGTGGAACTGGAGATGACGCTACAGAGCTATCTCAAGCAGGAGCCAGAGGCCACATCTTTATACCTCCACAGAGTCATCACTCAAGGTCACCATGCAGAAGGCACAAACGTTCATCCTCTGGCCAAGGCTTGGCTAAGGGGATCTTGGCCATGACAATGCTTAGTTCCAGCAGCTGAGAACTAAGAAGGAGCAGGGTCACTCACTTCAGATGCCCTCCAAAACCTTAACTACAAGAAGCAGCTTGTCTACAGACGACAGCAGCTGTCTTGGAATCCAGTCTCAGACCCCCATGTCTATACCCAAGCTCTGGGCAGCCAAGGACCCAGCTTCTTCTATCCTCATGACACCATTGGCTTCCTGGGGGAGGGAGATACATGCGCTGAGGAACGGGCGCTGACTCTGCCCGGTGTGCAGCGCTGCTCGAGGCTGAGAGGCCCTAGTGGTGGTTGCAGGCTTAGGCTAGGTGCTGAAGGAAGGTTTGGATGGTGACACACATGGCCAGCCATTGGACAGGGGTCAAATCACACAGGACAGCAGGATCAAGTAAGGGGAAGGCGGCCCTGTTCACCCTCCGGAAAGGGACAGCATCCTTGTTATAAGGGCTGTGATAGGTTATGTATCCCGTTACTGTGATGAGCACGCCAGGCCAGGCCACCCTGAGCAGTTATTCGGGCGAGCTCAATAAACCTGAGGCAGCACCACTGATAGGCAGTCCCAGCCCTGTTTCATCGATGAGCTAGCTGAGGCCCCTGAAGTGTCAGTCAGCTGTCCACTGTCACCCATCTAGTAAGAGGCACCAGGATGGCTGGCTTCAGAGCCCAGCCCAGGAGCGCCTGAATCTTTCTGAACCCTAGCCTTCTCCTCCCGGTGCCAACCCTGTGAAGATGCTGACAACCTCAAGGCCCCAAGGCCGTAAAGGCAGTTTGTCTTCCAGAGACAGTGCAGCTGGCGCCAGGCCCTGTGGCGGCGGCGGCGGTGGTAGGCCAGGCACAGAGTTTGGCCCCAGAATGTCCCCAAGCAGTTGGCAGCACCTTCAAACTGCAGTCGGAGCAGCGAGGGGAGGCAGGGGAGGCTGTGTCGTCTGCACCCCGTCTCATCGGTGCATCCCCTTTCCCCATGTAGCCTCCTCCACAGCTTTGGCGCTGACCTTTGCCTCACATGCACACTCTGGCTGCTGCTGCTCCACCTCTCTCCTCTTAAGCCTCAGGGGTGCAGGTATCTCCCAGCACAGTTAAGGCCACTTTGCCCCACCTACCAACTCCAACATGAGGGCTCATCAAGAGATTTCTTGCCTCTGAGCAGGTTCTCTGGGGCCTACTTCTGGCCTAGAGGCCTTGAAGGAGCCCTGATGCTTCCCAAGGGCCTGTCCTGTGCGAGGCATGAGGTCTGGCTCACTGAAACCCTGGCAACCGTGGATATAGAAAAAGCATGGGTCCCTTTTGTGAGATGCGCAGCCTGGCAAGAATGTCCTGGCCGGAAGATATGACTCAGTCAATAAACCATATTTGCAAGGCGTATGGACTTCGGTTCAATCCTGAGAACCCACATTAAAAGAAGAAAAACAATTGCATGGTGGTGTCCACTTAACCCTCATATCGGGAAGGCAGAGACAGTTGGCTGGTCAGCCATGTGAGTTTCAAACCAGAAGACTCAAACACAAGACAAAACAGAGACAGAAAGAGGTAGAGCGGGTGGCACCTGCGGAGCAATAGCAGGAGTATCCTGTCACACACACACACACACACACACACACACACACACACACACAGAGTCTAGGTGAGCCGGCCCAAGCCAGTGCTCAAGTGATCCATTTGCATGTGAGGGATCTGTGGTAGACAGAGGAGTAGACATCTCACCCACCGGGACACTTGGGGACAACGAGTGACATATAGGCCTGCCTGCCCGAGGCTGCTTTGAGCAGACCACCTGCCCTCTGCCCGGAGCTCCCACCACATCGCGAGGCCCTCAGTGGTCTCAAAGCGCCTTTCTCCAAGCTCACACATCAGCCCAGGAGGATTTAAATCTAGTTCTGAGTAACCCAGGTCCAGGTGCACCACTATGATTGGGGGTGAGAAGGGACAGAATTATGCGGCTTGTGACACAGAAGAGGAAGGCCCTGAGAGAAAGGGTGACTCACCAGGTGGTTACGAAGCAGACCTGGCTCCGGTTGCTTTCGCTGACTTGATTTTTCTGTCCCTTCCCGCCTTCCACTCCCTGTTCTTTGCTTGAGGACATTCTGTTCTCTCTGAACAGGGCCACTCAGTTCTCTGCTCGTGGACCCAGGGGCCTTGGCTGACTGGGGTTGTCAGCCCAGCGTGAGCCTGGCTTTGTGTGGGATCCTGGACACAGGGCTGAAGGACGCTCCTGATCCCCGCCTCTGAGTCCTGGGGCCCCCCCCACTCTATTCCAGCCAACTTTACCCTCAGGCCTGTGTGAGGAATGCTACCAGCTCCGGAGACGCCTCCCCACTCCTGCCGGCCGTTCCACAACCTCGCATGCGCACCCGGTCTCCACAGCCCACTCCTCCTGTCAATACCCTTAGAGCCCCTAAACAACTCAAATCAACTCCTCATGCCCCAATAACTGCCCCGTGTGGGTCATGGTGCTAAGGTCATGCTTAAAAAGTCCCCAAATAGTTGGGGATGTAGATCAGTTGATAGAGTGCTTGCCTGACATACACAAAATCCTGGGTTCCGTCCCCAGCACTGCATAAAGAGGCACGGTGATGCACGCCTGTAGTCACACTACAAAGGTAGAAGCAAGAGAGTTAGAAGTTCAAGGTCGTCCTCACCTATGTCATGAATTGAGGGCAAACCTGGGCTACATGAGACTCTGAGATAGACAGGACACTAGGGAGATGCTTCAGTGGGTAAAGAACTTGCCACACCTCCTGGGACCTGAACCCCGATCTCCAGCACCCACGTAACCCCAGTGCTCAGCGGAAGAGGGATGTGGCTCCAGGTGGAGCCCCGAGCTCGCTGGCCAGACACTCTTGCCCAAGTGGTGAGCTCCAGGGTCAGTGAGAGACCTTGTCTCAAAGTGTAAGAGGGAGAGCAGTTGAGAAAGAAACCTGGGGCTGACCTCTGGCCTTCACACATGTGTGCACAGATGAGTGTGTCTACACGTTCACACTGAGGTGGGTGTGCATGAATACAAGAACATGGGGCCGGAGAGATGGCTCAACTGGTAAAAGTGTTTTTTACTCTTCAAGAGAACCCAATTCCAGGTTCCATTTCCAGCACCCATGGTAGCTGGCTCACAACTGCCTATGCCTCCAGTTCCAACGGATCCAATGTCCTTTTCTAACTTGTAGACACACACACACACACACACACACACACACACACACACACACACAGAGAGAGAGAGAGAGAGACAGAGAGACAGAGAGACAGAGACAGAGAGACAGAGAGATCACGAGTTAACACAAATATAACATATTCATGAATATGATGTTCAGAAGACACCCAAACCTTCAAAGCTGGTCTGCAAGGTTTTCTGGGAAGCTCCTCCCACATCCCCGAGTTGACCCCTCACTTCCTGCCCTGGGTCCTGTGGGACAGGTAAGGTCTAAATCAGATCTGGGGCTCACAGTGTGGGAACTTCACTCTGCACGCTGGGCTCTACCAAGCGAGATGGCGCTGGTGCCTGACACCCCAGGGGACCGGGAAAGCGGGCAAAGTTGAGTCACAGACCCGGGAAGCCCCTCAGAGTGTGGCGCCTTGACGGTGCGCCCTTTCTCTTACCTGGAGGCGATCAGCTCCTGTGAGTAGGGGCCGGGCTCTGGGAGGGCCCAGTGTCCCTCTGGGGCTCTGAGAGGCAACATTCAGGGGAGAGCCGGGCAGCGTGGGCGGGGATGGAGGTGGGGGATCGGTGGCAGCCATCAGGTCTCAGAGTCAGACAGTCACAGCAGGTGTGACACACACGTGAGACACGAGGAGAAGCGGCATCTGGTCACTGTGTGTATGTTGAGAGTGGGGGTGTGTGTGAACGCAGGTCCATGTTGGTGCGCCCAGCTGGGCACATCTGTGGAGGCGGGAGGAGGACTTCAGGGGTCCTACGCCCCTAATCTCCAGCTGGGTCCTTTGAGACAGCATCTCTTCCCAAATCCAGAGCCAGGCTGGAAGCCAGAAAGCCAGCAACCCCCTTGTCTCCACCCTCCCCTCCTCCAGCACTAGCGTTACAGGCATGTGGTCACAGTCACACCTAGGCTTTTACGTGTGTGTTCTAGGGATTTAAACACAGGTCCCCATGTTTCCACAATAAGCGCTCTTCCTGTGCCATCTCCGAAGCGAACTCCCTCTTGTCTTTACTGGACATCGTCTTGTCTGGCTCTGCTCCAGGAGGCTGCAACATGGAGGGTGAGAAAGAAAGGCCTACATCCACTGGATGGCACCCTGATCCATGGGCCAGGGACAGACACAGATTCAGGGGACCGACAGGGCATAAAAGAGGGTGCAGGACTGCTTTGTGAAGCTATAGAGAGGCCTTCTTTGATCACTAGATTGCTGGAAGTCATTCATTCATTCATTCATTCAGGCTGTAGGCTGGGGAGTTGACTCAGAGAGAAAGTACTTGCTGCTCAAGCCTGAGAACCTGGACTCAAACCCCAAGCACCCACGCCAGGCGGTGCCCAGGTAGAGTGCCAGTTCTGGGCAGGTGAAATCGGGAGTTCTCTGGGGCTCGGTGGCCAGCACGGGGCCAGCCCTGCTGACTCCAGGTTCTGTGAGAGACCCTCTCTCTCAAAAAAAAAAAAAATGTGGAGAGCATTAGAGGGAGACACGCATGGTCAAGCTTTGGTTGTTCTCCATGTGTGCATGTATGGGCATGCACACGTGCACACACATAAGTACACACACGTGAACACATAGACAACCACTGCGTGGCCTAGGGTGGCCTGGAAACTCATGATCCTCCTGCCTCAGTGCTCTGATTACAGGCTTGAGCCACACATGGCTTCCTAGGGTTACTTTTACTGAAGATGGCAAACAGATAGACCTTCCCAAAAGTCCAGACTCTAGGCAGATGCAAGAGATGTTGGGGTCAGGTGACCAAGGGAGAAAAATCTGTAATCCAGGGATTCCTTATGGGGTAATGAAAGCAAGGGACAGTGTCTGGGCCTGCCAGCTCAGGAAGTCAGGAGGTCAGGAGGTCAGGAGGTCAGGAGGTCAGGAGGTCAGGGGTGAGCCAAGGAAGGGCTCTGATGACTTGGAAAGTTAGAGAGGGAGGCATCAAACCTGGGTGTGGACAACAGTGTCACGCTTGGAAAAGGACAGGTGGTCTCACACACACACACCCCACACATGCACACAGGAAGGCACACACACACACACACACACACACACACCACACACACACACACACACACACACACATACACACACACACACACCCCCGCACGCGCACACACACACAGGGGTGGCAGTGAACAGGATGTGATAAGACCTTAAAAGGCCTTCTCTGTACACACCCAGGTGAGGGCCCGGCTTCCAGATTTCTCAGTCCCCTTAAGTAAGGACAGTAGAGAGACTGCACCCACCTTAGCCTGGATGGCAGAGATGGGTGAGGCCCAGGGTAAGGGTGCCCAGCTGCCCATTCACACCTGTACCAGGAAGGTGGCACAAGGGAAGCCAGAACCACCCTTGCTCTCAGGGACTGCGTGCAGCTGGACACACCCCGAGGGCGGGTCCTTCGGCAGAACGGCACGTTCAGTTTCTTGCGTGTGCCCTCCTCTTCTGTCAGCTCTCCTTTGTGCAATGGAATTCACATGCAGAAAAGCACAAAACAGCACAGCTCAGTGACTTAGCACAAAGCCACACGGTAGGCAGTCCCCCAGTCCAGAAACAGACGCCTTTGTGTTCCCACCAGGCACCTGCCTCTCTCACGGCCCCTCCCTTCCAGAGAAAGCCGGCCTCCTGACGGTAGGACCTTGCCCGTATGCCTGGCGTCACCCTGACTCCCTAGGTACCCACTTTGTGGGCCTTCTGCTGTGTGTGGAGAGTGACAGAGGACAGCCATGACACCCTCCTGTGGCCTCAGCATAGACACAGGGCCACACACCATATCCCTCATACACAACAATAATAGTAAGATTACTATTACTACTACTAATAATAATAATTTAAAACAAGCTTTTTTTGTTTTGTTTTTCTAGACAGGGTTTCTCTGTAGAGCCCTGGCTGTCCTGGAACTCACTCTGTAGAGCAGGCTGGCCTCGAACTCAGAAATCCACTCAAGGTCTTAGATTATATCCTTAGCATGCATGCATGTGTGCCCGTGTATACACACACACACACACACACACACACACACACACACACACACTTTAATAAAGTAAAAATGTTTTGAAGAAACAGAATGAAGAAGCATTGGCCAAACACTGTCCTTAGTTCTGTGAGGCATCAGAGACGTGCTGAACTGGAAGAAAGGCCCGAGAACCTCTCCTTTGAAGCACTGTGGGTAACCTGGAGAGTCATTTGTGTTTGGTGTCTGGAGTCGGTGGCCCTTACCTGCCTTCCCCTCTGTGCTGCATTAACCTGGGTCTGAATGTTAAGTTTCCAGGCTCTTATGCCCCTGAACAAAGAATTTGTCCAGAGACATAGTTAGACATACCAGTAGAACAGAGACAGTTTAGGAAGAAAAGGAAAACAGGGGGTGGGACTGGGAGAGGCTGGGGTGGGGGGTGGGGAGGATGGCTCAGCGGTTAGAGCACAGGCCGTGCTCCCCGAGGACTCAGGTTTAATTTCTAGCGCCCACATGGCAGCTCACAACCGTCTGTAACTCCAGTTCCAGCTAATCCTACCCCCTCATACAGACCAATTCACATGAAATTTTAAATATAATAATAATTAAGGAAAGGCAGGCAGGCTAGTGAGCCCTGGGAAAAGAAGATGCTGGAAAGGGCTGGCTCGAAAGCCAGCAGCACGGCCCCACAGACCGAAAGCCAGCAGCACGGCCCCCCAGAGCCGCTGAATTCGATTCCCAGAACCCAACGATGGAAGGCGAGAACTGCTGCCGTGAACTTCCCTCCGACTTTCGCACACATGTGTTCACATCCTCACACATCACACAAATAAAGAGCCAGCAAGGGTCAGTGAAGGAAAGGGGCTGGGCCAAGAGACTCAGGACGTTTTACAGGTGACTTGCATACCACGAGCCTTGCCCATGTTTGAGTGTGGCAGGCTTTTCTCCCACTGACTGCTGTGTGAGGCCCAGCTCTGCGGAGGAAGGGCTGCTAGTGTTGTCCTAACCGGCTTCAGGAAAATCTTGATGAGCTTTTTCAAAATCTCTATTCTCCGGCCACACGGCGATGATTTGTCCGGCACCCCACTGGCATCCAGAGCACCGGAGCACTAACCCGTGCGTTGTGTGTGGTAATAGAGAAAACGATTTAAGTCCGCACATCCCCACCCCCAGCGCCACATAAACCGAGTGCGCACTCAGGGTGGAGGTGGGATCACAGACTCAAGGTCAAACGGTGTTCCAGGTTAGCCTGAGCTACAAGCAGGTGGCTCGGCCTGCACACCTCATGGTGTGGGCGCCTGACTTCTTTGCTTCATTTCAGTGGGCCTCAGTTTCCCCAGCAGCAGCAGCGGCGGCAGGAACCACGGAGGCTAGACCAGCTCTGAATCCTCACGCAGTCCTGAGGATTTTCTGGAGGCCTCAGAGCGCACAGCACTCTGCCTTCCAGAGCACCTCTGGGCTGCTCTCCTAAGAAGGGGTTGGAAGGGTGAGTCTACACCTCTGCTTCCTGGGGGCGTGGCCCTCGAGGTCTGCAGGCCTGCGGTTAGGCTGAAATCCCACTACAGTGCCACAGCCGCGTCACGCAGGAGCTGCGGCCTTCAGCCCTGTCTGACAGTGGGCCTCTGTGTGCCCAGCCCTGGCTGCCCCACACTGCTCTTCTCTGTTTTGTATACAAACATGGCCCTTGGGGCTTTGGGAGCTGCAGGCTCCCTCTGTCTTTCCACCGACAATGCACTTTTTTTTTTTTTCTTAAAGATGACCGCATGTGCTCGAGTTAGCCACAGGAGTAGCCTTGGGAAGATCCTGCAAGAAGCAGAAGACAGTCACCCTCTCTCTAGTCACGTCACCATTGTAGTGCCTGGTACCATACACTGTGGGCTCAAGAGAACAACGGGCTGAAAACATGAATGAATTACAAATAGCCCCTAAAGATCAACCAGTTCCTCTTTTCTTCTCAACTCACCCCCTCCCCCAAAGCACCCCAGCCCTGCAGCCCCGAAGCTCCAGCTATGGGCTCCTCAAGGACAAGTTGCCTTGGTTTTTGTTGTTGCTCTGAACGGAGTCCCAGGTAAGCCAGGTTGGCCTCGAAATCTCCATGTAACCAACAATGAACACAAATGTCTGCTCCTCTCACCTTTACCTCCCACATCCTGGGATCATAGGTATATGCATTGCCACGCCCTGTTTATGCTGAGGACGAAACTCAGGGCTTCCAGCAGGCCAGGCAAGGCCTCTACCAACTAGACCACGCCCCGGCCTTGGCCTCTGTCTGTAAAGAAGGGCTGATCATGGAGCCTAAATAGGGGCGCTGTAGACACTGGTACCAGACTCAGAATACAGCCAGGCAGAACCGGTGTGGGCAACATTGGCATTTTTCTTGTTTTCTTTCTTCCCCAGTCCCTTCTCACACATGCATACGTGTGGGCATTTGTACACGTTCATGTGTATAGTAGTATGGTGTGTATTTGTAAAGGCCAGAGGTCAATGCTGAGGGTTGTACTCTACCATTTGCCTAACTTGTTGTTTGAGACAGGGTCTGTATAGCCCTGGCTGTCCTGGAACTCAGACTCACGGAGATCCTCCTGCTTCTCTGGCTTCCTACCTCAAGAGCTAGGGCTAAGGGCATATGCCCCCACGCTCAGCGTGCCCAACTTATTTAAGTAACAGTATCCCTTACCAAATCTAGACTTCCCCTGCCTGTCTCCACTCCCTCAGTGCTGGCTTTTATAAAACATATATATATCTTAAAATTTAAAGTTCAGGTTCTAATGCTAAACGGAGAATATACTCTATTGCTGAGCTATGTCCTAAGCCCTACAGGGAGAGGTTTTCTAGAGAATAACCACAGCCAAGATGGGAAACCCCAGGTCGAAAGTGCCAGAGCTAAAAGAATTTATCTTCATCTGTCAGTCTGAAGCAGAAATTAGCAGTCCACATATTAAAATTTACAATTATAATAAAATAGCAGGCTTAAGATTTAACAAGACAAGAGGGCATTGTCATGGCATCGAAGCTGGGCCTTCCTAACCTAGCTCTGCAAGGGCCACTCTTCTCTGGGAGGGGAAAGGTCCCTGTGGCAGGGACGCGGGGTCGCAGGAAATCACAGGTCCTCCCATCGCCAACAGCAAGGTCAACACAGGTCTAGGCCCAGGAGGTACTCAGGGATTGGGGTGCTGAGGTCAAACCTCGGACATCAGAGGCCTGGAGGGTCCAAAGAGGGGATGCTGCAGGGACCCAGGTTTTTGAGACAGTATCTCATTTAAGGGAGCCTGGCCTCAGTCTTGGCATACAGCCAGGGATGACCTTGAACTTCTGACCCCCCCTCCCTCTACTCACTGTTGACATTTCAGGGGTTCAGGAGTGTTAGTAGTTTAAGACCATCCTTACTACTTAAGTAGTACCACTATATAATGGTTTTCTACCTCTGGCTGCAGAATTTTAAAAAAAAAAGCCACATTTTTTTCATTGTTTTACTTCTGGATTTTTGTATTTGTACTTAAAGGAATCAAAAGTAGGGCCACTGGAACCTGCAGAGCCCATCTGCAGACAGTGTCATTCGCCTCGGTCACGGGTGGGGGGGAGTCTGTGATCAATGAGTGAGCAGACACATGCATGGCCCAGCCACTCCGCGGAGTATCCCTGAACGTGCAAATAGAGGAGATCCTAACACGCTGCACTGAATCTCCTACACTGAATGCCACTTAAACGAAGCCCCTCATTCTCAGATTGACACATAGTAGGTGGTAGCTGGGAAGGGCTGGGGGAGGGGCTGGGGGAGGGGCTGGGGGAGGGGCTGGGGAGCCATGTTATTAATGGCTGCAGGTTTCAGTTCTGCAAGACGGCAAGCACACCACAGGCGGCATGTCCGCAGCATGTAGGGACAGCGTGCCTGTGTCCCCAGTGCCTCTGAGCTGTGTCTCCCAATACTCCGCAATAGTAAACTCATTGCTACAGCTCAGTAAACAAAGAGACTTGAGGCCCCAGACACATGGGTTTAGTACAAATGGTTTTATTTGCATTTTGACCCAGCCCAGAGCCCACGTACAGATTTCTCATTTACAAGTGCAAAATATGCTTTATTTCAGGTACAAAAACAACATGGCATTATGACAATGTGGGTTTCCATGGCCCCCTTCCCTGTGACCTGCCACTCATATTTGACCACTCTGGACTAACCCCCCACCCCCCAAAACCCCACCACCTTTAGAAAAGAATCACACTACCTAGAGGAAGAAGGTAGGTGAGAAAACCTCGAGAAAGAGTCACTTCCTAGCATGGAAGAACACGGTAAGTAACCAAGACTTTACTCAGCAGGAAGAGAGAGGTCAGTACGTGAAAGGGCCGCCTTTGCTTGTCTCTAACACGAGCCCCAGAAAGCTCTCTGCAGCCGTACTGTCAGCCCAGGGACAAAGCTCAGGGCAGCCGCATGGGAAGGAGCTTGCCCGTGTACCTAGCAGAAGTGGCCTGCACAGGACCTAGGATGCTACACACTCATCCTGGCTCAGGCCACTGGAGGTTGCACATCCTAGATAAACCAAGCCTCTGTCTCGGCAGGTTGAGATCTTGAACTTCCGATACGTACATTTGTAACACCTTGGGGATGGGATTTATATCTAAATATAAGATCCACTTGTGTTTCTGCGTATGCTGTACACATGACCCAAGGGTACCTTTGTTTGGGTTTGGAAAGCAGGATGTGCAGCTTGCTGCTGTGTAAGGACCCAGTCTGTCCCTCACGGTTCAGCAGTTTCCCCAGCTAGAAACCTGGGCAGAGCTTGGGAGAAACACTCAACGAGAAGCAGGTCAACAAGTTTGGAGTAGATGCTGGAGGCACGGGGATGCAGAAGACGTGAGGGGTCTACAGATGAGAGACAAGCCGTGAACATCCCTGGGGAACGCGAGAATCTGCTCGACACGGACTGTAGAATCTGGGTCTAGGGAAGGCAGGAAGCTGCCCACAACCAACAACCACAGCCACACGGGAAGGGCCCAGCATATGTGGGGAGGGGTGGGTCAGCAGGCTCCAGAGATGCTAACGGGCTTAGTCTTCAAGGCACCTGTTGAAATCGGGCTGTCCCTTCCAGGACAGGTTCTAGGAGGAGGCTCAGGCCACCACCACCACCCCCCAGAGCTCAGCAGCCCATAAACAGCACAAAAGTCCTCTTCTATCAAACCCTGACCAGGGGACCAGGACAAAGGCCGAGCATTTGAGGAGGAGACCTCTGTACTCTCTTGTGGGAAGGCGGGGCATAGTCCCTGGGAGCCAAGTGAGGACCAGAACTTTCCAGAAGTGAGACACACCGAAGTGAGACACGCCGAAGGCAAGGACTCCCCAGACTTCTCTGAATACACTTTCTACTTCTCCTACATAGCCCCTAATTCTTGAGAATGCCTTAAATAATCCTCAGGAGAGAGCGAGAAGGCAACCGAGCTTAGGGGCCAGCTCAGTGGAGCAACACCTGCCTCCCATGCGTGAGCCCCTGGGTTCTGGGTCTGTTCCCCATCACTGCCAAATAAGATAATAAAATACATTAAAAATATAAAAAAGGAGGAGTTGGGAAGTAAATATCTCAGTATTTAAGGACAAGAGCTAAAACTATGTATGATGACACAAGAGAAAACAATTTTTTTTAATAGCCTCAAACTCAGTCACCCTACTTTCAGTCCTGGGCCACAGCAGTGCCTGAGTACTGGATCACAGGTTTGCACCACCACACCCCACTGTCCACACTGTATTATTGGTCCTATGGTACCAGGAGTAGGACTCAGGGCCTGGCTCACACTCGGCAAGTGCTCTGCCATCGAGTCACACCACAGTCCTGCATGCCTTAACACAAGCAGTCCAAAACACAGTCATTTAGTGCAATTTCTGATGGCAAGGCTATCATTCCCTGAACTATGTTTGAAGATAATGTTCTCTAATAACCAATTGATGGCAAAACCAGACAGACAGCACTGAGTTTAGTTCCTGATTGCAGATATAAAGGGGGGGAGCACTCTTGGGAAGGAAGTGAACACAGACCTCTTCACTCCAGTCCTTAGAACAGCCTGCGGCCCAGGCGAAGGCCCTTTACAGCAGTGTCCGGGAGAGCTCAGGGACTCTTCTGTGGGCCTAGTGAGGCTGAGGAGCAGCTCAGTAGAGCTGGCCCTGGCTGGGAAGGCGTCCGGTGCTTCCCAGGGTCTCACAGTTTCTGGGGCCCAGTAACAAGGGCAAGGAGATGGGAAAAGGAAAGAGAAAAGAACTTTCCAGACTGGCCAAGTGGACGGGCTGGGTGACAGCGCCAGCAGCACGTCACTGTGAGGGCCACAGCTGCAGCCACACTCGCCCAGCTGCAGTCGGGGAAGCCTGGGACTTGGTGAGCAGGCATCCGCTGGGGTTCACATGCAGCAGCATGGGTGGCTCTGCGTATGTGAAGGACAAGCAAAGGTCACCTGTCTACCACATGACTTCGACGAATGGGAAACAATGCTAACTTTTCCCGCTCCTCAGATCCACCTACTGACTAGTGTCCAGGTTCTCAGGTCTCCAAGTCAATGCTTCTTGTTATAGGGGGCAGTTCTGGGGTTCAAACACAGGGACAAACACTCTATCAATGGGTTATACCGTGTTCCTTCTATTAACGAGAGCCTGGGACCCTGGACTTTTGGCCCTGTCCCTCCAGTGTACCTAAGGCAGTGACCATATTCAATTCCCCTTGCCCCCAACAACCTCAACTTTCCACTGACAACAGCTAAAGAGTCTTTCTATTTCTTCCACTGATGTGTTAATAATTTTCAGAACTCCAGCTACTTGGGCCAGCCCCTGAAGCAACCCTGGACTTAGGAACTGGTGATGTGCTTATGGGTTCTAGCCTTTTCCTGGTTAATAGCTCTCAAGGGGCTCCAGGCAGACTGGGTAAGAGGTCACTAGGGCAATGTCTGACCTTTTTCTAGACCCCCACAATGGCTAATCTTGATTGTCAACTTGATGGGACTTAGTATCACCATGGGAACAAACCCCTGGCTATGTCTGCAAATGGGTTTCTTCTCTGTTCCTTCAATCCCTCCAGTGAGAGCAAGAACGCATTCCCCCAGCACCAACACTTACTCAGTCAAGCAGGTCCCGGGGGCTGAGAATAAGCACTGCCAGAGAGACCATCTGACTCCGGGATGCAGGTCTCTGCCCTGCCAGCTGCCCGTGCAGTCGTCTAGACCAGTTACCTGAGGGGGGACCCACCCTAACATTTCAGGGCTGAAGTTTGGCAGAGTAAAGAGGGGTACTGGCAGTTTCGTGTGTCACCTTGACACCAGCTGGAATTATCACAGAGGAAGGAGCCTCCTTGAGGAGATGCTCCATAAGATCCAGCATTGTCTCAATTAGTATTCAAGGGCGGGAGGGCCCATTGTGGGTGGTGCCATCCCTGGGCTGTTAGTCCTGGGTTCTATAAGGAAATAAGCCAGTAAGTAACATCCCTCCATGGCCACTGCATCAGCTCCTGTTTCCTGACCAGCTTAAGTTCCTGTCTTGGCTTCCTTTGGTGATGAACAGCTGTGTGGAAGTGTAAGCTGAATAAACCCTTTCCTCCCAGACTTGCTTCTTGGTCATGATGTTTGTGCAGGAATAGAAACTGTGACTTAGGGGGAGGAGGGATGGCATAGAGGGCTCTCAGTGGGGTAATGTGGAAAGGGGTTAACATTTGAAATGTAAATAGAGCAAATATCTAATAAAATAACTAATACAGACCTCAGGACCAGACTTGGCACGGCCCTGCCATCCATCTGCTCTTTCTACAGTGTGCCACCCTAGGCTCTCCAGTTAGACCCACTTTGGTATGGAAAAAGAAGGTATCAGTTTAGTCTCTCTTCCTGTGGCCTGTGTAGAGCTATCACTTGGGGACGGGAGCCACAGATAGCCTGATGGGCTGAAAGTCAGAGGCCCAATCAATTAGTCCTGTTTCCCCCAGTGCCTTGCCTTGAGCAAATGACTCCAAGGACTCTGCTGCCTCTCCATCCAAGCCTGGAAATGTTTGGGAAACATTTGGCCAAGACCTTCCTCTAGAACTACGAAGTGTTAGTACCAAGAAAAATGGCAGAACAGAGGGGCATCACCCAGTCCTGCTGACAGGAGGAGAGAGAACACAGCGGGGAGAGGAAAGAGGCGACTGTAAGAGCAGTAGACCCAAATGCAGACCGAGAAGGTAAAAAAAACAACAAGAGATCAGCAATGGTCCCACCGTGCTCCCAGAGATCCAGGAATCAGAGGTCTCCAGCAAAAAACTGCCTACAGAAGCTCCAGTCCTTTCGGTAATTAGGGGTAAAAATAAGCAGATACTCACATGCAAAAGGATGAAACTAGACCATCCCACTACATATCATGTATGTAAAACTAACTCAGATTGGAGCATACCTCATTGTAACAGCTAAAACTTTACTCACATTCTAAGAGGGGCCAGGAGAGACGGTTCAGGGGTTAGGAGCACTGGCTGCTCTTCCAAAGGACCAAGCTTCAATTCCCAGCATCCACATGGCAGCTCACACCTGCCTGTAACTCCAGATCCAAAAGATCTAACACCCTCACAAGGATCTGTGTGTCTGTGTATGTGATGTGTATATGTGTGTATACACATACCCACAGACACACACAGACACATATCAATGTGCAAAATACCAATGCACATAAAATAAAAATAAACATTTTTTTTTTAATTCTAAGAATAAAACACGTATTTTCCTGAGTTTGCATTAGGTCATGGTTTCTTAGCATCTACTTGAAAAACGCAAGCAATGGAAGGCAGCGCAGGCATCACACACATTAAGATGACGATTGTTTCTGAGCTGGGTCTTCCTATGTAGGCTGGGCCAGCCTTGGACTTGGGAGCCTCAGCCGGGTCCTGGAGTGCTGGCTCATACCACCAAGCACAGGCAACTTAGAAACTTGTATACCCCAAGGAGCTTCAGCCATAAGGAGGGTGAAGACGGCCTACAGAATGGAGCAGAGTGGAGGATTAGCAGTGATGGAGGATTAGCACCGAGAACTTACCAACAACTTGTACAATTCAATGAAAAGACAGCCCAATTTAAAAACGGGCAAAGGACCTGATCATGCATTTTCCCAGTGGTATACAAATAGCTAATCAACGTGAAGAGACATTGAACATCATAGCCAGAGACACGCATGACACCAGCAGGGAATTGTAATAAACGGCAGGTCAATGCTAGGGCGGTGGTGGCTCAGCTGGGAGAGAGCGCTGCCTAGCAAGTACAAAGCCCTGGATTTCTTCTCAGCACTGCATGAGTTAGGTGTGGAGGTACTTTTCTATATTCTTAGCCCGGAGGAAGCAGAGGCAGGGGGATCAGAAGTTCAATTATCCTCTTCTACTTGGTGACTTTGGGGCCAGGCTGGACTACACGGAAGGGAGAGATGGAAGAAGGGGGTGGGGGAGGACAGGCAGGCAGGCAGGCAGGAATGAGATAGCACAGCAAATGTCAAGGAGGAGGCAGAGAAACTAAAACCATCCTCCGTTGCTGGTGGTAACGCAAACAGGTGTAGCTCTGTGGGAAACACGGGGCAGTTCCTCAGAGAGGAGAAAAGTCACCTTAGGAGCTGTCCACTTCCCAAAATGAAACCCTGTCCCCACGAAAGCCTTTGCCAATATATTCACAGCACCAACCCCTCAATAAAGCTGCCAGCCCCACCCACGCCTCCCAAAAAACAAGGCACTGAGCCCAGCTTTGCTGTGAGACTAGTTTCTCTGCCTGTAAAATAATATTTGCCAAAACCTTTGGCAAATCTTTGAGCCTAGAAGTAACTCACCATGGCTTGAGGAAACCTGAATTAGGTAACAGCTGGTTGAAGTGTCGGGTGGGCATAGATCCCTGACAAAAAGAAGATGAATTCTTAAGTCTACTATAGCTACTGATCCTCAAATTCCCTCAGAGTTAAGAAAGGTGATTGATTCAACCATACCAACAAAGACAAAGAAAGCACCCTCTCTACACACCCACTGTTGGGAAAACATAAAATCTTAAATGAGTCCTGAAGAACACACTACCCCTGGGTCACTTGGCAAACAGCAGTGGTTAGCTGAGGTTGTCTAGAAAAGGGAATCTAGTCAGTCCCTCCTGCTGTAGCACTGGGATGGTGCCCAGGGCCCCGTACTTGCTAGGAAGAGATCTACTGAGACATACTGCAACCCAAATGGTCTAGAATGGATGGTCAAGGCCACTGGAGAAGAATCTTCACCTCTTAGTACTCTCTACTCAACAGGAAATGAGACTACACAGTACTAAGTAGTCCAGGAGGAATCATTCTGTTCTCATCTCTCTGCTGGTGAGGAAGTCACATGTCATCTCCTGGTCCATAGCATCTCTAACTAGCAACTGTGAGAGGCCACGTGGGCAAAACGTGTGGCTTGAATAAGAATTGTGCCCCACAGGCCCACGTATTTGAACGTGTGGTCCCAGCTGGTGATGTTGTCTGCTGAGGTTATGGGACTTCTTGCTGGAGAAGTATGTCGCTGGGGTTGGGGGGCCTTGAGGGCTTGTGCCATTTCCTGCTCCTGCTCTCTCTCTCTCTGTGCTTCCTATATATATAGGAAAATGAAATCAACCCGCTTTCTGTTTGGCACCTTCCTCACCATAATAGTCTATCCCTACAAAACTCTAAGCCCAAACAAGCCCTTTCTTCATCAAGTTGCCTTTGTCAGAGTATCTTATCAGAGCAACAGAAAAGGAACTAATACACAATGGCCACGAGAGGCCACACAGGTACACTGTGCCATCTGCCATGTCAATGCAGAGACTCTGGGCTTGAATGTAGCAGATCCTGAGAGACAAGGCGACCGATAAAGAAATGGAAGGCATAAAATAAATAGCTCCAGTCCTATCAAGCCATCCAAGAACAGGAGAGGCACGGCTTCTAGGGTCCTCCAAGAACAGGAGAGGCACGGCTTCTAGGGTCCTGGGAAGAACAGGAGAGGCATGGCTTCTAGGGTCCTGGGAAGAACAGGAGAGGCATGGCTTCTAGGGTCCCGAGAAGAACAGGAGAGGCATGGCTTCTAGGGTCCTGAGAAGAACAGGAGAGGCATGGCTTCTAGGGTCCTGGGAAGAACAGGAGAGGCATGGCTTCTAGGGTCCTGGGAAGAACAGGAGAGGCATGGCTTCTAGGGTCCTGGGAAGAACAGGAGAGGCATGGCTTCTAGGGTCCTGGGAAGAACAGGAGAGGCACGGCTTCTAGGGTCCTCCAAGAACAGGAGAGGCACGGCTTCTAGGGTCCTGGGAAGGGAAGTCGGTATAAGGAGAGCTGTGTGGCGTCCCTGGGGGGCGGGCAGAGCTAGCCATGAAGCCAGTGACCCGAGAAGAGGCAGGATCAAGGTGAGGGGAGAGAGGAGACAGGAAGGACCTGTCATCATCTGTTGACAGACCCTCCAACTGCAGGGATCAGAGTTTAAGAGATGTATGTCACCCCTATCTGCCCAGGAAACAGAACAAGAAACTGTTAAAAAGCCAAGAAGAAAGGAGAAGGGAACCACTGGCTTTCTGTACACCAGACTTTGTGTCCATGGTCGTCTGTAGCTTTCCTGGTCTGGGTAGAGTCCCCCCTAGTCTGAGCTTGCTAGGGGGGACGGCAGCCGACAGTGGTACACCTTCTACAGCCGGGGTCCGTGGGGCGGGGGGCAGGTGCGGGCGCTGCTGCTCAGAGTCCACACTTGAGGATGATGTGGTAGCCGTCACTGCTTTCTGCTGCAAGAGAAACACTGGGCGTGGGCATGTGTCATAGGAAGAGAGTTGGTACAGTGTGATTTGGGTGTCCCAAAAGCCGTGTAGTATTAAGACAGAAGCAAAAACCACTCAAGTAGCTTCATAAGGAAGAGTCTGTTTACAGAAGCAGGGATTTCTACACAGGTTTTGGCATGTCTTTCACAGTTACTGTTTGTGTATGTACACACTTGTACAGAGGCCAAAAGACAATCAAGTATGATTCCTTAGGAGTTTATCCACGTTGTGTTTTGAGACAGGGTCTCTCATCAGTCTAGAGCTCACCAAGTAAGCTAGGCTGGCTGACCAGTGAGCCTCTGTCTCGCCAGGCTAGGATGAATTACCAGCACACACCACCAATGCCCAGCTTTAAAACAAAACCAAACAATAATAAAACATGGACTCTGGACTGAGCTAGAGGCTTCCTGCGCACATGGTAAGCATTGTATTGACTGAACTCAGGCACTCTGGTTTTGACAATGAGCCTTTTCACCATAGCCCTAGCCCAAGCCCAAGGAGGCTTTAGGCAAAAACTATGGCTTTCTGCAATGCTATGATTCAGGCTCAGAGATCCATTGTTTGTGCTATACTTAGGATCTTAAGGCCCATGCAATGAAAGGTTTAGTCACCAGCTTATGCTAGCGAAAGATGACGGGAGGTTTAAGGGGTGGAGCCTAGTGGGAGAAAATGACATCAGCCCTTGGGGGGAACATGAGCCTTGGCTCCCTTCTTCACTTTCCAGCTGTCTTGAAGGGACAGAGCAGCTCACCAGACACACCTTCATGTGCTGCCTTGCCACAGGGCCAAATGCAACAGGGCTAATTGGCCATGGCTGAAACCTCCAAAACAGCCCAAGCAGCCAACCTCACACATTGTCACAGTAACAAAAAGCTAACTAACATAGCCTAGGTCCCCAGAACAGCCTGGACCCAGTCTCCCTCTCTGTAAGACTTATTTTATCATTAATTGTTTGTCTGTCTGTGTGTGTGTGTGTGTGTGTGTGTGTGTGTGTCTACATGCAAATGAATGAAGTGACTGCAGAGACCAGAAAATGGCTTTGGTTCCCCTGAAGCTGGGGCTCTAAGTGGTTGTGAATCACCAGACCAGATGTGGGTGCTGGAAACCAAACTTGAAGACTCTGTAAGAGCAATTTGTGCTCTCATCCACCGAGCCTCCTCTCCAGCCCAGTCTTCCATTCCCACTAAACCTACCCACTTACCCTCTTACTCAGATCTTTCTCTGCCTTGTGTGATTTAAACACAACTCCTGGTATAGAGGCTCACTCTCAGCAGAGTGTAGGCATTGTGGCATTCTCTAAGACATCTGGCTCAGCTGGATTCTCCAAGTCCCTTCTCAGTCTGCCTATCAGGGCAACCCTTACTTGGGCTTCCCAGAGACCTTCTATGAAAGGAAACCCAAGTTCATAGAGAACAAACAGCCAGGCCTGCGTGTCCCTGAAGATGTCTATTCTGGTTTGGCTAAGACTAGGTATGAGAAGACTTGGTTTTGCTTGCTCTCAAAAGATACTCCACGGTGATTCACCATCTTCTGGAGGGACTCTACTGACAGATCCCACCTGCCACCCATTACCTATGACACCAAGGGACACAGAAACATTCTTCAGTCATGAGGAACGCAGCAAGACAGGCTTACCTTTTAACGTGCTGAGGATAAAACAAGACTCATCTTGGAAATTCTGAACCATCTGAAAGGCAAACGCAAGACATGTTCTTCACAATGACAGCATCATATCATCAAAAGTTTGACAAGGGGTTACAGAGGCAGCCCCGTCAGTAAAGTGAATGCTGTGTGAACAGGAAGGAGGCACCAGACAAACACCATTCAGAGTCTCCAGTTGACTTCCACATGCACAAAGTAAAAGTTAGTGAAAGATAATAGGCAGGCAGTGGTGGCACACGCCTTTAATACCAGTGCTCAGGAAGTAGAGGCAGGTGGATCTCTGTGAGTTCAAGGCCAGCCTGGTATATAGATTGAGTTCTAAGACAGCCAGGGAGGGCTCTGCTACACAGGGAAACTCTGTCTCCAAAAAAGTAAAAGCTAGAACATTTATTTGTTTATTATGTGTTGGGTCATTTAGGTCTTTACTGGACTCAAAGGAAAGTTTATGCTACAATAAAAAATGTATTTTTAAAAAACTGGACACAGGGGCTGGAGAGATGGCTCAGCAGTTAAGAGCACTGACTGCTCTTCCAGAGGTCCTGAGTTCAAATCCCAGCACCTAACCACATGGTGGCTCACAGCCATCTGTAATGAGATCTGATTCCCTCTTCTGGTGTGTCTGAAGACAGCTACAGTGTATGTATTTAATAAATAAATCATAAAAAAAACCTGGAAACAAAACCAGGCATGGTGGTATACACTGTTAATCCTAACACGCAGGAAGCAGCAGCAGATCTCTGTGAGTCAGTCTGAGGCCAACCTGGCCTACAGAGCTAGTTCCAGATCTGCTAGTGTTATCACATGAGACTTGTGATGGTTTGTATATGATTGGCCCAGGAAGTGAACCTATTAGGAGGTGTGGCCTCGTTGGAGTAGGTGTGTCACTGTGGGTGTGGGCTTAAGACCCTCACCCTGGCTGCCTGAAAGTCAGTCTTCCACTAGCAGCTTTCAGATGAAGATGTAGAACTCTCAGCTCCTCCTGCACCATGCCTGCTTGGATGCTGCCATGTTTCTGCCTTGTTGACAATGAACTGAACCACTGAGCCTGTAAGCCAACCCCAATTAAATGGTGTCTTTTATAGAATTTGCATTGGTCATGGTGTCTGTTCACAGCAGTGAAACCCTAAGACAGAAGTTGGTACCAGGGACTGGGGCATTGCTGTGATAGGCCTGACCATGCTTTTGTTTGGAAGAATGTGGATTTGGGGACTTTGGATTTGGAAAGCCATGAAATGCTTTAAGTGGGGCTTAATGGGCCAGACTAGTAGGAATATGGAAGACAGTGGTGCTGAGGGTCATTTGAATTGTGTAGGCCTGATGGTCCAAGAGGTTTCAGTGGAGAAGAACTTTAATATGTGGCCAAAAGACTGGTTTTGTGATGTTTTGGTGAAGAACATGGCTGCTTTTTGCCTAGGACTAAGGTAAAGAGATTTATATTAATTGCATCTGTAAAGGAAGTCTCAAAGACTTTGGTTAAGTCTGATGAAGAGAATTTTGAACAAACATAGTAAGATGAGAAAGGAAAAGTACAAAATATATAGTTTGAGTATTAAAGGGACTCCAGGAAGTGAAATGGAGCTGAACTCAAGGATATTAAATTGAATTAAGGGAGTGGTGACCTTGACGCAATACTCCACCCAGCTAAATTTACGTCCAGGCAGGGTAGTACAAGCCTTTAATCCCAAGAGGCAAAGATAAGCAGATCTCAGAGTTCAAGGCCAGCCTAGAACAGAGCAAATTCTAGGTGAAGAAAAACTTTAATCCAGACTTGGTGGACCATACCTTTAATCCCAGTGCTTAGGACACAGGCATGCAGAATGCTTGAGTTAAAAGTCAAGATTCAGATTAAGGAGCAAGATTCAAAGCTGGGAGGTGGTGGCGCACGCCTGTAATCCCAGCACTTGGGAGGCAGAGGCAGGCAGATTTCTGAGTTCGAGGCCAGCCTGGTCTACAGAGTGAGTTCCAGGACAGCCAGGGCTACATAGAGAAACCCTGTCTCAAAAAACCAAAAAAAAAAAAAAAAAAAAAAAAAAAGAGAGCAAGATTCAGAACAGCCATCTTAGGCAGTGAAGGAGCTGGGAAAAAGGAAGCTAGTGATAATGTAATAGAACAAGAGGGCCAGTGTTCCAGCTCCTGCAAGCAGCAGAACTCAGCAGCTTCGACCATGTGTCTCTGGCTTTATATATTCAAGAGGATAAGGAGACTACTGGGACAATTGATGCTGGCTAGCTGGAGCTAAGAAATTAGTGGTGATTAAGAAAAGACCAGCATCACTGAGGTAAAATCTGGGAAGTGTTTTCTGAGAGCACAAAGAAGCTGTATTCCAGAGATAGCCAAGAGTTCCTCATGCTGCAGCTGTACTTGGTAACGTGTAAGAATCATCCAGGTGGTATTGGTTTTAAAGCCATGAAGGCATCATGAAGAACAGCTGAGGCTTGGTTACTGTGAGAGGCCATGAAAGGCTATTGGTGAAAGTGTACCCTCAGTTGTAATTGACAACCCAGGACTGAAGGAGTCATGCAAAGGAGTTGAGGCTTGGTACCATGAAGAGAGCCTATGAGAGGCTTTGGTGAAGCATAGTTGCAGTGGAAGACCCTAGCATATTGGAGATGCCAGTACCATGGGATGACCACCAAGAACAGCAGTGGCAACAGAGTGGATCAACCTGAACTTAGAGTGCTACAGAGGGCAGAGCAGGAGAAGTGACACCAGCTCTTTGGAGATACAGAGAAGATCATGTGTGGATCTCAGACATTGGAACCAAAAGCTGTGAAGCTGAAATTGACTTGGGGTACACAAGATGTTAAAGATGCCAGAGCCACAGGATGCCTGCCAAGGAAAGCTGTTAACAGGGAGTGGAACAAGCCCAGGAGAAAAAAACCTTGTTGCAATCAAAAAAGATGAAAAAGGAGTTGGATATCTGAAGACTGCTTTGCCATCAGACATGGTGATGCAGAGTTTGGACTTTGCCCAGCTGGTTTCCTGTCTTGCCTGGGGGATTACAGTTAAGTGATTGGATGAATCTCAAAAGAGACCTTGAACTTTGGACTTTTAACATTGTTGAGACTGCTATAGACTACAGGGACTTTTGAAGTTGGACTAAATGTATTTTGCATTATGCTATGTTTAATTAAGTATGGCCCCCATAGACTCATGCTTGAACAAGCCTATGGGAGCCAGGGAGTGGAATGTGATGGTTTGTGTATGCTTTTCCCAGGGAGTGGCACTATTAGGAGGTGTGACCTTGTTGGAGTAGGTGTGTCACTGTGGGTGTGCTTAAGACCCTCACCCTGGCTGCCTGGAAGTCAATCTTCCACTAGCAGCCTTCAGATGAAGATGTAGAACTCTCAGCTCCTCCTGCACCATGCCTGCCTGGATGCTGCCATGTTTCTGCCTTGATGACAATGGACTGAACCACTGAGCCTGTAAGCCAACCCCAATTCAATGTTGTCTTATAGAATTTGCATTGGTCATGGTGTCTGTTCACAGCAGTGAAACCCTGACTAAGACAAGACTCTTGACTCAAAAAACAAACAACACAATTAAGCACACTCATCCCATTTTGGTCAACAACAAAACACATGTACAACTGGTAGAGCTGAAAATTTCTCATTGCTTTGTGGCACTGTCATCCTGGTTGGTAACACAATTACTCATGTCTGTGGTGAAGTTGTAAGCACCCCACTGTGTGGCCAGGGTGGTACAGATGACCCATAGTACACCCCACTTGGTAGTGACTCCACTGGCGACTTACACATTTGACACATCATCCTTTGTGCTACTATCTTAGCGCATCTCCTCACACAGGAGTCCCCTCGGGTGCACTGATGCTGTGCTCAGAGACTGTACCACGGGGCCTGAGTGCCTGTAAGCTAGGGTGCTTCCACAGTGATGTTCTCACCTAGCAATGGCATCTCATCATCCACACGACTGTACCACGTTTCTAAACTGTGCCTAAGTGCAATGCAAATGTGCTCCCCGGGCCACTGTCTTTGACAGAACCAGAGGCAGTGGTGCCACAGGGAAAGCTGTGGAACCCTTATGAGGGGAGCTGGGCTGGAGGAAGGGGGCCAATGGGTGGGTCTTGAGCGTAGCCACTCTGCTCCCTGATGGCCCAGCGGCCTCCGCAGCTCCTGCTGCTATGCTTCCCCACACTGATGGATCCCAACAACCCTTTCTCCCTTGCTGCCTCTCAGCAGGGCTTTTGCTATGGCAACAAGAATTAACTAACAGTGATTAATGGATGTGTGTGTCCGTGGCTTTACAGGGGCCAACCAGAAAGGAGCAACTGCTCCCATGTGGCCAGGAGACGACTGATAGCACTTCTCCTAAGCTCTCACTATGATTTGCAAACAATGACCACAAGAAAATCTTTCTGTTTCTGGCTCCATGGCCCCATCTGTACAATGGGGCCTCCTGATAACAACGTAAGCAGGGTGTACAATGGGAACTAGCACCTCTGCAGGTGAGAAATCTCTAGAAAACATCATGTTCTGGATGGAGCTCACCCCTCCAGCTCTCCTGCAAGGTGCAGGCCCTAGACAAACCCCTTTACACGTGCCTCAAGACACGCAGAAGGACATGAGACGACACTGTGACCACGCAGCTCACAGCACCCTTGGTATTGTCAGGAGCAGGAACGTGGGTCAGCTGGGCCCTGACACTCAGGGGCACCGTGACCCCTGGCTGCACACACTCACTATATGTGAATCAAAACTTATGGTGACGTGAAAAGAGGAGCACAGAGAGCACATGGCTAGCCCGCACCCCGACGGGCTGCAGGCTGAGGAGATGGCTAGTGTAAAGCAAGCCTGCAAAGCAGGCCTGAAGAGCCAAGCTGATCCCCAGAGCTCAGGTTAAAAAGCAAACAAACAAAATAGGCTTGACACCGTGGCTTGTAACCCCAGTGCTGTGCTCGCAGACAGGATGGCTGAGGCTCTCAGACCACCCATCACAGTCTACACGGCCAGCTCTGGGACAGGGAGACACACGTGTAAGAGCCATGGTGGGGAGTGCCTGAGGACCGTGAGGAACAATGGCCAAGGCTATCCTACAGTCTGCAAGTGTGTACTGCCCCGCCCCTAAGCATGTTAGGGAGAGAAGAGGAAATGGTTAGTATAAAGTACACACGGACAAGCAAGGGCCAGCTTACAAAGGGGCCATAACCACCATAATCTAGAGACCTGGGTGCAAGGCCTTAAAGACTTATTAAAACCGCAAGTCAGGGCAGTGAGGTGGCTCAGCGCGTAAAAGCACTTGGCATGCGAGCCCTGTAGGCCCAAGTGTCATTCACAAAACCCACTCACACACAATGCCCTATGGTTTCCACACGCACACTTTGCATGCACACACACACACATATATACAGGCACACACACAAGTAAAATAACTTTTAAAAACAAAATGTACACTAGTTTTACAGATCTTTGCATGTGTATGCTGCATTTCACAATACATTTGGAAACAGTTAAATATATATATATATATATATACACACACACACACACACACACACACACACACACACAAACATGCATGCCAAAACCAACTGAGTAGCAAATCTCCTTTCTATTTAAAAAAATAAAAAACCCACATTTTATTGCCTGCTCTGGACTACTGCCTCAAATCTTACAACTGCATCCACCTGTCGACCCTGACCCTCCCCGCAGGGCCTAATGGTGCATGAAGTACATTTATTCTATACCTCAGCCTGCTCCAGCTCGGACTCTTGGCCGCCCAGCCACTTGGGCATGAAAAGCCCTAAGCGGGGCCCATAAGGGCTTAATCAGTAACTCCCTTGTTTAATTGAGTGCCCTTGCACCCCAGGGGCCGGCTCCTTCCTGGCCGGGCTGCCTCCAGCACTCTGAGTAATTCAGAGCTGAAGGTTTCCAAATTGATTCGGGTTGAGTGGGACGGAGACTTGGAAATGAGAATGGCCTACTTAGCCAGGGTGGCGTTTGAGGGCCGTTCCCTGCTTCACTTGCTTAACTGCCTGCTGTTGAGGGCACGGGGCAAGTGGGGGAAGGGGGACTTCCTCAGGGACCTGGGAAGTTGCAAGAAACAGTCATGGTTTTTGTCTTCTCAAATAGAAATGGTGGGGGACTGAGGGTGTGGCTCCAGTGCTTAGTTAGTGTGTACAAAGCTCTGGAGTCTGCCTCCTACACAGCCTAGACAAGGTACGGTACAGTACGGGCCTGTAAGCCCAGCACTATAATCCCAGCACTGGGGGAGAGGGGGTCAGAAGGTCAAGGTTATCCTTGGCTACACAATAAATTCAAGGCCAGCCTGGGCTACAGATCTTCCTTGAGGTGCAAAGTGACATGCCTTCTAGTCCATTAGCGTGGTCTACCACTCGGGCCCTTTCACCGTCCTAGCTTCTCAGCCCTAGAGGCAGGCCTTCTGCTCTCACGTTCTGTGAAATGGGAACAGAACAGTAGCTACTCAGGTGTTCATACTTCCAAGGCGAGCACTCTACTGAGCTAGATCTGGTGGCACGTACCTGAAGTCCCGATACTCACAGGGCAGAAGCAGGGTGACTATTACATGATTAAGGCTAGCCTGGTCTACATAGTGAGTTCTGGGCCAGTCTGGGTTTACCCCTGAAGCACTGACAAAGCGGAACAGAACAAGAAGTGTAGCTTCACTGGGCTAGCCTTGCTGCATATGCCGCTAGTCCTGGCGCTCGGGAGACAGAGGCAAGCAGACGACTACAGCAAGGTCGAGGCCAGCCTGGTCTACAGAATGAGTTTCAGGCTTCACAGGAGACTGTCACAAAACCAACCAACCAACCAACCAAAGCCACAGCGCCCACTTCTCAAGGGGTGCCTCTCTGACTGGTTCAGCTCTCCAATGATTGGTTCATCTGGGTTTCTACCTTAAGGTCACGCCACAGCAGCTGGAGCACCTTTGGGCAACTACTCAGTATCTCTGTGCCTCGGTTTCCTATGTGTGACATGGGATGCTAGCAGACACACAGACACACACACACACACACACACACACACACACATATATATATATATGCATATATATGTATGTATTATGTGTATGTATATACACACGTATATGTGACCATCATATATACATACTATTTAATACATAATACATGTGGACTATATGCACATATATGTAAGCAGGGGTAGCAGCCAGGACATGTGGCCATGTGACTATGTGTCTGGATATTGAGTGTCTCTGAAGGCCCCTGGGCTGAATGCTTGGTCTTGGCCTCTGTGCTACTGAGATGTGGGACCTTGGTGCCCCACCCCTACTCCTTGCTTCTTGGCCACCTGAGAACAATTTGCTCAGCCGCTCTCCTATGACACTCTCCATGTCCCCAGCACTGGGACTGCAGTACGGTTTGCCCCGGCGCCCAGCTTTGACACGGGCTGAGGACACTAAACTCAGGTGTTCATACTTCCAAGGCGAGCACTCTACTGAGTGAGCCTCTCCCCAGACTGAATGAACCTTTCTTCTTAAGTTCATCATCCCAGACATCCCTTACAGTGCTAGAACACTGACACTGTAACACTGCCAATACAACACCGAGCACACATTTTTGTTAGGTGGAAGTGCCAGTGGAAGGAAGATCCAGGACAGAACAAGCTTTTAAGATCATCTGATCCATCATGGGCAAGGGATGTGTCTGCTCAACACAGCACGGCTCACGGACCGAGCAAGGTTCCAGCAAGGCTGTCACTTCCTGGATGTCTGCAGCGACGTTCCTCCTTCCACAGGGCTGTGCTGAGCACAAACCCATGGCACACGCCTTCATCACTCAGGGAGGCCTTGCTAGTGTCTCTCGTGGGCCACAGCGGCCCCTCATTTAACTGCTGGCCTCTCAGAATGTGAGTCCTACTTGATGGGTGGCCCGTTCTTCAGACTGCATGTGCCCCAAGAGCACCCAGCCAAGGACACTTGAAGAAGGCTGTCCTCTGAGTGTAACGGTCATTAGCATCTTAGTCACGGCAGCTATGATTACCACAAGAGACCCTGCAGATAGAGCCTGTGGGGCCAAGGCGATGCCAAGTCTGACCCCTTAGTCCACATGGAGGCAGGGCAGGACTGACTCCTTTCAATCTCTCCTCTAATTTCTGTGAGTGCATCAGTCTCTTTGTACCCCCTCACCGCCCCACAACCCCACAAAATAAATAAATGAATGAATAAATAAATGTAATAAAGCATCTGTTATTATAGGGCTTGTTGCCAGCCCCTCATGGAAGGAAGGGGGCATGAGGAGGGCTCGTGGCCCCTCCCGGGACTCCAGCTGATTCTGCACACCTCCCCTCCAAGTTTAAGTAACTAGTTTGGAAGGTAAACTGAAAGAGAGACTCCATCTATGCAGCTATGGAGACAGACTTTCAGTGATATGGCTGTGTGGGGGTCATCTATGCTCCTGATAGTAAACCCAATAAATCAGTTTTGGAATTATTACTTAAAACTGTTGCTGACGTCAGGCGGTGGTGGCGCACGCCTGTAATCCCAGCACTCTGGGAGGCAGAGGCAGGCGGATTTTTGAGTTCGAGGCCAGCCTGGTCTACAGAGTGAGTTCCAGGACAGCCAGGGCTACACAGAGAAACCCTGTCTCAAAAAAAACCAAATCAAAACCAAAACAAAACAACAAAAAAAAACCAACAAAAACAACAACAACAACAACAACAAAAACTGTTGCTGACACTCTAAAGACACATGTTCATATTTTTCCAGGAAAAGTCTCACATCATCGGCTCAGCAGCCCTTTAGACCAGCTGTGCTGAGAACTTCCTTCCCCTCGCATCCCAGGCAGCCAGTGGGGGTTGAGCTTCAAGCAGGCATCGTGCATAGAACAGAGACCCCTGGCCAGTCGGCAGAGGCTGCTCTGAGTGGGTACCTGGGCTCTCCCGAGGGCCAGGGCAGCTCACCTCATTGCTTACCACCACATGGATGCCAGCAGGGCCCTGCCGATAGACCCGCAGGATGTGCTGTGGGGGAATGCTGTACAGGCTGGCGATCTTCTCGGTCAGCTCCAGGGTGGTCAGCTCCTCCAGGAAGATAGCATGGTATACTGCAGGGGAGGAGCAAGGGCCTTCCTTTAAGGGGCCATTAGATCAACAAGAACCTGACTGTGTGTCTTCTACCCCACTGAGAAGCCAGCAGCTCCCATAGAAGGATGCTCATGCCCCAAGCCGTGGAAGCCCGTCAACTAAGAAGCCGGTGAAGCCTGCCGACAGGTAAACAGAGGTTGGCTGTCTTCACCTCTCTTGGTCACATATGCTGATTGCTGGGTCCAAACAGGCACCCAGGCAGGGGAAGAGGAGGGCCCTGAGGAGCCGTGACTCAGATGTGGTGCCTGGTGGGCACCTGCACGGTGGGAGGGGGAGCGCAGTCACCTTTCCTATACACTGCGGTCTAGACTCGGTGAGCAGCTGCCTGGACCCCTGCTGCTGCCTTCCTGCCTCCATGAGCCTCCTCCATCAGGCCGAGTGGGGAGAGACCCTTCCTTCCTAAGCTGCTGTCCCGCACCAGCAGTCACAGCAATGAGAAAAGTGACCGAAACATTGAGAACAGACACCGAGCGGGCTCAGGAGTCAGGTTGAGGCTCTAGTCCACTCACCACACAGGCTGTTGTCCCCATTGTCATCCTGCTTCGGTGGCAGGGGTAGCTGGTTCTGCTCTAGCTCCTGACAGACATAGATGGTCATCTTCGGCCTCACATTCCTTGCGGGGAGAGCGGGAGAGAGGGAGAGAGGGGGAGAGAGGGGGAGAGAGAGGGAGAGAGAGGGAGAGAGGGGGGGGAGAGGGAGAGAGGGAGAGAGGGAGAGGGAGAGAGCGGGAGAGAGGGAGAGAGGGGGAGAGAGGGGGAGAGAGAGGGAGAGAGAGGGAGAGAGGAAGGAGAGAGAGAGAGAGAATGAGAATGAATATGAATAATTAGCAGCAGATAGGATGGACTGTTACTCTAGAATGTTCTAGAATATTCCAAAACCTAGAGCAGACCCTGCAGTATTAAGGGATTTAGGGAAGAGTAGGGGGTAGGGATGCAGAATGCCTTTCATGGCCAGGCTTCCTGGGATAGAATCCAGTCCTGATGGACCTTTGCAGCTTCACGAAGGGTGTTCTGGAAGAGGTGGGGTAGATGACTCTTCCCAACCTGCCAATCTGAGTGAGACTTTTCTGTCGAACTGAATCTCAAGGTCTGGATTTCGAGGTGGTGTGTGTGGTGGTGTGGGATATGTTTGGTGGTGGAGCATGTGCATAGCATGTGTGCAGCCCTGGGTTCCATTCCCACCAATGGAGAGAAAAGAGACAGAGATGGAATTTGACAGAGAGAGTTCCTCACACAAGGCTCATCTCCCCCATTCCACATGCAGGGAATCTGCGGTTCAGAGAGGCAATGGCTTCTGCCTCATTGCACAGCTCCTAGGAGACAAAGCTGGGTTCACCCTGCATTGTGTTCTCACTCTACACCCGTACTGTCTCCAGTATCCTCGGGGCTCAGGAACAGCCTTGGCATACAAGGCTCTGGGTTCTAGTATCACCACCAGAAAAAGTGAAAAGTACAAAACTTCACAGCTCGACTGTGATGTTAACTCTAGTGCCTCAGTACAGGGTCTCACATGGCCAGAGGTTTCTGGGTTGACTGTCATAGAATATCTCATTTCCATGATGGTGGAACTGCACCGTGGTTTTCAAGGCCATGCCCAGCTCCTGGGGAATCAGAGCGGTCAGCCTGGACTCTGCAAGTGTCCAGAGTCTGGGCTAGTGACTGAAGGCCAAGACCCACAGGCTCTGGGTGCAATGGAGGATGTGATGGTTAATATTAACTGATGATCTAGAATCACCTAGGAGACAAACTTCTGTGAGGTAGGGAGTTTCTAGCCGGGGGTTACTGAAAAGGCCCACCATACTTGCTGGCAGTGCTATCTCATGACTGGGGTCTCTACTGCAGACGGAGAAGGGAGGAACCGGAATCCGCAGCACTCCTTCTGCTTCCTGACACAGCGGGACCAGACACCTCCCCCTAGTGCAGCAGTGACTTCCTTATCATGATGAAGTGCTGTGGAGACTGGAGGAAGCAGAGGGACACGTGTGCTGTGGACGTGACCTGGCTATGTCAAGGGCCCTACTGTCAAAGCTATGGTAAGGAGATGGTGAGGCCTTGCCCTGGAGTCTGGACTGGCTGGGTGTGTGTGTCAACTTGACACAGGCTGGAGTTATCACAGAGAAAGGAGCCTCCCTTGAGGAAGTGCCTCCATGAGATCCAGCTGTGGGGCATTTTCTCAATTAGTGATCAATTGGGAAGGGCCCACTGTTGGTGGGGCCATCCCTGGGCTGGTAGTCTTGGGTTCTATAAGGAAGCAAGCTGAGCAAGCCAGTGAGGAACATCTCCCATGGCCTCTGCATCAGCTCCTGATGCTGGCGTTCCCGTCCTGACCTCCTTCGGTGATGAGCAGTAAGCTGAATAAGCCTTTCCTCCCAACTTGCTTCTTGGTCATGATGTTTTATGCAATAGAAACCCTCACTGAGACAGTCCACATGTGACTCTGTCTTAATGATAGTGGGTTCAGAAAATGCCTACCATGGCTCCACCCACGCTGGATATTTATGGCCTAAAGAGTGTTCCTACAAAGATTAGCTAAGTCTGCCTCGTTGTTCAGCTGTATACTGTAAACCATCTTTCCTGCTTCTCTGTGCAGTGAGCCTTGTTCAGCTGCATACAATACCCTCGCTTCCATGTACAACTCTACTAAACACTGAGCCTCCAGGGTGCTGCGGTTTCTCCATCAGAGCCCATTCTCTCCGAACTCCGCTTTCCTGTACATGCCTCTGCCCTTTCTTCATTCTCTAGGGACCCAGTCTGGTCCATCCTGAGATGTCAGGATGTGTGTGACATTGTACTTCAAACCATGAGCCCAAATGAACCTTTCTTTCATGCTCTGACTTAGGAGTTTTGTCACGGTGATGAGAAAAGTAACTAATGCTAAGATATTTCAGCAAGGGCCACTGCAGCGGGATACTGAGGTAGTCTCCACACGGCGCCTCACTCACCGTCCCACCCTCCTGGCACCTTCTCCAGCATTTACCCTCCATGTTGAAAGAAGGATTCCTTCCATCACCTAGTCCCACCAGCAGGCTACTCTCAGTTCAAGAGGCTAAGGTGTGGCCACCGTCTTAGTTGGCTTCTCTAGGAAACCGCACCTACCTGCCTTTGATGGCATTGAAGAGCCGAATCCCATCTGCAGGGCCACAGACCTGGACCAAATCATCTCTGGACATCTTCAGGAGGTCGGCACCTAAGCAGAGGCAGACACCACCTGTTACAGGCAAATACCTGCCGATCCCACAGCAGGGCTGGGGGACAAAGAGAGGCCAGCCTCGCTCTCAGTGGGCACCAGACCTTCCATAGAGAGAAGTGGCATGAAGATGAACAATCCTAGCAGATCACAGCCATACAATGTCAGAAGCTAAGTAAGAGATAGTGTGCCCACAAGTAAAGAGAAGGTCAAGTCCACCCCACCCCACCCCGCCTGACTGCCCACCCCACCCCCAGCCCACCCCGCCTGACTGTCCACCCTCACCCCACCCCCAGCCCACTCTGCCTGACTACTCACCCCGCCTGACTGCCCACCCCGCCTGACTGCCCCCCCTCTTCTTCATCAGCAATGTTCTATCTGCAGATTTTATCAGCATGCTGCCACCAACAACATTGTATATGTCTCTGCAGAAGCACACAGATCACTGCAAGTTGACAATACAAACACACCCTGGGAACCAACCAGCAAGAACTAAGGCAAAATATCAGTCTCCCAAGAGACAGCCATGGACAGACCTAGCACCCCATTTAAAGGGGCACAGGAAGGCCACCAGTGTGAAATCTTTAAAGATCGAGTCCCCCAGATCCTGGTGCTCCAGAGCTCTCTCTCTCTCTCTCTCTCTCTCTCTCTCTCTCTCTCTCTCTCTCTCTACTTGTCAGAAGTAGCTGCAGACACAATGGCTCCCGGAATCCAATCCCCACTTTTTCTTTTCTTTGAGACACGGTTTCCTGTAACCCAGGATGGCCTTAAACTATACAGCTGAGGTAACCTAGAGCGTCCCTTGTCCCCAAGCGCACTGCGCCCAGCTGATGTGGTGCTGGGGAATGGAACAGGGCTTCCTAAACGCTGACATGCCGCCTCCTGAGCTACAGCTTTAATCCAGGATGGCTGGAATGGCCAGTGTCCTGCTACGGTCCTGCCAGAACCCAGATCACGGCCCCTGGTGACCTCCCTCACTGCTTCCCTGGTCGTTCTGTGACACCCACCTCACTGGGGTCCAGGACACCTATGCACCCCAAGCCCACTCGACAATGCTCACGCACCTGAGAAGCTGGCGAAGAGCCAGCAGAACTGCGAGAAGCGGTTGCGGTGCAGCCACTGCTGCGCATCCTGGATGGAGGCCGACGGGAGCAGGTGCTGCGGTGGAGAGGGGGGGGGGTTCAAACTGGCCGTGAGCCAGAGGCGCCGGCAGCCCAGGCAGCCCACCCATACCCACGCGTACTTACATCACTGCCCAGGGGTAAGGGCTCCACCGGGTGATTGGGTGAGCTGTTACTGTAATGGAAAAGGGACAGTTGGTGAGCCTGAGGGCTTCCAGGGACACCAAGAAGGTTCCAGAACCTAAGTGGCACTTCATTCCAGGAGGGGTGTGTGTGTGTGACTTGCTTTAAGTAACTCCTGCAAGGCTTCCTGAACCAGTCACAAACGTTAGTTAGACCCAGTCCCATGATGAATGTCTTTCGCACTGCACGGGAGGTTTAGACGGCCACACTGTACCACGAGACACCGACACCGACACCTGTGTGGTCTTCAGCAACAGCCAAGAAGGGCGTGTCGGGTTTGACTGGATCCAGTACTGCCTGGTGGAGCCTCACCCTTGCGATGGTCCACCTTGACTAGACTTAGAGTCACCATGGAAACAAACCTCTGAGCAGGTCTGGGAGGGAGTTTCTAGGTCAAATGAATTAAGGTGGGAGGACCCGCCCGAGCGGCAGGCAGCACCATCCCACAGGCTGGGGTTCTAGACTGAATAAAAAGCAGATACAACGTGAACAGCTGCTTCTAGCTCTATCTGCCATGGCTTCTTCAGTGATGGACTGTATCTTCTTTAACTGAGAGCTGAAATAAATCCTTCCTTAAGTCATTTCTTGTGAAGTATTTTTGGTCCAGTGTAAGAAAACGACTCAATACCCACCAAGTCCCAGCCTAAGGACAGGACAATCCACAGGCTGGCCTGGGCTCTCCCGATAGGAAGGTACAGGAATGCTTGCCTTGTGTGCGTGTTCAATACCCAACACCCACATAAAAAGAATACTGGGGCCGCACGACATGCCTGGACTCCCAGGACTGGGGCGTGAGGCAGAAGCTTCACCAGAGAGCAGTGGCAGCCAGTCTCACCAAATCAGTGAGCCCCGTGAGAGACCCTGGCTGGACATCAACTCCAGGCTTCCACATGCACATGCATGCTACCGTACAATCTTACACACATGCACATGCACATACACATGCACATACGAGGCCCTTGCAGAGAAGACCCTCACCCCAGCTGTAGGACGCACAGCAGCCTTCCACTGTAGCACAGGCACATCCTTCCTCATGCCAGCCCCTTTCTGCATCGGGCAAAGCAGGGCTCAGGGAAGTTAAGGAAGTTGTCTCCCTAAGGGTAGACATTGAAGAGCAGTTCTGCCTGATCTAAATGACCCTTTTCTTTTTCTATTCTGTACTCTGAGACATTTCACAAAGGTAAATCAATCGAGTTCACACAGACCTTATCTGGCTTGAGCTGACCTTGAACTTGCTCTAACCTTGAGCTGCTGATCCTCTTCCTCCACCTACAGAGTGCTGGAATTGCAGGTTCCACTACTCCAGAGGCTGAAGGTCAAACTCTAGTTTCCTCCACTATCACCAACTGATTTTTTACTATAGACTGACTGCAGGTCAGAGGCTCCAAACAGAGGCGGTCCCGCGCCCACTGGCTGGAGTTCTCGGTCCCGCGCCCACTGGCCGGAGTTCTCTCCTCACTCCCGGGACATTACCGCAGAGCCACCCCTTGGTGTCACGAGCCTCAGTCTGCAGACTGCCAGTTAGGATCTGCCTGTGATGCCGTGCTGTCCTACCCCTGTGTCCCCAACCCCTGTGTCCTTGGGGCCGCAAGGCCTATCTGCAGAGTCAGGCAAGGTTTAGCAAGACTAGCTCTGGTGCTACAACACTGAAACCCAGGGTGGCGGCTCCTACCTGGACAGTCCCTTCAGGAAGGGTACACGAGAGGCAGACAGAAAACCAAGAAGGGCCTTCCAGATGCCTCAGCTATCCAACACCCACCTCAGAAGAACACTGGTCTTCAAGATAAATTCTTACAAACCTGTTGCTACTTATGGAAGTATATAGAAAAGAACACACACACACACACACACACACACACACACACACAATACACCCCAGCACAAAAAAGAGGTTGAAAAAGTAGGATTGCAAGTTCAAGGCCAGCCTGAGCTAACCAAGTTCAAGGTTAGTCTGAGCTACACACACACACACACACACACACACACACACACAACCCCGCCTTAAAAACCCAAAGCTATCTGGGTGGTGGTAGCATATGCCTTTAATCCCAGCACTCAGGAAGGCAAGATCTCTGAGTTTGAGGCTAGCCTGGTCTACTAAGTGAGTTCCAGGACAGTCAAGGATACAGAGAAACCCTGTCTCAAAACAAAACAAAACAAAACAAAACAAAACAAAACAAAACAAAACAAAAACAAACCCCAAAGCTAAATATAAGAGTTGAGGACGTGGCTCAGTGGTAGAGCTCTTGCCTGGCATGCACCAGGCCCGTGGATTCCATGCTTGGCCTGGGGAGCTAGAGAGAAATAGACATAGCTCTGATTGCTATGCCAGTTACCACACTAAAACCCACAGATGCCAGGCCATGGCATGAAGAAGACCAAAAAAGGACTACCTACCCCACGGCATGACAGGACCCCAAGCAGAAGGTCAGACTTACCCTTCACGGAGGCCAAAGCTGTTGGGAGAGCCATTGTAGCTTGGGGAGGGCGTGCTGTTCGCCTGGTAGGGCACGTCAGGCCACGGAGAGCACTATGGGAAGAGGCGCAGCAGTGTAACGCAACTGTGATCATCTTAGAATAACCCTAAGAGACAACCCCAGTCCTCGGACCCTTCTGAGCAAGCACTCGTGGGCTCTGATGCCTAAGACCCTTTGTGTCAGCAGAGAGCCCACAGTGACTACGTGCTTCTGAGGAGCCAGGGCCAGGCAGACTAGGGTCGCCTACCATGACAGAGCAGACCTAGAACTCAGGAAGTCATTCTGGATCAGGCAAGCCGTGAAATGTGCCACCCCTTTGAGCTTCAAACCAAAGGAGAAAGAAGCGTCATACAATGCCAAAGCCCACAAACTAACTGGTCAAATATGCTTAAATATGCATTGCACAGAGGACAGATGACTTCTAAAGAAAAAGAAGATAGTAAAATGCAGGGCGAAAGCCCATGCCGTTGGGTGAGAAAACTGCAGTCAGGGAGGGCTGGAGCAGGCAGGAGGGGTCCTGGAACTCTTCCAAGACTAGATCCTCCCAGACAGCTTATACGGTTACTCCAGTTTAGTACCTATCTGGGCTAAAGACAGAAACACACATGATGTATGTGAGCCTTCCTCTGGGCATTCCAACGCACAAGCAAAAATGAAGAGACCCAGTTGGGGGTATTGGAGAGAGAACGCGGCTTCCAGGGAAAGGGAGCGCCCCACGCCTGCATTTCTTCCCTCCCTCGAAGGCAGTGACTTTGCTTGGGGAGGGCCAGTCTGAAGCATTCCTAAAGGCTGACTATCCCCCACCAAATGCCAGGCTGGTAAATATTTAACCATTGTGAGTGTGGGCTGGAATTTGTTGATGCTAAATCCTACCAAGGGAGGAACCGTGATGAGCCGGGAGGAGGGCTGCCTCGGCATCCCCAAGGCCACAGTCCGGGTGGATCCTTTCCGGCAGCCATGCTCAACCACTTCTTTCAGGGGAGTCAGGGTTGGAACAGAGAAGTTGGGGCTCAGCCAGGATCAGGAACCCAGCACTAGATGGGGCTCCTCCTGGCATCGTCTTCAGTCAGACACGGGCCAGGTATGGGACGAAACTACACAAACTACAGTCCTTGCGTCTCTCTGTGGCAGAGAGTACATTTTCCTGTACCAGGCTCCCTGTCCACTGTCACCCACAGGAAAAAAAGTAGCAGTACACATGTAAGCCACATCAGCCTTTTACCCTGTCCTATGCAAATGTTCCTCCATGTGGCTTAGCTCATACATATACAGGCATACCCACAGCTGCGAGCTGGCTACCCCTCTTAGATTTCTGCACCCGAGTCTCACCATTAACACAGCCTGACCTTGCAGGGCCACCCTGGATTTTATATATATATGCTGTTAGAGTGAATCCAAATCCAAATCCAATTAGTCAAAATTATTAACATAATGAGGAACAGCTATTAAAAACAACAGCCGGGCAGTGGTGGCACATGCCTGTAATCCCAGCACTTGGGAGGCAGAGGCAGGCGGATTTCTGAGTTCGAGGCCAGCCTGGTCTATAGAGTGAGTTCCAGGACAGCCAGGGCTACATAGAGAAACCCTGTCTCAAAACAACAACAACAACAACAACAACAACAACAAAAACCAAACAACAACAACAAACAACAAAAACCCAGAGCTGGGCAGTTGTGGCACAAGCCTTTAATCCCAGCACTTGGAAGGTAGAGGCAGAGGATCTCTGAGTTTGAGGACAGCCAGGGCTGCACAGAGAAACCCCGTGTAGGAACAGAAGAAAGGAGGAAGGAAGGAAGGGAAGGAGGAAGGAAAGAAGAAATGAAGAATGGAAGGAAGGGGGAAAAAGGAGAGTAGGTCAGGGAGGGATGGAGGGAAAAGGGAGAGGGAGCAGGCCAGCAAAAGGAAAGATGCCCAGATAGCCATGACAGGAGGCAGGAGAGCTGCTACCAGCCTGTGCGGAGCTTCCTGAAGCTGCAGAGGGCTGCCCCTCTGGTGTTGGGAAGTGCATTTCCGTATCTGTCCAAACACTGAGCAGCCAGGGCTGGGGTGCAGTGGAGCTCAGTGGGCTCCTGGGCCCTAGCTCTGACACACAATGTACTGTTGTACTATTTGTACTTAAATGTACTTTTGCATTCTTTGATTATATCTTATTTTACGGATTTATATTTTATTTTATTTTATGATATGAGTACACATGGGGTGTGTGAGTGTGAAATGGCTTGTGTATGTATGGAGGTAAGAGGATAGCCCTCGGACGTCAGTTCTTTCCTTCCTCTTTGGAGCTGGGGTCAAACTCAGTTGCCAGGCTTGGGCAGCAAGCATTGTACCCACCAAGCCATCTCTCAGGCACTAGCATGGAGTTATAAAAAGTCCACGCTAGTGGACGCAGTACACACGCTTCTAATCCCAGCACTCAAGAAGCAGAGACAGGTGGATCTCTGTGAGTTGGAGGTGGAGGCCAGCCTGGTCTGGTCTACAGAGAGAATTCCAGGATAGCCAGGAATACACAGAGGACCCTGTCTCAACAAAACAAACACAACACAAAAGCCAGCGCTTACACTCTGGCCAGTGGCCTTGTGCAGAGTGAAGCCCTGTGTGTTCTACAAGAGGCCTCCCTCCACCAGGACACTGCACAACCGGACAAGGAACTAGAAAGTTGTCAGTGTGAGAAGACAGGAGTCGTGTGCAAAATGAGCCACCAGATGCCACAGACACAGCGTGGAACAGCGTGGAACAGCGTGTTGTTGCTATGCAGACACGGGCTTGGCCAGAGAGCAGCTGAGTGGGGCACGAGCAAGGGTCAATGGGGGATGCTTTTGGTCGCAATGCTCTACATTTTGAACCATATGACTGAATGTATGAGCTGTTCATTCACATTTTCAAAAGCACCAACCTTCGAAGGCAGCAGAGAGCTCAGAGTGGTCTCAGAATAAGCCACCAGCAGACTCACGGCATGTGTGCGCTGGGCTCTCAGCACGCCCCCGCCTACCTCCCCTGATGGCCCATCCCCCACTACTGTGCACCTTGCCGTGACCTGCCCCAGGCCCGCTCCCAGCGTCAGTCCCGGCTCACCTCAGTGAGGATGGTGGTTTCATAGGATGGCTGGTACTTCTCCTTCTCCTGAGCTGTCCTTTTTTCCATCTTTTCCCGGTCGGTCTTCTGTTTCCGATCGGCTCCCTTGGGCTGCAAGCGCAGAACACAGGGTCCACTTAGGCCAGAAATCGGCCATTGGCTGGGAAAGAAGGCCCAGGCCTGCAGGATCACACCTCAGCCTGGTGCCTGGGAGAACAGGCCACACAGCTCTCGAACCTTCTGGGATCTCTGAGCTCAGCAGGAAGTGCTTAGGAGGATTGCCACCAATGGCCACTCGCTTCTGGAAGGAGCCATGGAGAACCAAGACAGGATATGTCACAGGGCTGGGGCGACTGGTGGAGACCGCAGAAAGGTGGGTGAGCGAGTGGCCTCTGATCCACACTGTGCCATGCTGAACTCTGCTCAGGCCCAGCACGCCCAGCTCTCAGGACATCGAAGCCCCGAGGGCATCTGTCTCCGCTGTGGCTGCAGATCTCTTTCTAGTTACAAATGGGGCCAGCAAGCAGCCTCAGGGCCACCATCATACCCTTTCCTTCTTCACAAACTGGAGGCTCGGGGTTTGTCGTCAGGAGAGGCCTGAGGGCACACTCCCTCCCTCCTGTGTCACCTTCAGTGTGCCTCTCATGGCTCCCAGCCTGCTTGGCAAGCACAGGTACAATACCCAGAGCCCTAGATGTGCAGGTACGAACACTTAGTTAGGGTCTAGTGGCCGCACAGCACCACCCCAGTGTGTGCCTTCCTCAGGGGATGCCTTTTGGTTCCCCGTGAGCAAGGGCTTTCAGAGACACCTCCCTCAGGGTGATCCAACCCTAGGTAGAGATAAGCTTGTAGGAAGCCGCGTAGGCAGGCATGATGTTCTTGGTGAGCACCGAGGACCTGTCAGGGGAACAGGGCAGGCAGCCACACCTAAGGTCCTGTGCTCACTGGAGGCCTCTCCTCCTTGCCTCAGAAGCCACAGGCAGGGTAAGTACAGGCAGGCCATGGACTAGCATGCGTGGGGAGTAAAGCTCTCCACCTCACATCCTTCAAAAAGCTGGCCAGGACAGGATGGCTTTGTCTTTCAGAAATCCAACACAACAAGAACCCAACTTTGATCCCTCTGAAAGCATGGTGACAACCACTGGTAATTCCAGAGATGAGGAAGCTGACCTTAGCCTAATGGGCTAGTTCCAGGTGCAGTGAGAAAGCCTATGTCAAAAATAAGGCAGATGACTCCCAAAGAACCCAAAACTGACCTCTGACCTCCACATGCTACACATGTGCACTCACCCACCCACACAAATAAATATATAACTCCATACATACATACATACATACACACACACACACACACACACAGAGAGAGAGAGAGAGAGAGAGAGAGAGAGAGAGAGAGAGAGAAGTGGCAGGCCACAGAGAGTGAAGACAGTCTCGCTTTCAGGGGCACCAAGCCAGGTGGGGGATGGGAGGGCAGCGTCAACTGCTCAGCCTCCAGGTCTGCGGTTATGCCTGTGAATATCAGCTGTGTCAGTCCCTGCTCAGGAGGTCAACACGCCTCTGCTGTCTAACATAGCCCCGTCTGAAACGGACCTGCTCCAGCAGGTTCCAAATTCATCTAGGAAGGGCATTAAGTCTAGTCACAAAGTGACCCCTGATAGGACGGGCTCTACAAGTGGACAGAAACAGGTTAAACCTGCTGGTCATGGGCTAGCCTCATGCTATAAGAAAGCCATAGGCCTGTGCCACCCTCTTTTCCCTAAGGGCATTAGGGACTATAGTAAGAAGCTTCAGGAAACAATCGGTCCAGATGAGGAGTTAGGAACCAGCAAGGAGAGACTGCAGGGTGAGTCGGGGCAAGGGGAGGCTGGCTAGACTCTGAAGATGCGTCTTTCTCGAAGATGAGTTGATTGTTCCTGGTACATGTGACAACTCAGGACATCCGTGACTGTTAGAGCCAATCCTCTACCACTGAGCCACATGACCGCTTCTGAAGAGAAAGCTAGACTGGGGCTGGGGAGAGTTCTCAATAGCAGAGCGCTTGCCAGGCAAGAAAGAGGCCTGAGCTTGGGAACACCAACTTAGAAAGAGCCAGGAGTGACAGACATGCCTTCGACACTGGTCCTGAGGAGGCAGACACAGGAGGATCCCTGGAGCTCAGAGCTCAGTCAGTCTTACTGAATCAGAAAGTCCCAGGTTCCGTGAGAAAAGATTCCTCAGCATCGATTTCAATTCCCAGGACACACACACACACACACACACACACACACACACACACACAGCCAAAGAATGTCCCTCTTGACCTCAAGTTTACTTCCTTCTGTTCTTGTTTTGTTTGAGACAGGATCTCACTTGCTATGTTGCCCTGGCTGGCCTGGAGCTCACTGTTGTAAACCAGGCTGCTCTGAAAAGCAGCAGAGAGCCCCTTGCCTCTGAGCGCTGGTACACCTGCCTTTGCCCTCTTGTTTAAGGAGATACCAGACGGGAGAACCTAAGAACACCTGTGAAATGCTTGGAGTGTGTGTGTGTGTGGGGGGGGGGCGGATACAACTCAAAAGATGCAAAGCCAGTCAGTCATTCTTACAAAAGCAGAGCCTTGTACTGGCATAGGAGACGCCCCTTCCCAACATTTTTTTTCTTTTTTTATTAAAAAGAAAACTATTGCCGGGCGTGGTGGCACACGCCTGTAATCCCAGCACTTGGAAGGCAGAGGCAGGCGCATTTCTGAGTTTGAGGCTAGCCTGGTCTACAGAGTGAGTTCCAGGATAGCCAGGGCTACACAGAGAAACCCTGTCTCAAAAAACCAAAAAATAGCCGGGCGGTGGTGGCGCACGCCTGTAATCCCAGCACTCTGGGAGGCAGAGGCAGGCGGATTTCTGAGTTCAAGGCCAGCCTGGTCTACAGAGTGAGTTCCAGGACAGCCAGGGCTATACAGAGAAACCCTGTCTCGAAAAACCAAATCAAAAAAAAAAAAAAACAAAAAACAAAAAAAAAAACAAAAAAAAAACAAAACAACACAAAAAAAACCAAAAAATAAAATAAAATAAGAAGAAAACTATTTATCTAATTATTATTGAAGAGGGAGGTAAAAACACTTTATGATAAAATTAAAGATTTACATGGAAAATATTTCAGATAAAATAGAAGAGATACATAGAAAAACACGTTAAAATTGACAATTTTCATGGAAAATTAAAGAGTAAAGTGGTGCACATAAAAACCATTGCTAAATTAATTGAAATATGAAATAGAAACATTTTAGGACAGAATTGAAGATTTATGTGGAAAATATTTCTGATAAAATTGTAGAAAAATGTAGGAAAACATGTTAGAATTGAAGACTATCATGGAAGATTTTATATAGCTATAATAATGGTAGGCATAAAAGTATTCCTAAGTTGATTGAAAGTCAAATAACAAGAGCCGGCTGAGCAGGGGCACGTCGGAATCCAGAGGCCCCAGCTCCTGGCGGCCACACCCCCAGCTGGGCCTATGGTCCGCTAAGCACGGCCCTTTGACAGGTTTGCGGGGCAGTGTTGAGTGCGGTTACCTTGAACACCTTGATCTGGCAGCTGGCGGAGTGCAGATGCTCCGTGTACTCCCCGTTCTCATTCTGCTTAAACGTGTCGATCTGCACCCGAAAAGGCACTCCCTTCTCACCCCCGTGCTTCCTGGGCGTGAACTCCGTGCTGATGCAGTGCACCTGCGAGGGAATGAGGGGCCTGAAGGAGGGGACCAAGCCTGCTTCCCTAACCCCCACCCACCTGGCAGGCCAGGCCTCCTTGCCCTCTAGCCAAAGAGCATATACAGAGAACATACACATCAGCCCACGTGTGTCCCTTTACTCTGAGGCTCTGTCTGATCAGCTAAATCCCCACCACTGTTCCAGGCCACGAAACACAGTAGCCACCCCATCCCCCACCCAGAAACCTTCCCCTCCATCACCCCATCGCCCCACCCAGAAACCTTCCCCTCCATCACCCCACCACCCCATCCAGAAACCTTCCCCTCCATCACCCCATCGCCCCATCCAGAAACCTTCCCCTTCATAAACCCCAGACTTGTGGGGCGCCTGCGCACAGCCCTGCTGCTCTCTGACGTCCTGGTCACTGAACAGGTCTGGAGCCATGGTGGGCATGGCAAACTCATCTCCATATTTAAGCGCATACTATATAGGAAGCACCAGACACCCATGAATTGCTCTAGATACTGTAATGTTATAAAATTCAGTATTACTGCAATACCAAATTAACTAAATTTGGGGCAGTGGTGGTACAAGCCTTTAATCCAAGCACTTGGGAGGCAGAGGCGGGCAGATTTCTGAGTTCAAGGCCAGCCTGGTGTATAGAGTGAGTTCCAGGTCAGCCATGGCTACACAGAGAAACCCTGTCTCAATAAACCAAAACCAAAACAACAAACAAACAAAAATAACTAAATTTTGCAACAAGAATATTGATTGCTTTTAAAGATTGTATGAGTGTGTTTCTCTGTGTGTGTGTGTGTGTGTGTGTCTGTGTGTGTGTGTGTGTGTGTGTGTGTGTGTGTTCATACATGCACCTAGAAGATAGATTTTGACATTTGTGTCTTCAGTTGCCACCTCCTCAACTTTTGTTGTTGTTGTGCTTTGTAGTCATTGGTTTGGAGGGGTTGTTTGTTTTGTTAAGACTTTTTGTTGTTGTTGTTGCTGTGGCAGATAGTCCTGGTGGTCCTGACAGTCACTATGTAGACTAGGCTGATCTCAAACTCAGAGATCCACCTGCCTCTTGAATGGTGGGATTAAAGGTGTGGGATAAAAGTCCACCGTGACTGACAAGACCCACTTAATTTTTAAGCCAGGGTTTCTCCCTGAACCTAGAGCTCAGATTTGGCTAGCCTCGCTGCTAGGTAAGCCCCAGGGATCCTGTTAGCCTGTTGCCTCCACCCCGTTAGCCCTGGGTCAGGTGTGTGCAGGTGTGACAACCAGCTCTTACAAGCTGAGGACCAAACTCAAATCCTCATCTGTACACAGCAAGCATTGTACTGTCTCTAGGTTTTCTCGAGCCATTGTCTTGGACCTGGCATATTTCTTATCTGTTAACGGGAAGAGAGTATGGTGGCACACACTTCTAATCCTAGTACTCAGGAAATTGAGGCAGACAGCATGCTCAATGCCAGCTTGAGGCTCCATACAAAGACCCTGTCTCAGAAACAAACAAAAACGGGGAGGAAAGCTCGTAAGAAACGGCATACAGCCAGTTAATAGAAATGCCCGGCTACTGAAGAGCCACGCCAGGCCTTGGCCATGCCCTTGGCCACCCAAACCCCAGATGGTGTGTGATTCAAGGCAGGAGCCGCACGGGTGCAAACAAAATGAACTCAGCAACAGCAACTAGACAGAATGGGAGAAAGTTCCTCTCCAATTATCCAGCAAACACTGGCTTTAAAAACTTTTGTTATGGCTAGGCATGGAGGCACATTCCTTTTACCCCCACCCCTGGGAGGCAGAGACAGGAGGATCTCTGTAAAGTTGAAGCCAACATGGCCTGCATAGAGCAATGGTTCTCAACCTTCCTAACACCGCAACCCTTTAGTTCCTCATGTTGTGGTGACCCCCAACCATTAGAGTATTTTTGTTGCTATTTCAAGACTGTAATTTGCTACTATTATGAGTCATAATGTAAATATCTGATATGCAGGACATCTTGGACTATAGGTTGAGAACCATTGAAATACAATGTTCCAGGACAGCCCAGGGCTACTTAAGAGACCCTGTCTCCAAAGAACTCAAAAAAAAAAAAAAAATGAAACCGCCTTGTTATTTTTTTCTTTACTGTGTGGCTGTGTGCCACACAGTTAGGGTTAGGGTTAGGGTTAGGGTTAGGGTTAGGGTTAGGGTTAGGGTTAGGGTTAGGGGCCCACGTGGATGGAGGGGCAGAGAGGCTTTGGAGAGTTAGTGCACCTTCACCGTTTAGATTCAGGGAATCAAACTCAGATCATCAGGATTAGTGCCAGGCGCCTTTACCTCCAAATACTGACTTTTTAAAAAATGAGGTGGTAGTGGTGGTGGTGGTGGTGGTCTCTCTCTCTCTCTCTCTCTCTCTCTCTCTCTCTCTCTCTCTCTGTGTGTGTGTGTGTGTGTGTGTGTGTGTGTGCATCCATATAGATGTTAAGGGTTCAGTGACTGTGATCCTGCAGATGTGGTCTACCTTGTTTTCTTAGCCAAGGTCTCTCATTGGCCTGCAACTCACTGATTAAACAAGCCTGGCTGGTCAGTAAGCCCCAGGGGTCTACGCCCATCACCTCCCCAACACAGTGGTCTCCATTCCAGTCTTTCTTATATGGAGGACTGAACTCAGGTCCTCAAGCTTTTGCAGTAAGTATTTTGCTGACTGAGCGATCTCCCTAGCCTTGGAAATACCAAATCTTGAACCTCTCAGCATTCTGCAAGCAAGAACCCAAACATAAACCTCACACCATGCCAAGTCCTTGCCTCAGTGTTCCTGCCCTGGACGCCAAGCACTCCCATCCTCTGTCCTCCCTCAGCTACCTTCCCTCCAACTGGAGGCCATCTTAGCAGCTGGCAGGCTGCCCTCCAGAGCTCTCACGTTTGCTTACCTGAATGAATGCAGATGCTCTCTTTGCAGGATCCCACAAAAACTCCACAGCATTCAGTTGAGTTGGACTGGCCCTGGGGTCCAAGATACCAACAGACAGTGGAATATCTGCACACACACATACACAAAAGTACAATGGTCAGCCTCTCCAAAATAATGAGGGGAAGGACCCAATGTGGACCCAAACTCCTTCACTGTGATTTGAAACAGGAAGGGATCTGGAAATGAAGCTTTGTCCAACTCTGCTAGCAGATAGCCTGACTGGAATTGCTGTGGAATGCTTGATGTCTTTATGTTTTCTTATGACACGTTTCTCTTGATTTCTATTAGAAAGGACTTGCTGAAGTGCTGGTAGACATACCTGTCTTAGTCAGGGTTTCTTTCTTTCTTTCTTTCTTTCTTTTTTTTTTTTTTTTTTTTTTTTTGGTTTTTCGAGACAGGGTTTCTCTGTGTAGTCCTGGCTGTCCTGGAGCTCACTCTGTAGACCAGGCTGGCCTCGAACTCAGAAATCCACCTGCCTCTGCCTCCCAAGTGCTGGGATTACAGGCGTGCACCACCACACCCGGCTTAGTCAGGGCTTTTATTCCTGCACAAACATCACGACCAAGAAGCAAGTTGGGGAGGAAAGGGTTTACTGAGCTTACACTTCCACACAGCTGTTCATTACCAAAGGAAGTCAGGACAGGAACTCAAGCAGGTCTATACATATTAAAAGTCTATACATATTAAAAGTCTATACAGTCTATACACAGTCTATACATATTAAAAGTTCAATCCCTTTAAAATGTCAAAATTTAAAGTCTCCCAACTGTGGGCTCCACCAAAACACCTTCTTCCTTCAAGAGGGAAAAATATCAGACAGGGCACAGTCACAATCAAAAACAAAATTCAAACTCCAATGGTTCAAAGTCTGGGATCCAACTCACGATCTTCTGGGCTCCTCCAAGGGCTTGGGTCACTTCTCCAGCTCTGCCCTTTGTAGCACACACCTTGTCTTCTAGGCTCCAGCTGCCTGTACTCCACTGCTGCTGCTGTCCTTGGTGGTCATCGCATAGTACTGGCATCTCCAAAACACTGCTATCTTCCGCTGTAACTAGGCCTCACCAATAGCCTCTCATAGGCTTTCTTCATGGTGCCAAGCCTAAACTCTTTTGCATGACCCCTTCACTCCTGGGCCATCAATTGCAACTGAGGCTACACCTTCACCAATGGCCTTCCGCAGCCTCTCACAGTACCGAGACTCAGCTGCTCTTCATGACCCCTTCATGACTTCAAAACCAGTACCATCTGGGTGACTCACACAGTACCAAGTCCTGCTACAGTAGGAGGCACAACCTTGGCTATCTGGAACACACCCTCTGTGTTCTCAGAAAACACTTCCCAGAAGATTTCACCTCAGTGATGCTGGTTTCTTCTTAATCACCACTAATTTCTTAGCTCCAGCTAACCAGTATCAATAGTCCCAGTAACACAAAGGTTGACTTTAGTTAATTACAGCTGATTCCAGCTAACCAAAACCACAGAATCTTCATGGCCCTGATAAGAGTCTTTAATCTTCCCTCTGAAATTTCACAAGCCAGGCCTCCATCTTCTGCACTGTTCTCAACATAATCTTCCAAGCTCTTACACAACATCTCACAGGTCTCAGCACTGAATAGACCATCTAGCCCAAAGTTCCAAAGTCCTTCCACAGTCCTCCCCAAAACATGGTCAGGTTGTCACAGGAATACCCCACTTCTGGTACCAATTTGTCTTAGCCAGGGTTTCTATTCCTGCACAAACATCATGACCAAGAAGCAAGTTGGGGAGGAAAGGGTTTACTGAGCTTACACTTCCACACAACTGTTGATCACCAAAGGAAGTCAGGACTGGAACTCAAGCAGGTCAGGAAGCGGGAGCTGATGCAGAGGCCATGGAGGGATGTTACTGGCTTGCTTCCCCTGGCTTGCTTAGCTTGCTTTCTTATAGAACCCAAGAATACCAGCCCAGAGATGGCACCACCCACAAAGGGCCCTCCCCCACTTGATCACTAATTGAGAAAATGCCCCACAGCTGGATCTCATGGAGGCACTTCCCCAACTGAAGCTCCTTTACCTATGATAACACCAGCCTGTGTCAAGTTGACACACAAAACCAGCCAGTACAATACCCTATCGTCACCTTAGCTTTCAAATCCCAAAGCACAGCTAAGGGTTGTGTGCAAAGTGGGGGCAGCCCATACCAGAGCCCTCAAACTCTGTGATATGTCCACCCTTCCCCTAAACACTTACCAAAACCCTTGGATGAATTGGGCATGGTGACATACAATGCACTCAGGAGGCAGAAGCAGGTGGATTTCTGTAAGTTTTGAACCCAACGTGGTCTTGTCTACCTAGCGAGTTTTGCTAGCAGAGTTGCACACCCTTTAAGGGTCTGCATTCTTCTGCAGAGAGCTCCCTGAGGGTGGCATCCAGTGGCTCTGGTCATCACTGAACGTTTCCATAATCTTTTTTCTCCTTTTCTTTTTCTTTTCCTTTCCTTTCCTCCTTCCTTCCATATATAGGTGTATGGGGGTATTCATGCCTCTCACTCCATGCATGTGTGCCTATGTATGTGCATGTATATGTGTATGTGTGCATGCGTGTGTGTGTGTGTGTGTGTGTGCGTGCGCATTGTGTATGTGTGTGCGCGTGTGTGTGTGTGTGTGTATGCGTGTGTGTGTGTGTGTGTGTGTGTGTGTGTGTGCCTGTGTGTGTGTGTGTATGTGTGTGTGTGTGCCTGTGCATGTGCGTGTTCTAGGGACTGAATTCATGCTCACACTTACCAGCCAAGCCATCTCATCAGTCCTCTTCCTTCTAGAAAAAGCAACTATTTATATATTTACATTCACATATGTATGGACTCACTATTCATAGAACACCCTGGCCTCAACCTCAACACCTGTCTGCCTGTGCATCTCCAGTACCTGCATGTCATGTATGTGCCACCGCGCTCGGTTTCGCAGAGAACATAAATCCAAGTGGCACCCACAAAGAAGCCCCATATGACCCAAGCGTCCGGGGTTGGTGCTGGCTGAGGAGACTCACCAATGTCCAGGATGCGGTCCCCAGGCCGGCTCCACCGCCAGCCCTCCAACTGCTGGTACTCTGTGTACTGCAGCCGGCGGTCGTGGAAAACCACACGGATGATGCTCTGTGGAAGGCAACGTTGGCGACAGGTGAGTATAGGGACTGCAGGGCCACAGGACGAGCATGCATCCCTGTCCCCAGGCAGGAAAACCTTCCACCCCCTCCAGCCCCTTTCCTAGGGCTTCCTTTCTCCAGACTCCCAAGAGCACACACAGGCAATGAACGGTGAGAACAGTTTTACATACATGTCTGACTACCAGGCTGTTATGTGCAGTAAGAAAGGCTCAATTGAGGGCAAAATTAAGCCACCACAGCTTCTGTCTGTCTAACCCAGAGCACCCTTAACCAGTGTAAGCCACCCACCCCGGTCCACTGCCTACCCTACCCATCCAACCTCCACGGGGACAGTGCATGCCAGAGACTGGGATGTGACTAGAGCTCAGGGATTCCTTCCTACCACCCGCAGCCCCGGCACTCAGACCCCACAGGCCCCTCTAGCTAGTGAAGAGCCAGCCTGAGGCTCGCTCACCTTCACGTATTTCGTGTTCAGATCTTGGAAGTCCCCTAGCTTCCGATTCTCCAGCAGGCGGATTTCATATGACTGACCTGAGGGAGAAAGGCAATACATTTTCCATTTCCTCCTCTGATTTCATGTACTCTGAGACAGGATCTCATGGAGCCTGAGCTGAAGCCTGGCTATGCAGCTAAGAGAGACCCTGAACTCCCCGGCCCTCCTGTTTACACCTCCTAGTCACATCCAGTTTATTCATGGGCTCTGGGGTTCAGAACTCAGGTCTAAATGCTTGCACAGTAAGCATTTTACAGAGAGTTAAAATGGTTTTTAAAAAATCAACTTCTCAGGGCCAGAGAAATGGCTCAGCAGTTAGGAGCATTGAGTACGCTCCCAGAGGACACCAGTTCAACCCCTAGCTGTGACATGGTGGCTCACAACCATCCACATCTACAGTTCCAGGGAATATGGCCTGAGGGCACCAGGCACACGTGTGATGTGCAGACATATATGCAACCAGAACACACATACACAGAGTTCTTACAAAGTAAAACTCAAAACTTCATCCAGGCACGCTGGCATTCGGGAGCGAAGACAGGTGGATAGGTCATTGTGGGTTGCAAGCTAACCAGGGCTACACAGTGAGACCTTGCCTTAGAATAAACAAACAATCCGCTTCTCAGAGCTTTATTTTACCATGAACAGCTGCTATAAGACCTAGTATGGATAGACTTTCCCAATCTGATGTCAGAGACAAAAAAGGAGATCTAGTCTAAAGGCACATGTATATACATGTGAACCTAATCCTAAACAAAGCAGCCACAGCGACGACTGGAGGTCCCACAAGCAGCTGGCACAGCGTCAGAGAATGGAGATGCAGCCTAGAACCCAGGACCGGGAAAGCTGGCAGTTTAAGGCAAGCGTAGGGTATGTGGTAAGATTCTGTCTCAAAAAACAAAACAAAGGGTTGGTGAGATGCAGTAAGGAGAGGGGACTCCCACAAACTGTCATCTAACCTCCCCACACCCACACCCACACCCAGTGTTAAACATTTTAAAACAAAAGAAACAGAGTTAGAGAAATATCTCCACCTTCCTTCTCTGCACTGAGCTGAATGGGAAACCAGTCATGGAAACTGGGAATGTTTAACTAGATAGACAGTCTCAGACAATTCAAGTAAGGATTCTAAGGGAAGGTGATAATCCGAGAAAACCCCTGGGCCTGAGTCCAACAACATGCACAGTGAGACACACACAGAGAGATGGCAGACAACCAAAAAAGAGGATGTCAGAGGTAAAGAAAAGATGTGGTCAAGCCGGGCGTGGTGGCGCACGCCTGTAATCCCAGCACTTGGGAGGCAGAGGCAGGCAGATTTCTGAGTTCAAGGCCAGCCTGGTCTACAGAGTGAGTTCCAGGACAGCCAGTTCTACACAGAAAAAACCCTGTCTCGAACCCCCCCCCAAAAAAAAAGAATAGGAAAGAAAGAAAGAAAGAAAGAAAGAAAGAAAGAAAGAAAGAAAGAAAGAAAGAAAGAAAGAAAAAGATGTGGCCACAAGCCAAAGCCTGCCTGGAGACACCAGAAGGTTATTGGCCGACAGTGGCACGTCCCTTGCGTGCCCAAGACACAGCCCAGCACGGTGACTCTTCTCTCCCAGCCTTCACAGCCTGAGCGAGAATGGCAGGACGGCAGAGCCGGAACTAGACCATGCTGCTGAGCACAATCATGTGCAGGGAGCGCTTTGCACAGCCTGAGGCCTTGAGAGGCAGTGGAAGGGGCCCGGGCAGAAGGTGCACTATAGAGAATACTGACCAAGCATCCCAGCCTGAGCCCAGGCCGGATCCGGCTGTACAGCGCCATTCACCCTTCTCCATTCGCTGTGTGCAGGTAGGTGGGCGTGTCTGTTTATGTGCGGAGAAGCTCCCCTGTGTGTGTGCAGCCCGAGGACAGCCAACAGCTGCCCTTCCTCAAGCACTAGCCAACTGGCCCGGGACAGCCAAGTGTACTAGACTGGCTAGCCAGAGAGCCCCGGTGATCTGTCTGTTTTACTTCCCTCACCTAAGCTCTGTTTCTGGGCCCCTGAACCAACAGCCTAGCACTACTCCCAAGGCCTGGACATACTAAAGGCCTTCCACGCCCTAACTGGTTCTTCCAGTATCCTCGCCTTTGCTGAAGAATATAGGTGATGCTGGCAGACGCCCAAGGCCCAAGTGGTCATTACATGGGTGTACAGACACTCCAGGGGGCCAGTGAGCACTGGGTCCAGGTTCTGCAGGGTGACCTCCACCCAGGCCAAGCCTCTGCCAGATAAAGGATTGTTTCTAAAGTCTGCACCAAGAGATAGCACTGGCCCTCATACTCGTTGCCTGGATTGTAGGCCAGGATCACACGGTGATTCCATGGGAATCTAAATCCATGGACCTTTCCTGGTCTTTCCTCTCAAGCATACATGCCTAGGATGATCTCCAGCCACTGGGCCTCTCCATGTCGCCCTGTTCCTCTTGATCAGCTTCCCTGCCCATGTGTGCCTTCAGGCTAACATACTAGGATCAGACTGACTTCCCTAGCCCTCACAGAATCCTCAGGTTCTGGGATGACATGAGTCTGTTATTATGCCTAAATTTCCACCATATTTTTGAGACAAGAGTCTCTCACTGAACTTGGAGTTCATCAATCCAACTAGAGGGACTTACCAGTCTTCACCTTCTCTGTGCTGGGAATACAGTGCCAGTTTTTTTTTTCTTTCTTTCTTTCTTTCTTTCTTTCTTTCTTTCTTTCTTTCTTTCTTCTTCCTTTCTTTCAAAGATGTATTTATTTATCATATGAAGTTCACTGTAGCTGTCTTCAGACACTCCAGAAGAGGGAGTCAGATCTCATTATGGATGGTTGTGAGCTACTATGTGGTTGCTGGGATTTTGAAAAGCAGAATTTGAATAATGCCTTAAAAGACTAGGAGATGGGAAGGCTGGGTCCACTCATGCGGACAGTGGACTGGGCATCTGAAACAGGTTCGCGCATGGCATGCAGGTGGCATGGGAGAGAACGCTGAAGAACAGGCAGGGTGTCTGTGGTCAAGGGAAGGATGGGGTGACCGTGACGGAAACCCCAAGCAAAGGGCAGCAAGGCCCGGGGGTTTCCTCTGGAGAACATTAACGGCAGCCGCACTCATGGGACGCAGTGCTGGAGACGGCTGGGGCACTGATTTGCCAAGGCCTCTCAACTAGCCGACAGCAGACCTGGAAACCAGGAGCCGCACTGGATGAAAGTGGAGGCTCACAGAGGCTCGTTCCCGGGACAAACTCAAACCCCCAGAGGGTGAAAGGGCCAGGCTGTTGTGTGTGGTTCTTTTTCACCTGCTTCTATCTGGAAGGCTTGTACTTAAGGCTATCACTATCCCATGTATCTTACAACATGTCTGCCAAATTAAGATTGTTCCAGCGCCCTAAGCAATTATTTGATAATGAGAGAGGGGGAAAATCATTACTGGAAATGAGAATTTTTATTTCAGAGTTATGAAACAAAAGGATTTTTGGGGTTGTTTTGTTTCTGACACAGGGTCCTTGCATAACTGAGAATGACCTTGAGGATGAATGACCCTCCGGATCCACCTCCAGGGCGGTGGACTAGGAGCAGACACACCACCACCTCAGTTTAAGGGGTTAAACCCCGGGCTGTTCAGGCTAGGTGAACACTACCAGCCAACTTGGTAGCCACTCTCAGCCTCAGCCAATGAAGTAATTTTTTAAACCAGAACCAATATTTTAAAGCATGCGTCACATCTTCACACAATAAATCATAATCACACACCATAAAAAGACAATGTGGAACCTCCCCATCCTAGCTAGTCTCTTGAAACTTTGACACTTCTAAACTTGAAGGGGTGACAGTATGGCCACCAAGGGATCTGGTGCTGTGGGGGTCTGAGGACCCCAGCCAGGCAGGAGGAAATAGATAAGCAACGGCAGTCAGGTGACACACCAGAAAACAGTTTCAAGGAAATTCCCTGGGAAGAGCCAGCCCAGCCCTCTACTTGAGATTGTGTTAAAGGCCTGCCAAAGGATAGCCCGGAAAGAGCTCCAGGTCACTTTGTGATGTAAACTAGCCCTTGGCAGGTGACTCCCAGCCCAACCCAGGGAGCCAAGGTGACCTGGGAGTGGCAGGAACAGTCAGGACTCACACCACCCACTCACCAAGGGTGGCTGAGCCCCGCAGACCTTCCTCCTTCAATCCCAGAGCTCTAAGAACTGTCCCTCCAGGGAGAGGTGTGGACTGTCTGGAAGAATTTAAGCCCAGCCTGACTGCACACTCACAGCCACGGGAGGGCGGGAAGCATGCCCTCCAAAGGGACCTGAGCCACCAGGAGCAAAGAAATGTCTAGGGTTTGTTGGCTTTGCCCGCCGCTTTATCTGACAGTGGCAGAGGGGGTAGTGAAACACACACACCTCATTTTTCTCCTTTTCCTTGAAGTAACCCACACTATCTGTGGCAGTATCAACACTGCCACAGTGTTCCTGTGAAGGCTCAGGTGGTAAATACAATCAGTAACAAGTGCCCGTGGCGAGGACCCTGCCATTAGAATGCGGAAGCACCAAGGCAGGAAAGTGCAAGGCTGAGTTTCAACAAAAGTTTTTCAGGCCTCCTGGTGGCAGCCAGAGGGTGGCCGGCAGGACAGGGTTCTCTCCCTATAGAATGTGTGCTCTGGGACTGGATTCCGGGCCTCAGGCATGTAAGCTAAAGTCTAGTTCAACTGGATCTTGACTTGTCAATAAAGAGGGGGGGGGGGCAATGGCTGGACAGAAGGGACAGCCGGGACTTCCAGGTCCCAAGAGGAAAAGGAGCGGCAGGGAAAGGGGTGGGGGCTTTTCTGACAAGCTTTGGAATGAGAAGAAAGCAGTAGTCATGTGCTAGCAGCCGGATCTGGAGTTAAGCCAGGAGGAACAAGGCGGGGTGGGGGGTGGGGGGGGGTAGCAGGGTTGCAGCTCCCTGGCAAAAGCTATAGTGTGTTTTTAAAACTGTATAGAACAGGGCCTGGAGAGATGGCTCAGAAGTTAAAGTTCAAATCCCAGCAACCACATGGTGGCTTACTTAATGAGATCTAATGCTCTCCTCTGGGGTGTCTGAAGACAACTGCGGTGTACTTACACAGAATATATAATATTTCTTTATTTAAAAAAAAAAACTGCACACAACAATGCAAGTCCCTATATCTTTTGAGCTACCCTGCTGGCCCAAAATATGACTTTTCATACAATCTTTGATATTTTGCCAGTACCCCTGAAGGTCCTTCCTGCATCATGGTGAAGTCACAGGTTCCAGGAAAAGCACCTACCTGTTCACCCTAGAAGAACCTTCCAAGTTTCTTGTTCACAGTCGATTCCACCATAACCCCCCAAGGAGCTGGAGAACCAAGAAGAGCATGGATCTTCCTTATCCCCGTAAATGATTTTAAAATGGTGAGTAAAAATAAGTCTGACTCACATCAGGTTAGCAATGAGTGAACAAATAAACGCATCAGCAGACTGCTAATATCCCACAGGTCACGGGTGGGAGGAAGTCATCATCTTACCGTGCTGGAGGAGACTGGGCATGCGTTCTCTGACATTTTGACACCCTCAGTGTGACAGTGAATACTGATTGCCAACTTGACAGGATCTAGAACCACCTAGGAGGCAGAGCTCTGGGACACCAGAGAGAACCCTCTAGGTCAGTCTAGCTGAGGGGGGAAGACCCGTCCTGCTGTGGTCGGGGTCTAAGAGGGAATAAAGAGGAGGAAGGGAGCTGGCGAGCACCAGCGTCCGTGTCCCTTCTCTTGGGAGTATGTCCAGCTGCCTCACAGCTTGCGGCCATGCCTTCCCTGCCGTGGGGAACTGTGCTCACAGACTGTGACCAAAACAACCCGTTCTTTCCAGACATCGCTTTTATTGAGTATTTTGTCACAGCAACGAGATAAGCAGCTAATAGCCTCAATACCCCACCTGCAGGGTGCTAGTTCACAGGGTGAATGATGGTGCTTTAGAATATTTGTGCGGAAGGGTTGGGGAAAAGGCTCAGTGGGTAAAGGGCTTGTCCACATAAGGGCCGGGTGAACTCGTGAGAGGTGGAGACCATGGCTAACCCTCAAACTCACGGTTCAGAGAGAGATGCTACTTCAATATATAAGGAGCAGCGTAGTAGAGGAAGGTGCTGACTTCTTGAGCATCCATATATATATACACACACAGGCGCGCGCGCGCGCGCACACACACACACACACACACACACATACATATGTGCATACATAAAAGAAAAATACTTGCACAAGGCTGCAAACAAACAGCAGTACTGACAGTTAAACCCTGGAAACATAATGAAATTACCTACCACTGTGTTCCTAGAAACTAACACGGATGTGGAGAACAAGGTATACATCATGTGGGCAGAGGGGAGGCAAACCTAAATGGGTAACAAACAGCGCCCAGCCAACCTGCCTGCCTCCTTCAGTATCGGGGGAGGTCAAAAAAACAGGTACAGGCTAACCAGCTGATGGGTCAGACATATCACAAACCTCATCTGTCAGGGAGCTTCAACGGACTAGAAGCCTGTGACAGAGGACTCCTCAGGGGCTGGAGGTGTGGCGCTGTGAGAGACCACTTGCTTAGCCTGCTCAGGACCCTAGGTTTGAGTCCCAGCATATTAAAAAAAAAAATGGTATGAGGGATGGGGGCAGGCAGACTGGGGATGGCTCCAGAATAGCACTCTGCAGTCCTGGTGTCCTGGAGCTCCTTACAGAGACCACAAAGGCCTCCACCGGGCTCTGCCGTCTGAGTGCTGCAGTTAAAAGGTTTGCAGCACCAAGCCAGGGCCTCATCAGCACTGTTGAGGTATAGGACAAGTACTGCCAGTTTATCTGTGCTAAATTTTCTCAGTTTGGGTATATAATACCCCTGAGGACACCAAGATGGCTCAGCTGGTAAAGACTCCTGCTGCTAAGCCTGCCACCTACGTTCAGTCTTGGGACCCATATGGTAGAAGGCCAGAACCAACTCCCATAGGTTGTTACACACACACACACACACACACACACACACACACACACACACACGTTAATAAAAATGTAAAAAACATTAGCCCTTGCTCTTTTTTTTTTTTCTTTTTGGTTTTTTCTCTGTATAGCCCTGGCTGTCCTGGAACTCACTCTGTAGACCAGGCTGGCCTCGAACTCAGAAATCCACCTGCCTCTACCTCCCAAGTGTTGGGATTAAAGGCGTGCGCCACCACCTCCCGCTCATAATCCCTGTTCTTAATTGACTGGAAATAGGATTATATTGTATGCAGTGAACTTTAAAATGATTCAAGCAAGACATTTGAGGTCAGCCTTGGACCTCCCACACAGGCACACATACATGTAAATATACTCCCACACATCTAAACAAGCATACAAATCATACCATATACACATATATGCAAAAACATACACATATTATCTACCCATTACAGATGCAGAAGCAGATAAACATATACAGCCTCACAAGGTGTATCCTCCAACCTCCAGCTGCTGCCACTGCATACATATACTGAGATACAAATATCCACATACCAAAAACAATAAAATAAAATTTTAAATTCTTTCAGAAAACAGCAAGAACATACAAAGTTGGAGTATATTATGAGTGAATTTGAAGCAACACAAACCAAGAAGACGGGCAACTGTTCCAGTCCACAGTTGATGCTTACTTAGGATAACCGGGGTTACTATTTGTTCTTCCAAGGTCAAATTCATACCCCAAGGCTAATCAGACAGGTAGGTATTTAAGAAAGAGGAACCAATTAAGAGGCCCAAAACTGGGCTGGAGAGATGGCTCAGTGGTTAAGAACACTGACTGCTCTTCCAGAGGTCCTGAGTTCAATTCCCAGAGAGCAGTTAGGAGAGCACTCACCTAGTGTGAAGCCCTGGGTTTGCTATCCAGAGCATAGTGGTGCACACTTATAATCCCAGAACTCAGGAGAGGTGAGAAGATCAGAAGTTTAAGATCATTTTAGGGGCTGGAGCAATGGCTCAGAGGTTAAGAGCAGTGACTGCTCTTCCAAAGGTCCTGAGTTCAATTCTCCTGCACCCACACGGTGGCTCACAACCATCTGCAATGAGATCTGGTGCTCTCCTCTGGCTGCAGGCATACATGCAGGCAGAATGCTATGTACATAATAAATGAATAAATCTTTTTTTAAAAAAAGATCATTTTAGACTATACAGCACTAAGTCAGCCTGGGTTCTATGAGACCCTGTCTTGGGAAAAAAAAAAAAAAAACAAAGACACCACAGTGCAAGGCAACTATGCCACTTCAAGATGAGAAAGGGGGACCCAGGGGGATGCTAACGTGCCCCAAATCATGGTGGATTATATACAGATCAGTGGCAAAGATTCGGCTGCCTGCCACCTAGACCTAAACAAGAAAGGAAAAGGGAGCTGGGGTCAGGGCACCCTGAGCCTAGACCCTCCAAGGTTTGGTTTGTATGACCAAGCAATTTCTTTGTTTGCAGTTTGCTTTTTTGCTGTGATTGAACCATGACTGTTAGGCAAGCACTCTACCACTGAGCAACACAAGTTGTAGTTCAACTTGTGTCATGGGCAAGTTGTGAAGTTGTGTGTGTTGTGAGAGTCAGTTAAGTGCTGCATGCGTGTGTGTGTGTGTGTGTGTGTGTGTGTGTGTGTGTGTTTGTGTTTGTGTGTGTGTGTAGGTTACTGGGAGGGTTGGAGGGAAGGAGGGAGGGAGAGAGGAAGGAAGGCAGGGAAAGCGGAAAGAGCCAGAGAGAGAGAGAGAGAGAGAGAGAGAGAGAGAGAGAGAGAGAGAGAGAGAGAGAGCTGCATATGTATGTGTGTACAGGGGTTCCTGGGCATTACACAGGGGCCACAAAGGGCACTGAGTGTCCTGTCCTGTCATTCTGTCTGACTCCCTTGAGACAGGGAATAAGGAGCTAGGCTGGCAGCCAGCAAATCCAGCTATCCCCCTGTCTCTGCCAGCTACAGCTACAGCCCTGGGGTGGGTGGTGCGGGTGTAGTCATACCCATTGTTTTGTGTATGCTGGGGATCTGAACTCTGGACCTCATGCTGGCCCAGGACGGCCACCTCCCCAGCTCTCAGAGGCAAGTTCTCAACCGCCCCGTGTCTTTCTCAATACCTACAAAATGCTGTCTGGAGTACCTCTTGTGAGCACTCTTCATGACCACATCCTAACAGCAAGGTAAGGCCGGCACTTTCCTTACCTGCCCCACCCCTTTGCTGGCCACTACACAAATAAACTCTCCTGCAGCCACGCCACCCAACACCCCAAGTGACCCAGTAGTCAAGGTCACTAAGCCAGGAGGCGACCTAGCAGAAACCCATCCATCAGGCAGGCGGTCCATGTCTTCCAGAAGCCAGCTCCTGAGTCCACAGTGCTGCCCTGAGCAACCTATGCCAGCCGACCTCCAGTGGGCGGAGCCCACCAGGTGCCTTTGCAAGGAGGGAAGACAAGTCAGAGTAGTTCTGCCCAGTGGGCAGAGCCCAGAGCACGGCCTCTGCCCAGATCACCGTGTTCCCAGGAACAGGAGGCGATCGCCAGGGCCAGGGCCAGCCAAGGTTTCCAGGTTGCTTGCTTGCTTCCCAACAGCTGCTGGTTTGGGTAATGAATGCCACGTAAATATATAAGAAGAGGCCATCCCCACCCCAGAGAAAGCAGGGCAGCGTGCCAAGAGTCCTGGAAGGACGGCAGAGGAGGAAAGACAGCGCCGCAGCCGTGCACACGGGCAATCCCGTCTCATCACCTCAATGTGTGCGGTTCTATGCAAGTCCCCGTGACTGACAGAGAGCATTCAGTCGTCGGGGAGACAGCGACAGCAGAGACAAAGGCCTGAGCCCTTTCCTGAAGGTCATGACCTGTGTCTCAGAAGGCTTTAACCTCCTTTCTGCTGTGAATATCATGAACGAAGTGTCATGCCTGGCATGCTGTAGTCAGAATAGGCAAGACAGTTAGTTATCTGTGGGTACTCCCGACAAAGAAAGCCATGAAACTTAGAAGGGGCAGGGCAGACCTCGAAGAGCAGGAAACACCTCATGGCACAAACAGTGAGGAAAAACTCCAGGCACAAGTGACAGGGGAGGTGGGCAGAGGCACTCCTGAGATCAGGAAGACAACGCGAGCAACGGAATCTGCACCAGAAGTCACTGTTGGCCTGCGTGCCAGGACGCACGGGGCGGGACGAGCAGGGAGGCAGTGGGAGGCAAAGGCTTTCTCTGAAGATTCTTTAAATGTGTGTATTTACAGGGCAGAGAACTACACACACGTGTGGAGCTGCAGGAGAACTCCAGGGACTCAGCTCTCTCCTCTAACTAGGTGGGTCCCATGAGGGCAAGCATCTTTACCTGTAGAGCCATCTCGGCAACACAGGAAGTCTTTTTACCTCTATTATTATTATTATTATTATTATTATTATTATTATTATTACTATTACTATTATTGTGTGTGGAGATCAGAGCCCAATGTCAGGGCTCCTCCTCTATCCCACTCCACGTTATTTTTTGAGGCAGTCTCTTGCTGAACCCGGAACTCATTGATTCAGTGGTCCTGGCAAGCCAGTGAGTGAGCTCGGACTCACTTGCCTTTATCTTCCAGCACTGGGACTGGCCGCATGCACTACCACGGCTGGATTCTTTTTCTTCCTGTGGGTGTTGGGGAGCAAACTGGGGTCCTCAGGATGCTTGATAAGCTTTTCATGGCCTGAGCTGTTTTATCTCCCCAGCTGGAGAAAACTTACAGATGCATTTCTAATACAAGTGTAGGAAGGGGAAAATAAATAGAAAAATCACCATCAGGCAACTACCGAAAGGGGGTCAAGGGATCAGCATAGCCTAAGTGACCCCTCAGCTAAAAGAATTCATTAGCTGCAAGGGACACTTGTAAATCCACCACACAGAAGCCCGACAGACACACATTGACCACTGACGGTCTTAACTCAGACTTTAAGGCTAACATCACGAGCACTAAGAAACTCCTGATTCCCAGTGGGCACCCTGCCAAGGAGCCCCTTACCTCAGCAGCCTCAGGCCAAGAGATGCAGAGTCTGAGCGGGCTCAGGAGCCAGCACAGGGACAGAAGAGGCTGGTGTGCAAGCATAAGGCCTGAGTTCTGTGCCTAGAGCCAGTGCTTCTTGTTGTTGTTAAAGATAAACAAATAAATAAAGCCAGGCTGGCCAGCTCTGGTACTCAGCACACCTAACAGTAGGGAGCCAGAGGGAGCCAGCCCTCTGTGAGTTCCAGGAGCCAGGGCTATATAGGAAGGAACTAAAAAGCCATAAAGAAACGACACGGAGTCCCTGGTGCTTGCTACCCAGGCAGCCTAGCTGGACATGTGAGTTCCAGGCCAGTTTTAGACCCTGAGTTAAAAGACAGGGGAAGGACATCACAGGCCTACATCTGCTTCCACATGCAGATGTGCACACACAAATATACTGAGAATGGGCTGGACTATTAAGAGCACTGACTGCTCTTCCATGGGTCCTGAGTTCAAATCCCAGCAACCACATGGTAGCTCACAACCATCCGTAATGAAATCTGATGCTCTCTTCTAGTGTGTCTAAAGACAGCTACAGTGTACTTACATATAATAAATAAATAAATCTTTAAAAACAAAACCAAACATCCACAACTATACCTAGAAGACCTCAGAGGATGCTGCGGGATCAGTGGTAGATGTGTATAACATGTTCAAAGCACTGGGTGGAATCCCTAACAGTATCATTCCCCACCAGAAATACATCAGAGGGAGGCGGAAGTTGGATCGTTGGACACTGGGTACCAAAACAAGTTGGAAAGAAAGAGCAGGTTCCAGTGTTCTACAGCACCGCAGGATAACCATGGTTTAGAACATCTAATTGGATGCCCATAATCCAGCAATCGGGAGGCTAAGGCAGGATTCACAAAGGTTTGAGGACAGCCTAGGCTACATAGGGAGAGCCTATCTCAAGAAAATAAATGACAAAAGAATAAGGAAGGAGTTCAAAGGTTCCCAACCTGATAGACACACACACAAACACACACACACACACACACACACACACACAGAGAGAGAGAGAGAGAGAGAGAGAGAGAGAGAGAGAGAGAGAGAGAGCCAGAACAACTGTCCACCAACTAAAGAACAACTAGACAGGATATGGACACATTACCCACACACAGAAGGCAGTTCTGTGACGTCAAGGAGTTAAGGTTCTGAGGGGAAGGTATCATGGCTAAGCTGTGGAAACGCTGTGCTGAGTTAAAGAAGACAATCTCAAATGGCCAACATTTCCAGGACATCACTAATAGGAAAACTGTATTGTATATATATATACAATATATACTGTGTGTGTGTGTGTGTGTGTGTGTGTGTGTGTGTGTCCATGTGTGTGCATCTTCCTCTTTTTTGCCTCTCTGTCCCTCCTTCCCTCCCTCCCTTTCCTAGTCTGGGTCTTTCACTGAGTCTGGAACTCACCCCTAGGGACCCTCTTGCCTCTACGTTCAGTCTTGGAATTAGAGATGGACCACCACATCCAGTGCCCACACACACAGGATTCTAAGGTATTGAGTTTAGATCCTCATGCTGTTCTTACAGAGAATGAACTCAATTTCACCCACGAGGCAGCTCACAGCCATCTGTATGCCTTCTTCTGACCGCCACCTGCCCAAGGCACATGCACAGTGCACATACACACATGCAGGGTGTGGTGTTTGAATGAGAATGACCCCACAGGCTCATGTTTGAATGCTTGGTCCTCAGTTAGTGCAACTTTTGGAAGGACAGGGAAGTGTAGCCTTGTGGGATGTTGGAGGAGGTATGCCACTGGGGATGGGTTTTGAGGTTTTAAAAGCCCCCTCCAGGCCTTGTGTGTCTGTCTGCCTGCCTGCCTCTCCTTCTCTCTCCCCCTCCCTCCCTGCCTGTGGAGCAGGTTGTAAAGCTCTCTCAGCTACTGCTCCAGCATGATCAGTGTCTACTTCTTGCTGTGACGATAATGAACTAATCCTCTAAAACCGTAAGCAAGCCTCCAATTAAATGCTTTCTTTTATGAGTTGCCTTGGTCAGTGTGTGTCTCCAGAGCAACAGAGCCATGACTAAGACGTGGGGAAAGTAGTCATATGCATAAAATAAAAATAAATCTAAAAAAAAAAAAAAAGACAAAAGCCAGGTGTGGTGGCACATGCCTGTAATCTCCAGAAGCCCATCAAAGTGAAAGTGGCCTGCATGCCTGCAACCCAGCACTTGGGAAGATTGGCAGTTCAAGGTCATTCCTTAGCTCTGAGACCCCAGAGAAAGGGCGAGGGGGACCTAGAGGAAGGGCAGGAAAGGAGGGGTACCACTGCATGTTCTGGGCCAAGTCCTACAACCTCTAAACCTCAGTTTACCCACCTGTGAAGCCAAAGGCTGAGTGACAAAGGCTAGCTCAGCTTCTATATAATCTGAATATATTAATTAATCACCAGTTAATCTGCAGGTTCTGACCAGCTGTCCTGGTGGCAGACACCAGAGGACTCTGCATTTCTGTAGGGATGCTGGTGCTTAGAAATTTTGAAAGTGAGGTAGTATAAGCGTCACCTGTGCTTGGGATGGGGATGGGGGCATGTGACACCCTCTTTTATAACCTCCATGGCCACTTACACATGTATGTACCCACCTGCACAGACACATAGAGACATCTTTACAAATTAAAGGCATGTGGAGGGCCTGGGGATGAAGGCCAGTTGCAGAGTGCTCTGTGCTTGGCAGTGGTGGCACCTTTAATTCCAGCACTCTGAAGGCAGAGGCAGGCAGATCTGAGAGTTTGAGGCCAGCCTGGTCTACAGAGTGAGTTCCAGACCAGCCAAAGCTACATATTAGGACTCTGTCACAAAAAGAAAAGCAAACAGACACATATACAGATGCCCATGCTAGTGTGACCAAGACAAACATGTGGACAACAAGAGACTATGGGACATTATTTCTAGAGTGGCCATGTCTCCCTGCTCAGTAAATTCCTTTCAGAATAAAAACAGACAGAAAGTATTGTTTGTTTGTTTGTTTGTTTTTAGATAATGTACACCAGGGTCATTTGTCTTCTGTAGTTTATATTCCCAAGCTTGAGGCTAAAAATTAAACTGAGAAAGAAAATTTAGCTGTGAAGGAAAGAGAGCAGAGAGGTTAATCCCACCCCATTCTTTAAATTCAGTCACTTAAGAGACCTGGAAGAAGGAAAAATGTAACCAGACATTCGTGGAACACTTAATTCTCCAGGCAACAGTCCCAACGGGAGGCTGTCCTGGTAAGAACAGCCAGGAACCCAGAGATTAAAGGACTGCGCTGGGCCAGAGGCTGGGAAACACTTCCAGGAGATAGGACCTGCACAGCCCTGAGCAGAACACGCTCTGGTCTCTCTCCCTGAAGGGGAGGATGTTTCTCTCTTCCCTGAAGGTATTTTCCCTACAGTTCCTTCAAAGACTACAGAAAGTGCAGGGCCTAGACCTACTACAAACAAAAGCCTGGTCTGCCTGGTCTCCTCCCCCTCCTGCAGGACCTCGATAGCCCAGGATTCTCCAGCCTCCTGTCTCATCAGCTGAGGTGAAGAGAGAACCAGACACCTGTCAGGCTGTCACCTGAAAAAATGAGGACAATTTAGTCTAAGGTCTACCTAGGAGAGAATATCAGGACAGGAATGAGACTCGGGGCTAGCTCAGCCTCAGCCTGGCCCTCAGTCAGGGATGGGAGAGGGACTAGAAAGTGTTTTCTGGTGGACCTAGATAGAGGGCATGTACTCTGCCACGTAATCTTAGTGATTGATTATAAATGCTTTTAGGGACTGGGAATATGGTGGAGTGCTTGCATGCTACACGCCCAAAGCTGTGGGTTAGACCTCCAGCACTACATAAACCCGATCAGGCAATCCAAGCTCTTAGGAGGCACAGGCAGGAGGATCAGAAGTGTACGGTCATCTCCAGCTACACAGAGTCTGAGGCCAGCATGTGGTTTATAAGGCTGTCTCCAAAAAGAAAGGAGGAAAGAGAGAGGGGGGAAAGGAAGGAAGAGAGAGAGAGAGAGAGAGAGACAGACAGACAGAGAGAGAGAGAGAGAGAGAGAGAGAGAGAGAGAGAGAAAACAAAAGAAAAGGAAGGAAAGAAGAAAGAAAAGAAAGAAAACAAACAAAAGAAAATGAAAGAAAACAAAAGAAAATGAAAGAAAGAAGGAAGGAAAGAAAGAAAGAAAACAAACAAAAGAAAATGAAAGAAAACAAAAGAAAATGAAAGAAAGAAGGAAGGAAAGAAAGAAAGAAAGAAAGAAAGAAAGAAAGAAAGAAAGAAAGAAAGAAAACAAAAACTAATTCTAAAGTGCTGGGTACCCTATCTTGCTTAATCTCAGAAGCAAGCAAATAAATAAATAAATAAATAAATAAATAAATAAATAAATGTAATAAAGAAAAATTAGCTGTTTGGGCAGAAAACACCAAAGCTTTCTCCTTGGCAAGCTTCTTATCTCCATGGCAGAAGCCCCTGGGGTTCTCTCTCCACCTCCTCCCTTCCCTCAGGTTCCCGCGTCAAGAAAGCTGTGTCCAAAGGACCTTTGACCCCAGCAGGGAACTTGCAAGCCTTCATTCTAGTCTGCAGCTGTTCTCTTCTTTAGAAGACTTTTCTCAGAAAACATATTGAAATTTCAAACCATTTTCCCCACTTGTAAAACCAGCCACCAGATTTGGACCAGGACACCCCTGTGTGGCATGGTTTACCTGTAACACTTCTTACCTGACTCTTGCTGCTGCTAAGACACTCCTTGGACACTACCCAGGAAATGGTGGTCCAGGGGTTCAGTAAGAGAATTTGATTTGTAGATAAGAGTCAACATAATAAATATAAATAACTTAAGAGAAAACCTTTCAATACATTAAAAAGGTCTTAAATGGCATGTTGATTTTTTAAAACTGTGATCTTAATCTTGATCATGCCTCCAACTCATGATCCCCCTGCCTCGGCTCAGGAGTGCTGAGATCACAGATGTGAAAATTAGATCAAAATCTATACTATGACTTGAAGGATATTAACTCTGCAGCCACACCACCCTGAAGGCACCCAATATTATCTGATCTCAGAAGTTCATTAAGGCAGGCACTGGTGGGAGGGAGGCTGAGAAGACACCTGAGAGTATCATTAATAAAGGCAAAGGAAACAAAGCATATATACATCTTCCAAGTCATTACTGCTCACATGCTATCAGGCACCCAACATAATGCTTAAAATGCAAGGTCAAAAGGTCAAAGGGGGAAAAAGGGTCCAGGAAGGCAAGATGTAGCCTGACAGGCTGAGCTGACCCCCAGGATCCCAGAATCCATACAGTGCTCCTCTGATCTCTAAGTGTACTCATGGCTTGTGCACATTCACACAAATAGATAACCGTAATAATAAAATGTAACCGTTGGTCTGGGAGTGTAGCATACATGGTTGGCATGCTCAAGGCTCTCAGATCTTACATGCTATACACCATAAATATAAATACCACGAAATACAGCTAACATGTCTGACAGAGGAAAAACAGTACAATAGATGGTTCATAAATGTTGTCTCTTCCAATGGATGGGACAAATATCTCATAATAAAATTATGCAGACATTCTGAAAGGCCAGTGGACTTTTATTTCGTCATGTTAGTCATCACTATGGAGCACCGAATGTTTAATCAAGCTAATGGTCACCTATAATCCTCTGGGACGCTGACACAGGAGGATCACACGTTTGAGGCCAGACTATGCTCCACAAAGCCTAGGACCACACCTTAAAAAAAATTTTTTTTAAAGTCAAACAAATTTTGAGAACGAAGACAAAGAAGCTCAGAGGTAAAGAGCACTTACTCCTGCCCTGGCAGAGGACCCACATTCCGTCCCCAGCACCCACGTCAGCAGTTCACAGCCACCTGACGCCATCTCCAGGACACCCGATGCTCCGCCCTCCATGGGTACTGTACCTGACTCCACGCACCATATGTAGTTAAAAGTGGTTTGTTAAAAAAAATCTTTTCAAAAAAGCAAATTCTCAAGTTGGGACGATGTCTTAGTGAGTAATGCATTTGCCATGCAAGCATAAGGACCTGGGTTTGGATCCCCAGAACCCAGGGAAAGCTAGCCAGCAGTAGCATCTGCAACAATTCTCCAATGGTGCGATGGTAAATGGACTGGAGAATCCTACAAGCTCATAGCAAACAACTAAGACTCCATCTCAAACAAGGAAGGAAGATGGTGAAGTCGGACGCTCAGAGTTGACATCTGACGTGTGTGTGTGTGTGTGTGTGTGTGTGTGTGTGTGTATGTGTACATGTGATGGTTTGAATAAAAATGACCCCCAGAAGGGCACATATTTGAGTGCTTAGTCACTATTTGGATTCAACTTAATCCAAAATTAAACTTTGATTGAGGACTAGGAATATAGCTGTGAAGAGACACCATTACCAAAAAAACAGCTCTTATAAAAAGAATGCATTTAATTGTGGACGGCTTACACAGCAATGGTGCTAGAGAAGCAGTTGAGAGCTACATCCTAAGCTGCAGGCAGGGGGAAGAGACATCGTGCTTGGCATGGGCTTTTGAAACATCAGAGCCCACCCGAGTGACACACTTCCTCAAACAAGGCCCTGCACGCCTTCTAATCCTTCTAATCCTTCAGAAGCAATAGAATAGGGCAGCAATAGGACAGTGTCTAGATACTACACAAAGAGTTCTATTTTTTTTTTAAATCAAATTCATGTTTTACTAACTGTGAAACCTGGGAACACCTGAGACACTCGGCCAAGAAGATAATATATAACATTTTAACACTGTAATTCTGTTAGGCATATAACTAAAAAACAACCAAGCTGAACACAGAAGAAAGAGTGTTTGTCAGTGTTTAGTTTCTAGACAACCACTGAGCTATATTCTAGTCCTCAACGTTTAATTTTTTAAAATTACATTTTTTTTGTATGTGTATGCATATACCCAAGCCTTGGCATGTGTGCAGAGGTTGGAGGACAGCTTTTGGAAATCAGCTCTCTCCTTCCACCACGTGGATCTGAGAGTTGAACTCAGGTTACCAGGCTTCCCTGTTGAGTCAACCCATTGACCTTTCCTGTGCAATTTCTAACAAATGACTGCCCACAATATAAAACACCAGAACGACAGAGTTTATGGCACAGTACTATATGATCCCAGTTTTCAAACAAGCATTTATAAAGACAGGATGGCTCAGCCTACTGGTAAAGGCGCTTGCTACCAAGCCTGGCAACTCCCAGTGCCAGGACCCAAGTGATGGAAGGACAGAACTGACTTCTGAGAGTCGCCCTCTGACCTTCCCAAGTGTGCCACGGCAAGAGTTACCCACAGCACTAAATAAATGAAGTCTCTTTCACACACACACACACACACACACACACACACACACACACATGGGTGATATTAGAGGGGATTTAATTTTTATTTTTCTTTGAATTTTCTCTCTTTTGCTCTTCTGTTTTAAGCTTTCTTGAGTTTCAATTGGACTTTTTTTTAATTTGGCAGAAACATGCAAATTAGCAACAATTAATATATTTAGCATATTGACTGGCCATGGCCACACGGTAGTTACCACAGAGAGGAAAGCAGAGAATGCAAATAGTAACTTTTTTAGAGTCAGGGTATTTAATGTAACTATGACTGTTCTAGAATTCACAGCGTGGACCTGATCTCAAGCTCATAGAAATCCCCCTGTCTCTGTTTCCTGAGTGCTGGAATTAAAGGTGTAATAACTCATGTTATACCTATAATTCTGGCAGCTTTCTCCCTTTCTTTCTCTACCGCCCTTCAGTTTTATGAGACAGGGTTTCTCTGTGTAGCCCTGGCTATCCTGGAACTTACTCTATAGACCAGGCTAACCTCAAACTCATAGAGATCTGCCTGTGTCTAACTGGAACTTACTCTATAGACCAGGCTAACCTCAAACTCATAGAGATCTGCCTGTGTCTAGCTCCCAAGTGCTGTTATTAAAGGTGTGCACCACCACCATTCAGCTTGAAAAACTTCCTTCCTTCCTTCCTTCCCTCCCTCCCTTCCCAAGGACAGGGGTCTCAAGCATCTCCCCTCACTCTCTATGCAGCTGAGGATGACCTTGAACCTCTAATCCTCTGGCCTCTCAGGGAGCTGGGATTACAAGTGTGTACCACCACACTTGGTTTATGAGGTACTGTCAAGGAACCCAGGGCTTCCTGCATGCTATGGAAGTACTCTGACAACTGACTGACCTATTTTCCAGCCCTTCTAAGCAATGTCAAAGCAATCTTCATTTTCTGTAATAAATATCTATTACTTTACTAGTCAGTCAAAACAGTGCATTTGCAAAACCTCACAAGAAACAATCTGGGATGCCCAGAGGGGTTCCATGAGACAGAAAATTCAAAGAAAAATCAAATTTAAATGCCCTCTAATATCATCTGTATGAGCGTGTGTGTGTGTGGGGGGGAAACCCTGTCTCAAAATATCAAACAACAAGAATGCATAACCAAAGGAATCTAGGGACGGAGGGAGTGTGGTTCTGTGACAGAGCACTAGCCTATTGTGCAAGGCTTCTCTGTGCAAGGGTTTGATTTCTATTGTTGTAAAATAATAAATCCATAAATTAGCCGGGCAGTGGTAGTGCACGCCTTTAATCCCAGCACTTGGGAGGCAGAGGCAGGCGGATTTCTGAGTTCCAGGCCAGCCTGGTCTACAGAGTGAGTTCCAGGACAGCCAGGGCTACACAGAGAAACCCTGTCTCGAAAAAAATAATAAAAATAAAAATAAAAAAATGCATAAATGTCCAAAGGGAACATGCTAAGTTTGCCCTCTTTTAACATCTACGATGGAAGAGGCTGTTCTTTTAACCGTGTTAGTAAGACCTCACGTGCTAGCACACACCTTCTCACACCGGCTAAACAACAGCAGAGGGGCATGGCGAACACACAGAGAAAGCCTTGAGATGGGAAGGGGACAGACACACAGCGCCCCTGTTCAGCACCACCACCTCACAGCGCTCGCCCCCGCATCAGCTCACGCAGAACACGGCCCCAAACAAGACCCATATCAGTCAGAGGTCTCATTTCTCCACTCTCAAGTTTAAGCAGGAAAGAACCAGGAAGGGGCTGGGGGTGGGGGAGTGATGGAGTAAGGGGGGGGGCACTGGTGAGGAGAGAGACGGCTCAGAGAGAAGCTGGCAGCATTGAGCCTTTAACAAGTAAGAATGCACGGCGACAGAAGCCACTGTGCAAACACGGGGACTGCGTCCAGTGGGCTTGCCACCTGCCGTCAGTGGCCTCTGAGCCACCACAGGAGTAGTCAGTGTGCAGCCCACAGAGGTGAGTGTGCCTTTCTCAGGGCCCAGCCACTTCCTTTTGTTGTGAGTTCAGGACGTGGGCAAGGTCAAATCCAAAAGCAATTCTACAGAATGGAGGCAGCTTTTTACGAGGGTTCGGCCGCCCCTCCCAGATTCCAGCCCCTAGCAGCTCAACCAGTGGGTGCACTGGAGGAGGAAACCAAATTCTTTCTGAGGCAATCCAGGAGACACAAAATACAGTCCCAGCAGCATCAGGACAGACACCAACAAAGCTCTACCCACCAGGGTACCGCTGGGGTGTCTGACAAACGAAACATTCAAAAAGGGGAACATGGTTGGAGAGATGGTTGGCTGGGCAGAGACACCTGCTGCCAAGCTGGTGGTCTGAATTCTACATAGTGAAAGGGAACAAGTCCCTCTGACTTCAAGTGCACATGTACACATGTATACACACACACACACACACACACACACACGCCATACATAAATGTAATCATGCACACACACACACACACACACACACTTATACATATACATAATGTAATCACAGGTGTACAAGCACACATATATAGACATAACAAAAAGGCTTTAAGAGGAGTACTACTAAAAGCTAGTCATAGTATAAGCCTCTATATATAGCCTCAGCACTTAGCAAGTTGAAGCAGAAGGATCTTGAGTTCCATGCTAACCTGGGCTACATAGCAAGGCTCCAACTCAAAACACGATGAGGACGGGAAGGACTGATGGCTGCACACCTGTCACCATGCCAGGCAGGTCCCTGCACACCTGTCACCATGCCAGGCAGGTCCCTGACCTTCACCTCTTTAAACACCCCCCAAAATCAGACTTTCTCCTTTACATAAGAAATCCCTGAAGCCCCAAGAATAAGAAACTGTGGGTCACCGAGCTCCAGCCACGACGGCAGCTGCTCTCCGGCAGGCAGAAGCCAGACTCAGAGCTGGGGAGGCTGTGGGGCCAACTCTCGCTCTATAAAGGACAGCAGACCTGGTACCAGAAGCACCAAACAGCAACAGAGCCCATCTGAGAATCACGAGGAATGGCCCAAGATGACCGGAGCCTGGCTTTCCCTCCCCCCTCCTCTTCTCAGGAGTCTCTGTTGTTCAGGCTGCCTCAGTGTATGGAGTAGGTCTATAGGCTCACATCACCACTCTGCGTTCAGTTTTCAATATTTCCATTTACCCAGTGGACTCATGGAAGCCTCGGACTCCAACACTGCGCCCGGCTCCTAGTCCCACGTCACAGGCAAAGAAGCCCGACAGGGTCTTGCACATCATCTGCTAACTAACCCACTTGTCCTCTGCACCCAGGCTACAGCTCTACAGAGGCCTCTACCTTGATTGAGGTATGTCAAGGTCTCTTCGTGTAGCTTCACCGCTGGAGAGGTGGCGGCACACAGCACATACTGTAGGGGCGGCAAACGGGCCCCATTCTCAGGAGACAGCTGCGGCTCTTCCTGCTTGAAGATGGGCAGAGCCAGCACATCACTGTAAAACACAGGGAGCGGTGGTCAAAACAAAGCCCAGGAACACAGAGCAGTGCTGGGTGAGACAGATGACGGCCATGCTAGCAAGGACAACTTCAGAGGTAGCGACACATGCTGGCCGGCCTAGCTCCCCATCCACAGTGGATGGGGATCCCCTGATCCCAGATCCCAGACACAACCATTACTGTATGATCCTAGCTTCATCCACGGCTCCCATAAGATCTGTTCACCCAAGGCCAGGAAACGTGGAAGTGTAAAGTTGTCTCCTACCTCCCCAAACTTAAGTGACAGTGTATTCTTCCTTCCTTCCTTCCTTTTTTTTTCCTCCTTTCTTTCTGGGGGAGGGATACAGTGCTCAAGGGACTTTACTGGAACTGTGTCTGTGCCAGACAGGTATATTACCACTAAGCCATACCCCTAGGCAAGGTCACCTCATTTCTTTTCTTTTCTTTTTTTTTTTTTTTTTTTTTGGTTTTTTTCGAGACAGGGTTTCTCTATATAGCCCTGGCTGTCCTGGAACTCACTCTGTAGACCAGGCTGGCCTTGAACTCAGAAATCCATCTGCCTCTGCCTTCCGAGTGCTGGGATTATTGCTTTTGTTTTTGAGAAAGGGTTTCTCTGTGTAGCCCTGGATGTCCTGGAACTCACTCTGTAGACCGGGCTGGACCTTGAATTTAGAAATCTGCCTGTCTCTGCCTCCCAAGAACTGGGATTAAAGTCGAGGGCCACCACCGCCCTGCTCAAAAAGGGGATTTTTAACATGTATGTATTTAGTTAGTTATTTGTGTGTGCCCAGGCACATGTGCATGTAAACAAGTGTACACTCAGCTTGTGCACATACATCAGTACCAGGGGACAACTTTGGGGAGCTGCTTCTCTCCTGCCACCATGTGGGTTCCTGGGATTGAATTCGGGTTAACTCAGAAGGCAGCCGCAAGCACCCGTTACCTGGTGAGCCCTATTGCAGGCCCACGGCTCCTACTTTTAAAGCTCATAATGAACTCTCCAGAACACTATGATTTCAGTTTTCTCACCCTAAAGTGGCAAATCTTAAAATATTCAAAGAGCCGTTTCCTTCACCTCTAAATAATGCTCCCTACACCGAAAGACATCAGCCGTGGACTGGGGCTGATTTACAGCCTGCAAAAGCCGAGTGTGGTCAGTGTGCTAGCTGCACATCTCCCCGGAGATGCTGGGGAGACGCGACGGGGTGACCCCGAGGCTCGCTGCTAGGCAGTGTAGTCTGCTTGTCAAGTTCCAGGCCAGGAGGAGCTCCAACCTCAAAACACAAAGCGCATGGTACCTGAGAAACATCATTGAAGACTAGTCGGTGGCCATAGTGGCCCTCGCCTTTAACCCCAGCACTTGGGAGGCAGAAGCAGGCGGATCTCTGTGAGTTCCAGGCCAAGCTGAATGAGCCCAGGACAGCTAGGGCTACATAATGAGACCCTGTCTGGAAAAAAAAAAACAAACAAACCAAACACTCCACACACACGCACATGCACATGTACACACACCATACATACATGTATACTTCAGTCTCCAATCACGCTCTGACAGAGGAACTTGTTTTTAAACTTCTTCAAGAAGGTATCAGTTCACCGGGCGGTGGTGGTGGTGGCGGCGGCGGCAGCGCACACCTGTAATCCCAGCACTTGGGAGGCAGAGGCAGGTGGATTTCTAAATTAGAGGCCAGCCTGGTCTACAGAGTGAGTTCCAGGACAGCCAAGGCTACACAGAGAAACCCTGTCTCGAAAAACCAAAAAACCAAAAAAAAAAAAAAAAAAAAGGTATCAGTTCATGGCCCGGGCTAGCCCTAAACTCCTAGCCTCAAGGAGCTGTCACACCTCAGCTGGGACTTCAGATGAGTGTCCTTGCAAGGAACAATAAAATCCCTGAGGATCAGAATGACCTACAGGCAGGTGAGACTTCCTTAAGGATTCTAAACTACATTGCCACAGAAACGACTACCAAAAGATGCCCTGCCCTATCTTGATGACCCTCCTGGGCCATGAATCAGATCAGCTGACCCCGCTTCACTGCACTGTCACCAGTACGGTGTGTTCCCTGTACAACATCATAAATGAGTGTCCGTGAGATATAACCCAGCACACACCCCAACAGTATCCAACAAATCCGCAGAACGTTTGCTTTTGGGCACACCTGGGAGACATTCCCTGTGTTTTGTTTTGGTTTGGTTTTTTTTCCCTCTGCTATTCCTGTCTGTTGCCCTGAGTAGAGAGAGAGTGTAGGGCTGGCCAGTGTCACCTTTGCCAGAAGCAAATCTTTCCCCTTTTACAGCCTGGGCAGTTAGTAAGGAGCACAGAAAGAAGGACCATCCTGCTCCCCCGAGAATTGCATAATTCTGTGTTTGCCCAGACCATGTAAGTGAATAACCCATGCACTGTTACTTTTAAATTAAAAAAAAAAAAAAAAAAAGAGGGGGTGTGTGTTAAGAGCCATCACTCAGCAGTAACTTGTTTCTGGCCTGGTGTCCTTATTTGCCAAGGAATAAAAGTCACCAGAACATCAAACAGAAAGGAGAGGGAGGGCTTAAAGGCCACCCACTATTTATTGAAATCAGACGGCTTGTAGAATTTCTAGCAGAACAAAAAAAAAAAATGATCATAAAAAAGGAGGGCCGGAAGTTATTAAAAATGGAAGAAGTGTAAGGCCCAGCATGACAAAACAAAACAAAAAAAAAATTAAGATAGAAAATTCTTTAAAAGAAAGGAAGAAAAAATAAAAAGAAAGCAAAGAAAAAAAAAAAAAAGAACCCGGGTCACAAGACTCAAGGAGGTGAAACTACTTGAAGGTAAAAAAACAAAAACAAAAACAACAGCAGCTTCCAACTGGGGAGAGTGGACTGACCCATTGCTTCCTCAAAGCACCCGAAGAAGCAGCGCTGTGTGGTAGCCGCTCAGCCTCCACGTTTGCCTTCCTCCTTTCAAGCTAAGTCAGAGTCTTAAAAGTATCTGGGTGGGTTCACAAACTTCCATCTCAGGCGCAAACACAAAAACCACACCTCCGATCTAAGAGGATGAAGTTTTATGCAACTAGATTTCAAAGACGATTACTTCAGCTCAAGGTCACCTTCAACTTCATTTTTAAGATACGAAGAGATGGATACCCAATGGCCACCTACGACAATCCAAAAATACTGCAGGCAACCCTATAGAGTGTTCTAGTTAGCATATATTTTATTCTGTAGCAACTTTAACAGTGGGCTTTGCATTACCTCAACACCACTGGGGGCTGCAGTCCCACGACCCTAGTTTGATTGCCATTTTCGATGGTTTGGAGTTCTTTTTAAAAACAAAACAAAACAAACAAACTGAAGGTACACCAGCGAAACCTGGTCAACCCTCAGCTTTCTAAGAAGGGGGATGCCTTTCTAGAAGAGTTCTGGACATTCATGAATCAGAAGCCAAGTACAAATAACAAAAAAATCCAAGAAGGGAGACTTGGGGGTTGAAAGGAGCACTTCAGGTTGTGTAGTTAGGGCTGACTGTCCCTGGGATGCCTTCTGGAGCTCACGTCGAACACCCTTTGGGTTAAGTAAGGCACATATAATAAACTGTGGCTAGGATGGAAATAAAGACAGGTTGAAGCTGGTTCTGGCGAGTTCAGAAAAAGAAATGCCTATTAGCCCTCCAGCCAGCTGCACCACCGGGGGAGAGGTGGGTGCAGAATGCCCCGCCCCAGTAGTTGTCTCCGTAGCAAAGTGGGGAGGTGGGGAGGTTCTATTTCCTAAAAGAGGGAGTTCAGAGAACTTTGCAAAATCCCGCCGGACCCTCTTCCCTTCAAGTGCGCTAGGGAAATCTCCACAGAAGACGTTTCTGTTGAGCCCGGGCCTGGGGGCTGTACCAACCTCACCCTGGGCAGGGACGGCCACCCCCCAAAGCCCCAGCCCTCAGGGCTGCGGCGCAGACCGGCTCCCGCTATCCACCTGTGGGCCCAAGGGCCGAGAAGAGCAAAGAGCGGGGCCTGGCTTCCCGGGACACTCCAGCTCCCGATGGATGAGGCAAGTTTATTTCTCCCACTGGAGTGGAGAAGGGAGAGGGAAGGCTACGAGACCCCGCCGGGGACACATCGGGCGGCAGGGAGACCTCGGAGAAGCACCCCGCGGGCACCAGCGCGCCTCTCCCCCCCCCCCCGATTATACCCTAGGGTTCTCCCCGGAGGGCCCTTCCTCTAAGGCCGCACCGGTCAGGTCAGTTAGCGCTCGGACCCCGATCGTAGGCAGGTGTTGCCGCGTCTTACCGCAAGTAGCTGCCAGAGTTGTGCTGGTTGTAGTGTTCGGGCTGCGTGTGCCAGAACAGCATGGCTGAGGCTCCCGCAGCACCGGCCGGGGCGTGGCACCGAGCTGGACGCGGCGACCCTGGCCGCCGTCCACCCTAAAGTAGCACTCGAACCCGGGTGGGCTGCGGCCGGCGCCTTTTATAGGCCGCCGGGTGGGCGTGGCCTTGGGGGAGTGGTTATTGCGGGCCCGCCCCCACGGCTTGCACGGCGGGAGGGCGACGCTGAGACGCACCGGCCTGAGCTGTGCCTTTCTAGGAGCTAGCACTTGTTTGGCCACTGACCCTGGGGACACAGCCACAGTCGCTGTGGCCTACTGGCCTCAGCTTCCACGAGGAGCCCAAGGCCAAGGCTCAAGGCCCGATTGTGTCCAGGGGCACCTAAGCACTCCCCTTAACGTTTATGTTTTCCCTTGCTCTTAACACTGACCTTATAGCCTCTCCCCCCGCCCCTAGTGTTGCTTTTACTTGTCTTTACTCCATGACTAGCTCACCTAGCGTACCATACATAAAGTTGCCTAGCATACACAAAGCCCTAGGCTCTAAGCCTAGGTGTGGTGGAACAGGTCTCTAATTGCAGCATTGGTAAAGGCAGGGAGATCAAAAGTTCAAGGTCATCTTCTGCTGCACAGTAAGTTACAGAAACACAGGAGACCTTTGTATAAAATAAAATAATAAAAATAAAATAAACTTAAAAGAGATGCCTGGGCCTCTTCCTCAGAGCCCAGAATTGGTCCTTAGTCTGAGTTAGGATGTATCTAGGAAGCATCTAAAAAGAAAGTTTCAGACAGATAGATACCACAGGCTTATGACAACCCTGCTTTGACAAACTGGGCTTGTGTGACATACAGAAGAGTTTAGGAGATGGGGTGAAGTGTCCAGGTGTCGGAAACACAGGGGGCAAGGTTCTCTGTCCATTCCTTCACTAGGGTTGTTTTTAAGTCTGTGTGTGTGTGTGTGTGTGTGTGTGTGTGTGAGAGAGAGAGAGAGAGAGAGAGAGAGAGAGAGAGAGAGAGAGAGAGAGACTGTGCCTTGGTGTGTGTGGAGTGTAAACAACTTGCAGGAGTCGTTTCTTCTACCATGGGAGTCTGGGTCTGCAACTCAGCAAGGGCCTGTGCCGATGTGCCTGCCACCTTTCTGCCCCTTCAAGATGTTGAATGTTGTTTAAAATCGCCTTTCGGAAAGGTGAGCCTGGCTGCGTGTGAACAGCAGGCCACGGGCAGATGGGCAGGCACATAGTTCCTACAGGCGAACCCACAGGGTGATGTCTCAGGACCTCCGAAGGCACACATCCTGCTTATGGGCAGCAGCTGAGTGGGTCTGTAGAGACGCCCCAGGCCTGCAAACTCAGGCACACTCCTTCCCGTGCTCGCTCTGCGCTCTCCCCAGCCGCAGGGCGCTGCTCTGGGAGAAATCCCTGTGACAGCTCGGCTGCCTCTCCAGGGCCCACCCCCCGCTGCTTCGGATGCTCCTGGAGGTCATAAAAGTCTCAGGGGCTGGGCAACATTCCTGTAGCGATCACACCCAACTCTGTGGATGTGTGACAACGCGAAGGCCACTTTAGTCCCAGAGTTCCCGAACCGGAAAGTGATGGCCTCTCCCCTTCCCAGCTCTCCCAGATCCTGATACTAAAGAATTCTGTAATCAGCATCCTGAGCATCCTGAACATCCCAAGCATCCTGAGCACCGAGTGCTCCCTTAGGGACAGAACAGGGACACGCTTTCAAGAGGAGAGCCGGGCTGGAGAGATGGCTCAGTGGTTAAGAGCACCGACTGCTCTTTGGAAGGTCCTGAGTTCAAATCCCAGCAACCACATGGTGACTCACAACCATTTGTAATGAGATCTGACTCCCTCTTCTGGAGTGTCTGAGACAGCTACAGTACTTCCATATCATAAATAAATAAATAAATCATCTTTAAAAAAAAAAAAAAAAAAAGAGGAGAGCCCCCTAGGAAGGTGCCAATGAACGAGTGGCTCCTTCGTTCCAGCAGCAAGGACCGTGGGCAAGCAGAAGACGACAGAGGGAAGTGTCATCGAGGAAGCAAAAACTAGGATGGGAGCCACATGTGTGCGTGTGCGTGTGCGTGTGCGTGTGCGTGTGCGTGTGTGTGTGTGTGTGTGTGTGTGTGTGTGTGTTTTGGAGACAGGGACTTGAGGGACTTGGAAGGTCTCCAGGGTGTGGGTGGGTGGCAGCGAAACTAACCAGCCTAGCCGAGGTGAATGTAGAAAACAGCCCCAGGCACACATCCAGTGCTGTAGCGCTTGGAGAAAGACGATGTACATGTAGATGTAGATGTAGAAAACGCCCCCAGGCACACATCCATCGATGTAGCGCTCGGAGAAAGACTACTCAGACTCAGCTGCTGAGCTATCAGGTGTGACCTGTGTGGGGGTTAATTTACCCTAGGTTGGTTGCACTAAGTTTCTGCATTGGCTCTCACCCCTTCCAACCAGGTTCCTTTAAGTCCTATCACTGTCTGGAGAGATGGCTCAGTGGTTAAGAGCACCGACTGCTCTTCCGAAGGTCCTGAGTTCAAATCCATCTGTCATGGGATCTGACGCCTCTTCTGGTGTCTGAAGACAGCTGCACTGTACTCACATATCATAAATAAATAAATCTTAAAAAAAAAAAAAGGTAGCCGGGCGTGGTGGTGCACGCCTTTAATCCCAGCACTTGGGAGGCAGAGGCAGGCGGATTTCTGAGTTCGAGGCCAGCCTGGTCTACCGAGTGAGTTCCAGGACAGCCGGAGCTACACAGAGAAACCCTGTCTCGAAAAACCAAAAAAAAAAAAAAAAAAAAAAAAAAAAAAAAAAAAAGGTTTATCACAGACATAATGCTAGGCAAGACTCAGCCAGATTCACATGCGTTGGGTACCACAAAAACCCTCCCTCTGTCGCAGCCCTAAAATTTAGGTTGGATAAATAAATATGTTGGAAAGGAACTGCTTTCAGGCATCCCAGCCCCTGAGGGCTCCAGCAAACCCAAAGACAGTGGAAACACCCTCGGAGCGGAGGTGGGAATCAGAATCCGGACCTAAGAACCTAAAACTAGGAATAATAAGATTGACTTTCTGGGTTGGTACAAGCTTCGGGGAAAGAGGAATGTGAATTCTTTTGTCCAAGTAAGTGGCAGGTGACCACAAAACTTCTCTCTCCGGAGGGTAAAGGCGGCCTTTTGATTCCTGCTGGGAGGATAATGACGAATTTGAGCTTCTGACTTCTTGGTCTTTGGGGAAACAATTAATCTAGTAGAGAAGACAGATATGCAGATGAACAAACCTCTTTCGGATCTCTGTTTTGTAAATGTCTGTGATTTGCAAAGACGGGAATATAGGAATCCCTATAGGAATATAGGGAATTTATTGGGGGGGGGGGACTTGCTGGGACTCAATTCTCTCCCTCCAACAAGTGAGTTTCAGGGAATCTAGCCCAGATGGTCAGGCTTGGAGACCGGCACTCTTATCTACTGAGCCATCTCACCAGCCCAAGGGCTGGAATTTTCTTGACACATTCTCCCACCTAAGAGCCTGGGGTTCTGGAAGTGGACACCACAGCTGGGATTTAGGTCTAGCCTATACACCCAGGTCCCTGTCATTTGATGACCACAGTCCCAGAGTTCTTTTCTTCACCTGATACTGGGGGAAAAAAAAAACAACAACAACAAAAAAGCAACTTGATCAACATATATGTCTGCCCCGAGAATCAACCTGAGGATCCCTCAAGAACAAAAATAAGCCCCCCATTCCTGCAGAGTACCCAGGAGTCCCCCATTCTATCAGTTCCACAAGGGGCTCCCAGTTTTGGAGGTCCCCATGACCCTGAAGCCTGCACTCTGAGAACAAGACTTGAATGGGCAAATAGGAAGTCATGGCGGCCTGGGGAGAGGCCTGGGGGAAGACTGTGGGAGCATTTTTAGGGAATTATCAGGAGCACAGCGGCCAGCAGCTGCAGGAAAGTAGAGGGAGCTGTGCACAGGAGCCCAGTTAAGCTCTGATGCCTCAGTGGACAGACGCCTTGGGGACTCCAGAATCCAGAAGGCAGCAGGGTACCAAGTGCCCTGTCCTGGACCAGACACATGGGCTGGGCATGTTAGCACCTGTCATGCTCTCCGAACTCAAAGCCATCACTACAGCCACGCTGATGAAGCCTCTCAGAGCTGTCTCGGAGGATCTTCCGGGTAAAGGCGCATGTGGGAAGCAGAGCGAGCTTTGCCAGTGACGCCTCTTGGCTGTGCCCCTCTAATCCCCTGTCCAGTTACTTGAGCAGTTGTAGTAGCGGCCGGGCAGCTCCTCGTGAGCTGGCGACACTTACTTTCTGTTGCAAGCAATGGAAAGCCAAAGTAAGGGCAGGCAAGATGGTTATGGTTCGGCAGACAAAGGTGTTTGCTACTAAGCCTGATGTATTGAGTTCTATTGCTGGGACCCCCATGGCAGGAAGAGGAAACTGACTCATGCAACAAATGCTGATTGGAGCATGTGTGTGTGTGTGTGTGTGTGTGTGTGTGTGTGTGTGTGCACATCATGTCAATAGTGCACCCACACATATACACACACAAACGCACAATAAATAATAAAATGTCATAAAAATGTAAGGGACGGGGCACACCGGTACAGTTGGTAGGGAACTTGCGGAGCATGCGCAAAGCCTTCAGAACTCTGTGAAACCAACCCCAGGGGAGCGTGGCTGTAATCACAGTACCCTGGAGATGAAGGCGGGAGAATCAGAATTTCAAGGACATCCTCCGAGAGTTTGAGGCCATTCCGAAATACAAGAGACATTCCCTCAAAAAGAAAAAGAAAACCAGTTTAAATGACAGAGAAAGGCGTCCCTGCATCAAGTTTTAGAAGTCAATAGTCAAAACCGCATACCGTAGTACCCTCTGCACAAAGGGCCACTGACCACTTGAAGTATTGCTCATCTGAACGAGAGGTTCTGGGAGTGTGAAGTAGACACTAACGTCCAGGACCTGTGTGAACAAACAGGCTACGGCTCACTTGTCCTGTGTGAGTTTAGAATGCACAAGGCCCTAAGTCCATCCCCAGCCTGACAAAAAACAAAAACAAAACAAAAATCTGTGCCATAACCTCTTAATGACTCATATCCAAATAAGACATAATTGCTTTTGGAAACAGGGTCTCGAGTGGCCTAGGCTTTTTTTTTTTTTTTAAATTTATTGTATGTAAGTACACTGTAGCTGTCTTCAGACACTCCAGAAGAGGGCGTCAGATCTCATTACGGATTGGTCGTGAGCCACCATGTAGTTGTGGGATTTGAACTCAGGACCTTCGGAAGAGCAGTCAGTGCTCTCAACCGCTGAACCATCTCTCCAGTTCCTAGCCTAGGACTGAGTAGCCAAGGATCATCTTGAGCTTCTGATCCTCCTGCCTCCACCTCTCAGTGGAGCAGACAGCTGAGCTGCCACCACTAGACACATATGGGCTGCACGCATACTCGGGCGGTACTCTCCCAGCATCAGCAGCCCCGGAGCCCCTCGTTGTGACAGGGCCGCCAAGTCCCCTTGAACAGACAGTTGTGGGTGGGGTTGGCCACTTGCACTTTGGCTCGGTGCTTTCCTGCCAGGGCCAGACAAGCAGCCTGTCATCGGCCTTACCCCTCCTTTTGCAAACGTCCCTAGTTACAAGTGCCAACCTGAGGCGGGCCACGAGGAGCATCCCTTCCTTGGGGACAGGAAGCAGAGGGAGGGAAGTTTGAGGAGGCTGCAGCGACTCCCTCCCCGGGTCGCAGGAGGGAAGGCACGAGCTTCCTTTGCTTGTGGGGTATCACTGTCACACATCATGGGCGGGAGATCGCAAGCGCAGGCTCGGCAGCTTGTCCAGTCCTGTGAGGCTTGAGGGCAGTACAGCCATACCTGGGCTGCTGAAGTCTGCCTCGAGAAGCTAGGCCCTGACTGTTGCTCCCAGATGGAAAGAGAAACTAGAAATGAGTTGGAAGATGTTGGCAACAGGGACTCCCCAGTTCACAAGCCAAGCCAAGGCACGTCCCACTGATAATCTTATTTTATTTTTTCTTTTTTAAAAAGATTTATTTATTTTATGTATATGAGTACACTGTAGCTGTCTTCAGACACCCAGAAGAGGGCATCAGATCCCATTACAGATGGCTGTGAGCCATCATGTGGTGGCTGGGATTTGAACTCAGGGCCTCTGGAAGAGCAGTCAGTGCTCTTAACCACTGAGCCATCTCTCCAGCCCGACAGTCTAATTTTCAATCACGTGTGTGTCTGTACGGTTACAGCATGCGAGTGCAGGGGCCAGCCGAGGGCGTCAGATCCCCTGAACTGTGATGTTGCTGTTTGTGAACTACTTATGTGGGTGCTGGGGATTGAACTCAAGTCCACTGCAAGAGCAGCAAGAGTTTTTGCTGGTGAGCCATCTCTTCAGACATCTCTCATATGTTCTGAGCCACAGATAAGCTGAGGACCCTGGGTCTTCCAGGGAACCACAGTTCTCCTCTGTTCTTTGTGAGTTTTGGAAATTAACTGTGGCCCATTGGATAGCCTCTGCCCTGCCCACCGTGACTTTGAATCCCAGAAGAACAAAACACCCTGGTCAGGGACCAGTTCTCTCCCACACTGTTCAGAAGTGTCATGGGGGCCGGGCGTGGTGGCACACGTCTGTAATCCCAGCACTTGGGAGGCAGATGCAGGCGGATTTCTGAGTTCGAGGCCAGCCTGGTCTACAGAGTGAGTTCCAGGACAGCCAGGACTACGCAGAGAAACCCTGTCTCGAAAATCAAAAAACAAAACAAAACAAAAAGCGTCATGGGGAGTGCCTGATACGATGGCTAATATTGCTGCTGAACTTGACAGGACCTAGAAGCCCCCAGGACACAGAAGACTGGCACCTGCGTGAGGGAGTTTCTGGGTTGGTTGAACTGAGGTGGGAGGTGCTCCCTAGCTGTGGGCGGTGCTTTTCTGTCGGCCAATCACCACTGTCTTGCTGAAAGAGAGCTGAGTACCAGCCAATCGCTGCTTCCTGATTTCCCGAGGGAGGGACACAATGTCCAGGAGCGATCTCAAGTTCCTGCCACCATGCCTTCACCATCATTGACTGTGTCACCTCAAACTGTGAGTCTCCCTCCCTCTCTTCTTTCCTTCTCCCATTTTCCTCCTTCCTTCCTTCCTTCCTTCCTTCCTTCCTTCCTTCCTTCCTTCCTTCCTTCCTTCCTTCCTTCCCTCCCATCTCCCCACCTTCTCTCTCTTCCTCCCTCCCTCCTTCCCTCCCTCCCTCCCTCCCTCCCTCCCTCCCTCCCTCCCTCTCTCCCTCTCTTCCTTCCCCCTCTCTTTTGCCTTCACTCCTTCCTCTGATTACTTTTGCCAGGTATTTTGTCCCAACAATGAGGAAAGTAAGCAACCAGACTCTGTAGCTGCCCGTGCTTGCACCACACAGTCCAGTGGCTCCAAGATGCCCTCGTTCGAAAGCTATGCCACTCTGTATGAACCAGCACGAGAAAACACTGCAATCATGGTCTCAGGTCGCAGGAGGATGGCAAGTTCAGCACCAGCCTGGATACAAAAATACCTTGTCATGGAAAGAAAAAGCGAGGGGAAGAGAGACAGAGAGCCACGGAGACATCTCCTATTAGTTGTGCATCTCCTCTCCCAGCCCCGCCGTGGATTCTCACCTAGCCCAGGCTGAGCTCAAACTGTCCTTGAACTCTCCTACATAGCCAGCAAAGACTTTGAACTTTGGCTCCTCAGGCCTCCATGTCCTGCGTGCGTGCTGAGATTATGGGTGTGCACTACCACATTCAGTGCTGGGAACATAACCCAGGACTTAGTACAGGCTAAGCCAGTACTCTTACCTGCTGTTCATATTGAACGACGTCATTGTTGGGCTACAGGGATGGTCCAGGAGTTAAGGGAGTGCGTGTCAGAGGGCACAAATAAAAGCAGGTTTTAAAAAGATGTTTTTGTTTTTTTAGCTTTGCTTTTTTGAGACAGGGTTTCTGTGTGTGGCCCTGGCTGTCCTGGAACTTGATCTGTAGCCCTTGCTGGCCTTGAATTGAAGGTCCACCTGTCTCTGCCTCCCAAGTTCTGGGATAAGAGATAGCCCCTCTATTTACTGTTGCATAGTCCTTATTGTGCACATATTCCCAGAGCTCCCGTGTCGTCTCCGCCCTTCCCGCTCCTGTCTGTCTCAGGCAGTCTGTCTAGTGCAGTCTGTGCACATGGCTAGTTTTGCAAACTGGGCGAAGAGCACGGGACGAGCCAAGCATGGCGGCTCACTCTTGTAATCCTAGGAAGCTGAGGCACAGATGTCACTGTGTGGTCGGCCTAGCCTAGGCTACAGAGCCAGACCCTGTTTCTCAGCAAAGAAAAAAAAAAAAAAAAAGAGGGGGTGGGCCTGGAGAGATGGCTAAGCGGTTAAGACTGCTCTTCCGAAGGCCCTGAGTTCAAATCCCAGCAACCACAGGGTGGCTCACAACCATCTGTAACAAGATCTGATGCCCTCTTCTGGAGTGTCTGAGGAAAGCTAGAGTGTACTCACATAGAATAAATAAATGAATCTTGAGAGAGAGAGAGAGAGAGAGAGAGAGAGAGAGAGAGAGGGAGAAATAGGAAGAGAAGAGACCCAGACATGATGGCACACTCCTGTGATCCCAGCACTTCCAAGATGGAGGCATCAGAAATCTAAGGCTAACTATGGCTACATACTGAGTTGCATGGGTAACTAAGACACCACACACACACACACACACACACACACACACACACACACCTCCAAAATGAAAAAAAGCCCATGAGGTAAAGTGAGCAGTTAATACAGAGACTCATCATTGGCCACAGTGCTAAGAACAAATGACAGTTAAGTGTTCGGCCATCACTGAGACATCTGTGTCAACATCCTCTTCTAGCCTCAGAGAACATGATGGAGGGTTTTTGTTTGTTTGTTGGTTTGTTTGTTTTTGTTTTTGTTTTGTTTTGTTGGTTTTTTCAAGACAGGGTTTCTCTGTGTAGCCCTGGCTGTCCTGGAACTCACTCTGTAGACCAGGCTGGCCTCGAACTCAGAAATCTGCCTGTCTCTGCCTCCCAAGTGCTGGGATTAAAGGCGTGTGCCACCACGCCCGGCGTAAGTAGAATACTTTAAATGAGGCTTAATGAGCCCTCCTACCAGGAATAGGGAAGACTGTTGCTGTGAATGAGTTGAACTGTGCAGACCTGGCCCAAGAGGTTTCAGTGGAAAACTTAAGTGTGTAGTCTAGAGGCTGCCTTTGTGGTATTTTGGAGAAGAACATGGCTGCTTTTTGCCCTGCTCTGTAGAGTCTGCCTGAGCCTAAGGTGAAGAGACTCAGATTAATTGCACTGACGAGGGAAGTCTCAGAACCGCCCGTCATAGACTTTGTTCTTTTTGCGCGCGCGCGCACACACACACACACACACACACACACACACACACATTTAATCCCAAGAGACAAGCATACAGATCTCTGAGTTCAAGGTCAATCTTCAGAGCAGGATCCAGGATTCAGTAAAGGAGTTGGAAAACAAGAAGCTAGTGATAATGTAATAGAACGAGGGGGCCAGACTCCAGCTCCTGCAAGCAGAGAACTTGGGAGCTTCTGCTGCCAAAGCCATGTGGCGCTGGCTTTATAGTCAAGAGGAGAAGACTCCTGGGACAATTGATGATGGTGAGCTGGAGCTAAGGAATCAGCGGTGATTAAGAAGAGACCAGCACCGCTACATGAAATCTTCTGGGAAGTATTTTCTGAGAGTACAAAGAAGCTGTGTTCCGCCGGTGGTGGCGCATGCATTTAATCCCAGCACTTGGGAGGCAGAGGCAGGAGGATTTCTGAGTTCAAGGCCAGCCTGGTCTACAGAGTGAGTTCTAGGAGCCAGGGCTACACAGAGAAACCCTGTCTCGAAAGAGGAAAAAAACAAACAAACAAACAAAAAACCCCCAGGGATATCCAAGGTTGTACCTCATGCTGGAGCTGTACTTGGTAATGTTGTAAGTTACCGCCCAGGCGGTAGGATACTGGTTTTGAAGGCATGAAGGGGTCATGAAGGACCCCTGAGACCGTTGCTGAAGGTGCAGCCTCAGTTGCAGTTGACGGCCCAGGACTGAAGGGGTCATGCAAAGGAGCTGAGGCTTGGCACCATGAAGAGAGCCTGTGAGACACGATTGGAGAAGCCTAGTTGCAGCAGAAGACCCCAGTGTATTGGAGATGCCCGTGCCATGGGATGATCACCAAGAACAGCAGCAGCAGTGGAGTGGATCAACCTGAGCTCAGGGTGCTACAGAGGGCAGAGCTGGAGAAGTGACGCCAGCTCTTTGGAGGAGCCCAGAAGATCCCAGACATCCCAAGATGTTTGAGATACCAGAGTCATGGGCTATCTGCTGAGGAAAGCTGCTAACAGGGAATGGAACTGGCCCAGGAGAAAGAAGTCAGTTGCAGTCAACAAAGATGAAAACGGAGTTGGTGATCTGAAGACTGCTTTGACATCAGACATGGAGATGCAGAGTTTGGAGTTTTCCCAGCTGGTTTCCTGTCTTGCTTTGGGTATTACGGTTAAGTGATTGGATGAATCTCAGAAGAGACCCTGAACTTTGGACTTTTAACATTGTTGAGACTGCTATAGACTATGGGGACTCAGGAAGTTGGACTAAATGTATTTTTCATTATGCTATATTTAGGTATGGCCCCCACAGACTCATATGTTTTTTTGTTTTTTGTTTTTTGGTTTTTTTTTTTGGTTTTTTTTTTGTTTTGTTTTGTTTTGTTTTTCGAGACAGGGTTTCTCTGTGTAGCCCTGGCTGTCCTGGAACTCACTCTGTAGATCAGGCTGGCCTCGAACTCAGAAATCCGCCTGCCTCTGCCTCCCAAGTTCTGGGATTACAGGCATGCGCCACCGTGCCCGGCTCGACTCATATGTTTGAACACATCCTTGGGGACCAAGGAGTGGAATGTGATGGTTTGTATATGCTTGGGCCAGGGAGTGGTAATATTAGGAGGTGTGGCCTTGTTGGAGTAGGTGTGTCACTGTGGGTGTGAGCTTAAGACCCTCACCCTAGCTGCCTGGAAGTGAGTCTTCTACCAGCAGCCTTCAGGTGAAGATGTAGAACTCTCAGCTCCTCCTGTACCATGCCTGCCTGGACGCTGCCATGTTCCTGCTTTGATGTTAATGTTAATGGACTGACCCTCTGAACCTGTAAGCCAGCCTCAATTACATGTTGTTCTTAAGAGAGTTGCCTTGGTTGTGGTGTCTGTTCACAGCAATAAAACCCTAAGTCAGTGTATATTTGTGTGTCATGGCGTACACATGTGGAAGCCTGGGGACAGTTAGCAGGAGATGGCTCTCTTCTCTCGCTTGTGGGTTCCAGGGGTAGAACTCAGGTGATGATCTTAAGCTTGGCAGCAAGAGCCCTTGCCCACTGGCCTGACTTCCTGCATCTGAATCCCAGCTCTGTTTCTTACTAGCCATGTGACCCCAAGTAAGCTACTTAAGTTTGCTGTGCCTGCCGGGCGGTGGTGGCGCACGCCTGTAATCCCAGCACTTGGGAGGCAGAGGCAGGTGGATTTCTGAGTTCGAGGCCAGCCTTGTCTACCGAGTGGGTTCCAGGACAGCCAGGACTACACAGAGAAACCCTGTCTCAAAAAAAAAAAAAAAAAAAAAAAGTTTGCTGTGCCTGCTTCCAGTCCATGAAATAGGAGTCGTCAGAGCTCTTACATCAGAGCTGGTTGCAGGTAGCTCACTGGAACAGAGCCTGGCAGATCGTAAGCCCTGATGACTCAGACTGCAGCCAGAGGTGTCCAGGGAACGGTAAATCAACAGACACTGACCAGGTCTGGCATCGGACATGCCTCGGGAGGATGTTGACGAGGCTGAGTCTGAACCAGCTGCCCTCTTGCTGCACCGCTCTCTGACTGAACCCTCTGGAACTCAGACCTTGGTAGGACATGGAGGGAGGCTGGGACATCCAGGGACATCCAGGAAGGGCCTGAGGAGGAGCCCACTTCTGGGAGCATGGCCTGGCAGAAGGACCCACAGATGAGGTGGACATGGAGTGGATGCATTTCAATGACTATCAATGCGTAATCCGGGGTTAGGTGGCCATTCACACGACCTTTGTCCGCTCTTGCCTGGAATCTCTAAAGTGTGAGTTAATAAATACAGGAGGATTCAGAGAGGTCAGGGAGGTTTGGACTAAGCTAACAGGGAAGACTATTCCTGAGCAGAAAGCTTTGTGCTCAACATGCCAGGACACTTCTGCCTGGGCTCCCCTCTAACACGCTACCTTAAATTTTTTTTTAATATGTGTATGTATGTGTTGGTACATGGGTATATCCATGGATGTGCACATGGATGTGAAGGCCAGAAGATAACCTAAGGTGGCGTTCTTCAGGAATGATACTCACCTTATTTTTGTGACAGGGTTTCTCTTTGGTCTAGAGCAAATACACTGGGTGGGACTGGCTGGCCGGCAAGCCCGAGATCCTCCTGTGCCTCCCTTCCCAGCGTTGGAATTCAAGGGTGTGCCACCATACTCCACCTTTCACATGGCTTCTGGGCATTGAACTTGGTGATGCCGGCTGAACTATCTCCTCAGCTTCTTCTATTTCACGTTCAGTGGTCTTCCTGATGATGTTGTTAGTTGTTGCCATAGTTAGTTATTATACGAGGCAAGGTGTTTCTCAGGCTGTTTTCTGAAGCCCAGTGGCATTCTAGATTCTGGACCTTAGGATGCTCATGAAGGTTCACTGAGCCTGCATCTCAGCATCACCTAGGCACTTGCTAGGAATCCATTCTCAGGCTCACCACTGCTCAAAGCGGATGGCGCTTCCCCTGGTTCTGATGTCTGTATGCAAGGACCCAAATGCCTCAGTAACTGCAGGGAAGGTCACTGGCCTAATGAGGCTTGAAGGAAGGAGCTTGGCGGGTAGGGAGGACCCAAGGGCTGACCCTGGCCCCATCTGTCACTCTCTAGCTGGGGTCTTTCCTGTCCCTCAGTTCCCTCATCTGGAACTGAAACAGGATAGCAGCTCTATTATCTGTAGATCTGTAGTAAGACATCTTTTTTTTTTTTTTTTTTTTTTTTTTTTTTTTTTTCCGAGACAGGGTTTCACCGTGTAGTCCTGGCTGTCCTGGAACTCACTCTGTAGACCAGGCTGGCCTCGAACTCAGAAATCCGCCTGCCTCTGCCTCCCAAGTGCTGGGATTAAAGGCGTGCGCCACCACGCCCGGCTCTGTAGTAAGACATCTTGATGCAAGAGCCTGATAGTCTTAGTTCAGACTGAGCTCCTGGAATCCAAGAAACAAGCCAATGTGTGTGTCTGTGATCCCAGCGGTCCTGTGGCAAGATGAGTGCCGGAGACAAAATAATTGGCTGGACGTTTGCTTTGCTTAAGGTTGTTTTTAAGATTGTGTGTGTGTGTGTGTGTGTGTGTGTGTGTGTGTGTGTGAAGATCAGATGATAACTTTTGAGAGTCAGTACTCGCCTTCCACCCTGTGGGGTCCCAGGCATCTTGGCATGACCATTTGTTGGCTGAATCTCATCGGCCCTAATTAAAATATTTTTAAAAAAAAAGCCTCCAATACCTCAGAAAGGATGCTGAGTGCTCAGTCACCCTCGCTGAAAATATAACAGTGTCATAAGCAGGAAGGGACTTCAAACCAGAGAATCACACCATGAGACCCTCAGCAGGTTCAGGGGGTTCAGACCCCTCCTCTTGCTTCCTTCAAAGCCAGGTGGAAAGCTAGGAGTTCCAAGCCCCCAGAGGGCACGGACAGTAGGAGGCTCCATCCACGATCCTGGTCTGATGTCCCCCCCAGAGCACTGCCTGTCTCCTGGAAAAGGGGGAGCAATGGTCCCAGGCTTAGAGAACCAGAGTGCATCTTCCCTCTCTCAAGGTTTTCCATACTTATGACGAATGGAACCCAAGTATGTGGGGAGGGGTGCAGGTGACATCACCAGCCTGTGCACTCTACTCCATGGAGGAAGCAGAGCAGGTGACCAGTGGCCAAGAGTTGCTTGACATCACCGCTACATTCAGGCCACGCGGCTGCCCGTGTCCAGCAGCCAGGGCCAGGCCCTACCTTAGGCTCAAGGGCTACAGAGAAGAGAGTATGGATAGTGCTCGCCTGTATCGAGTCTGGGCCAGTCTTGGAGCCAGGGTCAAGGTTTCCTCCCTGCTGCTCTTCTAGAAAAGTGTTCTTGTTGCTTGCCTGAGAAAACGGCATCCAGACAAGCAGGGTACTTGCTCATGCAGCTGTCCCGAACGGTTGGGGCTCACAGCTGCTACCTGATGGAGGGGGGTCTCCTGGATAGTTGGACCGCTTTTCCTCTTGAGACAGAGTCTATGAGTTCTGGCTGTTCTGATGCTTGTTACGTAGACCAGGCTCTATGTATGTATATATGTATGTTATGTATTTATGGAGAAAGGGTTTGGTCTAGCTAGCATAGAACTTGTTATATAGACCAAGCTGGTTGGTTGGTCTTGAGCTCAGAGATCCATCCCCCCAACCTCCGGTCCCCCAAAGTGCTTGAATCAAAGGCACGTACTATCATGCCACGTCTCTTTTTTTTTTTTTTTTTTTTTTTTGACACAGAGCCCTTGCTCTCCTGGACCTACATGGCTCAAGATGGCCTTGAACCTTCCAGATTAAGGCATGTCTGGCCCTTTTTTCTCAATACATTATTATATTATTATTATTAGTGTGTGTGTATGTGGGGAGGGGATCCTGGAGAATTATGGCACTTCTATGTAGGCTAGAGGATAGCTCGATGGAATCAGTGCTACATGGATGTAAATTCTGGGGATCAAACAGGCTGTCAAGACTGCAAAGCAAGTGCCATTACTGTCTGGGTCACTTGTCCGTCTCAGGTTTGAGCCTTTACTATCACGAAGCAGCGAGCTCTGTCTCTGTAAACACAACAGGACAGTGACCATCTGACAAGACCCTGCAGGGCATCTGAGGGTTCTTATAGCACCACACACACAAAACTGCATTGTCTCATATTCTAGGAAAAACTCAAAAGGTCAGCTTTTTTTTTTAATTTTCTTTTTTAGCAAATCCTAGCACATTATTAACAACAACAAAAAAATCTGTACATTTGCCATGATACACTTGGGAGGTGAAACAAATAAGATATAAATACAGATATGGATGTAACATGAAAAAGCCTCAAAAAAACCCAAAACAAACAACACCCAATCTGGGGGCGCAGGGACCATGCGTGTGAACTATCTTGGTGGCCGATTGTTTTCAGAGCATCTCTCTTCCAAATATGGTTAGCAGTGTCCTGGTTGGGGGTCTATAAAGTTCTAATTTACTGTCTTTTAAGGTGAGTTTCCGTAAGGGAGGCAGAGAAAGGAACAGAAGATGTAGGAGACAAACCTGTTGCGTTACCTGCACAGGTGTTGAAAAGCTAGTGGTGAGCCATAGGTAAGGCGAACCCAGGCCGTCTGTGGGCGCCAGGTCCGCACAGCACGGGAGTGCGTGCGCCTGGAGAGCCTGTCCAGCATGGGGGGTGGGGGGCAGCTTGCCAGGAAGCAGAAAGTCCGATGAGCGGTCCCCCAGGGTAGGGGGAGTTCAAGGCCCTGGATAGTCAGGTAGATGGGGAGGCAAACACAGTTCTGGGTGCTGTGCAGAGTCCTTCAGAGTCTAGGTGCTTTGCAGAGTCCTTTGGGGAGGTGGAGGCGAGGCGAGGCAGCTGTAGCTGTCAGGGTTCAGAGGGCGGCTGTGAGCAGTCGCCTCCATGAGGTGGTGGCGGCATGCGCGTCTCCTCAGCATTGCGGGCAGCAGTCTTCAGAAATGATTGTGTTCTCTCTACTCAGATCGAAGGCGGGCACGTGACATTCGGGGCTAGCCCTTTGTGTGTACTGTGAGGATACCAGGCACTGTTCCGGAACTGCTCGGTTACAGAGGGGCAGAGGATGCCAGAGCAGGGCCTTTCTAACTGTGTTAGGCATGGGAATTCTCCTAAGTAACCTGGCCGGGTTGCACGTGTCTACAACTCTGAGGGACCCTAGTGGAGGGCGAGAAGGATTCTCATTAATGAACTCTTGACAGACAGGAGTTTTTGTTCTTAACTGAAGGTCTGGTCCTGCTATGTTCTGAGCCCAAGTCAGTCCATAACAGCAAATCCCTTAAAATGCACCCCAGTTCTCCGAACAGTAGCAGTGGGACAGTTAGATGTGTGGGCCACTACACACACATACACACACACACACACACACACACACACACACACACACACACACGACCTTCATTTTCAGTGTCTTTCCCAACCTCCCTATCTCTTTTTGATTGCTTTTCCAGACAGGGTCTCACTAGGAAGCCCTGGCTGTCCTCAAACTCGCAGAGATCCGCCTGCCTCTGTCTGCTGAGTGCTGGGATTAAAGGCATGAGCCACCATGCCTGACTCTATCATTTGGAGGGTCAGAGCAGAGTGCTGGAGAACTGGCCAGCCCAACCTCTGCTTTCAGCCCTGGTAGCTACAGTGGGCTCTGCACTAGGAGAGCACATGCTTTGCCAAAATTAACACCGCAAACAGGCTTTTGCTGGGCACATGGCCCATATCTATAACCCCAGCACATGAGAGGCTGAGGCAGGAGGATGCCTAGGAAAGTTTGCATGATTGCATCAGGAATTGTCATCTGGCTTAAGAATTTTATCTAAAATCTATTTAGCCAGACTCTACCTTAGTTTCTTCAAGGTTTGGCCAGTGCGTCCCTGGACACGTGATAAAAGTCTGGTTCCAATCTTGGCGTTTTACAGTCACCTTTTCTTTAATGCAACCATGAAAACTTTGGTGGCATTACTGATTCTATTCCCAAGGCAGAGAAGTTGGCTCCCTCTGCACGAGAGGCCAACCCCTCATGTCTGTTGTGAGGCCAGCTCCAGGTTGTTGTGTCCTTTTCTTGCCCAGACTGCAGTTCCACTTTGAGAGTCTCTAAGATACACCCTAAAGACACACACAACCTTTCTCCGTGTCAGATGGATAACAGGAGGGGGTCTTGTCCCATCTGACCACACTCTAAGAACATAAGCATAAAGAACACACAGCAATACCCCAAACCACCCCCAAGTCTGTATGGACTGGAAAATATGCTACTGTGTACCAAGCACTGGCTCGAGAGCTCCGGTCTCTAAGAACTGTGCCCTCCACGGTTTGGTGATGTCAGCAGGTGGTGCAAGACACGTGTAAGTATGGCTCTTCATTTCTCAGTCCTCGTTTCTAGGGAGACTGCATAACAGGCCTGGCTTCCGTTACATTCAATACCAGCAAAATTCTACACAGAAGCTGGAAGGGACCAAAATACTGATTGTAATAAATTATGTGCGGCCTCCTTGGATGGACTGGGCAGCTGATGGAGCTTCTCAGAGGCGCCACCAATGTGTGTTCTGCACAGACTGGCACGGCCACTAGCTGTGTGTGGACACATCAGAGGAGGAGCTGCTGTTGCTGTTGGTTGTCTGGGCCCTCTTTATATATAAGTTCAGCAGCTTCATCTGCAGAGAGAAGGAGACAGACATGAGTGAACAGGGGGAAATCAGCAAGATGCAGAAGAGAGGCCAACAGTCCACTGACTGTCAGAAACCTGTTGGCACCCGCACGCTCTGCTGGGTTCATCTAGCAAACACCAAGGAGGTCAGGGACACAGTGAGAACCTCAGGTGACGGGAAGGATGGGCGGAAGGGGCTGTTGAGAAAGGCGCATGGGGGCAGAGCCAACATGGCACAGGGATAAAGACCCAGATGACCGCCACCCCTGTGCTGGAGTTGCCCCTGCCCCCAGGTCCCCTCCTATAGACATCTACTGATACCAGCCACACCCAAGGTTAGTGTGGTTGATCCCATGAAGCCTTGGTTTTGATTTTCCCCAGCACTGCAAAAAGCAAAAGCTGAACAAACAAACAAACAAACAAATAAATGTTAAGCTTATCTCAAAAATCCCAAAACTTTGGGGTCAGTGAGATGGCTCAGTGGATTAAAGCACTTTTCCTGAGCCTTCTGACCTCTGATTCTTAGGACCCATATGGTAGAAGGAGAGAACCAACTGAACATGTCATGATTTCTGCAAATGTGCCAAGTCACGTGCATGTCTGTCTCTCCCCACCCCCAGCAAAACCTACAAAGCAATACAAGAACGGAAGCCAACCACAGGGTACTGGCGTGAAGATGGGCGTGGACGCCTGGCTTGCCAGTGGATCGGCATGGAACTGCAGAGCGTGCTCTCCACAGCAGTATCAAGACTGTGAGGGGAAGGGGATTATCTTCACAGCCACGGATGCTGGCAGATGGACAGCTATCTGCCACAGAATGACGTTTAACCTTACCTAACACCAGAGTCAGAAGTTCCACTCAAATGGAGCCGGGCGGGTATCAGTAGCAGTGGAACCATAGAGACAGTGTGGGTCACAAACACAGTGGATTTTTTTCAGCCATAAAGCATAACAAAGTTGTGCCATTTGCAAGAGAATGGGTGCAATTGGAGATAGTCATATTAAGGGAATTAAGGCAGGCCTGGAAAGCCCAGCCCCTTTCTTCTCTCATGTGTGGTTCCTGGAGCTGACACAGGAGTATAAAATCGTGTACTTATGTCAAGACAGTGAGGCATGGGGTGCGAGCACAGCCAGGCCAGCTAGGATGGAAAGGAGAAGCAAAACAACCCACATGAATCACAAACCTGAATCTGGGAGTCCTAAGAGTTTAAAATCTAAAACTCTCACACAAATGCTGAATAGGAGTTTCATGACCATGGATGTGGAAATGGCCCTGGACCTACAGGTCCCAGGAAACAACAAAAAGACAAACTCATTCCTTGAAATTAAAAATTGTGAGAACCAAGGCACAATTAACAGAGCAAGAATCTAACCTACATGAGCGAAGAGACATGTATAAAACATGTGTGTCAGAAAGGGCTGGGGAGTATTTTTAGATTCATTCATATGTAAGTCCAATGCCCTTTATAAACAGGGCGTTGATATGCTCAGTGCAGCCAGGCCACCTAGGAGTCCCTGCGGAGGCTAAGGGAGAGAGGAGGATGGCTCTTGGTCTCACAGACGCTGTGTGACTGCCACTAGAGCCAGGTGTAGTGTCGCATGCCTTTAATCCCACCTAGAAGGCAGAGGCAATTGGATCAGAGTTTGAGGTCAGCATGGTCTACAGAGTGAGTTTTAGGACAGACAGTGTTACGTTGAAAAAGCCTGTCTTCAAAACAAACAAACAAAACAAAAACAAAAGTCAAAAAATAAAAAAGTATCTGATCAGAGTGCTGGCAGGAGGGAAGTGGGAGAGCATGAAGACTGAGTCAGGTACGGCCAATCAACCCGTCAGTCCGTCTATCAGTCTAGACTCTCATGAACTCAGGCTAGCTTTCAGTTCCATCCGTCTACCCACCCACCCACCTGTCCATGCACGCATCCATCCATCCATCCGTCATCTCATCTAACTTAGCGAGCCTTTAATTCCCCGTGCAGTTGAAGAGGATCTTTAACTTCTGATCCTCCTTCTCTCACCTCCCAATAACTGGGGTTACAGGTGAAACTCCTGGACGGTGGTGGCACACGCCTGTAATCCCAGCACTCTGGGAGGCAGAGGCAGGCGGATTTCTGAGTTAGGCCAGCCTGGTCTACAGAGTGAGTTCCAGGACTACCAGGGCTATACAGAGAAACCCTGTCTCGGAAAAAAACCAAAAGAAAAAAAAAAAAAAAAAGAAAGAAAGAAAGAAAGAAAAAAAGGAAAAAAATACAGGTGAAACTCATCAAACCCGGCTAGTCTGTGCAGTGCAGGGCTGTGGGGTGGGGTGTGGGGTGGCGTGGAACACAGTGTTTTGTGCATGCAACACAAATACTCCCTAGCCCTTCCCTAACGTATCCCCACTTGCTTCTGTGGCCTCTTTCCATATGTCTTCACAGTCTCTCCTCTGGACTAGTGGTTCTCTGCGGATGGTTTTGTTTTCAGGGACATCTGACCCTGTGTAGAGTCATTAACGATAATGAGCTTACAACTGCGGGGAGAGCTACTGACATCTAGATAGTGGTTGGGGCTGCATGCCACCAAACTTCTGACAGCACACAGGTGGGCTCTCATCAGCAGGCTGCCCGGGGTTGACGGAAGGAGGCCAGCGACACCCTGGCTAGGATGCATTCCAGTGGTGTCAGAGCAGCAGCTGAACGGAAAGGAAGCACTGGCCTACAGTTTCTTCTCAGTACACTTGTGGTCAGTGTGCACTCTAGCAGGCTGGAGGGAATGACCACCCTTGCCCCTTAGGAATCCTGTCCTGGGCTGGGCGCAGAGGGGTGCCTGAATTCTGGGCAAGGGAGGCTCTGGCTATGGTGCTCCGGAGCTGTGTTCCGGGCTCACTGGGAAATTCCTCCCACAAAGACTAGTGCCGAGTGCCCATGGTCCCTGCTCCATGCCCTGGCATGCCGAGTGTGTAGAGCAGGGCCTGGGGTGCAGCAGGCCCGTAGACTCCAAGTCCGCAATCGGCTCAAGGATGAGGTGGTCTTAAAGTAATTTACTATTGTGTGCTTGAGTGTGTGTGTCACATGTACACGCTACAGAATGCACGTGGAGGTCAGGTCTCTCCTTCTACCTTTATGCAGGTCCCAGGGACAGAATCCAGGCTATCAGGCTTCATGGCTGGTACTTTACCAAGTCGTTGAATCGACTTGCCCACCCTGAAGTCAGTTTCTTTAGTGATTCTGTGGGGCATAAGGCTGGGGAAACCTGGCTTCTGACCGAGGTTTTCTTCCTTTAGTAAATGTGCTGGAAGTCAGGCTGTCTTTTCAAAGCCAGTTAGAACAGTCTGCAGTGTGTCATCAGCACCGCCTTCCCGAGTTTACTGCAGAGGCAGCCATTTTCACCTTAGGAAAAATGACTTCTGCAAAGTCAGTCGGTTAGACACACCCCGTGAGAAGGGCTCGCGGTGAGCTGGCGGCTCGGCACAGGTAATACTATACAGACCTTGCTCCCCGTGAGCTGTGCGAGGTGAGGCTTCAGCTCTTCTCCGATTACGGAATAGATTGCCACTAAGCAAAACACGCTGGCTTTCCGTACACTGCTCTCGGTGTTGTCGTAACCCTAGAGAGCCAAAGGGGACACAAAGATGAAGTCAGATCAAAGCTATGCCTCCCAGTCAGGCAGAGCTTCAGCCCTTCCACAGGCCCTCAGAGCGCAAGCCTGGACCTGGCGGTAACCACCACAGAGATCTCAGATCCTGAGTGGATTTGAGAGTCAAGAATAAGCAGCTGCATGAGTGTCAAGAAGGGCAGGAGGCCCGGGGGCCAGGTGGGCTGCTCTGTCCCAGGTGCTGACACTACAGATGGCAAAGGGAGGAGGAATGGGAAGAGAACCCCTGGGGAGCCTAGTCCAGCTTCCTCCTGGGGGAGGAGCCAACGGCCTGAGCAGAAGTGCTCGAAAGGAAAGCGAAGGCTGGGGAGGGTTCCCCAGGCAAAGGCATGGACCACCAAGCTTGACAACGCAGAAGTAATACCCAGGACTCACAAGGGTAAGGGGAAAATGGAGTCCAAGTTGTTCTCTGGCCAACAAGCAAGAACATGTGTACACATGCACAGACTGACAGACGGACTGACAGACCGACACATGCACTTTATACAGATAGCCCTGGGAACTGAGTGGCCTATTTGTCTTTCCCTCTGTGGGAGATAATCTAGTCTTTAACAGGAAGTCCAAACCAATGCTGGCAAACAGCACACAGCAAACAGCCGCATAACGAAATGGAAACCCTGTTTCTTTACCTTTTTCCCTGGGGGCCGCCCTCTCTATGTGACACAGCACAGGACCCTGTTGCCTGCAGCTTCCGTGTGGCCCTACCATGTCTCATAGCAAGCTGAGAAGCATCTAGAGCAGCAGGGCCTGCCCAGTTTACTGCCTCTTGTGCAGGAGAGCGCCAGCCAACACAGATGCAGGAGACATAGATGCACGAGGAAGCCGCCATCGGCTCCCTTGGGCCAGGGCATCCACAGGACGCCACAAGTGTTTGCGGAAGCAATGGACACATGTATTCACACTGCCGGAAGAGGCATCCTTCTGATCTGGGCTGCTGGTTAGCTTCTGCTGTATACAGGAGCAAGTGAGCTAAGATGGGGTAAGTGCAGGAGTGAGCCGTCGACGTCCCGTCACAGGGTAAGAGAAGGGCGCTCTCCCCCAGTCAGGGCCGCTGAGCTCTCATCCAAGTATCTACAGGCAGTTAATAGTTGCTGGCAAAGAGAGGCATTTTCTTCAGTGGTCCACCACCGGCAAGGTGCTCGCCTTCCTGTAGATAACCCCTCACCCACACTGCTGTAAACAACCCTTAGGAAGCCCACCAGGCTGTCAGGAAATAGAAATGGCTCTCTAGTCTAGCCACTAGTCGTTGTATACTCTTGCTGATACATGAAAACAAGCACCAGCTAGAAGACATTGTACAAAGCCTGAGTTTTTAAGTTTTTAAAAACAAGCTAGCATGCTTTTAATCCCAGCACTTAGGAGGCAGAGGCAGGCAGATTTCTGAGTGTGAGGCCAGCCTGATCTACTACCGAGTGAGCTCCAGGACAGCCTACACAGGCTACACAGAGAAACCCTGTCTCGAAAAGCCAAAACAAACAAGCAAACAAACAAACACCAAGCTAGCAAAAGGTAAATAAAAAACCATGAAAGTAGAAGAGGGCAGGGAAGGGAGATGCTCCCCTTCCTCAGGAGAGGAGGGAGGAGGTAATATGATAAAATACCTATGTATAACGAGGCCACAATATGCTAACAAGCCAGTCCGTGGTGGTAGCTCACACCTTTAATTCCAGCACTCAGGAGAGAAGGTGGGTCTCTGAGTTTGAGACCAGCCTGTTTTACACTGTGAGTTCCAGGACAGCCAGGGCTATACAGAGAATCCTTGTCTCAAAATAGCCAAACCAAAACCAAAAAGCTAACAGACCACCTTTAAATAAAAAATGGTACTGGCTCCCAGGCAGCGCCTCCCAGGTGCACACCTGCAGCAGGCCGGGGATGATGTCGACGAGGAGCTGCAGCAAGGACTCCTTGGTGATCCTCTCCACCACCTTCGTCTGCATCTTGATGGCAGCCAGGTTGATGGGGTAGTCGGCCGTCTGGATGATCGGACACAGCACTTTGATGCACTGCTCCGGGTGGATGGAGCTGGCTAGCGTGGAGGCAGCTTCCTCAGCCGCTCTCACCACCTGAAACAGGGCGCGAGTGAGTGTGCCTGCTTCAAGAGTTTTGAAAACAAAAACCAAAAAACACCAAATACCCCTCTTGTCCTCCTCCAGAAGATAAATACATCGAGACACTTCCTCTAACACTGTTAAGAAAAATGAAGAGCAACCTGGGTTGTACCATGGATCAAGGGAGTATGGGCTTGGGGGTCTGGGCCTAAACCTTGGTAGGGTAATCTCCAAACGTGTTCCCCATGACATAGCAACAGCTGCAGTTGCATCTGTACTTACAGGCGCGCAGTCGCACCCACCACCTTCAGACCTTAGCATCATGGCTTCCCAGCCTTCCCACGGGTGCTATCTTAGAGGGGGACCACTCAGGTGATTATTACCACAGTAGAGAATTTCTGCCCTGAAAGATTCGGACCCTGGGGCCCTGTGACACCAGCATTCGCCTGTCTGCTTTCTGACAGCAGATGCAGTGTGACCAGCTGCCGCATTCTCCTGTCACATGCTCTCCCTGCCATGCGGACTGTACCCCCAAACTGTGAGCCGAGAGAAATCCCTTCTACCGTAAGCTGGCTTTCGACAGGTGTGCTGTCAGAGCACCGAGAAAAGTAACCAACACACATCTCAGAGGACGAGTCTGGAGCTGTGCTGTGTTCTGGAGAGCAGAGAACAGGCTTTCTGTCTCCCTACTGTCAGAGGACAGTATTATATCCCGTATACTGAGTGGGAAACAGTCCAGTGCTAGATCAAGACAAGTTTACCCTCTGCCCAGACTTCTGAAGTATCCACCTGTGGCTGTGTCTGGGTGACCACTGACCACTCTCACACCCCTTATCCAGCTGGGCAAGTTGCCTTTTAAGACTCCTGCCTTTGTAGAACCCTCAGAGGCCCAGTGCAGTCATCTTGCTTAAGTGCCTCTCCTTTCAAAGAGTTTCCGGAAGGAAGGTAAGATCCCATCTCTGCTGTCTCTCTGCACTCCAGGCTGGGTACAAAGTTCAGTGGACACACAGCAGTCACACGCCTGCCACACTGACCTTTCTGTAATATACATGGTTTTCTTCCAATAGAATACAGTCACCTCAGGTGCATTCAACAGTGACTGTGTTTATATTTTCTTTTTTTTTTTTTTTAAGATTTATTTATTATATGTATGTACACTGTAGCTGTCTTCTGACACTCCAGAAGAGGGCATCAGATCTCAATACCAATGGTTGTGAGCCACCATGTGGGATTTGAACTCAGGACCTTTGGAAGAGCAGTCAGTGCTCTTTTTTTTTTTTTGTTTTGTTTTGTTTTTCGAGACAGGGTTTCTCTGTGTAGTCCTGGCTGTCCTGGAACTCACTCTGTAGACCAGGCTGGCCTCGAACTCAGAAATCCGCCTGCCTCTGCCTCCGAAGTGCTGGGGTTACAGGCATGCGCCACCACGCCCGGCCAGTCAGTGCTCTTAAACGCTGAGCCATCTCTCCAGTCCATGTCTCTATTTTCAATGGATGAACTAGCCCAGAACATGAGAAGGAAGCAAGACACAACTAACCTGGACCTTATGAAATTAAGCCACAAAAACCTTGAGGAGTGGACGGGTAAGATGACTCAGGTGGTTAAAACAGCCTACTGCTAAGGATAATGAGCTGAATTCAATCCGGGTGGAGGGCAAGAACTGGCCCCTCAAAGCTGTCCTTTGATCTCCACTACAAGTGCATCAATGGCACACATGCCACCACATATAACTCACACAGACACACACACACACACACACACACACACACACCCATGCACTATAACAACAAGGCAACACGGCCCAGGAAATACATCTTAGGCTACATAATAAAAGCACAATAAATTAGTTCTTTGAAAAAAGATGAGTCCTGGGTCATTTCCCTAACAACTAGTTGTCTGAAAAGGAAGGTGGGGTTGCTTTAAGGCTATAGTGCAAGAGCTTGCTGGGGCGAGCGGGGCTAGACGTGCACACAGCAAGGCCCGTAGCGGGGAACTGGCCTTTCTTTTCAACTTGGCCCAGCAGCAAGGCTGCTGTGGAGACACTAGTTCTGTCTCAAAAATGTGCCATGCCCAGCAGCCACGGAACACTGGAGGGACCGACGTGGGACTGACTGCAGCCCTGTGGTTGCTGCAGTGCTGGTTTGGAGGACTGGACCTGGGCCTTCACACGTGCCCGAGAAGCGCTCGACCATCAGTTCCATCGCCAGCCCACAAGCAGTGGTCTAGTGCACTGACGTATGGCGACTAGAACTGAAGATCTCACCAGGGGCAGAGGAGAACACAGACGTGAAGACGTCAAGCCCCAGCCTCTGCTAGTCAGCCTCAAGAGAAGCCGCATCCTCAGGCAGCGCACAGTGAGAAGACCCCCCTCCTCCCACCCTCCTGTGCAGGGAGATGCTGGAGTCCACCCGTGCAGGGCTGCTGAAGTGAACCCCACTCCAGCAGTAGCATCTTGGGACACCCAGGGATTCTAGAGGGTGTGAGTCAAAGCCCTGCAACAACCACAACAGGGTGCACTGGGCTTCTGGAAACGACACCGACTGTCAGGGACTGCACATGAGGACGAGCAGTTGAAGGCCTCTCTCACTCCGGAGAGAAAGCGTCCCAGGACAGAGACTGGTTTTGGCAGGGAAGGTACCCTGGCTTTGGCAGGCTGCCTGGATCAGGGCAACTTTAGGTTCTGCCCTATGTTCTCTGTAACATAAGAAGCAAGGTTACAATGTAAGCAAACAGAGAGCGAAAGTAAACACAGGCGACAGAGGGAAAGAAAGGCAGTTTCTCAGTGGACACAGTGGCTGTCGGTGCTGAGGGTGTTTTAAAAGTGGGGGAGACATACAGAGTCCCTTCTCGGTGGACAGATTCCATCTATGTTCTGATTTTGCCTTTGTATGGTTAGAAACATAGAAACTTCTCTTCACTGTTCAGGATGGAAGTGTTTAGCTAGAAAAGGTAACAGACACATGTAGCTGTTTCACAGATGTTGTGCAATGAAGTCTAGCTAGCTCCGTGGTCCAGGCTGGTCTTGATCTCTTGATCCTCCTGCACACCCAGCTTTTTAAGGAAATGTGATCATGACTCAAAATACTGATGAGTGTTTTCATAGAGGTTAGGTTTCTTCATTTTAGGGCATAGAAGTTCTTGACATTTGGACTGCGTGTTTGGAGTGCACCAAGTTTGATTTGGCTCTGTCTCAGATGCAGCAGAACTGGATGCATTACAAAAAAAAAGTAGCAGGCATCCAAAAACAATGATGGCTAGAACCCAAGAGCTCCTCCCAAGGCACCTGAAGCTTAGCTCCTGGATTATTTGGAAGCTAAAGAGATGCTGATGCCACCTTCTGGAACTTGCCAGAAAGGTGTCCACAAACCCCCCCTGACAAGGAGTCTTGGTGTCCATAATAATAAGGGAGCTGGGTGTGGTCACAGGTGTCTTTCAACCCAGCATCCAGGAGCAGAGCTGGGTGTGGTCCCAGGTGTCTTTCATCCCAGCAGTCCCTAGAGGCAGAGGCAGACACGTTTCTCTTGCCTTCCAGGCTAGCCTGCTCTATCCAGGGAGTTCCAGGTCAGGCAAGGCTACACAGAGAAACCTTGTCTATAATAACAATCAGCGACAAGAAGCAAACACAGCCGGGAGGAGGGAGGAGCTGGGAGCCGGGAGGAGCGGGGAGCGGGGAGCAGGGACTCAGAGCTTAGGGGGAGAGCAGAGGAAAGTTCTGGCTCCGGGGCTGCTCTGGCCTGGTTCTGTTTCCTCAGGCAGCAGATGCCGAGTAAATTATCCCATGTCCATGGTGGTTCTTCTCACCAGGGAAATTATAAGGAGGAGTGGATGAAGAATTGTTCAATTGATTTGGTTTATAAAGTCTTATCACTCACCCCAACCTGATGAGCGTTTTTCTCTGGGGGGAGGGGGGAAGCACACACCTACTGATAGGCTGATAGGGGTGGCAAAACTCCTCAGAAGGGAAGCACAATCCTGGTACTCGGGAACAGTGAGTGGGTTTACTGCCAGGCTTGATGACCCAAGTTCACTCCCTGGGATCCACTCGGTAGAGAGAACTGTTTCCTACATTATCCTCTGACCTCTATGGAGTAGCAGCTAAGGGGCAGGTGCCATGGCTCTCAGGGGTCAGCTTACCAGCACAGGCTTATTCTGCCTCGCAGCAGCAGCAGCAGCAGCAGCAGCAGCACTGTCTACAGCCAGGACACTGGGCTTGGCCCCCTAGGATATTCCTAGGAGGTCCCTAGACACGGTCGCTGCCCTGGCTCACACGCAGTGGGGTTCAGCCTGGGTACCTTCTGTGCCCGCCATGCCACTCCCTGCTGTAGTGGCTCTTGGCCAGGTCTCTCCCCCTCGGCCTTGCTGTCCAGGCTGTCCACCCTAAGCTTTCCAGCCAGCTCAAGTGCTCAGTGCGCCTTGCTGAGACCCGCACCACGATCTTTGCTGTAATGAACTCACACTACAGGCTTGAGGGCTGTCCTGTCCTCCTCCCGCCTGGCCCTGGTCACTAGGGGGGTTTGTGTCCTAGCAGCTGCTGTCTCCACAACTAGGAACCACACAATGATGCTATCGAGGCTTCTGATTTTGTCTGATTATTAAAAAGCAAGAATTTCCAAAGGAAACAGGGCTTCTGGTCAAATCCTAAGATTGGGCCCAGAAAAACTGGAGATTTAGCATCTGTGAGGATTTAGGTTGGTTACTCAATAGCACTTATTACTGCTGGAACTGGGAGATGCGTAATCCTCTACTGGAGCCTGCGGCTACCAGGTAAAAAAAAGTACGGTCCCCAGAGGTGTATGATTGTAGGCTCCTGTGCTGTTCTGTGCCAGGAGGGTGCAGAGGTCATTCCCGGACACGGGCTGTGGAGACAGGACCAGCTGGGAATTTAACTGGTACCGGAGGATACCCTGTCAGGACAAGCTTACTCTGGCCACAGTTATCTGTTCAAACATACCCTACTGCTACGGAAGGCCAGACGGCCAGTACCAGAAAGCTTCCCTTTCTGTTGTCAAGCAACTTTGGTCTGATTGTGCTTTTCTGACGCCTTGAAGTCATAAAATATAAAACTTAACTGGAAAAGATTTAAAAACAAATTTCTAGAGAAAAAGTTATTATTTAGCTAAGAATCCAATTTCCTCAAATAAGCCATGCCACCTAAAATTGGATTCTGATGTCCTAGACACCTTCATTTATTGTTTGCAGCTAGAAATGTTGGTAACAGGACTGTGGCATGACTATTTTCCTTTCTTATTTAGAAATTTTATATATATATATATATATATATATATATATATATATATATATATAGTTTATTGTCCCTCTGCCACTCTCTTGTGGGCACATGTCATAGTGCCATGGTGTGTGTGGAGGTCCAAGGACACCTTTTAAAAGTTGGTTCTGTCCTTCCTCCTACTAAGCAGAAGCTGGCAGGTTCTGTAGGAAGAGCCTTGGTCCTGGTACATGCCTTTTAAAGAGGCAGGGTCTCATCATATCATCATATTGCCTAGGCTGGCCTTGAATTTGGGGGTTCAAGTGATCCCCCTGCCTGCACTCCTGGCAACTGGGATTGCATGTATGACCCACTCTGCCTAGCCAACATTTTATTCCGTAAGTACGCAGACAGAATTAAATATTGACTAATGTGAAACATCCCCTGCCCCCAACAAAATAAAATAAAATGATTGCACAGTTCCAGTTTCCAGAACTGGAGCTGGGGCTGGCCTTGGGAGACAAGCCCACCTGGCTATATATATTGAAACTGCCAAGTTTATTCCTGCGCTCACAAGCAGCCCTGCACATGCGGGTTGCATATGGGAGAATGGGACCCTGGGAAAGGAGGGCACAGCGGGCTCTACTGAGACTCTGTTTCCAGTCTTCTCACACCCTGCACAGCCTCAGAAACAGGCCCTGGTCAAAGGAGAGATTCTCTATCAGCCCTAACAAACAGACTAAAGATGTAAAAGGAAGAGAAGTCACATGAATGAAGTCATCACAAAGGCCACCATATCAAGCTCAGCCCTTTAAGATGTTTGCTGAACGCAAACTCCAACACGACACACAGGAACTTCATGAGTGCTACAGATATGGAATGCAACGTTATCTACTAAACAGAGAGAGGTCCTGGCAAACTCACTGCCTTAGATTGTAATTATGAAAGGACCATGTCTGAGATGACAAACACCAGCTTTTAAAAACAAAACTTTTGGCTGGGGTCTAGGGCCACCTGCCAGTCTCTGCAGTTTGCCCTTTGTGGATGGTTACTGCCTGCAGGCAACGTTTTCAATGAGTCGGTGTACGCACAGTTCTTCTGGAAAATCTACGACAGCTCACTTTGGCTCATGGGTAAGGAAACCAGACAGCCATCTTGCCACCAGTCCCACCTTTCCAATTTTGAATAACAGCATTTTTAAGCTCTAACATTGTTTTTCACCTACATGAGTGTTTTGTCTGCATGCGTGCACCATATGCATGCAATGCCCTCAGAAAGCCAGGGGACACCACTGGGCCTTCTGGAACCGGAGCTACTCATGGTTGTGTGGATGCTGAGGAAAGGTTTTAACTGCCGAGCCCTCTCTCCAGCACTGACTCCTTAAACGAACACACACACTCTCTCCCCCCCCCTCTGCCTCCCCTACACCTGTGTGTGTGTGTGTGTGTGTGTGTGTGTGTGTATGTGTCACAGTGAAGCTAAGGAGCTCGAGAGGACAACTTTTAGGTGTCATTCCTGTCTCCCATCTTGTTTGCACCAGGGTCTCTCCTACACTTTGCGGTTGTGTAAGAGCCTCACTGGTTGAGAGCTGACAGAGATTGTCTATCTGTGTCTCCCATCTTGCCACAGGGGCACTGGGAACACGTGGAAGTGCTTTAACACTGGCTTTTCTTTCTTTTCTTTTTTTCTGTTTTTTTGAGACAGGGTTTCTCTATGTAGCCCTGGCTGTCCTGGAACTCACTCTTTAGACCAGGCTGGCCTCGAACTCATAAATCCGCCTGCCTCTGCCTCCCAAGTGCTGGGATTACAGGCGTGCGCCACCACTGCCCGGCTAACACTGGCTTTTCTAAGGTCCTCATGCAGTGAGGGTCCACTGGTTCTTTGGTCCTCTAGAAACTTTTAAGATGTATTTTAGTTTCCAAAGTTGGGTTTCTACAAGTCGGTCTGTCAGGGAAGAGTCTTGGCTGCTGTGTAGAGTCTTGGAGCAGCTCTGTGTAAGCCAGCCTGGACTCATGCTCTTCGTCTCCCACTAAGGCCTGGGGTCACTGGGAAATGCAACGTCACCACCTTAAGAGAAGCCCATGACAAGTACACTTAGAAGTGTTGATCACGCAGGAAAAGAGACACTGCCTTTGTTGACAGACATAGAAACTGGGCCTAAGAGTATGTGGACTCCTTCTCAGCTAGCCTGGGGTCACATAACAACAGGAAATACACAAAGCTAGAGAAACATGATACACTACTGCAGCCACAGGAACTGCATGTGTGCTAAGTATTCTTCCCGAAGGATCTGAGACCAGGGGAGGGACAGGTGGGTGAAAACAAGAGAGAGGGCTCAGCTGCTCAGGCCGCTCACAAGGATTTAAGTCCAATGTCCAGAATCTACATTAAAAAAAAATCGAAGGCATACTCTGGCAAGATGGCTACACAGTTAAAGCACTTCCTGTGCAAGCCTGACGGCCCCAGGGAAGGAGAGAACGAACTCCTGAAACTCCTCGGACGCCCACCTGCATGTATGCAGTGGCATGAACACGCCTGTGCACGCACACTAAGAATTCAAAGGTCAGGAGTGGTGACACTTAGTACCAGAACTGGGGAGCTGGGGACAGGCGGATCTATGGGGCTCTCTGCTCTGGCCAGCCAGCCTCGGAGACTTGTCAAGTCCCAGGCCACTGAGAGATTCTGTCTCAAAATAAAAGGGGGACAATAAGCCGGGCGTGGTGTTGCACGCCTGTAATCCCAGCACTTGGGAGGCAGAGGCAGGCAGATTTCTGAGTTCGAGGCCAGCTTGGTCTACAGAGTAAGTTCCAAGACAGCCAGGACTACACAGAGAAACCCTGTCTCAAAAAAAAAAAAAAAGGGGGGGGGCGGGGGACAATATCGGGCTGGAGAGATGGCTCAGCGGTGAAGAGCACCAACTGCTCTTCTGAAGGTCCTGAGTACAAATTCCAGCAACCACATGGTGGCTCATAACCATCCGTAATGAGATCTGACACCCTCTTCTGAAGTGTCTGAAGACAGCTACAGTGTACTTACATATAAAAAATATATCTTTAAAAAGGGGGGGAGAATACTTGAACATCTAAGGGTGACTTCTTGTCTTCACATGCACACGTACTCATGTACATATATGTAAGTACACGTACATACATACACACACACACACACACACACACACACACACACACAAAGAAAGACTTGAAGATTTTCAAGAAAAATGAAAACCAAACCCCCAAATCTAAATATACAGGTGCATGGGCTGCTCCTGACCATGTGACAGTTAGAGGTCTCGGAGAAAGTGGCACGGGTAGAGTCAGGGTGAGCCCAGACACTCAAAGCAGGGGCCTGCCAGCACAGGCCCTCAGGCTACTGTCTGTGGGCACCCTCAGGCCACTGTGATAGGAGGGTGGGGCCTCCTGGTTACAAGACTCCCATGCTGACAGAGTGCTGAGACACTTATGTGAAGCAGGATATCTTTTCCACTCTTTTCCTAAGTCATTTAAGAGAATCTCTTATTTTCTAAACCATTATTCAAGAAAAAAAATAGTAAATTTTAACTAACCTGTAAAGGTTTTTGATATTGTGATGCTCAATTTAGAAAGACAGGTTCCGCCTGGATAGTAAGTGCTCAAATACCACCTCACTAGAAACCTAACAATAATAAAAACTATGTGCATGGCATTTTGCCTGCATATATGTATGTGCTCCATGTGGTCCTAGTGCCCTCGGAGGTCAGGAGAGGGTGTGAGATCCCCAGGACAGGAATGACGGACGGTTGTGAGCTGCCAGATTGGTGCTGGGAATTCAACCCGAGTCTTGTGGGAAAGCAGCTGGTTCTCAACCGCAGAGGCATCTCTCCAGCCTCCTTACTTCAACCTAACCTCACAACAAGCTTGTCTTTTGTCGGGTATTTCTAACCTGACATTTCCATATTTAATACTGTTATCTACAAAATGCATACTTGAGAACTACACAATTGAGGGGTTTTTTTGTTTGTTTGTTTTTAATGTAGGAGTCCAGCAGGAGAAGGTGACGCTTGCTGAAGTTTGATGGTCTGAGTCTGGTCTGACCACTGGATTACATATGATGGAAGGAAAGAACTGATTTCCAGTAAACTGTCTTCTCTCTCCCATTGTGCACACATACACATGTGCATACATAAGACAAAGGATAATAAAAACACACACAGAGAGAGATAGAGAGAGAGAGACAGAGAGAGAGAGAGAGAGAGAGAGAGAGAGAGAGACAGAGAGAGAGAGATCTAGTGCTTTAAGTACTTTCATGATTTTGTGTTGGACTGCATTCATGGCCACCCTGAGGTCCAAACTGCCAGTTGGATACACTTGGATCCTAGATATAAAACGGTACCAATTTCACTTCAGTATCTCATCAGTGACTGTCACTAAGGTCAAGCTATTTAAAAAACAAAGTTGGTGTAAGATAGCTTGTCCTTTAAGAGACCCAGGACCTAGTCCGTACCTATTCTGCTATGAATTACTACAGGCTTTTTAGCTCTTCCTTCCCTATCTGGGAACAATAAAGTGGATGATATTTAGCCTGTCTGGTCTTCACATGTCCAAGGAGTTGCTCTAAGTGGAAAGGTTTCTTTTCAAACATGAGTGCCACCAGGCCAGACTTTAAAGTCCCATCTCTCTCTGGAAATGGTCTGAGAGCCTATGTGCTCTGTGCTGTGTGGATCCAGTGGGGAGAGACGGAGACAATCCTCTGGTGACAATCTGAGGAGGTCAAAGCAGTAACGGCCCAAGCAACCGTGGCCAGGAGAAACACTACCCTCAGGGTGTCATCCTGCGATGTAAGAACTGCTCTACTCACAAGCCCTCGTCCATAAGCACACCACAAGTGGCAACGGCTCAGTGAGGCCACACCCACTTGCCATCTGAGTTTGCTGCAGTCCTAAGTCCACCATTCTGGTCTCCACAGTACCTGTTAATTAATGGAGGCTGTTACTAGACCTGTTCATGCGCATGCGCACGCATGCTGGCCAATCTCTGGTGCGGTTCCTCTGGAGCTGTCCATCTTGTTCCTCTTTTTTTCCCCTCCTTCCCTACTATCTTTTACTTCCTTCCTTCCTTCCTTCCTTCCTTCCTTCCTTCCTTCCTTCCTTCCTTCCTTCCTTCCTTCACTCAGGAGGCTAGCAATCTTATCGAATTTCTTTTTTCTTTCTTTCTTTTTTTTTTTCCGAGATAGGGTTTCTCTGTGTAGCCCTGGCTGTCCTCAAATTCAGAAATCTGCCTGCCTCTGCCTCACAAGTGCTGGGATTAAAGGCGTGCGCCACCACCGCCCGGCTCCTGTCGATTTTCTTATTTCTTTTTACCCAGTGCCGTGTCACTGGATTTTTATTTAATATGGGTTCTGGAGGTCAACGAGGTCTTCGTGCATGTGTAGCAGGGACTTCATTAAGTAAGGGAACTGGCGCTCAGTTTTGAAGACAGTTCCTCACAGTCTGCACACCCCTAGCCTCCACAGAGCAGGGAGCCACAGAGGTTCGACATGCCAGCAAGCAGCTGGCCCGGAACTGCTGAGGCGCGGGGACCTGGGGGCCAGAGGGGTATTTTGTGAGCATTTTAGAGGTGTGGTTTCTCAGCTCCTGTGTCAGCAGCAGGAATTTTACTCCAAACAACCCAGGCCAAGTTAAAGGGAAAAGACTCACAAGCATGAAATTTCATTTTGGGTCCTGTCTTCTTCCACCCAGTGCTGCTGGCACTTGGCCACAGGGCGAGCTCACCTCCTTGTGGGAGTCTTTGTGGGCTTCCAGAGTCTTCATGATGGTCAGTTCTGCGTAGTTTTTGAATCTTTCTGGCTGGTTTCTCAGAATCTCCCGTAAAGCTCTCAGTGCCAGGGCTCGGATGGAATGCTGGGGTGAGAGGAAAGCAAACGTCACCCAACAGCACGCCCACGGCATGCACTCTGGCCTCACGGGCCCCTCTCTACACGGACCACAGGTCCACTCAGCCTGGGCTCGCTGGACAGTCCACTCCAGAGAGCAGGCACTGAGGCATGCGGCCATCCTCAGGACCCAGCATCTGGAGAGGCTGGCACAGGTCTCTCTGGAAGGAGCCCCACACTGCAGACGAAGTGGGATGGCACACCTAATTCACGGTCAGTCCCCATCTTCCCTAGACTTCCTGAAGCCTGGTACCTGAGTCATCCTTATGTGCACCGTGCACAGGGATGAGCCTGAACACTGCAGCCTTTCATGGACAGGCCTGCCGAGCTCTGAACTCTCAGAGGTCAGCTGGAGACCCATGTTTGTTCCTGACCTTCTGGGTGATGAAGTCACCCGTGCAGCAGGCCTCAAGTTGTTCGGGGCCCCAGTCATGTGTCTGGAGGAAAGCCATGCCAAACAGACGCCTAATCTCAAGAAGAGAGCAGAGTTTACTGCAAACAGAGCCAAGAAGCACATCCTGATTCCTTGTCACTCAACTGTGTACTGTGCAAACTCACACATAGAGCAGTTGTCCTCCGCATGACATCATCCCATCGTCCCCTCCCCCGCCCTCCCAGCCAGGTGTAACTGCCTCCACAGACGGCGCTGGGAAGAAAAGCTGGAGTGGGCCCTGGGCCCGTTGCTACCATTCACTATCTTCACTTGTCCCTAGACCCCGGGCGGGGAGCACTCACTGCTGCCTTCTTCCCTGCTTCCTGCTGCCATCAGTCACCCCACTGCGACCCTGGGGCTGGCCTGTGACCTCCCGCTGTGCTAGCCTCTAGGAGCAGCTCCCAGGCCTGTGATCTAGCCTTCTGCTGGGCCAGGCAAAAGCCAATGGAAAGAGCCCTACTTAGGAGGGTTCAGCCCGGGCTGTCCCTCTGATTCGGTGTAGGTGGGTGGCCTGCTTCACAGTGGGAGGCAAGATTCTGACTAGATCACCGCCCCATCTGTACCGCTTCCACCAAGGCGAGCTACTGAGAATCAGGCATAGTCACAGCCCAGGCACGCTTCAAACCTTGTCTATGACGTTCAAATGTCCCAGAATGAAGCCTCGTGTTTACAACTATTAATACAGCTTTGGAACCTGCCATTTGCCCTGCTAACATTAACTCTAGCACAGGCACAAGGTGAGCCAAAATGAAATGTCCTGAAAGGCAGCACTTAATAAGGCCTTTAAAAATATCTACTCTGGGCAGGCAAGGCGGCTTGGTGGGACAGGGGCTTGCCGTTGAGTTCCATGACCTGAGTTTAATCACAAAAAACTCACATGAAAAAAGTGGCTCTTGCAAATTGTCCTCTGACTTCCATATGTGTGCATGTATGTGTCCACATATGCGCACACATACATAATTGAATAAATTAGTTTAAAAATTTAAAAACAAACTACTGAAGGTCTTTATTTCACACGAAATAAAAGTGAAGCTGGTGAAGACGCACTCTGGAAGATCGCCTTCTACACTAACAGAGCCTGGGGAATTTCTGTGTTACAGTGTCTCGGTTCAGAAGGTGTCTGTTTCCCTGCCTGGGTGTGCATCCAGGACAGGGAGATGTGGGTCTGCATGTGGGAGCTGTGTGGCAGGTGTGGGCTAGCGAGTACTCAGGAACTACGTAGAACCCGGAAGAATACTGGGTCTGGCAAAAGCCAGGCACATAACCCACAGTGGCAAGCTGGCCAACCCCGATCAGAACAGACATCTACCACCACCATGCGGAAGCCAGGGGCCGAGTGCCTACGTCTTTGTCTCCGAGAGTTTCCAGCAGCAGCAGCAGGATGGTCTTGAAGTGCTCCTCCCACACGCCCCGGCTGTCTTCCCTGGTGATCTTGAGCAGCTCCAGCAGCGCGCCCTTCCGCTCCTCCACACGCTCATTGTGGTTAGACAGCTCCTTCAGCAGGTCAGCCACGAGGTCCGAGTGGTCAATGGGCACTGGGGAGACACACAACGGTACCTCAGATGTTGGCCATAGGGCTCCCGGCATGCTCCTTCCTGCCACTGGGAGAGAGACGCCATGCTTTCTGGCTGTGCACCTCCAACATTGTTACCATGCTGTAAGAACAGAGTGCCAGGAAGCTGCACCTCACCAGTGTCCTGAGAGTCCTCCCTTCATTATCATTTTTTCCCCTTTCCATTTTACACAGAGATTTAAAGAAAAAAAAAAAAAAAGCCAAGTGCTTTAGACTCATCTTTTTCTGACCTGTCTTCCACTACCACAGTCTCTAACTACTGGATCGCCTCTTGCCTGTAGGAGGCCCACTCCAGTGCAAACCTTCTCCCAAGGCCCTCCCGTTCTCACATCCATCCACGAATACCTTGAGACTGTCACTATCACACGGCCTAACATCTGCTCCATTCTGGGATGTGCAGAGCTTGGGAATCAACATAGTGATCGATGCCAACCAAAGCGTCTGCTCCCTCCACCAGCACTGTTAGCAGCCGGGGTTTGAACTCCCTCTAATGGCCCAGAGGCACCTTTCTCCCTGTCTATACTCACTTAAGAGGCCTCAATTGTGAAAACCCAACCCCAAACGGGGAAAAGGTGCTCCAAACACACAGCTTCTGTTCCTCCTTGCCACCCACCTTTCCCCTCTCCTTTACACGGGGTGGATGAAAACAACTGACACTCTCATCTCTGGTCAGATCAAGAACAGAGAAGGAAGTGGTGAAGCAACTCCACAGCAAATGAAAAAAAGCATCCACTTCTGGCAGAAAGCACGGGCCACAGCCACCACTGGCCACCCAGCCCCTGCCAGGGCCCAGCAACCTGGCAAATCCACGAAAAAATAGTCCAGGACTATGTCTGAGCCCTGATGCCTCTTCAGTTCTGGACACCTGGAGAACTGTTCTACTCCAGAACGCCACAGTATCAGGCCCTTTCTCCCTGTGGGCCTGGACAGAGCAGCCCCTCTGAAGTGCACGCACTCTAAGCCAGCAGGCTGGGGCAACCTTGGCTTCCCTGGCTGTCTTCCAGGCAGGACAACCTAAGCACTTCATGACTACAGCAAGCACTCAGGCAGGTGTTAATTATTTAGAATTCTGATTTACTTAATTTTCCATTAAAACTCTATTCAAACAAAGCAGATGTACAATTTGAAAGAAAAATCACGTGGAGTTGCACCAGAACAAAGCAAGTGAATGTAATGAATGAGGTGGAGAAAGAAAAATGTAAGTTCCTGGACAAACACTATCAAGCCAATGTCTGGCCACCCGCAGCTCGCTCGCGCGCTGGGGGACACCGGCCTTAGACTCAGCTTTGGTCCTGGAGATGGAACCCAGGGCCTCACGGTGCTAAGCACAGCTCACTCCCTGAGCCATATCCCCTGGCCCTGGATACTGGTCTTGACATGGAACTCAGAGAAAATCCCAGACACATCCCTACATTATATTTGGGACAAGTATCTTAATCTCTCTGAATCTATTTTGTAACCTGTAAAATGAGAACGTGCATCAGGTTAATGGGCATATACTTCTTAGCTTAGTGCCCAGTATAATGTAAGGCAAGCGAGGACTGTCAGATCCCTGCCTCCAGCCTCTGGGATAGCATGGCACAGACTGGGAACACCCCGAGGAAGGAGGAGGCCTTGTCATGGCCCTGGGACCTCATCTTCATGACTAAGAGCTGGGACAGACAGTGTGGGCCAGGGTCTTCACAGAGAGCAAGCATAAGATGCCTGTGCGCTGTTGCATGCCCCGGTCAATCACTCCACTCAGGTAGCATTCAGGCAAAGCCCCACAGCAGCGCCTCCTGGACAGACCGTAGGCATACAGAGGACAAGCCCACACAGGCTTCTGCTCACAGGGGCCTTCCTGGGCCTATTCGCACATCAGGAACACAACATGCAGTTTTGAGCAAATGGTGGACCAGGGCAGGCCCCATGTTTCTACTTGTGTCTGACAGGGTGCACAGGGCTGGGATGACAGAGCGAGGGAGTAGGTGGCATGTGGGGAGGGGAAGGGGGTGAAGAGGCACGCAGACAGACCATCTCGGAGCTGCTCCATGTCATCGTCAAACACCGCTTCCTTCAGAGCTGTCTTGTCATAGGTGTTGATGGTGTCGGAGTAGGGATACGGGTTGTATTCCCGTGCTCTTGGCCCCGGAAAGGCACGTGGAGGCTGCGTGTTGAGCAGGGAGGTCTTGTTGTCCAAAGCCATCCTGCCTCCTTCTACCTCACTACCTCCCCTGCCCTCGGTAGCAGGTGAGGCTGCTCCCCCATCTCGGGACACCTAGAATACAGCACAAAGTCAATCTAGAACCTTCTCCCATACCCGTTCATTTATATCCTTCCTTTCCTCCCTCCCTCCTCTTTCTTTCTGTCTTTCCTTTTTCTTTCTCTCCTTCCCCTTCTTCTTTCACAGGGTCTTACTATGTAGTCCTGGCTGGCCTTGAACTCAAATCCACACAGTCACCCAAGTTCTGGGATTAAAGGTCTGCACTACCATGCCCAGCCCACTCTTTTTCTTTGATGCTTATAAATTTCTTAGAGGAGCCAGAGATTGATCTCTCTCTCTCTCTCTCTCTCTCTCTCTCTCTCTCTCTCTCTCTCTCTCTCACTCTCTTTTTTGTGGTTTTTCGAGACAGGGTTTCTCTGTATAGCCCTGGCTGTCCTGGAACTCACTCTGTAGACCAGGCTGCCCTCAAACTCAGAGATCCACCTGCCTCTGCCTCCCAAGTGCTGGGACTACAGGCGTGTGCCACCACCGCCCAGCAGCCAGTGATTTCCATTTGCAAGCTAGCTGATGACAAAACAGCTATTGGTATTTAATTTTATTTAAAACATTCTTAGAGAGAGAGAGAGAGAGAGAGAGAGAGAGAGAGAGAGAGAGAGAGAGAGAGAGAGAGAGAGAGAGAGAGAGAGAGAGAGAGAGAGAGAGAGGAGAGGAGAGGAGAGGAGAGGAGAGGAGAGGAGAGGAGAGGAGAGGAGAGGAGAGGAGAGGAGAGGAGAGGAGAGAGGAGAGGAGAGAGAAAATGTGTATAGAAGAGGGTGTTCTTCCCTGGGTTCAGAGTTACAGGTAATTGTGGTTTGCCTGAGATGGTATTGGGAAACGAATCTGGAAGAACAGCAGGTGTTTTAGGAATGGAGCCATTTCTCCAGCTCCATGCTACCGCTATTTCTATCCGAATAGAACACTCCTCCGCCTGCTTATATATTAAGCCTCCCTTCTTTGTTATTTGATGATTTACTGTACTCATGGGTTTTACATTGTAGACTAAAGAGCCCCTTGGATCCTTCCCTGCCCATCCTTGAGAAGCCCGCTGCAGACTGCCGTGGCTTTCTGGCTCCAGTGCCAACAGCTAAGAGCCTACAGCACTCTGACCATTCACAAATCAGTCCATTGGATTGTACATATTTTCAGATAAGCATGGGGGTGAAGCCGGGTTACCTCAAAACCACCTCTAACCTTGAGCCTATCTCCCACCCACACCCACTCTCCCGTTCTCTGGAGATCCACACTGAACTTTGTTTTTCGTCCTGTGTCTGTCTTAACAGTTGTCTCTCATGGTCTCTGGCTTGTTTGTGATAGTCTTGCAGTACTGGCTAGTTTTATATCAACTCCACACAACATAAAATCATTTGGAAAGAGGGAACCTCAACTGAGAAAATGACCCTAGCGGACGGGCCTGTGGGCAAGCCTGTGGAACATTTTCTTAACCAATGATTAATGTGAGAAGGCCTCTAGGTGTTGTAGGACAGCAGGCTGGGCAGGCCATGAAGAATGAGTCAGTAAGAAGCACCCCTCCACGGCCTCTGCATCAGCTGCTGCCCCGACTGCCTCCCTTCAGGAACGGACTGTGCCACGGAACTGTGAGCAGAAACAGACCTTTTCCTTCCCAGGCTGCTTTTGCTCATGGTGTTCCATCACAGCAATAGAAACTAAGACATGGTATCAGGCCTTTGCCCTGGGCACAGTAGCCTCTTCAGCCCCTACATGACAGTATTGTCTGGACAAGTCTGGGCCAGCCATGGGCAGCTTATTTCCCCACCTGGACATGACTTCCAGGAATCCAGAATGTATGTGGAGGTTCCCACAAAATGGTATAACTGCTAACAAGACACAACTCTTATTCTGTTTATATGCCTTTAAAAGTTGTGGTAACTACACATAAGCTATCATTTTGACATTCTATAATCATATGCTTCAGAGACATTCAATACATTCACTATGTTGTGTAACCATCGACACCACGCACACCCAAACTTTCTCATTATCCTCGAAAAGCCTGCTCCTCACAGGTAACAACCCCCCTGCCCCACAAATCGCGATTGTGTCCTCTACAGACCTGTCTATGCTAGGTATCTCACATAAAGGAAACAAGCAAATACTTGCTCTTCCGATTGAAAGTTCATCTAGGTCATAGCCCAGCACGGATTTCTTTCCTTTTGACCACTGTCTGTCACGTCGTTACCCATGGGCCTGCTGGGGTCATACTCGCACTCACTTGGTTTGTGTTCACCTCGGCTCCTGTGACTAAGGGCACTGTAAATGGTGGTCAGCAGATCGCCGTGTGAACCCATACCTGCAACTTATATACTTCATAAAAGACCTAGAATGCATTTCTCATTGACATTTACAAATAAGATTTAATACTATATTTAAGATACAGAGATAAATAATATAGAGATAGGGCACCACAAAATAAGACCAAAAAGGTGTAGGCTATACCTTAACAGCAGTGTTCTGAGTAGTAGGTAATTCATGGGTGACTGTAACTCTCTTAAAAACTACAGCATAGCTGGGCGGTGGTGGCGCCGGACAAGGCTGCCCACTCTCTCCTTACCTACTCAATACAGTACGCAAAGTGCTGGCCAGACAACTAGAGGAGGTTAAGGGACACAAATTAGAAAGGAAGAAGTCAAAGTATCACTATTTGCAGATGATATGATAGTATATTTAAGTGACTCAAAAATTCCACCAGAGAACTCCTGAACCTGATAAACAACTTCAGCAAAGTGGCCGGATATAAAATTAACTAAAACAAATTAGTGACCTTCCTCTACTCAAAGGATAAACAGGCTGAGGAAGAAATTAGGAAAATGACACCCTTCACAATAGCCACAAACAATATAAAGTATCTTGGTGTGACTCTAACCAAACAAGTGAAAGATCTGTATGACAAGAACTCTTCAAGTCTCCGAAGAAAGAAATTGAAGAAGATCTCAGAAGATGAAAAGATCTTCCATGCTTGTGGATTAGGAGGATTAACATAGTAAAAATGGCCATCTTGCCAAAAGCAATCTACAAATTCAATGCAATCCCCATCAAAATCCCAACTCAGTTCTTTATAGAGTTAGAAAGAACAATTCTCAAATTCATCTAGAATAACAAAAAACCAGGATAGTTAAAACTATTCTCAACAATAAAGAACTTCTGGGGGAATCAGCATCCCTGACCTCAAGCTGTACTACAGAGCAATTGTGTTATAAACTGCACGGTATTGGTACAGGGACAGGCAGGTAGATGAATGGAATAGATTTGAAGACCCAGAAATGAACCAACACACCTACGGTCAATTTGATTTTTGACAAAGGAGCTAAAACCATCCAATGGAAAAAAGACAGTATCTTTAACAAATAGTGTTACTTCGTTCAACTGGCGGTCAATATGTAGAAGAATACAAATTGATCCATTCTTATCTCCCTGTACAAAGCTCAAGTTCAAATGGATCGAGGACCTCCATGTAAATCCAGACACACTGAATCTAATAAAAGAGAAAGTGGGGGAAAAGTCTCGAATACATGAGCACAGGGGAAAAGTTCCTGTACAGAACACCAATGGCTTATGCGCTAAGATTAAGAATTGACAAATGGAGCTGGGCAGTGGTGGTGCACGCCTGTAATCCTAGCACTCTGGGAGGCAGAGGCAGGGGGATTTCTGAGTTCGAGGCCAGCCTGGTCTACAGAGTGAGTTCCAGGACAGCCAGAGAAACACTGTCTCGAAAAAATCAAATCCAAAAAAAAAAGATTTGACAAATGGGACCTCATAAAATTGCAAAGCTTCTGTAAGGCAAAGGACACTGTCAATAGGACAAAATGGCAACCAACAGACTGGGAAAAGATCTTTACCAACCCTACATCTGATAGAGGGCTAATATCCAATATATACAAAGAACTCAAGAAGTTAGACTCCAGAGAACCAAATAACCCTATTAAAAAATGGGGAACAGAGCTAAACAGAGAATTCTCAACCGAGGAAACTTGAAGGGCTGAGAAGCACCTAAAGAAATGTTCAACATCCTTAGTCATCAGGGAAATTCAAATCACAAAAATCCTGAGATGCCAGCTCACACCAGTCAGAATGGCTAAGATCAAAAACTAAGACAACAGCAGATGCTGGCGAGGATGTGGAGAAAGAGGAACACTCTTCCACTGCTGGTGGGATTGCAAGCTGGTACAACCACTCTGGAAATCAGCCTGGCAGTTCCTCAGAAAACTGGACATAGTACTACCTGAAGATCCAGCTATACCACTCCTGGACATATACCCCAAAGATTCTCAAACATGTAACAAGGACACATCTCCACTATGTCATAGCAGTCTTATAATAGCCAGAGGCTGGAAAGAACACAGATGTCCTTCAACAGAGGAATGGATACAGAAAATGTGGTACATTTACACAAAAGAGTACTACTCAGATATTAAAAACAACGAATTCATGAAATTCTTAGGCAAATGGATGGAAGTAGAAAATATCATCCCGAGTGAGGTAACCCAATCACTAAAGAACACACATGATGTGCACTCACTGGTACATGGATATTAGCACCAAAGCTCTGAATATCCAAGATACAATTCACAGACCACATGAAGCTCAAGAAGAAGGAAGACCAAAGTGTGGGTGCTTCGGTCCTTCTTAGAAAGGGGAGCAAATATGGAGAGACAAAGTACAGAGCAGAGACTGAAGGAAAGTCCCAAACTCTGACACTATTATGGATGCTAAGAAATCTTGTTGAAAGGAGCCTGATACAGAAGTCTCCTGAGAGGCCCAGCCAGAGCCTTATAAATATAGAGCTGGATGCTTGCAGCCAACCATTGCACTGAGTGTGGGGTCCCCAATGGAGGAGTTAGAGAAAGGACTGAAGGAGCTGAAGGGGTTTGCAACCCCAAAGGAAGAACAATAATATCAACCAACTAGACTCCCCAGAGCTCCCAGGGACTAAGCCACCAACCAAGGAGTACACATGGTTCTGGCTGCATATGTAGCAGAGGACAGCCTTGTCAGACATCAATGGGAGGAGAAGCCCTTGGTCCTATGAAGGTTCAATAGATGCCCCAGTGTAGGGGAATTGAGGGTGGAGAGGTAGGAGTGGGTGGGTGGGTAGAGGTACACTCTCATAGAAGCAGGGGGAGGAGGGATGACGGGATAGGAAGTTTCTGGGAGAGGAGGAAAACGGGTAAGGGGATAACACTTGAAATGTAAATAAATTAAAATAAATAAATAAATAAAAATAAAAATTAACAGTAGTAGCAGTGATGATAATAATTATTATTATAGTGTAGGTATGTGTATGCCTCTGTGTGTGTGTGTGTGTGTGTGTGTGTGTGTGTGTGTGTGTTGCAGTCAGAGACAACTTCGTGGAGTTCTGCTCTCCTCCTTTGTCTCAGGGACTGAACTGAGCGGTAAGCTTGCCCTCTGAGCCACCTGGTCAGCCCCCCAGTCTTACTTTTTTATGTGTACTTCTTCTCTGTCCTTCTCTACCTGTAGATTTAGAAAGGTGGGAATTTGGATCACTACAGTTGACATTTTGTTCTCCTCATGGTATAAGCAATTCACATGTAGGTAAGTTCTGTGGCGACCATATGTAACGTTTTATACTGAATTATCCACCTTTTTCAAAAGGTTGCAGATAATATTGAAACATGCTACTTTGTGGAAAATACTGTTCTTTTCTTTTGCTGGGCTATTTACTTAGAATAATGATTGGTACAGCTGACACTCGCTCTTGTTAGCTATTGTCTTACTGACTTCCGGGCCATTCTGTTCATCTCACAGAGCTGCTGCAGCTCACTGCCGCATTCCGTCTCCTGTATTCAGTGCCACAGTGACTACAGAAAGCCACCTGCCTGGTCCCTGCTCCTCTGTAATGACTTAACATTTCCCCCAACGTTTTTACCACTGGCATGCCTTGTCTGAGCTATCCATCACCTACCAGCTCTGGTTTGCATTGTCCATGCACTGTCTTGGCAAGCTCGGCCTGTCTGTGCAGATGAAGAACGGTACACTGGCTCTGACTTCCTAACTGAAAATGTGTCTGTATTAGTGTGTGTTTGTCAACTTGACACCAGTTAGCATCACACTGGAGAGACAACCCTCACTTGAGGAAATGGCTCCATTAGACTGTCCTGTGGGCAAGACTGTAGACATTTTTTGTTGTTGTTGTTTTTGTTTTTTGTTTTTCGAGACAGGGTTTCTCTGTGTGGTCCTGGCTGTCCTGGAACTCACTCTAGACCAGGCTGGCCTCGAACTCAGAAATCCGCCTGCCTCTGCCTCCCAAATGCTGGGATTACAGGTGTGCGCCACCACGCCCGGCTGACATTTTCTTGATTTGACTGAAGAGGTGGTGCCACCCAGATCAGGTAGTCCTGAGTTGTATAAGACAGCCCTGGGGCTGAACAGTGGTGGTACACGCCTTTAATGCCAGCACTCAGAAAACAGAGGCAAGTGGATCTCTGTAAGTTCGAGGCCAGCCTGGTCTACAGAGTGAGTTCTAGGCTAGCCAGGGCTGTTATATCTAGACACCTTTTCTCATTTTTTTTTTTTTTTTGTTTGTTTGTTTTTTGAGACAGGGTTTCTCTGTATACTTCTGGCTATCCTGGAACTCACTCTGTAGACCAGGCTGGCCTCGAACTCAGAAATCTACCTGCCTCTGCCTCCTAAATTGCTGGGATCCACTGCCCGGCCTGTAGAAACCCTTTCTCAAGACACAAAAAACAAAATAAATCAAACAATAACAACAACAAAAATAAAAAAAACAAGCAAGCAAGAGTGGGGAAGAATCCAGTACAGGGATCATCTGTGGCCTCTGCTCCAGTTTCTTGCCTTGGCCCCCTCAATGGCTGTTGTTGATGAAATAATCCTTTTCCTCCCTGTCTTAGGGTCACTGTTGCTGCAAGGACGGACCATGACCAAAACAACCTGGGAGAGGGATATTTCAGCTTACCACTCTGAGGTTACATTCCATCACCAAAAGATGTCAGGGTAGGAACTCGGGGCAGGAACACAGAGACAGGAACTAGCAGGTGTCACAGAGAAACCCTGCTTACTGGCTGTCTCTCCATGGCTTGCTCAGCCTGCTTTCTTAGCGTATCCAGAGCCAGAAGCCCGGGGTAGCACTGTCCACAGTGAGCTGGACCTTCCCACATCAATCATCAATCAAGAAAATGTCCCACAGGCCAATCTGGTGGGGGCATTTCTCAGTTGAGGTTCCCTCTTCCCTAGTGGCTCTAGATTGTGTCAAGGTGACATAAACCTAGCTAGTTTTGTTAATATGCATCCCCTCAACAGAAAAGCAATCTAGGACCATGCCACTGGTACCCAGGGCACCGACCGGATCATGATCTCTGCGCACAAGCATGGTCCTGGGAACTGAACCCGGGCCTCAAGGTGCTAAGCAAGCGCTCTACGGCTGAAGCGCACACAGTTCCGCCTCTGGCAGCTGCCCCTGCGTCAGGCATCTCTCCTGGCAATGCTGTCTAATGAACGGCCCTCCCTGAGAGAGTCAGCTCTTCATACGCACAGGTGTACCAGAATAGCCATTAAAAGGCTGGTACCCAAACTAAATGTGTACAGACTATGTTCTTAGACTTTTATTTTTTAAATGGGGGACGGGGCAGAGAGATAGCTCAGCAATTAAGAGAATTTTTGCTCTTCCAGAGAATCCAAGTGGTACACAAAATTGACCTGGTGCCTTATACGCATTCATGACTCTACTTCCAGGGAATCTGATACAGTCTTCTGAACGCTGTGGGAACCAGGCACACACACAGGCAGGCAGGCACATAGAACACTCAGACACATAAAATAAGTCTAATAACCTTTCACTAAAATATTTATCCTTCCATCTATTGATGGGGGGGAGGTGGTATTCACACATGTGGAGGTCAGAGGACAACTTAGGAGACTTGGTTCTTTTCCCTCCAGCAAGTGAGTTCCAGGGGTCACATTTAGGTCAGGGCCTTTCACACTCTCATCACTGTTTACTAAGTGGTGGCGTAGCAGCCACACAGCATTTCTGTTACCACGTTCTAGTGAATGCCATGCCATCTGGAGACCACCTGCGTGCACCCGAGGGGACGGGGGGCCCGGCACTGCAGAGTTGCACATGATGAGCTCGCTGCACCGTATTTTTAAAATGTATGTGTGTGTGAGTTGGTGTGCACCTGCATGAATTTATGTGCACCAAGCATAGGAGCCCTTGGGAGACAAAAGACGACATCAGCTCCCTTGGAACTGGAGTTACAGGCAGTTGCTTCATTGGGTACTGGGAACGGAAGGCTGTATGGCACCTTAGTTAGTGTCTCGCTCTAACTGCCTCTCTGTCCCTGCATCCGGGATACCTGTCCCGTCCCCGCCCCCCCCTTCCCCCCCATCATTTCAATGCCTCTTGAGCCTCTGTTCTGGCCTCAGCCACTGACCTAAACTAAGCAGCACTGATTAGTTTGCTCAGTTGATCATGGGCCCGGCCACCCACACCCACCACAGCTAAGTCCACGCACGCGTGCTCTCCTCCTCCTCCTCCTCAGCCTGGCCCAGCAGCCTGGGGGATTTCTGGTCCCTCTGCTAACTTCTTCCGTCTAGCGCAGTGGCTCTCAGCCTTCCTAAAGCTGAGACCCTTTAAAACATTCCTCACACTGTGGAGACCTCCAACCATACAATTATTTTTGTTGCTGCTTCATAACTAACTTTGCTACAGTTATGAATCATAACCGTAATAATAATCATGATCTGATAAGCAGGATGGCTTCTGGCAACCCGCTGCTCTGGGGTCTGTGGCTCACTGGAGTTGGGCTTTCGGGGCAGCCCAGCATGCCAAGCGTTCTGTTTGTTTGTTCTTGTTTTCCTCTGTGTAGCTCCAGCCGTCCTGGAACATACTCTGCAGACGTGGCTGACCTCTAAGTCACAGGCATCTACCTGCCTCTTCCTCTTGAGTGCTGGGATTTCACCACAACCACCCACACCAAACTTTTTGTTTTTTTGTTTTGTTTTTTTGTTTGTTTGTTTTTTTTAAATGTGGTGCTGGGGACAGGAGTCATCCCTCAAGCTTGTGTGGCATGTACATTACTGACATCACAGGAATGAAAACATGCCCAAGACAGAGGAACAGAAGCTGAGAACCACTCTTCTGAAATGTTCTAAAACTGCCTTAGGTCTCTAAAGCTACCATTACTTTAACACCAGAACGGAACACACCGTCTCCAGGGAGGTGAGTGGGGAGCCTCTAGCTGCTGCCAGCCATGCCCAGCCATGCCCTGCCCAGTACTCACGATGTCACAATCCTTCTTGCCATCGCGTTTGATTGGCTCGTTCAGATCCTCCTGGCTTCGGAAGCTGAACTTTTCAATGGCTTCCGTTACCCCACGCAAAGAGCTGTAGATTTCTTCAGAGTTCAGGTTCTCTGTATCATAGTCCAGCATGCTGTAATTGAAAAAAAAAAATGCAGTTTTTGAAAAACTGAAGTACATAAAACCAAGACACAGGCCTAGCTGATTTATAATCGGACTCGTTATACATGGGTCTCCGGTTAACGGGAACATAGGGGGACAGCTCTCGTCAGACACTGCCACTGGCCATCTTCCTCGTCACGGTCAGCCCCAGACAAGACACCAGCACCCAGCCCCAGAGAGAACAAAAGCACAAGGATGAGAGCCCGCAGGAGTGACGGGGTGACTGAATGCACATGGGATGATGGTGACAGGGAACTTCCTTATCTTGAAGATGAGAAAAAGCCACTTTAGTTGTTACTGGTCTCAAATGTACAAACTCTAGAGGAACAGGCACATGGAAATAAGATAGAATCAGACACTTCTGAGGAGCAAAGCAAACCACTTCACAAGAGCCGGGCAGGCCCACCAGAATCCAATCCAGAGAAACAGTCAGGGCCCTACGTCAAAAAAACACCAGCTTGGGATTCAAAATCAGACCTACCCTCACCTGGCACCTGGGGCTCCAACTCCATGCGGTCTAACCCAGGAGCTTGCTGGGAATACCAGATTCTTTTGTTAAGGCAGATCTTGAAGAGATGAGCCACCTTCCTGAATGAGCATCAGCCAAAAACACTTCTAGAAACAATACTTGTCCCCTATGGAACAGTGATGCCAACTGCTATCCCCTGAGACACTACTAATAACACACCAGGAGGCAGAAATGCCTTTAAAAAGAAAAGAGCCTTGTGGTGTCCTGCAGTTTGTCAACAGGTGTTCTTCAGATGTCTGACAAGGGTGCAACAGAGAGTCTCGAGAAGAAAACACCACGCCCTGCCTGAGCCATTACAGAAAAGCACAGGCTGGGTAGGCAGGAGGAAAGCAGAGCAGGGCGGGACAATCGGCCAAGGGCAGTTGGGAAACAAAACAGCGGAGTTTAAACACTTTTTGGTTTAAGAAAGCATTTGGAGTAGTTTAAGTGAGACTGTCTCCACAGGCTCTGACATTTCAATACTTGGCCCCTAGTTGGTGGTCCCTGGGGTGTGGGTATTAGGATGAAGTGTGTCGCTGGGTGTGGGCTTCGCCTACTTTCTAGTATGCTCTCTCCGCGTCATCCGTGCTTTTGAAGATGTGCGCTCTCAACTTCCTCTTCCTGCCGCCATGCCTGGTACTTCTATGCCTCCCACCATGATGCACTCTCACCCTGGGGAGATGTGCCCCTGGTCATGGTGTCCTATGAGAGCAGCAGAAGAACATTAACACACGAGGTGGTACCAGAGATGGGGCTACTGCTCTGAAGAACCTGGCTGTGCTCGTGCGTGGAAACCGTGGGCCTCTGAGCTAGAGATGAGATGAAGAGCCGTCCTGCAGGAGCCCGGAAGACAGCACGTGCTGTAGCAATGCAGACTGCAGAGGCCGAGCTCGAGAGCTGTCAGAGGGCGATGGGGTGAGGACTGGGCTAGACGTTCCTGGGACACTGGAGGAGAGAAGCCGGCTGCGCTGGTCCTAACAACCTGTCTGAGACTAAATGGAAAAGCATCGGACTGATTCCACGGTGCAGGAAATTTCAAGACTGGGTACAATGAATCTGCAGCATGGGGGTTACTGAAACGGTCTGCAAGGAAAAGGAACAAATGGGGTAGAGAGAAATAGAGACTACACTGTGGAGAGCAGAGCGCAGAGACGCGCCAAGCTGCCGTCAAGACCTGTGCTGAAACAGACGTCTCTCCCCAGACTAGCAGAGAGACCGGTCGGCTCTGCACGGATGATGGGTGCCCTCGGGCAAGACCAGGCAGCTGAGCTTTAAAGGCGCTGCTGTGTGACCTGGGTAGGGCTGCCCATTTGGTACTGGCTTTACAGGCATCACAGATGCAAGAGGGAAAGATTCTTCCTTCAGCTTCAGAGAGGGCAAGAGGCCATGACAGCTGTTTCGGGAAGCTGAGAACGTGAGGTGAGACACCTGCCAAGTAAGGCTGTACACAGGAAGGAGAGCCAGCCCAAGGAAGAGACAGACAGACAGACAGACAGACATCATAGCAGCAGAGCTGCAGGGGCAGAGAGATGGAGCCCTTTGAAATGAAAGCCCCGTACACTGGGCTAGAGGAGTCAGCCTCGCTCTGCCAGGTTCCAGGCCCGTGTTGGTCCGGTATTTCCTAGTCACACCGTCCTTTCCTTCTAAGATGGTACCGTCTCTTCTGTGTCACTATACGTTGGAAATACGTAAGTTGCCCTTTGATTTTACAGGGAGTTACAATTAAGAGATTGCCTAGAGTCTCAAAAGAGACTGGGCTTTAGACTGAAAAGACTATGGGGACTTTGAAATTGGGATAAAAACATTTTGTGTCATTATGGGAGTCAGGGAGTGGACTTTAGTAGTTTGAATGAGAATGTCACACACAGGCTCTGATATCTGACCATTTGGCCCCAGTTGGTGGCACTGTTTGGGGGCGTTCAGGAGGTGTGCCCTTGTTGGAGGAAGCACATCCCTTGGGCTAGGCTCTGAGTGTTTACGGTCTCGGCCTGCTTCTCTCTGCCTTATGCTCATCACTGCAGGTGGCTTCCTGCTGTCGCGCCTGCCCCTCGCCACCGCTATGCCTCTCTGCCATGATCTCTCTGGAACCATAAGCCCAAATTACGTCTTCTATTTCATCACAGCAATAGAAAAGTAACTAATACAGTATTCAAGAAAAGCCAAGATGCTGTAGGCTAAGTCACCTATAGAAAGTCCCGAGCTAGCCAAGGAGCTGTGTGCACGCCAACAGTCCTTGGCCGTCTAGAACCTAGCAACAGCATTATTAGTTCTCTAACAAAGTGAGAACTGAAGTAACAGTGTCCACTGGTGAGCTCTCTTCCTAACGGCAACACTGCCAAGCCATGCACTGCACCGGAAGTACATTTCCTCTAAGTTAAAAACAACTAGAATTTACTAAGTTCCTCCCTTAGAGAGTGGCATAGGACCAGCCAGATCTCGGCCCGCTGGAGGGTGCAATGATCTAAGTAGTTCATAATGCTGGCTACAGCGAAAACCCTGAGCTCACTCTCAGGGATGGCACTACACACCTAGCACCCCAAAATTGGTCTTTTCCTGATCAACGGAAGAAAGCACATATCAGCTGTATTAGGAGAGTTCTGACAACTCAAAGACTGGCCTTGGCACCTAACAAAAAGAAACATGATCCCTGAACACTCCCGCAGCTGAGACCCAATGTGCATACCCATGAGAAGAAAATTAAAAACTAGACAGAGCAGTACTCAAGGGGTCCAGGCATTTGGAGTTCACAGGTTGTCCCCAAGGCAACTCTCTAGAACTACTCAAAGCATGACTAGAGAGAGCGTTCCATGCCCCTGTCCTAGGCATTCTGCAACACCAGCTTATGCACAGGAGTGTTTATACATCTGACCAGTACACTATTACTATACAGAGAGACTGTTATGACTCAAAAAAAATATATACAAGATGTAAAAGAATGCCTTAAATACTTTAAATCACAACAACCAAAGATAACAGCATAGCCCATGCAAAAGAAAACAAATTCAAAGAGTAATGGATGGATGAGCGGTGGTCTGGAGGGATGTTCAGTCTTTAAGGGATGTCACAATATTATTTTCAATGTGTCGCTTCAGAGAATATTGGCTTTTGGATAAATTCACCCCATGATTTTCAACCCAAACTCCCTTAAAATATCTCCCTCCAGTTCTAATGGCTGCCCCATCACAGTGGCCTCTTGTGAGGAAAGTAAAGGCTCTGCTGGCTGTCGTCCCCTTTGTCACTTTCCAGGAATGACCAACTCCAACTGTCACGCTGGCAGCAGCGTGTGCCCGATCCCTGAGGCTTCTTCTTCAAGCACCCCTCGGAATGAAGCTGAGCTCTGGGGGCGAGAGGTGACTGCTCTCTAGTGGCCAGCACAGAGCACCCCATTTTAGCTTGGAGACAATCCCAGGACTTAACCGTTCGGGTTAGGGCCCAAGCTTTGATCACCTATAAACTTTCCAATTGGACACTGAGAGGCTTTGCTCTGAGTCTCAGATTAGGAAGAGTAACTCGGTCAACCAACAGCCACTGACCGTAGGGCAGGTCATGTGACCCTAAGTGACTACCCTGTGGAGAACCAGATGGCAGGTGGGTAGGGACACTGGGTTAGAATGACAAAAAGAAATCAATGGGGAGAGAGGACCTCTGTTTTTTGGACTTTTCTGTCATTCAAGGGCTAAGAGCGCTAGGTATAGAGAAGGAACACTTTTGTTATGAAATCCATAGGTTCTTAAGTCTCTGGAACCCATTTACAGCCAGCCTTATCTCCCTCAGCTGCTTACTGGAAGTTCCTGTGTTTTTCCTCCCCCATCCTCATTGCTGGCATGGAACCAGGGTTTGGGGCATGCTGGGTAAGCATTCTACTGTGGAGCCCCACCCTACGGTTTAAGTATGTATTAATTGTTACCAACTAGTTGAGTCAGACTGATGTTACATGTGCATTTGGGAAAGAGGATTCTGGAGAGGGATGTTCCCTGGAGGTCAGTCTCCATGACCGGCTGGAGGATGAGTGGAGAGAGGCCGTGTGTGGAAGGGCAAGCAGGGCAGTTTGCTGGGGGAAGTCAATGCAGCAGGTCTACACTGGGTGACATGTACCCCCAGAACAGTGACAAGCGCAGGTACCATTAGATCAGCTGTCACAGGAACCCACACCGACTGCTGCTGTTTGCTTTCTAAGTTTGCTTTTTAAATTTTTAAAAGTTACCATCGTGCCTGTGTGTATATACATGTGTACACGCTAACACTCCACAGTGTCCACCTGGAGGTCAGAGGGCAACTCTGTGGGGCTGGTTTCACCTTCTACCTCCATGTGGGTTTCGGGGACTGAACTCGGGTTGTCAGGATGGGAGCAAGTGTCACAGGCACTGTGGCTTTCTGTTCCTATGGCTTCTCCCTGTTTACACAGCTGGGGCCACACTCCTACAGAGCAGTGGCACTGGCCTTCCTGAGCGGCCATGCAGCGGCAGGCATGCTCGCAGCTTTGAATCTTTAGGACAGTATTCAAGAAACCGGAAAAGGTGTCTGAGGGAACATAAAGAACTTTCTTGGGATCACAAACATACAACCTGACAAAATCCATGTCTTTCTAGATGTGTAACACGGGTCACTAAGCCGGTGCCGAGCACCCACCAGCAGCGGCTGCTTCCTAGGGACGAATAGCTTTCTGTCTGAAAGAAAGGCATCCTTCCTGAATAACGCATCTATTTGCTCGTCAGTCCTGGAGCACGCACAGGCTAGGTAGGAGCTCTGCCACGGAACTAGCCTCAGCCCCAGGCAGGGCCGTTTTAGGGAGAGGACAATGGCGACCTAGGCTGGTTTCTGTTGTTTTGTCAACCTGACCTGAGCTAGATCTGTCTGGGAAGAGCCTCAGTGGGAAATGTCTCCCTCACACTGCTTGTAGGGCATTTTCTTGATTGATGGTTGAAGTGGAAGCCCGCTATCCCACCGTGGGTGGGGTCTCGTCCTGGGCAGCTGGTCCTGAGTGATATAAGAAATCAGGCTGAGCAAGCCAGTAAGCAGCACTCCTGCTTCAGTTCCTGTCTTGAGTTCCTTCCTTGATTTCTCTGGGAGACGGACTAAAAACTGTAAGCTGAAATAAAGCCTTTCCTCCTCATGCTGTTTTGGCCATGTTGTTTTATCACAGCAGTAAAAAAGCAAACTAAAATACACCTCTCAGGGCTTTCTGTCTGGTCGCTGTGAAACAGTATTTGTGCATTCACAGTAGACAGCAACTTGTGGAAAGCACAGTCTCACCTGACTTAGCTCTTCTGCTCCGGGGACTCACACTAAGGAGGCTGCGTCTACCACTGCGTCTACCTGGACATTATGATGGGTGCTGACTGCTATGCTAGGACAAACAGCCCATGAGAGTAAATGGTGACAGATCTGGTTGGGGGGTTAAAATGTCACTCTCTCAGAGCAGCAGCCTGGCTCCACACCTCACCCAGGCTCCATTCCTGCAAGTCTAAGTGGAGGCAGGAATCTCACCAGAGGAGCTCAGAGGCTTTCTAAAAGACCCAGGGCAATATTGGGAACGCAATAATATTGTGACATCTTGAACAAATTTAACAGGTAGCATGTTACCTGGGAGAGTAGGAGCGCCTGAGAGTCTTGTGGGAGGGAGCGGTGGGAACGGAGTTAGGCTGAGAAAAGGGAGGTGGGGGCTTCGATAGCCCGTCGGCACTCCAACCCCACAACCGACTGCAGTGGTCAGAGGAGGAAAATCAGAGAGAAAAACAGAGAGACAAAGGGGAGGGGAGGAGGAAGGTGCTCCATCAGAGTTTCTTTAGAATTCCTCTTTCCTGACAAAAGTCTTAGAAAATCAGTTGGAGCAAAATTTAGTACTTTGTACATGGAGAGGAAAAAACGAACAGGCTCATTTTACAGTTTGCTCCTCAGTTTGGACTGTTTTTATTTTTCTTCCCCAACCATAGGCTAAGCTGACAGCATTAATCAACTGAGGTTGGCAGGTGAGATGGCTCAGCAGTTAAGAACACTGGCTGCTCTTCCAGAGGTCCTGAGTTCAATTCCCAGCAACTACATGGTGGCTTAGGACCATCTATAAAGGGATCTGATGCCCTCTTCTGGCATGTGGGTGTACATGCAGACAGAGTTCTACATCAAAAAGAAAACACACAAATAAATTTGGCACTCAGAAATCAGACAGATCTCTCTGTGAGCTACAGGCTAGCTTTATCTACAGAGTGAGTTCCAGGATAGCCAAGGCTATGGAGAAACACTGTGTCTGGAAAACAAAACAACCAACCCAAAGTCCACTGGGAGCCCAGGTGCAGCCATGTGCATCCCTGGAGAAGGCATACTGTCTGCCTGGGCTGGACAGACATCGGGAGCAACGGAAATGAAGGATGCCAAGGTGGGACTTGAGTCACTTCGGAAAGGACCAGAGGTAGTGCTCTCAAGACTTAATCCAAGGGGGACAGTTGAGCTGCTCTAAGATCACGCCATAGTGTGGGGAGCGAGGGCAGCAGACAGAGTGCCACGGGAGGGTGGGTGGACGAAGCAGTGAGTCTCAGCTTAGAGGAGAAAGTAAACTACAGATGTGAAATGGCATTCCTCTGCTTCTGCATCACCCATAGCAAACTAAAATGCACCCGGGAGCACAGCTATCTAATTGCCTGTCCCAGTGTCAATAACTGACCTGGGCTCATGTTGGCCCTGGCGAAGTCCTATCGCTACCACAGGTCTGGAGAACACAGGGCAGTCCACGGCACACGGCCTGCTGCAGCGGTTTGTACATGTGTTTGGAGGTCAGACGACAACCCCGGGGGCTACTCGGTGCCTTCTAGTTTTCACACGAGACAAGGCCTCCAAGCAGCCAGGAACGTCACCCAGCAGGCCAGGCTATGTAGGCTAGCTTGCATGCATGGTCTGGGGATTCGTTTTCACCTCGTATCTCATTACTGCTGGGAATAGAAGTGCCTAGCCTTTTACATTTTTTAAAAACTGGGTTCTGGGGGTTGAACTCAAGTCTGCATGCTTGGAAGGCAAGTGGTTTACCAACTGAGCCATCGCCACCTTCAGTGCCACCAACACAGTCCTCACAGCTGGCGCCCTAGGTGCTAGCATCCCTGAGGAGCGGCACAGAACCCATGTCGCAGCGAAAATACAGCCTGGAGATGAGAAAGGCCCTTTTCAAGCCACATTCAGGCTCGGGTAAGCAGAGAGGGACCAGGGGTGGTACCCAAGTGCGGGTCCACATGTGGGCTGGGCTTGCTATGAACCCTTGCCATGGTCTACAGATGATACTTCACCCAGCTGGGAGAAACGCAAGAGCCCTCTTAAGGGCAGCTTTGCCAGTGTACCCACAGGTGACCATGCAGTTTCATTCTGTTCTGGGACATGCTCGTCAGGAACATGCAGCAGACTGCGGCAAGATACCTGCAACTGCAACTCCTTCTCTACCACAAAACTGTAATGGGTAAAATGAGCTAAAATGTAAGTATGTGCTAAATGATAATCCCCACCCAGACACGGCGACACACTTGCCCATTAGTTGGGAATGGCTGGCAGCCACCCCTTTCTCACATGCCAATCAGTAATGACACAGACTGCAGTGTTAGCATGTAGAGAGCTCTGATACTACTGGGTTGATGAAACGAACCTTCTTATCAGGGAAATCTAAAGTCACCATCACATGAGAGCTATTACCACCTTTAAATAGTACCTTATCATCACCATGATCAAATTACAGAATTTCTGGATTAAAACAAAAATCCTAGTTCATCTTGATGTGCAGAACTAAAAACAAAAACAAAAACAAAAACAAACAACCAAATGGCTGGTCTTCTATTTTCCCTTTCAAAAGGTAAGAGTTGAGATCATGCTTCAAGGACATGTATGGCTTAGAAACATGGCAAAGGTAACGTTTACCACCCTTGAGAGATGTGTAAGCTACATTAACTGAGTAATTCACTAAAGGGGACATGGCCATGAGAAAACATATCCTGGCCACAGCCAGAGCTTTCAATACTGAAAATAAATCTGCTTAGAAACATGGCAAAGGTAACGTTTATCACCCTTGAGAGATGTGTAAGCTACATCAACTGAGTAATTCACTAAAGGGGACATGGCCATGAGAAAACATATTCTGGCCACAGCCAGAGCTTTCAATACTGAAATTAAATCTCTTCATTTCTTTCACCTGAGAGTTTAAAAAAAAAAAAAAAAAAAAAAGCTATGGTTAAGAATTAATGAACATTTCTGCCGGGCGGTGGTGGCGCGAGGCCAGTCTGGTCTACAGAGTGAGTTCCAGGATAACCAGGGCTATACAGAGAAACCTTGTCTCAAAAAAACCACAAAAAAAAAAAAAAAAGAATTAATGAACATTTTTAATGATTTGGAGACCTGCAAAGATTAATTTCTAGCCAGTTTTTTTTTAAACCTAGTATCAAAGTAGTAAAATACTTAATTTGAGGTATTATCTTTTCTCATTACCTAACAATTCGATAGCTGAAAGATATATGAACTGCGCATTATGGAAGAACAGGCTTCCTAATTAAGAATACGAAACATGCATTTTCACTGTCTGCACTGCACTCTGATCACTCACGCTAACCATGCCCTCAGCCATCTTAGCGCTCAGTCACCGAGGAGGGCGGGGTCTCTCATCGCTGTCTATCTGATTCTAACATGCTGCACCCCTGACAACACAGAGTGAATCCAGAGATATAACATCAGACTTGATACTACAGATCCAGAAAGGACCTGATATTATAGATATTACTTGATAATACAGCACATACAAAGCGATCAAAGACAGCAAGGTGTTGTAACAGCTTATAAATATATGCTCTCCCCAAGTACAGATTTTCTTTGTTCCATGATATTGACAGTGTAAGTGGCATCTGAAGAGGTCACTAGTGGTGAGAGAGGAATCCACACAGTTACATTTAAAAGCACCAGCAGTGAAGGCATAGGATTTTGAGTTCAAGGTTATCCTCTACTACATAGTTTGAGTCAGCCTGGACTAAATGAGACACTGTATCAAAATGAATACCAACTGTATCAAAATGAAAACACCAAAACAAAAGGTGAAAACAAGAATAAATGTGGACATCTTTGCAGCTGATGGAGGCCTTTACCAGGAAGGAGTATATTTGGCATATTTTCATAGCCCAAAGACCTTGACTATCCATAGATAAAATAAATAAATATAGCACTCGAGGTCCTTGCTGGACTGGAATATATTGTGGCTTCGTAGAGCCACCACACTGAGGTCTAACAAGCCTTGAGACACCTGTCCTGTGTAGTCACCCCACTGTTGGGCATGGTGATATATGACTGCCATCTCAGGAGCCTAGAGGCTGAGGCAAGATTTTATATATATATATATATATATATATATATATATATATATATATATATACACACATGGAAAACTCCAGGCCAACCAGGACTACTTAGCAGACAGCTCACAAACAAAAATAAAAGTGACAAGAAGTTAGGCCCCATACTAACAGGAATCGGTACGTGAGGAACTCCAGGACACTCAGGCCCCAGGCCCTGTCTCTGCAGGGCAGCACCTGCTTTAAATAGGCCACGGGCAGGTCTGCAGTGGAACCTGACTGGAAAACTAGCCCAGGCTGGGTGCCGACTCTAAAGGGTCTATTGCTAGCTCAATAATGCCACTGTGGTTCTGTCTGTTTCGGAGGACAGCTGAAGCGCTTCCTCAGGATTCATGTGACCTTCAGTGTTTAAATCTATGCGGTACTTGGCTCAGGGGTTAGAGTTGGCAGAACTACAGAGAACACGGAGCACAGACTATTCACTGTGGTGCAGGAGTTACCACCAAAGACTGCGGGTCATGTGGACGGAGCAGGGAGCCCACACCCCTGTCCTAGACTCTGCTTTCCGACTTATGTCTAAGCAGGCGGCAAGAGCTGGGGCACTCTCATTTGTCACTTGTGTGGAATGAGCTTACCTTGGAGATAGTCCCCCATGGGAACAGTTGGTAGGTGAGGTCAGGGGGCTGGTTCTGCTGCTGGGGTGTCGGGAAGGGGTCCGGCCAATTGTATTGCTTGGAGATCCCTGGGGCAAAGGAGTGTAGGCACTGTTATCCAAAGGTTTTCTTGAAAGTTTGAGCACTTTGTCTCTTAACCCAAGTGCAAATGGGCGGGATCTGCCCACAATGACAGCCCCACCCACCCCAACCCTAAGCTTCAGTGGATAACTGCTCTGCAGGAACTCTTGCAGCTTAATGGCTGCTGTCAGTTTATGGTGGCTAATACTACTAATCTGACAAAATCCAAAATCTTGTAAGAGACCAATCACTGGACAAGTTGTCCAGATACTTTCAAGACTGGATTAATAAGGTGGGAAGACCCACCCTGAATTCCAGCAGTGTCCTCCCATGGGTTAGACCAGGAGCGAGAGCTGCGAGCCAGCCAGCGGCCGCTCCTCTCCGCCCCTCGGCTGCGGATGCAGTGTGACCGGCCGCCCCACACTCCTGCCACTGCCCTCCCTGGCACGACGACTGAGCCACACGGGAAGTGTGCCATGACACATCCTCTCTTCAGACCCTCTAGTCGGTGCAATGGGAAAGGAACTAATAAGAGCTCTGCTAAGTGACACAATTAAGCAATTCTTCACTAGAGGAATAAAGTAACTAAGATGCAAACAACTTGGCAACCTCACCCACAGGAGTACCAAGCCCATTTACACAATTGTGGAGCATAAGCCAGGATGGGAAAGACCCCCAGCCTCACAGGCTCGAGGCTTGTTCAAGGAGGACAAGGAAGCTGCCCACCCAGGGACAGCCTGGTGGCCGGTGAGGGTCACTTGGAGGTCATGACCAAACCATGAGCAGGGCACTCACCACAACGGTGTTACTGGAGTTCTTGAGGTGGTTATGCAGGAGTTTGGTGGCACCATCCTGGAATGTTTTTGGCAAGGCACCAAGTAACATGGTAAATTCAGGAGTGTTCAGTTCAAACAGGGAGATGAGCACAATCTGTGCTGCCTGGAAAGAGAAGGCACGGCTAAGTGACGAGTGGGCACCACGCCACCATGGAGGGCCTCCATCACGAGAGCCCGGCTGTGAGCTGAAGAGTCCTTGCTTTTGTTTCAATGCCCTGCCCTTGGATGACACATTTCCTTCCTCGTCTAGCAGGAGGAAGGAAGCTGGCAAATAGAATAATATTAATGATATCACATTATATGATAATAAAAATATTAAATGTGTAAGATTGTTCTCACTCTAGTGAGAAGTGGACAAGCTGGCAGGGCAACCTGGGAGAGGAAGTTTCCAGACGAACCACTGTTGGGTTTATCTTGGGACATTCTACCCCACTGCACTTGACTAAATTAGAAATTTTAAATACACCTGAAAAATTTTTTCTTTTATGCCTAAGAAACAGAACAAAGACTTAGCGGAAACAAACTGGATACTGAGATAGACAAAGGCACATTCTGTTACGTTTGGGAAAGTATTTCATTAACTGAGTGATAACACAGGGACACGTGTAGTGATGGTGGCCAAGGGAAAGCAATCTAAAGCAAGAGACTGGGACTTTTCCCTCAAGCACTGCGTTTCTAAGGCTGCGACTTGGCCACAGGGAGCTGAGCTTAGCAACCCAAAGACAGCCGGGCGGCGCTGGTGGCGCACGCCTTTAATCCCAGCACTTGGGAGGCAGAGGCAGGATTTCTGAGTTCAAGGTCAGCCTAGTAAACAGAGTGAGTTCCAGGACAGCCAGGGCTACACAGAGAAACCCTGTCTCGAAAAAAACCAAAAAAAAAAAAAAAAAAAAAAAAAAAGGAAAAAAAAGAAAGGCTGAAGCTGGGTGTGGTGGTGCAGGCTGTTTATCTCGGCACCCCAGAGGCAGAGATGAAGCCAGTTTCTGAGTGCCTGCAACCCGGTCTACACAGCCTGGTCCAGGCCAGCCAAGTGAGCAGAGAGAGAATCTGTCTTAAACAACAACAAAGAAAAAAAAATCTCAAATTAAGCCGAAAGGTACTTCTGCTAAATGCCAATTGCCATTTCTTATTAATTTCTAAGAGTCAGGAGAAAAAAAATATTATGCAAAACTATTTCTAGTTTCTATTTCATTTTTATTTTAACTGACTATATTATAACACATCTTTCAGAGACTATATATTTAGGATTGCAATAAAGTATTTGGAATATTTTCTATGATAGAGGGTCAAATTAAAAACTAAAAATTAAAAAATTTTAAAAATTAAAAAAGAATATTAAAATATTCTTTGTGGAATAAAAAAAAAAAAAGCATTCATTTAGAAAAACACCAGACACCGTTTCCTCTCCTATTGTCACATTCAGACTTTTTATCAGCCTCTCGGCCCAGGCCCCAGGTGGCTGGCATGCTATTAACCACACCCGAGGAACAATTACTGATGATGTACTATGATAAAACATACTTTCCTGATTTAAGCACCATACAAAACAATCTGTTTCAAACAAATGAAGGTACTGTTAGGTGATTTGTGTAACAAAACCAACTTCAAACATTGTGCAAATAAATCTGTACTGTTACAAACTGCTCATGGGATGTTAGGGAAACTCCACACACATGCAGGGAAATCACACGGCGAGAAGGCAGGCAGGGGGCAGGAATTTCAGCATGGCAAAACACAAGCGTGCCGCCACTGCAGTAACGATGCACAGAGACTCGGGCTTTGCATGTGCATAGTGCTGTGCACTACCATGCTGTACTATGAGGAGCTGTGGACGGAACAAGGGCATGCTGGGCAAGCATTCTGGGACAGTCTCTCTTCATCGTGAAAGGTGCCACTGTCTTTAGGAGACCATTTTTCCTCCCAGAATAATGCACATGTAACACCTCAAACTAACTTGAAGTTTTTCATGATACTAATGAAAAATAACAACTTTTAAGAACAGTAGGCTTAAAGCCCTAGACAATGTACAAATTCTTGGCTACTTAATAAGATTTACATTTATCTCAGGAAAGGACACAGCTATAAATTACTTTAAATTCTAACTTGTTAGGCTTTTTCAAATAATTCCAATGCTAAATTTAAAACATACATTTAGTGAGTGTGTAAATGTGTGTATGTGTGTATACGTATGCTGTGTGCATGCATGTGTACCTACAGAGGCCAGAAGAGGGTGTCGGATCCTGTGGGGCAGGAATTACAGGCAGTTGTGATCCAACTAATGTGAGTGCCGGGATCTAAACTAGGGTCTGCAGGAGCAGCTAAGTGCTCCTAACTGCTGAGTCATTTCTCCAGCTTCTTTTACTTTACAAATATTTATCTTTTAATCCCCTCGCCTGTGTGTGTGTGTGTGTGTGTGTGTGTGTGTGTGTGTGTGTACATGAGCACATATATGCACGTGTCTGCAGAAGTCAGGAGGAGGCTTCTGTATCTCCTGGAGCTAGAGGTGCAGGCAATCGTGAACCACCGGATGTTGTCCTTGGAACTGAACTTTGGTCCTCTGCAAGAGCAGCAAGTGTGCTTAGCTGTTGAGTCCTCAAAGGTCAAACTTTGGCTTAAAGATGGTTAGAAAATACAGTCTTTTTCTGGGATCAAAACTTCAGAAATTAAAAATATAATTTGAGACTAAGCTTTTAAAAAGATTTCAAATCAAACTTTGACAACGAGACTGCTATGGCCCTAAGCCTGTGATTTAGTGAGAACTGAAAATACTGGAATCCAAGCAAGCAAGAAAGTTAGATTATATCTGCCGTTACTACCAAGATGATTACACTGGAGGATAATTCTATCCAGCACTTGGGAGACAGAAGCCAGAGGAGCTCTACAAGTTCAAGACTAGCACCATGTAGAAACCAAGCAGTCAAGTTAGACAGCAATATTCTGTCTCAAAAACTAACAAAAAGGTCACTTTCAAATACTAAAGTACTTAAAGAGCATTTGTGAAAACATGGGATATAATTCGTGCTTACCAACTCAGAAAGTGGAAAGGGCAGACAACATAGAGTGCCCCTGCACTGCCTCTACCACAGCCAGACCGCTAAGGGAGCCTGTAAAATTCTCCAAGTATTCCTTCTCGTGTGTGTGTGTGTGTGTGTGTGTGTGTGTGTGTGTGTGTACACGTATGTGCACGCCGCTGATCTGGCTAGGCGGGCTGGCCAGTGAGTCCTGGGGACCTGCCTGCCTCTGCTCCTCTGGCATTCTATGTGCGTCCTGCTGTGCCTTCTCACGCGGGGGCTGGGGATCTGAACTCACGTCCTCCTGTGCCTTCTCACACGGGGGCTGGGGATCTGAACTCACGTCCTCCTGTGCCTTCTCACGCAGGGGCTGGGGATCTGAACTCACGTCCTCCTGTGCTTTCTCACGCGGGGGCTGGGGATCTGAACTCACGTCCTCCTGTGCTTTCTCACGCGGGGGCTGGGGCTCTGAACTCAGGCCCTCACAATATCACAACCCCTTTGCCCCCTGAAGCATCTCCACGGCCCTGCTAACTTTTTCTACTGGACAATTTAGAAGTTGTTATGGCCTGGTAATTTCAGGGTCAAATGGAATCTAAGAGTGATTCTCATTTTTCTTTTTTAACGATTTATTTATTTTATTTATATCAGTACACTGCAGCCGTCAGGCATACCAGAAGAGGGCATCGGATCTCATTACGGATGGCTGTGGGCCACCATGTGGCTGCTGGGAATTGAACTCGGGGCCTCTGGCAGAGGTCCTAACCTCTGAGCCGTCTCTCTGGCCCGAGCAATCCTCATTTGTTCCTTTCCAGCAGCACTCAGGGGTCGGTAGAGGCTCTTCAAAGCTCACTGTCTGCTGAGAACTCCTAGGACCATCGTCTGCCTGTGGCTGTACGCCTTACAAAAGACGGGCCTGCTTCCACGCAGGCAGGACATAATCAAGCCCTGATACACATTTCAGAGTTGGCACTACTACTCAGGCGTGAAGAGCTCCGGTGTGGGAGAGCGGGAGGACACAAGTTCCGATTTACTGAGAACTGTAAACCCGCTTTACAGAACCACTGAAAACAAGGTCCTTAGGAAAAACATTGTGTGCATGTGTGTGCACGTGAAGGCCAGGGGACAACCTGCAGGTTGTTTCTCGGCTGCTCCCACTCAGTGGACGACGGGAGCCTGCGGAGCAGACTGGGCTGCTGGCTCGGCATCCTGGGATCTTCGTGTCCCCACCTCCTCTGCATGGCAGCCGCACCCTGACCCAGGGGCGCTGGGCCCCGGCTCAGGTGAAGGTGTCTGCCTGAGTCCTGGATATTTATGATACTCCCCTTGCTATTCTAGTTGATATGGTGGTGAGCTACACTTAGAAACCTTTTCACTGGGAAGGTAGTTAATCAGGACACCAACATCAAAACAGGCACACAGAGCCGCATGCCATCATATTAATGGTAACTCCCAGTGGCCTCGCAGGGGCAGCTGGCATGGACAATGTGCAGGTGGACAGGGTGTGTTGGGGTTAGTACATGGGCTCCATCTACCTGTTTACAACTTTCTTCCAAGTTTCCTTCTCCAGGCCCAGAGCAGGTGGAAACTGACCTACCAGGGACATCCTCCCCTGCTCGACTACGCTGCCGCTGGGACTGGTGAGCAGAAGGAAAGGGTGCGTTAGAGAGGAGGTCAGCCGAGGCTGGACACTGAGACCTTAGTTAATCCCAACTTCATGGGAAGAGAAGGCTTGCTTCCTGTGACATGAAGGGCAACCAGAGGTCCAAGTGAGACACGAGAAACAGTCATGGCCAAGTTCACAGTCAACTCAGTCTTAGATAAGGCTGTGCTGCCTACACACACAGACACACCTTAAATTTACATGGATGTGTGTGGTGGGGTGCACATGTACTACAACATTACATGGGGACCAGAAGACAATTTGTAAGTCATTTTTCTTCTTCTACCATGTGTGAATCAAACCCAGTTCATCTGGCTTGGTGGCAAGAGCCTTTACCCACTGGGCCATCTTCCCCGGCAGAGCCCGCCCGCCTGCTTCTCTGCACGCGCCCCGGCTCTGTTCCTTCCTGGGTTTCTCTGCCACACCTTCATTGCTCACATTTCTCAAAACTTGTGGAAGCCAAGGAATCACCAAGCACTTGTGAGCTAGCACTGGCTAGCCCACTGAAAATTGATACCAACTTTGACATTTGACAGAGAGAATCACATAAAATAAGCAGACATACAGAATGTAGAATTGTTAAGGAGGAACATACAATTAAATACTATGGCTGGGCACAGGGGTTCACACTGTGACCCAGCACTGAGAAATGGAGGCAGGAGATCTCAAGTCACAAGCCAACGTGAGCTTCCTGAAACCCTGTGTCAAAAAAGCTAAGGGCGGGAGCTCCAGCACAGGAGTGGAGAACCTTGAAGCATTTCAGGGCCCTGGACCTGAGCTCCAGCATCACATATGCACACACTCACACACAAGATAGAAACAAACAAATTGAACGGGAAAACTCCTATTGCCTTTATGAGATGGCCTCTCAGAGAGAACAGACTCCCTAAGTGCGGAAAGGAGCCTGGTCCTCAGCTTGTTTCCTCAACAGCAACGAATCCCGAACAACCCTTGGACAATAGCAAAAGAGGTAACGGGATCTTTTTCTCGCTGCCCTCAATGCCCCAGCTAAGTATTAGTCTCTCAAAGACAAGAAACTCTTGATTAAATGCCTTGCTCAGCTGCACAGGCAGAAGCCAAAAGGAGGCGAAGCAACCAACTTGTTTCTAGGTAACATTCTCCATTACTTTCCACCAAATACAGTGCACTGGGAAGGGTCTAGTGACCACGGACATCTGGCTGGCACACTTACAGAAGGAAAAGGTCAATCGTTGGTATCTCTGGGAGGCTTCCAGCGGCCACAGTCTGATAGGTAATACCCTTTGAATGCTGTGAGTTGGCTTTTGGTTTTGAAAAAATACCTTAAATACTAAAACTCCCTTCTCTTTGCAGAGTGAAACATCCCTAAAAATGGAGCTAAGAATGAGCAAAGGAAGTATTAAAAATATTGGAAGTTAATGAGTCTGGACTCTCTTGCCTGTATTAGGTTAAAATGCTTCCAAAGGGCTAGGGGTGGGGTCCACCTGATGAGCTGCTTGCCTGGCACACATGTGGCCTGGGGTTTGATCCCCAAAATAACATAGGGCAGACGTGATCCCCAGAAGCACACAAGCTGCACACAGTGGCACTGGCCTGCAGTGTCAGCGCGTGGAAAGGCGAGGCTGGAGGACCAGAGGTTCGAGGTCACGGGGACAGGGCAGGGTATTTAGAGTACATAGTGTTCTGGCAGAGGACCTGAACAGAGGCTGAAAACTGGAATTCCAACTCCAGGATGATGGCTTTTTCTGATCTCCCAGGGTCCCTGTACTCAGACATGCTCATGCCCACATGACAAACACACAGATAGACACCAGGTACAGATCATAAAGGGGCTGCTGAGCAGCTCGGTGACTAGGAGTACTTGCTCCTCTTGCAGAGGATCCGCACTAGGTGCCCGGCACCCACATGGAGGCTCACAGTCTCCAAAACTCCAGTTTCAGGGCACCAGGCACAAACATGCTACACAGATGTAAATGCAGGCAAAATACCCAAGCACATAAAAATTTTAAAATCTTTTTGTTAAAAAGTAGTTGAAGGGCATCCTCAGACGCAGAGTGAACTCAGGGCTGGGTTAAAATGGCGCCCTGTTTCAACAAATACAATAAAATATAAATTTAAAAAAATGTCTAAAATCGTCCAAGGGGCCTTTTACAGGCTGGGGGAGTGGTCACTCAGCACAAAGCTGGCCAGCAAGCACGGGCACGAGTGCAGAGTGCCAGCATCCATGTAAAAGCTGTGTACTGCTGTGTGTCTGTAACCCCAACACTAGGGAGGTGGGGCAGAGATTTGGGGCTCACTGGCAAAGCAGTGAGCTGGAGAACACGCGGCATCTCGTGCTGTCCATCTTTTGTTTTGGTGCTATCCTCATTCAGAAGGTGCTTCAAATACACCCCACATTCTGTGCAGGCCATGCCAGCCACAGCAGCCGCTGTGTTCACAAACGCCAGCGGGTGGCAGTCTAACAGGGCACTCACATAAAGTGACTCCATGCCTGGGGAGCAGTAAGCTATGGTGGCCTAAAGGGCATCATTTCCAAAGACCACATACTGGAAAGTGTCTGAATGCATCGGCTTGATCTAACAGTAAGGCTTCCCCAGGAAGTCCTGTGCCCACAGAGCCAAACACATCCATGGAGCAGAGTCTGGAAGGCACAAGCGCACCTACTTAAGTGGATGAACTGCACCACAATCTGCAGAGAGGCCAAAAGGAAGTTAATACTTTGTAACAAGTGTCTAGGGCTGGGGACATAGTTCGTTTGGTGAAGTGCTTACACACAAGCAGGAGGACTTAGATCAAGCCCCAGAACACACGGAAAAACCAATGAGATGGCTCAGTGGGTAAAGGTTGGTGTGAAGCCTGATGACTTGAATTTGGTGGCCAGGACTCCCATGGTGAAAAGAAGGAACTGACTCAGAAGCTGTGTACTGACCTGCACACGTGTGCTGGCATGAACCCTTTCCTCGGGTAATTAACATAACAACCACCATCCATAGGCATGGAGATACATGGTCTTTATTGTTTTGCTTTTGTATTCTGTTAAGATCTCTCCTCACATGAGTGTATGCGTGGGAGTCTGCCGTGCTTACCCACAGTAGGCAGAAGGAAAGGGTGCTAGATGCCCGGGGGGGGGGGGGCTGCCTGGCGTGCTGCTGGGGAGGAACTCACTCCCTAAGAGTAGAAGCGCTCTTAAACACTGAGCAGACTTCAGCCGGGCATTAGGAAGGCAGAGAGGGAGGCTCCCTGGGACTCACTGGCCAGACAGCCTAGCCTACATGGAGATGTCCAGGCCAGTGAGAGACTCTGTCTCAAAAAACCAGACAGAACCTGAGGGAACGGCACCTGAGGTTGACCTCTGGCCTCCACACAGACAAATTTCCCTAGTGAAGAGCTAAAGAATTACCAGATAACAATGAAGAGTTTCTGCCAAGCCACGGAAGAGCTTTGGAAGTGCAATACAAGGCTGGCCCCAAGAACAGGCCCCAAGTGAGACCTGGGAGGGTGACGGACATGCCTCTCCCACTGCCACACGGAGGAAGGCATGTGCAAAGTCCTGTATGGTTAGCTGTGAGCCAAAGGGAAAAGGAGCCTGTGTGCGCCTGACCTGATCCAGTCGTGTAGGGGCTGCGCTGCAAAGGGGTTTAAGAGACTAAGAGGGAGAGAAATCCTCCTGCCAGCAGGAGACCTTCAAGCAGGGAGGCCTGGTGGGAAGTAGGCCATCAAGGGTGTGCTCAAGACTGCATTATTAGGACTCCATTTTCTCTCTGCTTCCTGCTGTTTTGTAAGCTCTTTCATATCTGCATCCAGAAGTGATGGAGACACCAGCATCATGCCCGGAAATCCCATCTGCCTCTTTCATGAGCAGCGTGTTCATAAGCTTCCAGTCGTTTGGTTCGGACAAAAGTTAACACACCCTTATATCTGCTAGTGTAAGGCTTTTGTTTATATTTGGTGACCCTGTCAATTTGAAAATTACAACAGAAACATCTGTTTTTGATTTGTAAATCAAACAAAACATTTGCGCCACCTACTACTGCATCTTCCAAATCCCAGAGGGGCTCATTGGTTACATTTTGCCAATGGGATTTCTTCTGATAAATGCTTAGAGGTGAATAAAAATAAGGACAGCAGATGGCAAAGGCACCCTGGCCTTGGTGCCACAAGGGCGACTGTAGCACTTGCTCCAGCCTGTTCAAGCCAGGCCCAGTGGCTCTCTTCCACTGCCTGTGGATCCTCCTCACACACACATCTGCCTGTGCGCCGCCATGCTTCCTGCCATGGTGACAGTGAACTAAGCCTCTAACTGCAAGCAGGCCCCAACTGAATGCTTTCCTTTATATAAGAGAAACCCTGGCTAAGACCCTGCCCCTCAGGGAGATGTCTGAACTACTTCATCCTGGAGGAGTGAGAGCAGCTGGAGGGAAGAATCACAGCCTCCTGGCATTGGTAAAGTGCCTGACTGCACAACCAGATGTGATCTTCTGGTTGGAAGGCAGAGAAGAGGCCTGGACGGCAGGGTGGTGAACCCTGTTGGGAAGCTGTCAAGGACATCCCAGAACAGATATATGATGTAGCCATCTTTGCCACAGGGTCTGGGTCTTGTTTTTGTTTTTTAATATGGGTTCTGGGGAGGTCCTCACACTTCTGAGACAAGTGTCCTACTGAATGATGCACACCAGCCGTGTGCCGTCTGTGAAACCCACACAGGGGCATTACACTGGCAGAGGAGACAGGGAAATGCTACAACAACCAAGTCCAACTGGCTGTGGCCTGTTCTGTGAAGCGGACTGTACCTAGCCAGGGAATGGTGGTCTGGGCTCTGGTGCTGCAGCCTCTCCAGGTAGATTCCCTGGAAGCTACCAAAGCAATAAAGAAATGGCTTGCTGTTAGGCGTCTCAAAAAACAAAATCAGTTCTGAGGCTGGGGAGATGGGTCACTGTACAAGTAGGAGGCCCAAGGGCTTATCTCCAGCACTGTGGGGGAAGTGTGGGGACTTGTGTCTACTGCTCCAATACTGACAAGAAGGGACAGAAGGAGCCCTGAAGCTCACTGCTCAGTTAACCTAGCTGAATTGATGAGCTTCAGTCTGGAAAGTAAGGTGAAGAGAAACAGAGGAAGATACTTGATGTTTATCTCTGGCCACACATAAGTACAACAGGTGTGCATGGACACACACATCCTTCCCAAATTAAAGAGGGTGTGTTCTGGGGGTGGGGACAAAAATATTTGGTTCTTTTTAAAGTCAGGAGTCGGCTGTATCTTAGCAAACATTTCAACTACGTTTCACTCCCAGGCACTCTGCAGCCCCAGTGAGCCCCAAAGCTGCCCGTCCCTCACCAGAGCACAGCACCAGTCAGCACACAAGCACTGATGCCTTGTTATCACACAGCTTGGTCCAGACTACAGACGGGCGGAGCGGGACAGAGAAGCAGTAACAGCACAGCCGTGGTGACACAGCTAGCTGGGTGTGGGGGGCAGTGTGCACACTTGCGGGGGATGTGTGTACCCGACTCAGGAAAGCCTGGGGTTCTGCTTTAGCTCTGAGAACATACCTTTCTCACGTCTGAACTCTTTGGTTCTGTAGTCCATGTTATGATCCTAGAAACAGCAAGTCTTGTTTCGCTGGAATTTACAAAATCTGTGGGGTCCATCTGTCTGGCCAGAGACTCGATGTACTTCAGGATTGCCACTTTGACCTGAGAGAACAATGATTATAAATGTCAGGCATTGGCTGTCACAATTTTTGAACAGAATTCTTGGCTGGCAGGCAGCCAAAAAGTGCACGCCAGGAAGGGGCACTTCCCCTCTGTCCCCGAATGGAGTCTATGCGTGCAGACACGCCTACTCCACATCCACGCTCCTAGATTCTCACAGAGAATGGCTTTCCCACTGCCCAGAAGGCTAAGCTCAGCTCTGTGACACATTCTGGGCCTGGGCCAGGTGCTGACAGGCAATTCCCACCCCCAGTTCATCCTCCATCCCCTTAGCCCCTGTTCTCAGGAGAAGGAGGCTACTATCTAAGAGACCTGTCCTAGAGCCTCAAGAAAAGTCCATGGTCAAGGAACAGACTATATATGAGGACACAGCTGCCTTTCTTTGTGAGTAACAAGCCTGAGTTGCCTTGTCATTACAGGTGTGACTTTCTACCTGTCTCAGAGAGTGTTACTACTGAAGAAATATCCTGACACTGTACTGATCTCGGCACATGAGAACGACTTTCCCATCACAGGGTCCACTGTGACAGAGCTAATGCACACTGGGCAAGGACGCAGAACGACCAATGCCACTGACGCTGTGGGCACAGGTCAACTATGACACACGGTTCTGGCCCATCCTAACAGTAGGCACCTGCCTACCAAAGGAACCAGCCATTAGGGACCGAGAGAAATGAGAACAGGTTCTCAGAGGGCCCCTAGTTATTCAGAATTTCTAGACGAGCCACACAGGGAAAAGAGAATTGGAAAGCAACCATAAATAACAGGTGTTGAACTACATGAACAGCCACCAACCTTGAGGTTTGGAGTTTGAGTCTGATCCACAATAAATCTCATCAAAATGTTAAATTGTTGATCAAATGGAAAGGAATCCCTAGGATAAAAACAAGTTCTTATGTTTAATCCTGCTGTAGATTAATATATACAAAAGTACATTTATATTTCTATATAAACATACATGTTTATATATCTATACACACACACATATATGTATATATATGTAGTACTTTTCAGTTTATATAAATATCAAATTAACATTTCTATATGGAAAACTGTGTAGCTAACTTAAAGCTGAAGGCTAGGCAGAGAATGCAGGCAGGCAGGCGGCCTCCGCCCCGCCCTCTCCTGAACACTGCTTACTGGAGAACTGGCGACCCTCAGGTCCCACCTTTCCATAGGCAGTAGGCCACTTAGAGCTGACTCTGGAAGCTAAGCAGGAGTCCTCCAGTCCCTAAGTGCAGGTGACCCTCTTGCGGTCACCACAGAAAAATGCTTGTGCAGTGCTCAGTGCTGGGGACGTCTCGACCCAGCTGTGACTCACAGGGATGCCTCGGGCCCAAGGAGCCCCTTTCCTTGCCTCAAGCCTGGGACTAAGCCCATGCCTCACAGGCACTGTACATGTCGATCCAACCAAGAGACCCTGGGGGCTTCTGGCTAGCAAAACTCAATCCTTTCATTGTTATGGTGTAGCAATCACTACTGCTGGTTTGAAATTGCACAACAGAGGTACTGGGCTGTGACATCTTCCTCGCAGGAAAGACAAGGCAGCTGAGTGTCAGGGAGTGAGTGACAGATCTCTTAGATCTAAGAGACTCTTCCTACAGAGGTGTAGGAAGGGAATAAGGATGCAGGTTTGAATCTCCAACTGAGGAAGAAATGTTACCAAGTGTTCCAAGACACAAGTGGAAATTAGAAGAAATAACACGAGAAAACTATAAAGTTTATAAAGGGGAACATATTACAAAGTGGTGTTTTAATAATAATTACTTATAAAAAGTACGTTCAAGCTAAGTGGTAGAGCACCTACCAATCAGGGCAAAGCCTTGGAGTTCCGCTGACCCCCAAAGTAATCAGACTGGCCTAAGAGCATCCCATTTCCACAGTGGGAAGTTCGAGAGCTGCTCTGGGAACAGCGCACCTCAGTGTCCCACTTACGGAGTCGCAAGCTTCAGCCTGGCCTGCTTCTGCGCCCAGAAGACAGAGGTGTGGTGTGTTTAGGCAAGAGGCGTGCCTGTGGGCAGGACCTCTGGAGGTGAGGAACGGTGCATGTTCACTGAGCTCACTGAGAATAATCGCTGATAACCTCTATGGTCCTCTAGGACTGCACCGAGGGCATCTTTCCTGCAGCTTCCGGCTTCAGTCTGACCTTGCTACGAGAGCAGCTGAGGGAGTGCTGGGCGGGGAAACTAATGCCTCAGATAGACATGCACCACATTTACTTGTGATGAAGATTTTTCAGTCTGGTTCTGGTTTGTGCATGTGTGTGCCTATGCTGCGTCTCCTCCCCGATCTCTCGGCTACTGAGATGGGATCTGCTGCTTGAGCCCAGACCTTTCTCCGGTCCTCATGCTTGTGGAGGAGGCACCGAATAATCTGTGCAGCTAAATAAGACTCTTTCCAGAAGGGCCTCAGGGGAAGAGGCTAGCGAAGACCACAGCTCCACTTCACCTTCCTCCCATCGAGTGAGTGAGTGAGTGTGTGTGTGTGTGTGTGTGTGTGCCCTTTCTGTGTCTATATGCATACATGTATGTCCAGAAATAAATAATAAATAATTAATAATTAATACAGAAATAACTACTGAGTGCGCACACATATATAGAAATAGTTTCTCAGCTCAGAGTTTGAGAATAGGTAACCAATTGTGACCTTAGGCAAGCCAGCGCAGCTTCTGTTTCTCACTGTTAAAACATCATGTTACCTCTGAGTCCTTCCCTGTGAAATCCCCAAGCCTGTGAACCCTCGGTTCTATGAAAGGTACTGCTGTGGTAACAGCTTCCAAATGCCTGGGAATCACTTGCTTGTTCTTTTCAGAGATCTGAGTCACCCTTTGGCCTCTATCTTCTACCAAATCAGCCAGATCACTGTAAGCATTTTCAGATATCGGTCATTCACGTCTAGTCCAGGCATGCTAACGCCCCTCAGCTGCACAGCAAGCACCAGGCTTCTGTGGAGAGCACAGTTCCCAGGTGTTTCTGAGCCACTGTAACAGCCAGACGAACCACCAAGATGGTTACTATTCTCAAACTCTGAGCTGAGCAACTGTCGATTTCTGTATGTGTGTGCCTTCAGTAGTTATTTCTGGACACAAACACACACACACACACACATGCATACACACAGACACACACACACAGAGTGCCCACAAAGAGCACGTGGAGACCAGCAGTCAACACTGGGTGTCTTTCTTTATCATTTGCCATCTAATGCTTTGAGCCAGGGACTCCCGCTGAACCGGGAGGCTCATCATCAATTTGGTCAGGCTGACTGAGCAGCGAGCCCACGCACGCCCTGTCCCCACTTCCCCACCGCTAGGATTACAGGTGCAAACAGTGCTGGGACCTGGAATCAGGTCCTCAGGCATGCGTGGGGCTTCACCAACTGAGCCTCCCCCTCTAGCGCCAAAACCGTCATTTTAGACACAGATTACGGTCCAGCAGGAATTCTACATCACATAGTGCCAAATACCTGAGGGAAGTTAGGCGAAAACTGAAGTATTAACATAGAACTTCACAAAGATATAAACAAATATTCCACATATTAGTCTCTCTAAATGCTATTTTTTTATAAAAGGGAATTGTTGAAGTTCTATACATTTCATAGGCACTCATAAAATATCATCAACTCAAAGAGGACGTGTAAGCAGGGGGAACTGAGGAAAGAACGTAACCACAACCCGGGGCTGCTGGTGCAGCCTTTATCCCAGCCCTCAGGGGGCAGAGGCAGGCGGACCTGAGTTTGAGGCCAGCCTGGTCTACAAAGCCAGTTCCAGGACAGCCAGGACAATATTAAGAAACTGTGTCTTGAAAAACAAACAAAACAAAGGGCTGAAACGATGGCCAAGCCTCCTACAGCAGTAACACGGCGAGACCGAAGTGCTTACCTGGTGACATCCAGAGCCTTCTGAACTTTTGCTTGCACGGATCCAAGTAAGTCTGCCCCCATCTTCTTAAGTAGCTGTGTGAGAAGGACGAAGAGCCAGTCTTGCAAGTCATCCTTATGAATGATTATGAAATCCACGAGGGTCTCCAAAAACATACTGAAAACCTGCACAAGAGGAAAGCAAGCACGTCACGCCCTGCCTTCCTGACCTCCCCCCCAGCCTGGGAGTGTTCCAAACGCCCGCCCACCCGAGCTGGCCTAGCCCAGGCTTGCCAGTTAACTGCTGCTCACATCTTGAGAGGCAAATGCTCAGCAGAATATGGGGGTGGGCTTGGGGTGGGCAGGGGAGTGGGGAGGGCGTACTCGACACTTACTCTCTGTTGTGAATTCCACCGCACACCAGGCCATGCAACAAAACAAATTCCATGTTAGTCCACAGCAAAGGAAGACCAGTTTCATGCAGTTCCTTTCCTGAAAAAGCTACAAACTGATAATATACCCTCTTCTCCCTCAATATAAACAGGCAACTGTCAGTACAGAGAGAAATACATGTTTTGGAGTTTAATCCTGGAGAGTTTTCTGAGAGAGAGAGAGAGAGAGAGAGAGAGAGAGAGAGAGAGAGAGAGAGAGAGAGAGAGAGAGACACGGTGGTGGTGGTCCTGGTTGTGTACTATTCTGACTCATCCCCTAGCATTCAACACATACCATCACAGGGCATCAGGGGTGGAAGCCCTATCCATGTTTCTGTAACCACTGACTTCTGTCGAGCCAGTTTCGGATGTTAGGGAAAAGGCTATCGGAAGTGCTGCCGCCGACCCGTGAGTTCCCGTGACTAGCCACTCTAGTGACCGCTGCCACTCAAGGTCAAACAGTGCAGAGTGGAGTATCCCTGAGCCTGTCTCAGGGAAGGAAGTGGCACCAGGCTCCCCACCCTGGTGCTGCACTGGGACACCCACCCCACACTCCTCAATTCTATCACAGCAACTATTCACCACGAGGGTCTCTGATGGGTAGCCTTGCTCAGATAGCTAATATGAACTAAACTGAGACCTCCAACTCACTGGACAAGAGCCTTCTGATGGAAACAAATTTCCTTCTTTATCCTCACATTCTGCTTCTGAATCAGCAATCTAGAGGTAATGGGTAACAGAAAGTTCATCAATGTGAAGCCACCTAACATAATATCCCTTATGGTCTAACTCTTACCGGTTACGTTATACTTATGGTTTAAATCGTATTGTTCTTAATACTTCCATAGAGAAAAACCTTGATGGTAAGATCTGTGGTTATCTATTTGGACTTTAAAGTCAGCCTTTTGGGAGTTTAAAACTGATGTCTTTGCCGGGGTCCTTCCTGGCGGGCCTTCCCAGCTGAAGAGTGAGTACTGGTGCTTGAACACGAGGGAGGAGCCTCGCCCTGTGCTTAGTCCCTGGGGCGCTTGTTTTGCCTTGTTTTTCCACATCTCTAGCTCATGGAAGGAATTCAGGAAATACTGAATGACTGGGTGAATGGGCGGAGGGCGGAGGGTGGGCACATGGATGAATAGAGGGCCAGGCTGACGGATGCCGGTGGTAAGTAGGTGCATGGGTGGATGGACGGGCAGACGAATGGATAGGTGAGTAGGTAGGTAGGTGGTAGGTGAGTGGACGGACGGATGGATGGATGGATGAGCGAATGGACGAACTGATGTGTACAGGAATGAATCAATAGGTGGGTGGATGGATATTATTACAAGGACATTCCTATGAGAAAGCAAGAGTAGGAAAGAAGAAAAAGGGAAGCTGCTGAGCTCTGGTCACCACAGGCTTTATTCTCCCAGCATGACTGGGAAGAGGCCACCTTTACCAGGTACAATCCTGTCCTCAATGCATTCGTTCCTCTCCCTTCCCACACTCTAGTATCTACCAAAGAAGAGGATTTATTTAAAATATAGTTAAATCCAAGGGGCTTTTGTAAAGAGGCCCCCTTTCAACACTACCCCTGGTGAGGTTTCTGAGAACGATTCGGGAGAGGGGTGAGTTTCTTGTTGAAAAGGCAGTCCTTAAAGCTGTCCCAGAAGACAGAAGTACTACCTAGCAGAACTCCATCTACCAAGTTCTTCAGGAGAAATAGCTGAACTTGGTTTTGTAATAAAGACAACAAATAGATATTGTATTTAATATATAAATATAAATACATAAAATATATAAATGTATTAAATATTGTATAAATATATAAATAAATTCTACCTGAGATACCAAAGTAACCATATACATTTTCCCACTAATGTAACATTTTTTTGTTGTTTTTTGTTTTGTTTTGTTTTGTTTTGTTTTTCGAGACAGGGTTTCTCTGTGCAACTCTGGCTGTCCTGGAACTCACTCTGTAGACCAGGCTGGCCTCGAACTCAGAAATCCGCCTGCCTCTGCCTCCCAAGTGCTGGGATTAAAGACCTGGCCTACTGTAATTTTTTAAAATATACTATGTTATATTCTAGAACCTAGCACACTGTTTGGCTAAAAGGAGACAGACATAAATTCCTGCTAATGGAATGAAAGATTCCATCTGTCCTTTCAGGATATTCCCTATTTGAGAAACACTTAATTTGAAATTGATGGTCATGTAACTTTGGAAGATGTTAATGCAGACTGCTGGGAAATTCTCTCAGTTCTGGGGTATATTACACAGTTGCACAGGCATGCACGTAGAATATTTACATAAGGTCCGGTTACCTTGCTGTGAGGGTCAGCAAACATTCGGGTGAAAATCTCACACAGTCTCTTCAATTCTACTCGACTAGTAGAGAAAAAAATGGAAATAAGTGAGTTTAAAATGTAATGTCACTAGTAATATTAGATTAAAAACCCTTTACCTAATCTTTAGTTATGTAATTAAAAAAAAAACTACATCAAATTATCTTTTCTAATTGGTGGTGAAACGGAGCCTCTCAAAGGCATAGTCGCAGTTTCATTTTAGGGCGAGGAAACAAGCCTGACTGCCATCTACCCAGTGCCACCAGAAGTGGACAGGCAGGAACCAAGTTCCCTTACTTCAGCCCAAGTCAATTTTCTACCTGCTAGGTGTGTGTGTGTGTGTGTGTGTGTGTGTGTGTGTGTGTATGTGTGTGTGTGTGTGTGTGAAGACCACAGGACAAAGTGTGGAGGTAAGTTCTCTCCTTCTATACACGGGGCCCAAGGATGGAACTAGGTCGCCGGGTTGGGCAGTGAGTACCATTTTCCACTGTGCAGCTCACTGGACCCCATACTTGCACTCTTCTCTAAGTACAGTGGCATCCTTGGGCCTTTTCAGTCACACAGTGCCTCAGTCCTGGGAACTGAGGATAAGCACATGGCTGAGGACTGTACAAGAAAATGGCTAGCACTAGGACCACGAAAAACCTCAGTGTACACTGGTGTCCCCTGCCTTCCCTCATCCTTGAGGCACAACTGAGTCCCCCTTTCATATCAAGGATGGAAAGAACTGTTCTTTCTGGTCACACCGTAACAATCCACTTCTTCAGGCACCTGAGCTCCAGATGCCTCAATGAGCCTTCAGTAATCTGGAGGTGATGAGAGGAGCAGGTTCTTACGAGCCAGTGCAGGGTGAGGGCGGGGGGGGGGGGGGGGAAACCTAGTGAATACTATGAATGCAGAAAGGGGACCAGTCAGCAAAACTTCACAACAGCCATGACGGATCACACTTGTGTTGTGTGGGACGCATCACCAGGGTGCCTGTGCTCTGGGGGGATGTGTCCATGGATAGGATGGCTTCAGGGGAGCAAGGGTGAGCATGGCGGACACAGGCAGGCTGGACACTGAAGCTCAGGCCTACAGCTAGTCATGTAGCAGTGCTCATGACCCACGCGGGGTCCTCCATCCACGGCCACAAACCGGCTTCTTCAGGCTCACAATTTATTCATCAAAACAAGACCCAAACAAGCAAGCAGGCAAAGAAACAAAAGACAAAAATCCCCCCTTTCTTTGAAGTAAGGCTCAAGGGCTGTACAGCGTGTTCCAAGGTTCCATACATACCCTTTACTCACATCTGCATGACACATTGGTCTTTTTTTTGTTTCTTTTGTTTCTTTCTTTTTTTTCCGGGACAGGGTTTCTCTGTGTAGCCCTGGCTATCCTGGAACTCACTGTGTAGACCAGGCTGGCCTCGAACTCAAGAAATCCACCTGCCTCTGCCTCCCGAGTGCTGGGATTACAGGCGTGTGCCACCACCACCCAGCCAGATTGGTCTTAAGACCAAGGACATATTAATAGGCTTAATTAATGATCAGATTTATCTTCCACTCTTCATCTCCACATCCTTTTTCCTTTCCTTTCCTTTCTTTTTTTTCTGGTGGGGGGATGGAGGGGGTGGGAGGGTGGGGGTGGGGTAGAGATAGACTCTCACTCCATAGTCTAGACTGGCCTAAAGCTTACTGTGTAGGTACAGGGTTGCCTTGAACTAATAGGGATCCTTTGCTTCAGATAGCCAAGTGCTGAGATTACAGGTATATATAATTTCAAAAGAGTAATAAAATAGCATGGCAAGAGAGATGTGATGGGATTTGGTATAGATGGGTCCCTTTATTTAGTCTGTACAATCTTGGTTATTTAAATGTTTTATAAAATACCCAAGGAAGGTACAAGAAACCAGCATTACGAAGCCAGCATGCTGCTGCTGCTGCTGAGGACACTGTTTCACTGAGGACTTGCTTGGACGCTTAGATTGTACACATGAGCGTGCAGACTTGTGCCTGCTGCAGCTCGTCCTGGAGCCTTGGGGAGAAGTGAGCCCTAGCAGCACGGCTGCTGTCTGGACCCGACTCCTCGGGGACATCATCTAAAGGATGCTCCTGTCAGATGTGCACCTGTCAGCAACCTAACAGATGACAATGGCCTTGCTAGATGTTTTCAGACATCTGGGTGGCAGGCAGTATGTCTTCCCAGTAACTAGAACTTTGCAAGGATTCTATAATGGCAGAGGCACCTCAAAGCCTCTGAAGAGTCTAACGGGACTAAGGCGTGTCCTCACCTCAGTGTTCTTTGGCTCTTCAGTAAGTTCTGCAGGCCCAGGAGCCCCTCTTTCCTTTCTGACCAGTTGGAACTCGCACAGTGGTTGAGAACCTCTGCTACATCTTCAGTCTGCCGCAGATAATGGGGAATGCCACCATTCCTGGAGCCATACGAGCGCTCGGAGCACACGCTGGAGGCGTCACTGTTGGCGTCATCATCAGAGTACATCCCATAGGGCTCGTACCTCCTTCTCACAGGCTTCTTCTGCAGTGTCCCACGAGGAGCAGGGGAAGGAAGAAGTGGAAAGGTGAACCAGGCATGACTCATCCATCAAAAACTACAGTGCAGAGTAAATATAAAAAGAAAGAAAGACACACACACACACACACACACACACACACACACTTTCTATGCTTACAAATTAGGGAATAAAACAGAAGTGTCAAGGTAGGTGGCATAAGTGACATGCTGCCCATTTTTGTGAAGAAAGAATTTTTCGTCCTGTAGAAAGTGTGTATGCATGGGGGGAGGGGTGGAAAAGGGGATTTTCAACCGGTGGATTTGGTGCCAATCCTGCTATTACTACTGCTGAACAACTGTGTCCGTTCCTGCCTTGGTGACCCCTGTCCAGGAGGGTAACTATTACACCCGCCTCAGCACACTAGTGTGAGGGTTTAAGGAATCCGAAGGAGGACGCACCCATTCACTGCAGCCGTGCTCACACGCGCAGCCCCTGCAGAGCGCAGGGCCGGCTACCTGAAGCGCGGTCTGTGGATGCCCTTGCTGGAACAACCATCCGTGCTTAAGCAGTCTGCAGTTGAACTGTTAGTGGGGGAACTATCCTATGCAGAGGGGCCCCAGACTGTATGAGCCACTTCAGTTAACAGCATCATTTGGCTTTTTAAAGTAGACTACGATAGCCCCTTCATCCCCTCCCACACTCTGTGTTGAGCCCGTATATAGTATGGTAAGGCTGGTACGTATGTTTCCTAAATGCAGTCACTGGCATAAGCCTCACAAATCGTTGTGATTTTTAAGCGATGTTAATTATTTTGAGTTCGAGCTTGCTCGGGACAGTACTGCCTTCTGTCGCAGCCAAAGCTCTTCCCAGCATCCCCTTCTCAGCTTTAAAAATATTTTTTATTTAGATGATAACCTATATATGATTTACACTTACATATAAGGCAGATTTCCTACAATGAGAGAAGGTTGGTCGACAGATCTGCTCATGAAGTTACGATTATAAAACTGACACAAACTGAGTTAATAAAAGAACACACAGGAAGGACAGGGCGCAGGGTGACATAAAACCAGAGCAGCCTCACAGGAGGGGCGGAAGGGGACGGCTCCATTCCAGGGCAGCGAATCAGAATGCTTACCAGAAACACTGAGACCACAGTCTCTAACTACAACTACATTTTGTGCTGCTTTCAACTAAATTCTAAAAGAAATAGAGTTGCAACAGAAAAAAAAAAGTTGTAAACAAAAGTTAAAGCACGGGTACCTTGCTCCTGGCGTCTCCTAACAGCTGTAGGCAGGAAAATATTGAAGGATGGGGAAAAAGCATAGAGAATTATGTCAGAAGCGTATGTGGGGATTGTTCTGGCAACAAAAGTGTACAGCAACATCTCTTAGCAAACCAAAAACACAGGTCAGCAAGCGGTTGGTTTGGAGTAGATCGTAGCAGACTGCGGTCCGAATGGCATGTCCTAGTCCTTCTGGACCTGGCCCAGACTCTCGGGTTCCTGGCAGTAGTCTCGCTGAGATCTCCCATACCTGCGGTTTGTCCCTATGAGATCTGCCTGCCCCGGGGGCTCCCATGAGTCCCCACCATGCTGGCGCTTCCCTCTACAGAAGCAGGTCACTCGGAGATTAGGCGCAGGGGACAAAGGAGCAAGCGTAGCAAGGACAGCATGGGAGCTGGGGCTCGGAGGAGAGCTCAGGGGAAGCAGAAAGTCCGAGTCTCTGGAGCGCCACGCTGCCTTGTAGGACTTTGCACACAGTCCCTAAACCTGCTCTAACTGGAAGTCCCTTTCAGCTGAGGGTTCAGCTCCACTGTTTCCTAGCCCACTGACCACCACATGCTGGGGTCTCTTGACTAAATAAAAGGAACATTCTGAAGGCTTTGACTTGGAAAATGTCTGTCCAGCTCTTGACTCAGGCTAAGCCATGGTTAGAGCAACTCCAGCACCTGCCTGAAAAGAGTCCTCCTGCACACGAGGCTGCCGCGTGGGCTGGCCAGGCTGGCTGCTGGGCAGGCAGCTCTGAGAGTGGCTGCCCCTTCCTTCCTCTCAGATGCACAAGGAGGAGGAGGAGGGAAGAGCCTGACTGTGAGGAGCGAAGCACAGATGCACAGTGACAAGAGGGCGTCTACAGCAGCCTCGGACTCAAGAGCAGGGTAGCGCTGCTATGGCTGCTGTTTCCTAACAAGAGGATACATCTCAGAACAGCAGTGGGTAGGGAGGGCACCCATGAGGCCATTTTGAAGAGCTCGTATTTCACATGCTGGCATGTGACCTAGGTGTGTGAGACTCTTTCTACCAGCCAGGGGGCAAGTTCAGCACAAGCCAACCCAACAGGAATGTTTGCTGTGCCACAGACTGAAGGGGCCATGCGCACTTGATGGGTTTTTTTCCCCAAATATTATAATTAATATGCAAAATCCTCCCCCTTGTGCTTTACAACTTTAGAGACTAAATCTTAACATATAGGAAAAAATTTCTTTGTGTGTGTGTGTGTGTGTGTGTGTGTGTGTGTGTGCGCGTGTGCGCGTGCGCGCGCGCGCACGTGTGCACGAGGTGGGGGGAGAGAGAGGAAAGAGGTCAAGCTGGGGTGGCATTCCCTAGACACTGTGACCTTGTTGAGACCTGAACGCATGGATCCAGCTGGACTGGCTGGCCAGCAAGCCCAAGATGTCAGCCATTCCATCTCCCTGGCACTGAGATGACTGGGGCACACCACCACACGCGCCGCTTTGCACATGGGTTCCGGGGGTTAACCCAGGTCCTCGTGCTTCTGTGCAAGTGTTTTATTAGCCAGCTCCCCAATTCCGGCTGTTCTCAAATACTAAGTTGATCCATTTTGGGGGTATGGGTGACTCTCCTAAGTCAGAATACCATATAACAGAATAAATGTAAGTTTTAGATCTCAGACTCTATCGTCCACTGCTACAACCATACACGTAGGCTGTTATCAAAGCCTATAAAGCAACAGAGGCAACGGGATGAGAAACAGGAGTGTGGAAAAGAAGCTATGGAATACAGAAGACACAGCGATAGCTAGATGACATGTGGGGAGCCCAATGCCATCCCGGGTGCTCAACCCAGAAGCATGGGTCAGCTTCCTAACGCTGCTCTTTCTTGGAAGGCAAATTTGACTATGCGTTGTAAAAAGTGTGAGAGGAAGAAAAAAAAACTTTACATAAGTTTTCTTTTTCTCCTGTGAATGTGTATGTGGTTTGTGAGCATGGCCGTCAAGGGCCTTCCTTAACTGCCTTAACCTAACTTGAGGCAGGGTTTCTCACGAGATCCCACAGGGCACTGTAGTATGTGGTCTAGCTGGCCAGCTTGCTCAGAGGACCCCATTTCTGCCTCTGGAATGCTGGGAATACAGGCAGGTCACCCCGAACCTGGCCCTCAGCCTCGCCTATGCTTTGATGGCTCCGCCATCATCCCAGCCCTGTTAACGCACTGGGAGAAGAGGGGAGAGACAACTTAGTCACCTGAGTTGGGGGCAATTTCATGTTAAGACAGAATATACAGATGAGCAACTGTGACTCCATCCTCCCTGCGCCCCTTACCAGCGCGTCGGCCACGGCGGCTTCCAAGTCGGTGCTGGTACTCAAGACCCGCATGGCACTCACAGAACCAGGGATGCGTCCTGACTGGCCCAGCCCAAACCGATCTATTCAGAAAACAAAAGCAGAACAGTCAGTCTACTTACATCTTCTCAGTCCTCAGCAAGGAGTCCTGCCTCCGCCCACTAACAACTGGGCCAACACTTGCTAGCCGGTTTGAACTGCACCGGACTTGCCTGCCAGGGGTGGGGCTGCGTTACTCACAGGGGACACTAGTGGTCACGACTTGGGCTTTTCCTTTCTCCTTCTTTGCTTTTTGATTTTTTAAAGTGGAACCTGTTCAGACATTATGTTCCTGCAAGGGCTTGAGACACATGATAGAACTTAATACGGAAGGACGTGGCCCTGGGCTGAGGCTTTTCATCTATTTAGCTCTTCTTCTAGAAGGCAGTGCCCTCGACGCCTGTTCAACACAAGCGAGCGTCATGGTTTGGGAAACAGGATGAAATGCAAAGTTAATGGGAAAAGTCAAAATCCCAAATAAATTATTAAATTGACCCTAATTTTCCTTAGTGTTAGTATTAAGAGTTAATGCTATTATTTAAATTTACTAACATTATCTAAAAACCACCACAAAAAGCTAGTGCCTTCTTTTTCAAACATTAATCATGTAGATATCATCAGTATCAATTTTACCTGAGTCCTTTTAGGATTTTTGAATGATACATTTTATATAGAAAAGGCAGAAGGAATCTAAAAACTTAAGATACATTTTTGCAATTTAAACAATTATTCTAAAGTTTATTTCAAACCTTTTTTATTTTGTGTGTGTGTGTGTGTGTGTGTGTGTGTGTGTGTGTGTGTATGGGTGACTGTATGTCACCCATGCTCTCAAAGGCCAGAAGAGGGCGCTGTGAAGAGTGAAAAGCTGCCTAACCCTGGGGGGGGGGGGGCTGAGGAGCCAGAGCCATGGAGCCTCTCTAGCCCCTCAGGGCTGCTCTTCCTCAGGTAAACAAGACTTTCTTTTTAAGGCCCCATTAAAGATTAAAGCCCCAGCAGGAGTTACACATTCCAGGGAGGTCGCACCACCCACTGATGAGAAGTTTACTCATCAAAATTCTAGAATTCTAGTACTTAAATGTTAGGATGAAAAATGTGTCCTTTCTGACTTAGTAAAGAAAATACAATTTGGACCAGGAAAAAAAATGTTTGCCTAAGCCACACATCAGCAATGCGGCATTTGGAATAAGGTGGATGGTGGTATTTTAGAGGAATCAATCTTTCGTTTTAAATTACACTTCAATTTATTGATTATTGTGTGGGCAGGGGTATGCTACTCATATGGAAGTCGAGGACTTCTCTCTTCGGCTGTGTGGGCCATCAGCGTTGGCCGCCTTTCCCTGCTGGGGAAGCCCTATGAGTTGACTTATGAAATGATACATTGCTTTTGACACAAAACAAGACTTTATCTACAAAACTGATGACCTTTAAAATAAAGTATTATTTAGCTACTTAAAACTATCGATTTCAAAACAATTTACTCTTCTACCACCACAGGCAGGGAACATAATTTAAACACTGCTAGTCAAAAGATTCATACACAGTCACAGATTTTTTTTTTAATAAAGAAGAACAATTGTATGTTATACTATCCCCTTTTTTAATGCACTTGCTGATTACAAACGTCATCTCATTGCATGAGGTTTTGGGGGTGAGCTACTAAGACCTACACGAATGCTCACTGGCTAGAGTGTGAGGCGGGGGCAGAATCAAGGGTCATGGGCATGCTGCCTTCTCAGTAATTTTGGCTCACTTTTTTTTTCCATTAAAAAAGGGTAGATAGCAGGGAATTTATGAGTAACGAAATGAGTAATTCAGTAAAAGCCATTTAAAAGTTACCCAGCATAAAACATAAAGTCTTAAAAACAAACAAAAATTAAAAAAAAAAAAAAAAAAAAGAAAAAAAAAGAAACAGAAAAAACACAAGTAGATTTCATGCCAGCAATTCTTATTCCAGGGATAATATTGAATCTTTTCAGACAGAAAATTAAAACTTACAATAATAAAGCAAGCACCGGTGCTTCCCAGGTGCATACAGCTTGCCACACACGGCGACTTGCCAGTCATCTGACAGAGTGGGTCATGTGAACTGCGATCTACAGGGGACATGCTGGTCTCCATCTAAGCACAACAGCCTTTCTGTTCTCAGCAGGCAAACCCCTGTGGTCCACACTCACTGCCCCAAGGCTATGACAGAGCTGCTTCCCCAGGGATGGATAGAGAGGACTGTGCCCCCAGCCTGGCCTCTAATCCTTAGAGGAACACACTCAGTCCGAGCCTACATGGTGAAAACATGCAGCTGCCTTCACTTGATAAGCAGGTAAGCGTCGGCACTATTAGCAGTATGTGGATTAGTAGAGCGTGCGGACTCCATTGAGAAAGCAGCCGTTAGCGGCTGTTAGTGTCTGAGAACGACGCCAGTTACGGTGGCATATGGATGCACCTTTAGACACGCACTCTCACCTGTGGCCAGTAGGATTGCTATGTTGAATGAAGCAGAGACAGACAGTTTGGCGCTCACAGGCAATGGGGCCGACCTCTGGCCTGTGTATGGCCTGGATCCTAACCTGCTTTCTATAAAGCTTTCAGGGCAATATATTTATTTTCATATGTGTAACATTTTGCAAGCTGTAACCTGAGGTGTACGGAACCGGTACCTGACTATAACCGGGGCCTGACACCAATACCTAGCATCTGAACATATCTGGAGTGAGGACTGCGGAGACGAGAGACTGCCGGGTGACAGCAATCCCCACTCCTGTGGGAGTCTTAGTGACACCTATTCTGTGTCGTTCTCTTCGTGGGGAGGAGGTGTGAGTAAAGCACTTCCCTGATTTTTGTTTCGATGTAAAGATGAACGCTAGAGAAACAATGCCAAGCAGGTGGTCAGGCATCAAGCTATGAACAGAACCATAAACATTCAACAACTCAAAAAAAGAACAACACGGGCGGGCAAACATGAGGCACAGACATGCCAAGCGCTGGCTGACACGATGACGACGAGGCGGACACGGGTGGGAGGGCGATGGAGAGGCAGAAGCATGCAGTTAGCACTTGTTCACCTGACTGCCCAACAGATTCAGCAGTGGAGAGAGCGCTAGTGGACCTGGAATGCCGTCGAGAGGCTGCATGTAAAAGGAACGGCAACACCCACAGGGTTAACACACAAGTACCAGGAAATGCGGGGCTGCCGCCACCGAGGCCGCGCGTCTCATGAGGGAATGGTGCTGGGTATGAATGGACAGCAGGACTGGCCCCACACTGCGCGGTGGCCGCTGGCCTCACACAGCTCGTACACACACAGGCATGACAGAGGCACCCATCACAGTGCTTCACACTAGGACGCACTGACGGACTCGGACTCCAGGGTGAGATTCACGCCACGAAGCTTCCATCAGCCATTATGGAAATAAGGCACATGAAGAACATCGGGAGTCAGAGCACCATCTGAACCCAGGGTGGACAGCGAGAGGATGGACTGTCAACTCAGCTCACGAGATGAGTCACTGGTATGTGATGCATATGCCACCATGCACCAAAAACAAAAGCAGAGAGGTTCATAATGTCATCTCAACAGAAAGTCATGGGACACAAGGGGCTCAGCTCAGCAAGTGCATTCGGCCCCGTGGAAAGGCTCGGTGTCTGTTGCACAAACGCCCTAGTTGCTAGTGTATTTGTTCAAGTGTGGAGAGTCCATGGGCAGTGAGTGTGGAGGATTTCCTCGGAGCCACAGGTGCAGGAGGGTGAGCACCATTCCAGAAACACACATGGCAGGCCTGGTTTGCCCACGGTTAGCTGTGGCCCTTGGTAATATACCAAACCTGTTTCTCTCCCCAGTACCTCCCTCTTGTCTGACAGGGAGACTGTAAGGGGCATACACAGCAGTGCTGGCGACAGGATTAGCACTGGGACAGCAGAGAAGGTCAAGAGGAAACCTATATTTAGGATAATATTTTATGATATTTGTAATGTGTGTATGAATTCATCAACCCAAGGAAATGGATGTTAAATTCCATCCGTGTGAAGAGAGTAACTGAAAAATTATTATAAAATAAGAAATTGATCTGAAATGCTGATGTCACAGGTCCATATAATATTCAGCTACTCATCCAGTGAGAAGAACTGGAGATACTTGTTCCTTTGGTGCTATATCATAGAATGTCCACATGTTTAACCAAATCACAGCAAGGCAAAAACCCTTTACTCCTGTCCATTATTCTGCACATATTAAAACTTACACACTTAGTCATAAAGCAGCGAAACCTCTAACTCCAATGAATTTTTATTTCTAAGCCCCATGTCACTTAATAAAATATATACCCCATGGCAGATGTGATATTAAAAAGCAAACATTACCTGTTAAGCAATACAAATTTTAGCAGCTTGAAATTAAAAAGTTGGGGGAGGGACCTTCTTTTTGGAAGATTTACACACACAACACTGAGCTGATGTATCTAGACCAAGACTTACCACGTTCCTGGGTGAAGGTGCTGGTGAATGCTGTGCTGTGACCATCGTGAACTGCGAAGTTCTTATCTACCACACGAGCGCTGTGTCTTAACAGCTGACACTGAACATGGTTTTAAGCAATACCTGATCTGTTTGTAGGTTTCTTAAAATGTATTTCTGTGGTGTGAACTCAATACTCTACAGTACGACTGTTGTGTGATGACTCCTCTGTCAAATTCCCAAGCATACACTCAGCAATGGACTCCATGGGGGACCCACTTGTTTCAAAGCCTAACTGGCAGGAGAGCTCTCCAGTCTGTAACTTCATTAAGCTCTCAGACTCTCGAGATGCTTCAGCATAGTGCTACAAACTTAAAACGACAGATAGAGCTGTAACCTATGCGCAGCTGTATCCTATGCGCAGCTGTAACCTATGCGCAGCTGTAACCTATGCGCAGCTGTAACCTATGCACATCTGTAACCTATCCACAGCTGTAACCTATCCGCAGCTGTAACCTATGCACGTCTGTAACCTATCCGCAGCTGTAACCTATGCGCAGCTGTAACCTATGCGCAACTGTAACCTATGCGCAACTGTAACCTATGCAAGTCTGTAACCTATGCGCAGCTGTAACCTATGCGCAGCTGTAACCTATGCGCAGCTGTAACCTATGCGCAGCTGTAACCTATGCAAGTCTGTAACCTATCCGCAGCTGTAACCTATCCACAGCTGTAACCTATCCGCAGCTGTAACCTATGCGCAGCTGTAACCTATGCACGTCTGTAACCTATCCGCAGCTGTAACCTATGCGCAGCTGTAACCTATGCAAGTCTGTAACCTATCCGCAGCTGTAACCTATCCACAGCTGTAACCTATCCACAGCTGTAACCTATCCGCAGCTGTAACCTATGCGCAGCTGTAACCTATGCACGTCTGTAACCTATCCACAGCTGTAACCTATGCACAGCTGTAACCTATGCGCAGCTGTAACCTATGCACAGCTGTAACCTATGCACAGCTGTAACCTATCCGCAGCTGTAACCTATCCGCAGCTGTAACCTATGCAAGTCTGTAACCCATGCACAGCTGTAACCTATCCACAGCTGTAACCTATGCACGTCTGTAACCTGTCCACAGTTGTAACCTATGCACACCTGTAAACCATGCACAGCTGTAACCTATCCGCAGCTTTAACCTATGCACGCCTATACATTAGGAATATGCTTTCTGTCATTAGTCTCTAAAGGCACAGCGCAGCCAGCATTTGCCCAACATTTATACTGTTTCATAATATAAATAATCCAGTGACAGTTTAAATGTATGGGCAGGAGGTGTGGGGAGCATATGCTGTGTGTAATAAATCAGCATCTGCAGGCAACCCTGGAACCAATTCTCCACAGAGGCAGAGAGAATTACTGAAATACGATTTACCTTTCTTTCTTTCCTAATAAAGTCTGGCCATCTAAGTTTACTCAAAGAGTAACTGATGGACGTGATTATGGAAGCCAACAAGGAACAGGAGTGTTCAGGGACACACAGCAAGCTCCCCCAGGACAGCCACCTGCTGGGAAGCCTCTCCGAATCCCCAGATCCTATCTTCAAGCCTGGAGGCCAACACTTCAGGACAGCCTTGCGCCCTCTGCTCTGCGTCTAGCTCAGGAAGAAACCTCACTAAGAAGCATTCACCACACTGCTGAGCAATGTCAGAGACATTCTTCAGAACTGCTTTTGAACAAGGCAGGCTGGGAGTCAAACCACGCCTGGTTCTGCAGCTTAAATGTATGACTTAAGACTGGGCTTGGAGCCTGATGATAAGGTGCTCGGTCCTCAGTGTGAGAGGGACTGAGAGCACCTGTGCCAGCTGATGCTACAAATGGCACCTTTTTGTTACTCCTTGGACACAAGCTTGTGGAACAGATTTAAGCCAAGGAGGAGGTTGGTTAAAAGGCATGCTTTAAAAATTTAGCTCAAACAACCTTTCCTACTTCCCTGACCACAGCAGAAGATAGCAGCTGATAAGGCCAGAGTGTATTTGGAGTTACAGCTTCTGCCTTGGGTAATAGTAACTACACAAAGCAATATTTTGGGATGTCACCAAGACACTTGAGAGATCTGTTTACCCAAAGAACAATCGATTGCTCAGGGTTTAATCTAGGTACAAAGAATTCAGCCCTGCTTGCCCAATCCACAGAAAGCATGTAAGAATTCAAGGCTGGGTCCATAGACAGTATAAAACGTCAGCCACCAAGAAAAATGCTGACCTGCTTCTAACAGACAAAATCATCCACAGATTGAATTGCTTGCTCATGTAATGGGTTGTTTGAACGGTCAAATAGTGAGCCAAGAAGTATAAGGTATATAGCCTGATTTAAAAGGAAAAATCACCATTCATTCCAGGGAACACAGTAAGTATCACTGTTGACCCAGAGCTCAAGGGTACTGCAGCGTATCTGATACATGCCGGAAAGCTACCTGCCTGAGGGGCAGGAGAGAGCTGACACTGAGGTAAGAGAACTGTCTAGAAGGTGTCTGGAGTCTGTTTTCAGAGCCCGAGGGTTGACCTCGATCACTGCCTCCCGCTTTGATCTATTCTCACCTCTCTCTCAGAGCAACACGTAGAGTGAAAATATCAGCTGAGTAACTTAAGAGTGAAAAAACTCAGAGTGCTGAAGCCTCTGTGGCACTGGGAATGAGGATCATTAAGATCTAGGTGTAACTACAAGATCACTTCTGCTCTCACTTTCATTAAGAGTACAATGTACACCATGACGACACCACACACGCCAAGCAACTGAAAATTAACTGCTGAAGGATAAAAAATATTCCTTTCATTAGTGTTGATGGACATCTCTGGGAATGGATAATTACTAAGGAATGTAGTGTGCCCATTTTAGAGCAAGACAAGTTTCTTAAAACTAAAATCAAAACTCACTTAACTTCCAAAAATGTTCTAAAATTACACTTCTGTTCTCCCTCTGAATAATATCTCCTGGGCTCGGTGGATGTGGCTCAGAGCCTAGCACCTTTAAAGCTTGATGCCCTGGTTCCATCCTTAATACCACAAAATCCCTATAGAAATTAATCTTTAGTAAAAGCAAAGGAAAACCAGAAATTTGATGACTGAGTGTAAACTCTGAGCTCACCTCACATGCAGGCCGCCATTCTGTTCAGCTGAGTTTTGCCTTAAGTTAGAAACTACCTCAAGGGACTTGCCCAGGGACAAGTGACCAGGAACGGCCACGGCAGAGTGAAATGGTGTTTTTGCCTCTAACGTGTGAAAACTGGTAGCTGCTAAGGTTTATGCATGCAGGGGACGACAGGGGTGACGAAGGAAGAAGGAGGAGAGAAGACGGGGTCACAGGGCAGCAGGGGGAAGCGCTCATTCCACCCAGCAGTGGCCGCACAAGCACTGGGAGCCCCTGCGCAGCGCCTATGGGTACTCACCGAGTGGCGGGAAGCCCCGAGCAGGGCTGGTATCGCGGCTGCTCTCACGGCTGGTATCGCGGCTGCACCCCTGACTCATGCTGGGTCGGGGGATACGGCTGCTCCGTGCTAGCGTGCAGCATGAGGGGTTTCAGAGAAGGTGAACAAATTTAATGAAGACAGAAAATCTCACAAGCATCAGTCACATTTGCTTAAATGTAATTATGACATTGTCTCTGATAGGAAGCATGGGGGCCCTGCCCATGAAGAGGTCGTACTGACAGGAGGGTCTGGTCTGTCCCTCAGAAGGCTGCAGGTGAACCCTGAGGTGAAATCACACTTAAATGTGAGAAATGAAGTCTTCCAAACAATCAGAGTCTGAAGCTTTAGCAGACATATCAAGAAGAGCTCAGGACACCAAGTTGTCTTCACGGTGCCTGGTTCCCAACGACCACTGAAGAGACCAAAGACTCTTCTACCAACGTCCCTAACAATAAGAAGATGGCTGGCTCACCTTTTTCCCAGGGTAGCCTGCTCTACAGAGAAGCCAACATGCAATCCTAGCTGGAAAGCCTGCCCACAGTCAAGATGGAGGCATTACACATACAAAACCAGCTATCTAAGCCAACAGGTGCAGTCAGGATGGGGTGCTCATTATTTCCAGGTCTCTACAGCTAGGAAACTGACGATCTCGGTATTTGGCCAAGAAGATTCCTCTACTGGCCTTGGAATAATTATAATTTTATGATTGCCTCTGGACAGTTTATTATCCCTAAACACTGAAACATTAAGACTGTAAGACAAAGCCGTACGTTTAACATCTAATATTTTGGCTGTGAAGTTCAGAAAGACCATGGTAGCAGTGATTCTCAATCTGAAGAAAGAGAAGTTACAAGTAAAACCCTCTTTAGAAACACTGCTTGCTGATGTGGGAAGAGGGGTACCTAACACCGCAGCTGGCAGAGCCATTTCATCCTCAGAGGTCAAGGCTTCCAGACCAGAGAGACATGGCTTGAGACTGGAAACCAGTGAGCTTGAGTCTCTGGTGTAAAAACAAGCATATCTTCTCTACCACAATGAACACTGTCTACTGTTTCAGAGCAAAGATTTACAGCTAACTATAACAAGAAAACCGCATTAACCAGAATCATGGAACTCTCCAATAAAGAAGAATGTGCGAGTGAGAAATGAGGCCAGCTTAGAGTGTGCACAGTAAGTTGTGCTGGGGTGAAGCCAGACCCCAAGAGCTTGCAAGAGATGTTCAGATGCTTGGCAGTCTACAGGCAGGGAGATGTGATGCAGGAATGTACTCTGAATTATCTCCCTCTAGGGCGATAATTCCTTAAGTCTAACAAAATGACACAGAAAAACTGAGGTTTCCACTTGCAGTGCTGCTGACTACTTAGTCAGCAATTCCGGTCCTATTCTACACAGTTCCTACAAAGAGAGCAAGAGCAACAGGTGCCAAGCTGTGCAGACCACCACACAGGAGCGCCCTCAGCGCACAGCAGGGCTGCTCATCTTTAGAGATGAGTGCACCTGAGCCAAAGAGACCTGTGCACCTGCCAGCCTGCTGGGCCAGCCAGTTGGCCTTCCTGGTTCTCATCTCCCAACATGAAATAAAGGAATAAAAAAGCATCGCATCAGCCGGGCGGTGGTGGCGCACGCCTGTAATCCCAGCACTTGGGAGGCAGAGGCAGGCGGATTTCTGAGTTCGAGGCCAGCCTGGTCTACAGAGTGAGTTCCAGGACAGCCAGAGCTACACAGAGAAACCCTGTCTCGAAAAACCAAAAAAAAAAAAAAAAAAAAGCATCGCATCATTTATAGGAGAAGGATATTGGGGACAATGCACACATATGCACTTTGGAGTTGCTTGCCAAATAACATACATGGAAATCCTGACCTTTCCTACTGTCTATTCCAAAGCAGGCAGTTTTCATATCAATGCAAGCTCAGTGACCTATACCCTACGCCCACCCGCTCTCAAGCTCACAGAGATGCTGCAGAATGCAGACAGGCGCTCTCCCTGCAGTAGGCCTGCTTTATGAAGACAGCAGAGACCACTAACAAGAACAAACAGCTGTGATCCGGAGCCACGCCCACACATGCTTCTCGACAAGCCACACCCTATTGGTGTTTCTTCCAGAGAATTCATTCACCTACCATGTTCATGGGTTACTTTATGATGTGACACATAGAAAAAGAAATTCTGGCTACTGCTTTGTCAGAAATCTTTCCATAAGTGCCCCAAACCCCATTAAAGGGCATTTTGTGGTTAAGACTGATATTTTAAATGTTGGGTAATTTAAGCCACAAGAAAAAAAGACACCCACTTACAACATTAGTTCCAAGGCTAATGTACAGGAAGATCTAAAGCAAGCACAGAAAAATCAGTTTTATAGATTAAGTGGTCAAAACTCACTCATATAATCTCCATTAACCCACACACCCAGCCACCTACCCACCCATCCATCCGTCTATCCAGAGTGTAAAATCAGCTTGTCTTTTTGAAGGCAAAGTAAGGAATACCCTTAAACACTATGATATAGGGTGGAGTCTTTATCAGGAAGCACAAAACAAGTGGTTTGTCAAAACTTTGCCAGCATTTCAGACAGGCTTTCTAGATTGACTGCATTTGAGGAAGATGAAGTATATTTCACTGCCTGCTTCCCTTCCATCGCCCCCCCCCATGCCACAGTCTTAATAAGTTTTAAGTGGCAGCGGAGTGTGGCACCTTACTTTCGTCTTTCCTTATGTGTATTTGTACTTGTCTGCAGGAGTGTATTCTATGTGGGTGCAATGCCTGCACAAGCCAGAAGAGGACCCCTGCTCCAGCTGGGCTGGGCTGGAGGTGGCTGTGAGCTCTCTGCTGTGGGTCCTTACAGCTGGACTCCAGGCCTCGGCAAGACTGCACACCTTAACCCTTGAGTTGTCCTCCAACCTTACTTCTGCCTTCTAAGAAAGGACCCACTCAGTGCAGAGCAAAGGCAAAAAGGCGAGAGGAAGAATGAAAACTACTGTAAGCTAAAGGAATAACGTGTCTCTCTAGACACTCTTGTGTCCCAGTAACCCATTTTCAGTTAAATCATTTAATTAACTTTAATCTTCCAAAAATATTTTTTAACCGTGAAATCATAAGGCATTTAAAATCCGTAACACTCAGTATAGGTTGCAAACTGTAAATGGTTTTCCAGTCTCTCCACCCCATGCACAGGAGAAGCACAGCACAGGCTAACGGTGCTCCCTGTGTGTTCACATCTGCAAAGTCCTTACGAGAGACCAAAGTGGAACAACTTGAAAATGTGCTCCCCTAATTGTTTGGGAATTAGGAATTATTTAGCTTAAGGAGGGATAAGGGGGAAAGAAAGGGCAGGGAGGAAAAGGGGGTGGGGTGGGGTGGATGGAGGCGGAGCGCCACGTGGACGCCTGTGAGCGAGGGCCAAGAGCTTTGCTGGTTGACTATCCAGCTACATATGCTTTTTACTTAGTAAGTTTTTTTTGTTTGTTTTTTTTTTATTATTATTATTTTTTATTTATTTTTTTACTTAGTAAGTTTTAAAGGGCAGCTGAGTGTGGCGCCTGGAATCCCAGCTCCCGGAAGGCTGGACCAACACTGTAACTAGGCCTCCTTGAGCTACAGTGACTTCTAGGCCAACAGAATGAGACCCCATCTCAAAAACAAAACAAACAAACAACGAAACAAAACGTAAAACATCTTAGATGTCAAATAAGAGCCCTGGCATTTCTATAACAAGAAATGAAAATTTAGCTATATCTATTTAAGATAAAAAAGGAATAATTTGTAGATTATCACCAGAATTGGTTTTGGTTCTCTGTGTGTGTGTGTGTGTACAGAACTGTCAGGAGCTGGTCCTTAGTTTCCACCTGCTCTGTCCCTGACTTGTGCGCTCCTGGCTAGCTGGCCTGTGAGCTTGTGGGCAGCTCTTTCTTGGCCGCCCACCTTAAAACAGGAGTCTGGGATTATAAGCGTGCGCTCCTACCTCTTGCTTTTTTCGCAGGTTCTGGTGATCTTGTGCCAACAGGTTTGTATAGCTAGTAGCTTTACCATGGAACCACCTCCCTAGCCTCAGAATTAGCTTCTAATGTAAATTCTAAGCCTAGTGTAGCTGCCATTAAAACTTAAGTGGTTTGGGAGTTATAGGAAACATTCTTAAAACACGCTAAGCTCTTCTGAATATTTGTACTTTTTTTTTTTTTCCGAGACAGGGTTTCTCTGTGTAGCCCTGGCTGTCCTGGAACTCACTCTGTAGACCAGGCTGGCCTCAAACCCAGAAATCTGCCTGCCTCTACCTCCCAAGTGCTGGCATGCACCATCGCCTGGCTGAATATTTGTACTTAAAACGGCTAAACAGTAAAGCACATGATTAGGTACACAAATATATATCTAGTATAAACTCAATGATCACTAAAGACCATTACAGAAAAATGCTAAACACCTACCACCTTATAAATGGAAGAGTATAAAAGCACATATATGTGTGTTCTTATAATGAGCAGAAACAAAACCCTTCAGTCAGAACCTTATGCATGATCTTCAAGCTCTAACACTGCTTGCTGCCTTCATAAGCACCAAGGGAATAAGGTCCTTCAGAGTCATACTGGAAACAGACGTGGTAATACTCCCAGCACCTGGGAGAGGAACGTAGGCAGATCTCTTGAGTTCTAGGCAAGCCTGAACTCAAGACCTGTCTCCAAAAAATACAAAAGACAAAAAATATCAACTTCAAATAAGAGCTCTTGGAAGGGAACAAGTCCCGTTACTGATGCTTTAAGACACTGGCTCTCAGAGCTTAGAAAGTGCTCCTTTTCCCACTGTACACAACAGACTGGAGATGAGGCGTGGAGAGCAGGCCCTGGGGTTAGCTATGCCAGATTCCTGAAACTGCATCATCCCCGAGTTCAAGAAGAACGTGAAAGGTTGTCTGGTGATTAACAGATTAACAGATGTACAGGACATGTCACCAAGGAGACATGCCTTTAGGTCTGTCCGTAAGGGAGTTTCTCGACGGGGTAAACTGGGGTAGGAAGATCCATGCTGTAGATGGGGGTCCTGGACTAAGTAAGCTAAAGAGTGAGCTGAACTCCTCCATCTGTGACAGACGTAGTGTGAGCAGCTGCCTCATGCTCCTGCCTCAGGCCTCCCTGACATGGGGGATTATGCCCTACACCGAGATCCGAAATCAGACTGTCCTCCCCTAAGCTGCCGGAGTCAGTGTTTTGTCACAGCAACAAAAAAAGTAACTGATACAAGTAGCACCTCTGGTAAGCACTGAGGCGTCCTAGGCAGGGCAGGCTGTGTTTAGATTTAATAGTAGAATGCGCTGCAAGCATACAACTGACATAAGCTGCAGAAACCGACAATGGAAAGGTCGGCGGAGGAGTCACACCTGGACTTCAAACGCCTTCCTAACAGAACTGGAGGAAAGGCAGATCGCCTGCGACATCAGAGCTGACAATTCAGACATTTGCTCCTGGAAACTGAGTTCGAATCCAATGTTTCCCACTCCGTACCTCTGCCCCTGCCTGAGCCCAACCAGTCTAGCTGCCCCTGACCCCCATCCCACATGGCTAACGAGGCCTCGCCCAACTGCTTCTGGGACTACTCTTCTCTTCAACAGAGCACCTTCTCCTTGACTTGAAAGTAGGATGTATTCTGGGACACCTCTGTAATGAGATCTAGGAGGACCAAGCGGCCATGGGGAGAGAGCCTCCTTTCTGATATGCTGAGCGCCTACCACAGTATACTGTACAGTTTCACATCCCCCTTTCCAATAGACTAGAAGGGTTTGGACAGGAGATGCTAAGTCTATTTAATTATCTTCTAATTCTTGGGTCTAATAAAGGACCTGGTACACGGTGAACAGTCAAGTAAACAAACGTTTGAGAAAAACTAATGGGAATGAAAACTAAGTCAACAAGGAAAGTTAAAGGTACAGTACTCTAATTCTAAAGTCACAAATGTGTACTTAACGAAGCTGACAGTTACATAATAAAGTACATACATCGATAAATAGTATTTTGGGTATTATATTTGGAAAGGCTTTTACACTGAGAGGGAACACATGCGTTGGCGTGTCTGTAAGGCGTTGAGAATCACTCGTACCTACCCCACTCTCATAAAAAGCCAACACAACGCTAAGGTATTTAGAGCATTGAGATTGGTGTCCATCAATCTCTGGCTTTCATGTCTCAACAAAATTATGTCAAATTATTTGAGTGTAAGAGATCAAAATAAAAAGAGGGATCCTGAAATGCTTTTGAAAGTTAATATATGTTAATGACTAGGATGAATTCAATAAAAAGAATGAAGAGTGGCAGATACTAATTAGGAAAGGATTACTGTTCCAATGCTAGTGCTTTGCTAGTGACAAGCCCCACCCATGGCGGTTGGAAGCATTAAGTTCACACAGTTTTGGACGCTAAGGAAATCTCAGTGTAATCTGTATAGCGCACGAAGTGCCTAGTTTTACGCACAGCTGAGGTAACTTCCTGAGCTCAAAGCAGAGCTCCCTTTGCGTGTCAGACAGGAACTGCGTCATAACCGAGATTAGTCGTGGTGGGAGTGGGGCTTCAAGTCTTAGAGATCCTTACCTAATCCAATCCGGTTAGGACTTGTTTCTCGGCTACATCCCTGACTCCTGGGGATCTTGCTCCGTTTTTCTGAAGATGGTGTCACCGGTGGGCCTCTTGAGGAGCCCCCAACAAGTCCGCCACAGCTACTTCCCAAAAGCTTCCCAGGGGAGCTTGATCGGCTGCCAGCTGGAAGAGAGGCGGCATGTCACGGGACGAAGGAGCGCGCTCTCACACGCAGGAATGTGCACGAAACATTAAGACATTTTTATATAAAAATAGCATTATAGTTGGTAATTCTGTTCTTCACATGCAGGCACATAGGACTGCTATCCTGAACCCACATCTCTGCTTAGAAGACCCACGAGGCACCTCTGAAGTGGAGGTGCAGCTTCTCCTAGAGAAGAGCGTGCCAGACGGAAGCAGTGCTCCAGGCACAGGCCTGCAGGAGGCCAGACACCCTGCAAGCTCTCCCAGAAGCACACACCCAGGCCCTAAGAACCAATGCCATAAAAATTAAGTAAACTGGGCGGTGGTGGTGCACGCCTTTAATCCCAGCACTTGGGAGGCAGAGGCAGGCAGATTTCTGAGTTTGAGGCCAGCCTGGTCTACAGAGTGAGTTCCAGGACAGCCAGGGCTACAGAGAAACCCTGTCTCGAAAAACCAAAAACCAAAAACCAAAAAAAAAAAAAACAACAAAAAACAAAAAAACAAAAAAAAAAACCAAAACCAAAACCAAAACAAAACAAAACACCAAAAAAAAAAAAAAAAACCCAAAACAAAACAACCAAAAAATTAAGTAATCCCCAGAGAAACTTAACATACAAACTTCTTAGACATTAACTTAGGGAAAATGGGTTTGATCTAACAAATGAAGACATGGGGATGAAAGAACTAGAAATGGTTAAAAAAATCATAGAGCTGTACAAGCAAAATCGAAAGGAAGAAAGAAAAAGGAAGGAAGGAAGGAAGGAAGGAAGGAAGGAAGGAAGGAAGGAAGAAGAAACAAACAACAACAAAAAACCCAAAACCCTAAAAAAGGAAAATCACATGGGGCACATTTCCTGAGAAATATGCAATAAAATCAGAAACCATAAATAAATATCAGAGCTATTAATCTTTATTAATAGGTAAATATCCAGATATTTATAAACATTTTTTGTGCAATAGAATACTCTCAGAGAAAATAGTAACATTTTAAAATACACAAAATAACAGGCACTTAACAGATTATCCCCTAAGTAGAGATGGCAGTAAAATTTTTAAAACAAAATATAAATAACTATTATGAGAAATAGAATGACCTATAGAAAAATATAAAACAAACAAAATCCCTTTAGAAGAACAAGAACACTTACCCACAAATTACTTTCTTACAGAATAAAGATTTAAAAATATATCTTATAATATGACTCAAAAATATATACCATACATTAAAACTATTATCATTCCAATAAGTCACTTTGTTGGCTACACAAGAAAATTAATACCCAATAGTAATTAAGCTAACACAATCTGGAAGGAAAATCACTGTAAAAATCTGTAATGCACAACACTGTGAAGGACCACCCCAAGACGTGAACATAAAATAAACTATTAAGCTATGTCCGAAGCAAAAAGAAATGCATTTCAAACTCTAGAATTTGAAAACACAGGAAAAGCTTAAGCATAAATCAGAGAAATTAAAATTGAGCAAAGAACACAGCGGAGACAGAGTGCCAAGGACAACAGAAAGGCAAGAGAGACGGCTTACCACCAGCGGGGTTAGCAGATCTGGATCCTTCGTTAGCAGAGCAGACCAAAGGACAGGCAAGAGTGGATTAAAAGACAATAACACAATACAGAAGGTCAGCATGCAGCACAACACAAGGCTCGTTCACAAGCACAGTAGCACCACCACGGCCCCAGCAGGCTTTGCTTCATGCACAGCACAGCCTGAACAGTTACTCCAGGGCCGTTTATGAACGTCCGTTACCATGTGCCGAGCCGCCTGCCTCTCGGCGCACACCCCAGTTCTCAGCAAGAGAGAGCACCACACCTTGGTCCCCTGCGCCCCACTGCCATGTTTCATAGGACACCAGAGGCTGGAAGAGCACTGCTATGGGCTGTTTCACCCTTCAGTGCTTATGAGCGTCTATAACCTTCAAATATCTAAAATATCTCACTCCTTAAAGACCCCAAATCTAGAATTAACAACTCTACTTCATATCAAACCAGGACCATGAATGTTGTATGCCCACACTTGTGGTATAAATGTATTTGCCTCAAAGTCGAATCATTGTTAAAACACTGAATTTGTATGTGTGAGTCTGGGGTGTAGGATCAAACATGTGCTATATAACAGCCTGTGTTCCTATGAATGCATCTGTAACTCTCCTTCGGCCTGAATATTCCTGAGTTTTAAGATTTAAACCTCTCCTAATCTCCTAAGTCCCACTAGAAAAGCAATTTCCCATCCTCCTACATCCAGGTGACATTTGGGCTTCAAAGCCAGGGAGACATATCACTAACTCAGGTGGGGAACCTGGAAGAGGCCGTAGCCAAGAGCTACAAAACAAAGAGAGAAATGTAAGCTACTGCCCAGCTCCCATTCCCCACAGGGAATCGTACTGCAAAGGCAGATACGTGCCAGGTAAGTTTTGACTTGAAAGACTTCGGGATAGGGAGTCAAAGTGTATTTTAATGTTTAACGCTATCAACATATGTGTTGTATGTTCCTGTGTGTGCATGTGTATATGGAGGCCAGAACAGGATGTCTGATAGTTTCTTCAACTACTACATTCTTTTTGCAGATAGGACCTTTCTCTGGGACCTGAAGCTCACCAATTAGACTCAATCACTTGACCAGCAAGCCACAGGGACCCAGCTGTCCCCATCTCACTGGCACCAGGATTACAGATTTGCGTCAGTATATCTATTCTTATGTGGGGACTGGAAATCCAAGCTCAGGCCCTCAAGTACTTTAGAGACAGAGCCATTTCCCCAGCCTATGAAACACGGATCTGCTAAGAAGGATATCAAAACATTCTGGAATGTTCCTTCTTTTAAGCCTACCTAGCAGTGTGGTTACTTAAGAGTATCTCAGAGCCACTGATGTCAGTAGAGACACTGAAGCCTGTTTGGCTGTGGGACGGGCCACTGAAGGAGGCTAAGATGACAAAGGCATTAAAATGCACTGCTTACGCTGAGACTGTGAAACCACTTTGGCGCGACTGCGGCCCCGACTGTCGGAGGGTGTGGAGGCGACATTGGTGGTGCTGCCGGAGCTCTGCCGTCTCGTGCGGATCCGACCTGGAGGATACAGCAGAAACATTGTTTCCATAGTCGTCATCCAGTGTGACCTACATAAGAACCCACACCACAAGCACAGGGCACTGATGTGGCTGACCACGCAGAGAGCAGGGGCATCTGTCAGCCAGGCCCCAGGAGGGTTAGACACCAGTGTGACCCCAATAGGATGAGCAGCGATGACTGTGGTTTTGAATTCTCCACACTGGTCATCTGGATTCAGGAGACACAAAATGCCCTCCACAAGCCGACTAGAACTGAACACAACCGACCCTCTTCCCAGCAGCAGATGAAGTTTGCAGAGGAGGATTACAGAAACAAGCCCTAAGAGTTGAAGAAGGTTCAAGAAAGTACAGCATTGGGCTGGAGGGGAGACTAGATCCAGTGACATTCAGTAAAGCTTTAGAAGACGTATGAGCTAGGTATGATGGTGCACACCTGGGATCCTAGCGCCTGCGAGGGGAGGCAGGAGAATAAGAAGGAACTCAAGGCCGCCGCGCTGCCTCGCCCGGCTACACGGCTTGCCTGAGGCCAGCCTGGGCACACTTACTACTGGACATTTACTACGTGGCATTATTTACTCTACTGAAAACTATGATCTCTGTAAAATCAAAATTCTCACAGCAATGTGACAAGAAAGAACAAACCAGGCAGAGAAGAATGTCTGGTGTCACACACCTGGCCTAGGTGAATGCCTAAGGCCGGCTGGCCCCCAAGTGCCTCGTCAAAACCCAAGCAGGTGAACAGGAAAAATGAACATGAAAAAAAATCAATTGATTTTAAAGTATTTCTAGGTATTTTTCATTTTAAAGCAGTACAAAATACTTAGGTCACACACATAACTTTTGGGTTTTTTTTATTTTTCGTAAAGACATAGACACGAAGCTAGATAATAAAAGCCCTTTTGAAGGTCTCCCCTCTCCCCAGCATTTGGTGACATGGTCCTAAGACGTGTTCAGGCTTTTTTCAAAATTCCTTTTTATGTAAATTAATATACTAGCATTATCAAGAAACATATGCCATTATTTTGCATATTTAAAAATTATAAAATATATTGCTTTACTCACGACTTATGAGTATACTTGTGGAACAGATTTCTCAAATAGGCTAAGGAGATTTGTTTTTTATCTTTTCCAATTAACTAATTCTCAAATTCTTTTTCTTATGAAATTATAATACCTCTTTTTCAGAGCTCTACTTCAGTTTTTATACTCAGGCAAAGATGCTTTAATTACAAATAGTATTTAGTAGTTTTTAACATATAATGTATCATTCATATATATGTGTGCGCATACACAAACACAAAATTTAACATAGAATGTATCATTCGCATATATGTGCACAAACTTGTACACACAAACACACACATACACACACACACACACACACACACACACACACACACACACACACGTTTGAGACAGCGGCTGTTATGCAGTCCAAGCTGACCTGGTATTTCTGTAGTCCAGACTAGCAACAAACTCTTAGCAATCCTCCTGCCTCAACCTCCTGAGTCTTGGGATTTACAGTGATGTACTACCACACCTGGCTTTTAATCTTTACATTTTGATCTTACATTTAGGGCTTTTGCATGTAGATCTGGGGTTATCTAAACTACAAATATTCTTGTCAATTTTTTTTGTCAAATTACATGTTTTTATTTATGTGCCTTTATTGTCTTACTCATGTAACACAAAGCAAAACAGAAGCTGTAAAGGACTGTTGTCCAAAGGAGACTTTTAAAAATGCTAGAATTAGGGTACAACTCGGACTGTACAGTTTGGGGTGCAGTTACACACATACACTCTCCACACACTCGTTCTCACACAAAACACTCTCTTGTCTTTTTCCAGTAGAGCTGCCCTCTGTTGACCAGTGATGATGCGGGCTTGGGTATTCCGCTCTGTCCTGCAGTCCTGACAGCGAATGCCCACAGGCTCCAGAGTTCAGCCAGTGATCTCGTGCAGCCGGCCCTACAGCCTTTTGCCTAGACCCCGCCCTTGATGGTGTCTGGAGCTGGGGCTGCACTGCTTCTTCTGGATTGGCAGTGCATTCTCAGTGGAGGATGACTCTGGCTAATAAATTCTATGTATTTCACTCACTAAAAAAAGTTTGATTTCTTCTGAGCACCATTGAGTAGTTATTTCATATTTCACAACAGACCCAAGTCCTTAAGGGTTCATTCTTTGTGTATTATTTCTCTGATGCCTCACCCACATAGTGCCTTCCGCCTGACATCTCATATCTGGCTGATACAATCTTTGGAAATCCTAAAGAAAGATCCAAAAGTGGCTTCCTCTGTGGAAGTTCAGTGTACTCCCAAATTACTTAATTTTGCAGTCGGGGGCACAGAGAAGGAAACTCAATTTCATGTGTACACAGAGCTCATTATAAAGAAGTAAGACACTGAGACAACAGGGGGACTGAACATAGTTTTCCCATGTCTACCTTTTCATGGACATATGGCCCCTTGTCAATGCTGGTTGGCTTCAGGATAGAGCCTTACACCCTTCGGTGAGCTCAAAGTCTAGTTTTCTGTGCGCCCCAAGTCTCACGCTGCTATGCTATATCGGAGCAGCCTGAAAAGGCCTTTCCTTGGTTCTGCCCTGGCCTTACTTTTTAGGGAGGCAGCTACACAGTCTGAAAGGCTTCTGGTGTACTGCGTCCACGTGGGTCTACCTCATGGAAACGGAACTGGTTTTTACTCTAATTAGTTGATAGTTTAAAACTTTTTTTTATTTAATTTTTATTTTCTATATTCTATGTTTACATTCCAAAGGCTTTCCCCTTTCCTAGTTCCCCCCCCCACCATATGTCCCATAATTCCTCTCCCCCCCAACTATTCCCCAATCACCCCCCCCCCACGATTTCTCTGTTCTGGGTCTACAAAACTGGATCCAATCTTTTTTTTTTTTATTGGATATATTCTATATTTACAATTCATTTCCCTTTTTCTGGTTCCCCACCCCCAAAGGTCCCACATGCCCTTTTCCCTCCCCCTGCTCCCTCATCCACCCCCTCCCACCTCACTGTTCTTGTACTCCCCCACAATGATGCTTTGGTCCATTCTAGCACCAGTGTCGACTCCTTTCTTCTTGTCAGACACCACTTGGTATGTGATTTATGTCTTTGGTGTTCCAAGCTTCTAGGCTAATATCCACTTATCAGTGACTGCATACCATGGGTATTCTTTTGAGACTGGGTTGCCTCACTTAGTGATAGTTTAAAACTTAAAGTGCCTGAATATGTTTTAAAGAAAAGACAAGGAATGCTTTGTGATCTTCAGGAGAATCACAAGCTACTACACTAAACTAGAAACCCATGAGAACACACTTTAGCTGTGTACTACGACTAAATGACAGCGTAGCACAGGCATGAAAGATGAGGTAAAGCAGCCTGAGGGAGAATAAAAGGAACTCAACAACTGCATGACAGGGAGGAAAACTGCACTTAGCCGAAGGGCCCAGGAATACACTAAACACATAAACACATAGACACACACACACACACACACACACACACACACAAAATGAACAAACAACAGACACTGGGGAAAGCAAGAGCTTTAGAGAGTGAGCGCCTTCAGCTCCCAGGGAAGTAAGGAAGCATTTTAACACTACTGAGGATTCTTTTCCAGTCACGCCTTTTTTTCCAAAACCTTTTTCATTCTGGAAAAGACCTTAAAACTATGGTCTAGATCCCTAGATCAAAGTTACAGGCGCAGTGCTGAACAATCAGTCCAGCCCATGGCCCAGACTCTTACCCAGTGGCCCCACAACCAACTGTGGGGACTGAGAAACCCAAGCAATAAAAGTTGATCAATAGTCAACCCAAAACTTGAATTTGAAGTCAAACAGGTCCTGACACTCTGGCGGCTCACTGGAGCGATCTCACTGCGGTGCATCGTGTGCGTGGTGAGCGGTGACATGGTTATTGGCTTTTGCTGTTGTTGGGTTTTAACGCACAAACGTTTCTGTCTTACACAGACATAAGGAAGGTGAAGGCTTCTCACATTTTTTACCATCGCCTCTCACCTAAGAGTCACTTGGGGAGTGTGGATGAGAATGTCTGATTTTAAAGATCGGTGGTTACTTGTTGACTTGAGTTTGCTCAATGAATCTCAACTGGGGTCAGGACAGAATCTGTAGTGACTTCAGAAATGGCCCCAGACATACTTGTGGCTTCTTGTATTGTGGAAAGTGATGATCTGGGCACCGATCACCCAAAACATCAGCCAGTTTTGAAAAGTGTTGACAAGTATTCAGGCGAGAGATCATTCTTTACATAAAAATAAAGAAGTACGTTTGTCTCATCTATAAAATGGTAAAACTGTTTATATGCTAGAGAAATGCTTTGAAGTGGAACTCTATGTCTTACAGTATCTGTCTGATCTACACCCTTACTGTAGATCCTGTACGCACAGGACAGGAGCTAGGTATTCATTCTCGGGTGAAGAAGTAGGAGAAGCAATGTCAGGGTCCTTGGCCTAAGGCAGCTAAAGTATCAAGCAGTAGCCTGGTTGCACTCAGGCTGTTTCAAAGCTCCTAGGTTTGTACAAAAGTAAGTCTTCTAAGCCCATCTCAGTTCTCTCTGCACTGGGCCATCCCAGCAAGCTCACCTGTTTACCTCCTGCCTGCTGGACACAACGAATGCAGCCTCTATCCCTGCACAGCTGGGTCTCAGTGCATCTAGTATCACAGAACTTGACTCTCTGTCGCTTTCGCTACCTATCACTTCTAACCTCAAAAGAACAGCGTTCTTCATATTTTTTAAATGTACAACATTTTTTACTTATATAAATAGACTTATTTTCATTTGTAAAGAAGGGCCCAATTACTTAAATTCAGAGTTTTTAGATGAATAGCAATACCAAATGGTTACTCCATAGCAAAATCAAACTAAAACTTAAGTTCTTTTTCCTAGATGGCAGAGTGAAGCTATGTAACCTTTATAGTATACTCTAAATCAAATTCACCAAAAGTTAAATAAACATAGCTGTGTGTGTGTGTGTGTGTGTGTGTGTGTGTGTGTGTGTGTTGTTCAGGTGCATGTGGATATATGTACAGGCATGTGGAAGCCCGGGCCTGACAATGAATGTCTTCTGCAATTGCTCTATTACACACTGAGATAGGGTCTCTCAGATGAACCCAGAACCTGCTGATTCAGCTGGTCTATCTAGGAAGCTGGATCTAGGCACGCCCTGTCCTTCTCCCAAGAGCTAGAATTACAGGCAGGCCACCACATCCCACTGAGTTTTTGTTTGTATGTATGTATGTATGTATGTATGTATGCATGCTGAAGATCTGAATTCTGATCCTCACACTTGCATGGTAACTACTTTACCCAATGTGTCACCTCCCCATGCCCTAACATGACTTTTGACTTCAACTTAATAAACTAATATCTATTCTATGAAAGAATAAGTTGTCTATACTCACAGGCTACTGAAACACTATCAAGCTTTCACTTGAAATCATTTATTTTGGGGGGAATCATTTATTTGGGGAAAAATGCTTTTCCTAAACATATTATCTTTTCTTAAAGCATTCAAGTGTATTCATTCTCTCAGCATATACATAATCACTCTTCATAGGCACCATGGCAGACAGGATACTTCCAACACCCAAATCCCTAAGTCCCCCACTGAGCACACTGACAGGAAGCCAAAAGATGCCACTACAGACTGGCTCTTTCCAGAAATGACTCATGTGACCACGTCCTGAGTGCTGAGATTACAGGCCCAGCACCGTGCCTGGACTACTCGAGGTGGCTGCAGTTCTGTGACAGGTCTCTTTCTGCAGCACGCGCTGGCCCGGGACTTACTACCTCCCTTCCCTTAGCCTCTCAAGGGCTTGAACTAGGGGCACTGGGCCAAACCCAGTTTGGCTCTTTTTGTCCAGAGTTAGAGACTGTAAATTATTTAACAGACTTATTTTAAAGGCTCACAGCTAGTAATGTAAAGTGGCTGCCCCCTATCCAAGGGCTCTGGGACCATTCCTTTTACTGCTGAAAGAAGGGAAGAGGAACAATGACTTAAAAAAAAATGGAGACAGCCTAGACAGAGGGCTCAGCTGATAGTTTACCCAGCCAGGCATGAAGACCAGCGCATAGATCCCCATCACTCACACAAGTCAAGCAGGCAAGATGGCCACTTGCAAATGCAGTGCTTGGCAGACAAACACCAGATCCCAAGGGTAAGCAGGATGGCTAGACTAGACAGAATTGAAGATCTCTGGGTTCTGCCAGAGACCCTATCTTAATTAATAAATTGGAGAGTAAGTAAGATACTAAATGTCAACTAGTGGGCAGCAACACACACACACACACACACACACACACACACACACACACGCATATGTATCCACACACGTGAATACATGAAGAGTAAGAAAAAGGAGGACGAGCCGGGCGGTGGCGGCACACGCCTGTGATCCCAGCACTTGGGAGGCAGAGGCAGGCGGATTTCTGAGTTCGAGGCCAGCCTGGTCTACAGAGTGAGTTCCAGGACAGCCAGGGCTACACAGAGAAACCCTGTCTCGAAAATTAAAAAACAACAACAACAACAAAAAAACAACAACAACAACAAAAGAAAAAGGAGGAAGAAGAGGAGGAGAAAGAGAAGAAAAGATGATAAAGAGAAGGAAGGAAGGAAGGAAGGAAGGTTCTAATGAGAAATCCTGATAAGGGCACAAAGTGGTATTGCTGCATTAGCCTCCCCACCCCCATTCCTCCCTTAAGACAGAACCTTATTACATAGCCCTAGGTGGTATGGAACTTCTATATAGACCAGGCTAGCCTAGAACTCACGAAGATCTACTTGCCTCTGCCTCTTGAGTGCTGGGATCGAAAGCACAGCCTTCACGCACAGCTAACGGCCTTTCTTGCCGTCACCAGCAGCTCGCTGTCCATCACCAGCTCTCTGGGTTTCACAAGGCAAACAACAGAACAGAGGCAGCGTGTCTGCACGGGGACATCTGTCCTGTCCTGCTCTGTCAGGACAAAGAACTAAGGCCACCCTCCCTTCCTGTAAAGCTACTGCCTCATTCTCATTTTCTAAAGACACATCATTCCATCATTTCTCCTACCTGAAGAAAAGCAGAAAGTGCTTTAGTATCTTGTCTAGTAAATGAATGGACAATTTAACTTTGCTTGGGATACTACAATTGATTAAAAAAGAGAGAAAGGTAAAGAATTCTTAGTGGTCTGGAGAACAATGAGCTGACTGTTGTTATATAATGCGTTCTGAGAAAATATACTTTCCATTTTGTGTAACTCTGATGGTCTGGATGAGAATCGGCCCCCACAGGCTCGGATACTCAAACACATGGTCAGTCCCCAGTTGGTGGTACTGTTTGGGGAGTTTATGGCGCCTCTGTGTGGTGCCTTGTGGAGGAAGCCCATCACTGAGGCAAGCTCTGAGAACTCACTGCCACACTGGACCTCCAGTTTGCTCTCTCAGTGAATCCCTGACAAGCTCCCTGCTGTGTGTGCTGCTGCGACTCCTGCCACCATGGACTCTTCCTCTGGAAGATGACATCTCTGCCTGTCTGCTGCCACACCTCTTCCATCGTGGTGGACCCTCACGCTGGAATCAAATGCTCAAATAAATAATCCTTCCTTCCCTTCTTCCCGTTTCTTGTGATATTTTATTACAGCAATAGAAAAGTAACTAACACAGTATCCTATTCTAGTTTTCCATTTCCCTGCCATCTAGGTCAAGGAAACAAATAGTATTGCTTTTTGGAGAACCAAAAACAAAAGTATTACAATCAGCTGAACAAGACAATAATTACCCTGGGTCATAACCACACCCTGCTAGGGCCTTTGGTGAACCCAAATAAAAGCCGGAGACAGAAGTTTACTGACTCTTTTCATTTCATAAAACTGTCCAACTTTGGGAATCCCCAATGAGACTTCTTTTAAATTCAGGTTCTCTAGATCCTTCCAACTTAATCACCATCTTCAGAGGTCATATGCAGAGCAGTCCCCTCTCTCTCTCTCTCTCTCTCTCTCTCTCTCTCTCTCTCTCTCTCTCCCTCTCTCCCTCCCTCCCTCCCTCCCTCCCTCCCTCGTAAGCATCCATGTGATTCTTATGATGACACATGTCTGAAAAGCATGAATCTTGTGCCCATGCTCTATTCCTTTGCCTGGTGAGATACTGTCCTGTCCACCAGGGCTAACCACTGAGTACAACCCCAGGCCGCCGGCTGAAGGGAGAGACCGGCTCCCGAGCTGTCCGCCCTCCTCTGTGCTCTGGAGCATGCACATGAGCAGACACAGTAAATGAGTGTAATTTAGAACTCAGTCTCTTCCTCTCTTCCTGACTCCTGAGGACCTAGACTATCGCCTGAGCAACAGGATGGCCAAGGATTTAGCTCAGTTGGGAAAGTGCTGGCTTAGCATGAAACCCTGGGCTTCATTTCCAGCACCGATACATCTGACTGAAGTGATGCACAACTGTACTCTCGGCCTAACTGCAGGGGAGAATCAGACTTTATGGTCACCCTTAGCTAGAGCAAGAGGTGGAGGTCTGTCTGCGTGCGCCATATAAGACCCGATCTCCAAACAAAGTATACACAAGAAATATTGTGCTGGGATTGGGGAGATGGCTCAGTGGTTAAAGAGTTTGCCACATAGTCTGACAACCTGAGGGTGATGACTCCTGGGGATGCCAGATAGTGGAGGGACAGAACTTTCTCGAAGTTCCCTTCACTCACGCCATAGCATACAGACCTGCACTCACACACACACACACACAATAACACACTTTAAAGCTAAAAAGAGCTGCCCTGCCCAAACCGTGCCTCTTTTACATGGTAGTCATTTCACAACTATGAACTAATCAGGTGATGTTCTTGACGGCCGGAAGCATCACTGGAGGGCCGGGAGCCACAGACACTGTCTCAAGCAGGTAACACTGCTCTAAATTAAACTGTTGAAGCCTTATCCTGTTTCCTCCCCGGAAACCTTGGGAAAGGATAATGTTGTCTGTCTAACAGTTGCTAATCTAAGGTCAGTGAGCACTGTACTGGCTGTGTCCCAAGTTCAAAGACCAAGTGAGGCCTGAGCACAAGCTTCTTAGCCCAAATTGTGGATCAGGGGCTGTGGACACGGCCATTTCTCCCCATGGTGTGGACCACAGGACTCAACCCAGGGAAGGGTATTACCACGTGGCTGGTAGAAAGATAACTGTACACAAACCAAGAAATAGGGGCATGTGACATTGACACAAATAAAAACAACAACTTGGCAGTGTTCTTCATAGGAGAGTAAAACACTATTTAAAAATGTCTTTATAGCTCAGCAGAAAACTTGGCCAGTGCTGATGTGGGCAGCTGACACAGACGTTTACTTTCAAAACAGAGGTGATGAGCCTGAAGACCCACAAAGCACAAAAGAGAGCGTGCAGCTCGGTGGGGGCTTCGTGAGCAACAAACCCCATGTTAGCAGCGTACAAGGGGATGCCGAATAGTCCTCCCAGTGTGGCCTCAGCATGGCCACCACCCACAGCACACTTCAGTGCCCTGATTCACCGGAACAAAGATCAGACAAGAAAGGGGAAGAGAACTGAGGCAGAGGGAAGGCGAGAAGCCACCGGAGACAGAATGAAGAAGAGGGTAAGGACAGCGTGCAACACATCATGCAGGGACCCCAGTGAGGACAAGTGGGCACTGGGCAGCACTCGGTGGGAACAGAGGACCAGAGAGACACACACCTCAATCACAGAAACAAACCGCTTACCCTCCGCTTTAGTGGTAGTACCGTCTTTAAGCCAATTAAAAAACAAGGGAGGGGACAACAGGGAACAGTTAGTAACATTCAGAAAATTAAAAAGCAGAATGTTATTAGCTTCTAAAAAAGCAAAATGTACACTTTAAACCAAAGCCAAAAAGGAAACCGAGTTCAGAAGCAGGGCGGCATTGGATGCCCGCTAAGGCCTCACCAGGGGCCAGCTCGGCCCTGAGTAACACAGTTTGTCTTTGGAAAGCAAAACAAAACAGTGACACACATTTGTGTCATGGTTGACAGCATGACTCACGGTCTCTGGTTTGTCAACTGTACCATCCTTGGGAAAGCTCCCATTCCCTGAGAGTTCTAACAGGAGGAGGGGTAGAGAGGAGCCACTAAAAGTTGAGGTTCTAAGGAGTAACCCCAAGAGCAGAACCCAGTGAGAAGAAGCTAGAGGCTGTAGCAAGGCCTATCCCAACTACACGCCCAGCAGCAGCCGCTGTTGCGCTTAGTACCTGCATCCAGGCCTACGTACTCCAAGTCTTCCCTCATGTGTCTGGACTCTAGAAGTTTGGAAAAGGGTTATCAGCTTTAATGCTATACTTTACAGTCAAGTGTCTTGTCACTCTAAGTGGGACCTGGGTGCAGTCTCAGAACTTTGTGCTACTTCACGTTTTGCTGACGTATCATGTGGGGGTGGGGCAAAACCAAGGAAACTAAAGGTTAAATCCCTACGGGGAAGGGGAGAGTATTCAATGCAGCAGTCTTGTCTGGAGAGGAAACTGCGCTAAGAGAGCGTCCTCAGCGAGTCTGAAGGTTCATTTGTCTGTCACCAGACCAAACGCCTGGGGCTTACATCAGCACTGAGGGAATCTACGGAGGCCTGAACTAAATACCACATGTGTATACAAGTGTATACTATACATATATACTACAGTATACACTATAGTGTATACTAGATCCTCGGAAGGCTGGCATGAAAACAGTCAAGCAAATGCTAGCTAAGACCACCAAAGGGGAGCCAGGGACAGCTGTGGGAAGCAGAGGCAAGCCATCTCTGAGTTAGAGGCCAGCCTGGTCTACATAGTGAGCTCCAGGCTATCCAGAGGTATAAGGTGGGACCCTGTCTCCAAATCAAAGATGAAACTAAATAAACAAAAACCAAAAGTAAAAGTGGATCAAAAGTATTGACACTCTGGTAAATGCGTAGATCTAACTTGTTTACCATGGGAAGGAACACCTGCGGCTTCTTCCTTGACCAAAAAGTACAAAGCTACACCTTCGTACTTGTGCATTAACGGAACAAAAGTTACCATGAAGCCCACGCTGAGCCTTTTTTCAAGAGAATGTCTGAGATTGGGGGAACAGGGATGTCTGAATGTAAGGTTCCAGGACATGCATCTCTCGGGTTAATAGTGTCCTTACATCAACTCTTTCTGCAACCTCGCAGGGCGATCATTTACAAAACGCCTTCATGGAATCTCACTGGTCCTCAACCATGTGCCTGCGACAGAAGGCTGCCTCTCCACGAGGTCACTGGCAGAGACAGACTCAGAGCTTGCACTGCCTGCCGGTGGTGACAGCGAACAAGTGGTACCTTCTCTGTCCTGTCCTGTCTGCATGCTTCCAATCTCAAAGCACTTCAGAAAATTAGCTTTACAGTGACCCTGAAATACCCTAGTGGGCATGTGGGTAACCCAGTTCTATTGTTATGTTTTAAGCTAAGTCCTCAGATTTGGGGGTGAATGACTAACTTGTATTTACAAAAATACAATGAAATACACCGCTAGTCTGACACAGAAAGGGTGTTCACTGTTGGCTGACAGGCTGAGTAATGCACCTATCAGTATCTTAGATACTAAAAATTTGGAAAGTACTTAGAATCAGTTTTGGGGGCAGCGTGTGGGTGTGCTCCCCCAGGGAGCACGTAGGCAGAACACCTGCACAGTTGTGCTTAAGTTGGTCAAGGTTCATTACATTCATTTAGAATCTTCCATTCAATCACAGACCACTACAGGCCAGGCCCCCTGAGCCATCGGGCCTAGTTCCCACCAGCAGGGCAAGGGAAGCCAGTGCGGGCAATATGGCTAGTGACCTGGGCATGGGCAGGACTTGCTACAGGAAAAGTGACACAAGGACCACACAGCCTGCCAGCACACGTCTTTACAGAACAGGCTGATTCTCCAGAGACTATAGAGGGACACTGGACAGTGGGGAGTCAGGAACTGTCTTTGGGTGCAGTTGCTGGTGCTTTAGAACACCCTCAAGAGTGAAGCTGCCCTCAGCCATAGAGAGGAGCTCTGTGTAAGCACTGTCCTCTGCTCAGAGGCCAGGGTCTCGGGGACAGGACTGGAGGGGCCTGGTTACCTAAGGATGCATAGGATCCTGGAGGCAACGCTGCTGCGGAGCTGAAGGCGGTGGATCCTGAGGAGGAGGAGACTTTGGATTTGGCACTGGCTGCTGCGTTCACGTCAATATCACTCCGTGATCGTTGGAGAGATCCTGTGGTCGACACAGATTTGGTACTAACTGTAGAGCCTTTAATGGAGAAGGAGGAGGAGTCAGGAAGGACTGGCCAGACTGCTGCATACTGCTGCTCTGCTCTCCTTAGAACCAAACATGTTGGTGCCCACAGGAGGGAGGCTGTGCTCACTGTCCCAGAGATGGGTTCATGCAGTGCACACAAAACCAGTGACTAATAATGGAAAACTATAGGTCTAAGGTTCTGGGCGAGACATGAAATAAAATGAGTGTCGCCATCCAGCTACACCCTAGCTGGAAACACCCTTTTCCAGCTTCTGAAAGGTAACAAACTGCTGCCTGCTACTCTACATTATGTGAGTCAAGGAGCAAAAGGACTCATGGCTGCATAGGGGCAGGGAGAGGGGAGAAGCCACAGAGCCAGATTTCTGTCTAGCCAACTGGCCCTCGTGCAGCGGGGCGCAGAGCAGATGTTGGGGGGTGCGGGGTGGGGGCTCATCACTGGGGAGATCTGGGAGCAGGCCAGCTGCCCGCCGCTGAACTCAGCCTGGGACTGAGCAGCCCACCCAGGCCTCCCACCCGCAGTTCAGTGACCACTGTCTTACCTCTGGATGCAGTGCTGCCAGTGGGACTTCTTTTGGCAGAAAGCGGCCGGCTGCAAAATACATGCACATGTGTGTCACCAGGAGTATACTTTATCTGTAGTCACACAACTACAACAGCAAAGTGTGCCCGTCAAGAATGAATTCAAGGTCTTCAGATGGATTCAGGCAAGTCATTATTTTACCAACCCCGCGTGTGACCGTGTGTTAACATTATGCTTGCAATGACTGACTCAAGCAAAACAAACCATATAGGGGGCAGAGGTCAGACGTGAGGGCAGACATGCTGTTAGGTTAAGTCACATGTCCTGGATGTCTTCTCTTCCCAAACCTGTCTCTGGGCACCACTCTTATCTTCTCAGGGACTCCCTGACACATTAGTGTACACCGTTCACAGGCTCTACAACCCGCCATGCTATTTAAAACTGTGGCGAAAGGGAAGAGTCTGAGGCAGAGTCCCTCCTGAGACTCTGGTAGACCCAGAGTGTACCTGGGCGTCCGGGGGCTTTAGCAGGCGCTCGTCTGACAGCACAGCTGCAGGGTGGGTCTGCAGCAAGCCTTTACCTACCCAGCACTGTGACGTGGTCAGCAAAGCCAAGGCCCTTACTTGAGACTCTCTTGAGAGCTGGAAGAGGAGCGGTCTGACTGAGGCAGAGACACAATGCTGTCGGAGTTCTTCAAGTGGGACTGTAGGGCCTTCTGATAGGACGACTCCAAAGTGTGGTACAGGTGTTCTGCTTCTCGGCTGAAGTGACTGTGGAAACCCCAGTAGCATCTAGGGAAATGACAAGGCCCAGGTCGAGTCAGAGGACCCTGCTGGGCCTGAGTATACACACAGCATCTGTGAGGATCTGAGGCCTCCACTTAACCTGCTAAGAGCAGAGACGGGCACGAGGCCAGAGAACTAGCAAAGGAGCCATCAGACAAATCCTCACACCACAGCTAACAGCTCAGATAAAATACGCTTTTATTTGTCAATATGGGGGTGAGCTGGAGTTGTCCCCGCACGCACACACGTGCACACACACACGCACGCACGCACGCACGCGCGCGCGGGAGGTGAGAGGACAACCTGGGGGAGTCGGCTCTCCTTCCACTGCGCGTGTTCCAGGAACTGGACTCTGGCCCCAGGTCGGCAGGCTGGGAGGGAGGCACGCGCGTTTGCTGGCTGAGCCATCTTGCTCCTTTTGATGCTGGATACGTTACTTAACTTTAATGGGAATTTAAAGGTTCTAACTTGCAAGGCCAGGAAAACTAGGGGAAACAGAGCCCAAGCTACTACAGTCACACCTAGAGTTCAGAACGGCCTCGTCAGCTGCAACTTTTATCAATGCAGTTAAGACATTCCTCAGTTGGAGATATCTAAAACTGACTTAAGAATACAAACAAAAGAAAAATGGACAATTCTCAGAGCTTCTTGAAATCTGTGTTGCATCGTGATTAGAGAACGAGAACACAATACAAGGAAACAGCAGCAGGGGTGGGCCACTAACACTCTGACCCCGAGCTGCCTGCAGCAACTAGAAATTATGTCACTCGCACCAAGTAGGAACTACCCAAGATGAGAGCAGAGTGCCGATGAGCTCAGAAATAAGAAAAACAGGGCCAGAAGAGAGCTCAGTGGGCAAAGGCACTTGCTGTCAAGCCTGAAGATCTGAGTTCGAACCCTGGGATCCACACGGGAGAAGGAGCTGTCCTCTGACCTCCATACACAAGCTCTGGTGTGCACACTGCCCTAATCTCAGAACACGTGGGCACACACACAGGTGAACAAATGCCAAGAATTAATTTCCAGGTAAGCAAACTATAATGTTAAGAAAAAAGCAGTTTGTAACCTGGGGCAGCTTGAAGAGCTGGTCAGCTGTGACAGCACAGAGGAGACACAGGAGCAAAAGAGGGAGCCACTGTCTTTCCACCTGTGTAGCCGCTGTGCAGGGGAGGGACCCAGAGTCTCGAACATGAGGCAGGTAGTCTACCACTGGGCCACATTCTCAGCGTCATGGTTTGCTTTTACTGATTGCTTTGAAGGGTTCAGGGGACCAAATGAAGGGCCTTACACGCTAGACAAGCTCTCTCCTACTAAGCTACACCCCAAGCTGCAAGTCAGCAGGTCTTAACAGCAGACTTCCTCCTAGGCCTCCCGGCAAATGCTCTCCAGGGAGGTACTGAATGCAGGGGCATAGTCATGTGACTGAAGCATTTTCAGGTCCCTGGGAGTCTGAAACTAGGCATTATCACCATGACAACCCAGGCATCAGTCAATCCAACCCCCCCTCCCAGGATTCATGTTTGATAACAAGTGACCACTTCCTGTTTTTTAACAGGATGCCAAGAAGAGAATACCCTGTGGCTGTCACCTCCCACGGCACAGTGGCAGTGAGCACTGGGCCGCGGGGCTCTGAGCAGCTCAGCGCCTTCTCGGCCCTACTTATATTCAGTTGCACTTGGGCAGAACCTAACGGGCAAAACAGCGGGAGACTCCTCCGGCGTCATATCGGACAGAGCATGCTTCGGTGACCAACAGGCCGGCAGCAAGGTGGTCCATGCAGCGGGGCTGAGTCATAGCTGTTTCGGCAAACACTTACTTCCTGGCTTCTATTCTCGCTTCAGAATCAGCGTCGTGTATTCCTTTCTTTATTGTTTCAGCTAATACTGATATGTGTCTAGACATTTAGGAAAGAAAACAAAACAGTCCTTCACCATACAGTTTCATGTGGGTGAAAACCGGCTTGTCGGTCAAGTTCGAAACAGCAATGTGGATCTGGCAGCTTCACCCAGAAGTTAGTCAGGTAACATCACTTAGAAGTTAAGAGCCCCACCCCCGCCCAGGGATCCCCAAGGCCCCCTTTCACATCCCCACCCACTCTTGCAGGATTTGGATAGCACTACTTTTAAATCACAGCTACCTTCCAGAGTGTGAGCTCCAAAGATGCTCTACAGCCTTCCCATAACTTGAGCCTCCATCAACAGTGTGCCTATGGCCGACCCCTCTGCCTCCTCCATCAACACAGCGTGCCTATGGCCAACCCCTCTGCCTCCTCCATCAACAGTGTGCCTAGGGCCGACCCCTCTGCCTCCTCCATCAACACAGCGTGCCTATGGCCGACCCCTCTGCCTCCTCCATCAACAGTGTGCCTATGGCCGACCCCTCTGCCTCCTCCATCAACAGTGTGCCTATGGCCGACCCCTCTGCCTCCTCCATCAACACAGCGTGCCTATGGCCGACCCCTCTGCCTCCTCTGTCAACACAGCGTGCCTATGGCCGACCCCTCTGCCTCCTCCATCAACACAGCGTGCCTATGGCCGACCCCTCTGCCTCCTCCATCAACACAGCGTGCCTATGGCCGACCCCTCTGCCTCCTCTGTCAACACAGCATGCCTATGGCCGACCCTTCTGCCTCCTCCATCAACACAGCGTGCCTATGGCTGACCCCTCTGCCTCCTCCATCAACACAGCGTGCCTATGGCTGACCCCTCTGCCTCCTCCATCAACACAGCGTGCCTATGGCTGACCCCTCTGCCTCCTCCATCAACACAGCGTGCCTATGGCCGACCCCTCTGCCTTATTAAGAGAGAAAACAAAGCCTGTCATGGACAGGAGGACTCAGAGAAAAGTCCAAGGAACCAGTGGCCATCGATGTGGATGGAAAAGGAAATCTCCTTAAACAGAAGACAAACGTCCACGTGGCTGACGGACGCCAGGCCTTCCAGACCCCTGCTCTTTTCTCAGAGCCAGTGCTGCTGACTAGAAACTGGCTTTGGAGTTCCGACTGAGTCTTAATTCCTATATTCGGTCCGATGAATTCCCTAGCGTCAATTACCACACTGATGAAAAATGGCTGACAGACTATGACGCCCTTCTAAACTGTAGTCCAATACTACTGTCTACTGTGTCCACACGCAGGTGCTTAGGGACCTAAGATTGACAGGAACTAAGGAGGTCACAGAACATGGATGGGCACGTGACTGTGAGAAACGCTGACACAATGCTACTTGCTACTTTCAAATTCTGATATATAAAAGTAGTTGGCTGCAAGCCTCAATAAGGACAACTACGGACCAACAATAGAGGGAATAAGAAAACCTCTCAAAAGAGTGAAATCCCCACGAAGTATCTAGATGAGGGCAGCTCTAGACCCTCACTAGGCTGCAGAACAGAACCTGCAGCGATACTGCCCCCTACTGCCATAATCACAATCGTGCACACTGCCGCCTCAGGGCATATTGATTTCATTTTTCCTAAGCTTTGGTCACTAGCCCAAGCTGGCTGACTCTCAATGTAGCTGAGGATGATTTTAAACTTTTGATACTGGATCATAGGCCAGCACCTACCAACTGAGCTACACGAGCTAGAACACACTAGTCTCTGGAAGGCTGATGTGCCCGGAAGCCTCTCTGGAACAGGTGGCTCAGATCTGTAGAAACCGCAGCCACTTAGCAATGCTTAGGTTCCTCTTTCCATATTCAGGAGGGACGGACCACGTGCTCAGGCGCTCAGCCCCGAGAATCCGCCCAGGGAGCAGTTCAGTCCCAGGAGCTCACCTTTCTAGTGAATGTGTCTGCCATTCTTGTAAAAGCAAATCTAAAAATTCAAAACAGCGCCTGGAATGTGGTGAGAAAGAAGGGAAACTTAGTGATATATCTGTGGGTGACAATAAAAGGGTTTTGCTTAAATCAACCAGTTTATCTTTTGAACAGGTAAATTTCATTTAATGGGGAAGAACAGAAACTGTGGGGTAAAGAAGAATCGTAAATAACTAAAGACTGGGCCACCAAGGTGGTTGAGGGACAGACGGACATACGCACGCACAATTTATAAACTCTTAAAATTCTGTAAAGATCTTAATATTTTGGAAGGTTGAATGTGTGTAACTGTAGCGGGTATGACACAGGACAACTTTTGAAAGTCTCAGGGATGAGTCCCATCAAGCCATCTTGCCAGCCAGAAAATAAAAGTGCTCTTGGACCAAGAAGCAGTCACCAGTGATCTTAAACAACAAGTGGACCAGTGGTCTTAAACAACAAGCTCAATGTGGAATTCCAGCCCTGAGAGGAGAAGACCCGGTGCTCCTCTTGTTTAGACACTTCCAAGGCAATAAGAAGTCCTTCCCTTCCCTTCCCTTCCCCTCCCCTCCATTCCCCTCCCCTCCCCACCCTGCCCCGCCCTTCGCAGGCTTACCTTCTGACTGCGACAGACTTAGAGGTGCAGTTGCTGGTTATGACAGGGATGAGCCGAGGGATGTGAGTGTGCTGTAGGGGGAGGGGAAACAGGTGAGCACCTGTAACACAGCCCAGAACCAGACGCAACAGGAGCCTCTTCCTCACAAGCTGACATCATAGCACGGCTTATGTTCAGTCTAAAATGTCAGCGTTGAGGGAAACTGGACTCCCTGAAATGTCACACAGGCCACTAACAGGACTGACAGAGCTATGAGGGACAAAGGGATGCAGCATGGGTCATTTACAGCAGTCTGAGGTGGGAGGCCCAACGCAGCAGCCGACGCACGCTGTCCTGACACTGTTTCCGCGGAAACAGACAATGGCCTTGGGTTTAATATTACAAGTAAGGGCAAGCAAAAACAGTGATGATAACGGATACTCCTGAGGAACCTGTGGGGACTGGGCACATTCTGCAGAGGTTCAAGATATTTTTTAACACCTTTAGTCACTTATTTGCTCCAGCTCGTGCTCACGTTCCCCCCCTCCCCATGTGTGTGTGTGTGTGTGTGTGTGTGTGTGTGTGTGTTGGCACATGGTAACTTGTAGGAGTTGGCTCTCCCTCCTGCATGCGGGTCATTAACACGGGTCAGCTGCTTACGTCACAGAAAGTGCTAGAAGACTGAAGGGAGACCACTGCTGAGCTCCAAGTACACGGCAACCATGAATACAAACAACTAAGATGGAGGGGGTGAGGGAAGAAAGACCAGAAGGGGTGGTGGGAGACAAAAGTCGGATGCTCTGGGCAGCCAAGAACTTAGAGCCAATGGAGGGCGAGTGAAGAGGTGGCTCTCAGGGGCGCTGTGCAGGCCCCCACGACACGGCACAGACCCCGCAGCTCTCAGCGCTCCCATCCTGGGAAAGACTGCGGCACGCAGGCGGTGGGGCCCACCCTTGGCAGGAGCGCCTGCTGCGTCCCGTCAGCCATCAGGCCTCCCACTCTTCTTTATGGCGTCCCCATGACATACTTACCCGAATGATTAGCCTAACAGCTACAACACCAGAAGTAGCCATAATTTTGGCACTGTTTGGGATTAAATTAAAGATAGTTGGCATAATGGCTTCAGCTCCATGATCAAACTTATTTCCCAGAACTGATGACAGGTGCCTGCAACAAGAAAGGCTGGCTGTAGTCACATCCTCACACACAGGGAAGCACAGAGCCTCTCAGCACGTGACAGCTTTCCTGTACAGGATGAAAGACAAGGGTCGAAGACACCTTGAAAATAGACTTAAAATGTACAAGTAGAAAACTTGGCAAAGCCATCAGCCAACAAAACGTTTTTTTTGTTTGTTTGTTTTTTGGTTTTTTTTTTGGTTTTTTCGAGACAGGGTTTCTCTGTGTAGTTCCGGCTGTCCTGGAACTCACTCGGTAGACCAGGCTGGCCTCGAACTCAGAAATCCGCCTGCCTCTGCCTCCCAAGTGCTGGGATTACAGGCGTGCGCCACCACCGCCCGGCTCAAAACGTTTTTAATAATCTCCACAGAAGTATTAAAAGAGCAAAAATAAAACCAGCAAGTCCAAGGATGAACTATAAACATTAAGCATGGACCCAACACTTGCCCCACCCCTTTCATTTATTTATTTTCACATAGGAAACATGATGCTTTAGCGTCTGCCTTCGCTACGACTCTGTACAGTCCCGGTGCTGGCCAGGCTGTGGCACCGAGTTAACGCCCTGGTGCACGTAGGCGCTACATCTCAGTTGAGCTAAGGATGCAGCAGCACCGTAGCATTCGGGCTGCATTTCCTTCCCTCTGCCCCGAGTACTGACTGAGGGGTTTGCGCGCTGCACGGGCCCCCCACTAACCACCCACAGCCCACAGGCCCGCCCCGCTACCGCGCTCCACTGGAACAAGTGTGCTCGTGCGCACAGGATCCTGTGAGCCAGAGGCCTGGGAAAACGCTCGTGAATTCCGTAAGATTTCATTTGTTAATTAATAGTACGAGAGGTTTCAGAGATCATGTCCGTGAGTAAAATTGAAAATCCAGCACACACTACATAAACTGGGCAGCAGCTCCCAGGAGTATGGACAGTGGTAACAGACTAGGGTCTTGGGAACCAGCTAGGTGACCCCGCAGACATGCTATCTTTAAAGCTCTGAGAGAGACCGTATCACAGTGTGGGGGGAGTGTAGCGCTCGCAGTCCTTACCCCAAGGTGATACAAGCTTCCCGCACTACCTGAGACCGCAGGTCCTTAGCAGAGAGCTTAAAGGCTCCGTCCAGGAGACGCAAGTGTTGGAAGAAGTTGTCGTACTCAGCAGCCCCAGCCAAGAGTAAGGATCTAATCTTTTTTAGCTAACGGGACAGAGAGAAGTCGGAGATAAAATACTCAACACTCAATATACATGAAACAGTCATTAATGGAAGAAATAAACGTAAAAGGTAACTGACAATAGGAACCATTTTTTTTTTAAGAAAAATGTGTGTGTGTGTGTGTGTGTAGTGGGGTGTGTGCCACATTTGCACAGGTACCTGCTGAGGCCAGAAGAGGGGGTCAGCTCCCCTGGAGCTGGGGTCACAGGCGGTTGTGAACCACCTGGTATGGACTCTGAGAACTATCCCGGGGTCCTTTGTAAGAACAGCAAGTGCTCTCAACTGCAGAAGTTATATCTCTAGCCCCTAGAAACCATTTTGCAAAGACAATTTGGACATCTGATTACTACCTAATACACAACGAACAAATCAGCTCACAGCTAAGACCCCATTTTAAAATGCAGCTCCCACAATAAATATGACTTCCCTAAGAACCATTTCAGGTGTCTGTGTGCGCCATGTGCATCCATGAGCACTAAGTACACAGGAGCCCATGGAGGCCAGCAGAGGGCACTGGCTCCCAGAACCAGAATCCAAGCAGCTGTGCTCTTAAGTGCTGAGCCATCTCGCTAGCTCTTAATGCTCGGGTTTTTGGTTTTGTGTTTTGTTTGTTTGTTTGCTTTTTGAGACAGGGTCTCCCTTTCCATCCCTGGCTGTCCTACAACTCTACCCAGACCAGGATGGCTGCAGAGAAGTGCCTGTCTGCCTCTGCATGCCAAGTGCTAGGATTAAAGGCATATGCCACCACACACTAACAAACTGCTTTGTTTTCAAAACAGAAGTAGGGCTGGGTGTGGTAGCACCTGACCACTCAGTCCAGCACTCCACGAGCTAAAGCAGGGGATCCCAAAGTGATGGCCAGCACAGGCTAACGCACATGTGCTACTTAATCTCTGTCAACCTGACACAAACTAGACTCATCAGGGAAGAGAAACCTCAATTGGATTTTCATCAGACTGGCATTTTCTTAATTGATGATTGATGTGGGAGGGCCAGGCCCAGCCCATTGCAGGCGGTGCCACCGCTGGGCAGGAGGTCCTGGGTTATATGAGGAAACAAGTTATATAAAAACTTTGTAAAAAGCCGTCAGAAACAAGCCAGTAAGGAGTATTCCCTCACAGTCTCTGCCTCAGATCCTACCTCCAGGTTCCAACTCCCAGGCCCTGCTCCAGCTTCCTTTGGTGATGAACTACAACCCACAGGCCAATATAAAGAAATAACCCTTTCCTCCCCAAGCTGATTTTGGTTATGATGTTCTTCATAGCAACAGAAACAGCAAACTAGCACATAGTGAGATTATCTTGACCCAAACTCAAAAAGCAAAACTCACTGTCAACAATAGAAGTGAGGCAGTTTACTGGGGAGGTAAGATGTGAATGTGCAAATATGCAAATAGCATAGAGGAGCCCAGGGAAGCAGCACTCACAGCGTTTACTCTCTGCTCCCAGTCATGCTTGTCGTCCGACAGAATTTCTCTGATTTTGTTTATGGACTCCTCAAGGTCTCGGCTGGAGTAAATCTGGAAGTAAATGAATACATACTTAACAGACGATAATGTACCGAATTAAGATGATTATTCTTAAATACATGAAGTCAAGGAAGAGAAACTTTCACTTCACACGAGGGCTTCTCTGGGCACGCTCATCGTCGTGGGCTTGCTACCCACGATGACAGGAACCCCTTTGTTGGCTGCCACATGGAAGCAACCTTATTTCAGACATCTTTACTAAAAAGCCATCGGGAGAGTTGTGTGCAAGAGAGGAACACACACACACACACACACACACACACACACACACACACAGCAGTCTGTGAAGCATGTCTTTAAAAACTTGTGGTCACTGAATGTGTGCAATGGTTAAGAGGCGAGACAAGTGTCCCTCGGTGCATGGCAGCCCCTGGCAATCCGTCCCACCTCTACCATGAGATTTGGGACCGAGTCATCAGGGCTCCATATTGGCTCTCTATCACCCTGACTCAGGCTGGAATCATCTGAGAAGGAAGGCTCAATGGAGGGACTGCCCGGGTGAGACTGGCCTGTGGGAACGTTGGTGTGGGACTGTCTTAATACTAGTTGATAACGAAGGGCCTCGCCCACGGTGCCAGCAGGGCAGAGGCCGCTGCACGCAGAAGGGTAGTGCTAAGCACGGACCTGCGTGAGCCTGCGAGCCGCATTCTCCATCGTGTCTGTCGCACGTTCCTGGCTGGAAGGGAGTTTTCTAAGAGAAAATTCCTAAATGTGCACCTTTATCTCAATCGCCACTGCCTCCTTTTTGTAACCCGACAAACTTACTCTACAGTAACATCTTTCCTCCTCTTCCAGAGACATCGAAGGCGACCAGGACTACTGCTCTTACTGTAATTTACAGGGCCCTCACATTTTCTAATCTGTACCTTAAATCTTGTATAGTCTTGAGAGTTTGTTTCCACATTGAAAGGTAAAGATTCTGCATGCAGTGGTGTCAGACTTTGGACATGAGTCCCCAAAGGTCCACTGTGTGAAAAGGTTAGGAGCCTGGGTGGTGGACTACCAGGTGGCAGGCTTCTGAAGGTCACTGGGGAGATGGTTCTAGAAGGGTTGTTATGAAAGCCGGAGCTGAGCCACCCTGTCCGCTCTCTACTGGCCTGACGGGAGTGGCCTGCTGTCCCAGGGCCATCTATCCAGTACCGTGACATAACACGGACAAGCTCGCTCCATACACTCTGTATTGTGGGTCTGCAAAGCTATGAGCTCAATGAGTCTTCCACCGTAGAGCTAGCTGCCGCAGGCATTTCACCGCTGCACAGAACGCTGTCTCATACAGACAGATTTGAAAAATGAAATCTGAAGACTATTTCTACCTTGATTAAAGAAACAATTACTTTTTGTTTTTTTGGTTTTTTTTTTTTTTTTTTTTTTTGTTGTTGTTGTTGTTGTTGTTTTGGTTTTTCGAGACAGGGTTTCTCTGTGTAGCCCTGGCTGTCCTGGAACTCACTCTGTAGACCAGGCTGGCCTCAAACTCAGAAATCCACCTGCCTCTGCCTCCCAAGTGCTGGGATTACAGGCGTGAGCCACCACCGCCTGGCTTAAGAAACAATTACTTTTTAAATCTATTTTTTCTCCTGTGTGCCTGTGTGTGGCACGTGTGTAGATGCTGGAAGAGGGTGTGATTACACCCAGAAGCTGGGGTTACAGGCAGCTATGAGCTTCTCAATATGAATTCCATCCTCTTGCAGAGAGGTGAGGGCTCTAGCCCACTCAGCCCTTTCTGGAGGCACTGCTGGTTTACTGGCAGCACAGACCACACTCACCTGCACCACAGGCACATCATCGAAGGCCTTAATAAAGTCCTCCTCATCCACAGCACCTGCACCTTCTTTTGCAGCTGTTAAAAAAAAATTAGTTTTTAAAACAAAGATAATGTGAAACCGTATACAACATCTACTACAGAATTATGAATATACAAAACTGAAATTATATTTTAGAACACTTAAAACAAGATTTATCCTATATGTATGAGTTTGTGTTTGTGTGTAACTGCGTGCATTGTGTGTGGGTGCACACAGAGGCCACAGGGCACTGGAATCTCTGAGCTGATTACAGCAGTCCAGAGGGCCAGCCAAGGTCTGCGCTTCACCTCGGGGCTGTGCTTTCTTCTGGGCTGGCTGGCTGGCCGGCTGGCCAGCCTCTCTAGAACGTGGAGAGTACCCGGCACCTCAAGCCAGGATTGCTGGCGCATCTGCATCAACAGAGCAGAGGCAGGCCAACCAAAGCCTGCACGCAGGAACGGGGACGCACAGGGACACAGCAGCAAGTACTCTCGAGGAGAACCCCAGAACAGCACAGAGGATGTGCTCTCACCTGAAGACTTAGATCCAAGACTGGATGACATGAGCCTACGGGTGGTCCCCAGGCTAACGTTCCTCCGGGAACTTGACGGGGCCTTGGATGACGAGGAGCTGGCAGAAGAAGGCCTGTTGCCATCCACAGAGTCTTCATCATCAAAATTTTTTTCTGAAAAGGAAGTGCAGAATCCACTGGTTGAAAACGTTATGTTTTTACCTATACATACAATCATCAATCTTGAAAATATTGGTTTGCATCTGGAAGTAAGGTTCTGGCAAAGCTTAGCATGCAACCACAAAGACTGGTGCTTACCTAAGAGAGTCAGAATGCTCTCCCATTGCAATGTGGAAAACATCTGACCCCTTCTCTATGCACATTTGTGTGTGTGTGTGTGTGTGTGTGTGTGTGTGTGTGTGTGTGTGAGAGAGAGAGAGAGAGAGAGAGAGAGAGAGAGAGAGAGAGAGAGATATGACTATGCAGGCACACACAGGGTATGCATGACAGCAGTCTCAGGTGCCTGCCCTCCCCTCCCACCTTGTTTGGTAGGAGGCCCCTCCCCTCCCACCTTGTTTGATAGGAGGCCCCTCTGTGTTTTTCCAGTGGCTGGCTCATGAACTTCTGGGACCTTGCCTGTCTCTGGCCCCCCACCTCCACACAGGAGTGCGGGGATCACAGAGGCCATGCCGTCAGTCCAGATTTCATGTGGGTTCTGGGACTCTGAAATCAAGTCATCACACTTGTACCATGAGGGCTTTTACTCACTGAATCTCCCTAGCCCCATTTTTTCCCAGTCTCCTCCCCAAACAGGGCCTTGCTCTGTAGGCCCAGCTGACCTCAAGCTCATGATCCTGAGAGCTAGGATTACCAGTGTGTCCCAACATACACGGTGCAATGCACTTCAAAAAATAGGTGAACAGTACAACTTCTTGAAATATTTCAACTTTTCTCATGTGATGGGGTATTTTTCATAAAGCTACTTATAATGGTTGCCAGATACTTGGTGAGTGGAAACGCCCCACCGAGACACCCACTGTTGGGCAGTTTCTCTTCGTAATATCTCACTCGCAGAAACAGGGTTGTAAACTGGCCAGATGGCTTGGTGGGTGGAGCCCCTCACCTCCAAGCCTAATGACCTGGGATGGCTCCCCAGAACCCACAGCACAATCGGAGAGAACTAACCCCACCAACAGTCCTAAGCTTCACAGAAGCACCCTGGCACCTCTGCTTGTGAGCATGTATGCACACATACACACATCATAAGTAAACAAATGAATAAATGCAAAAAACTTAAAGGAAATTCAACTGCAGCAAACACCTTCCAATAACTAGTTTGCTGATTTTAAGTTAAGAAATGCCAACAAGCGACATTATTGGTCAATCATCATGAAAGTGCTCACTAATGCACTAAGGTTATCTTCCGAAAAGCCATATAAATGTCTACTTCCCTGGAAACTCAAGCACCTATCTCCACACCTCCGCTGACACTGAATTAAATTATCACTTACAAACATGTCGATTAGACAGACTGGCAAAAAGTATGTTTTCTAGGCTTCGTTTCCTTTAATGAGGCTGAATTTTTTTTAAATGATACTATTCATGTTGAAACCCTCAAGCCAGCAAGGCTCCTTATCTCTTCTGTTGCATTCAAAATTTAAAAGAAAGAAAGAAAGAAAAAAAAAAACAAAAAACTATGGTTCTTAAAATTCCACCTACTTATCGACAATGAACATTTGATTGTTGTTACTTGTGTGTGTGTGTGTGTGTGTGTGTGTGTCCCTGCATACGTGCATATGTGGTCAGGGGACAACTGCGGGAAATAGTTCTCCGTTCCATGAGGACTGGGGCTGACCTCGGGGGTCGGGCCTGTGCAGCACGGACGCTGCAGCGGAGCCACCTCTCCAGCTCCGCCTGCAAACATTTTAATGATGCAAAACTAAAGCTTATGTGTCAAACTCCAGGTACGTATGCAGCAAGTGTGAGTCATTTAGGATGCTAAAATCACCTTGGAGTGAGTAAAAATAAAAAGGAAATCCTAACATCAGTCAGGAAACAGTGGTTTCCAAAAAGCATAAAAGGATATATTTGGGCCAAGTATCCTCTGCAAAGTTCCCGTGTAAGATCTCCACAGATGACAGAAGCTGTGGAGCTGGAGAAAGGGCTCAGGGGAGGGCTTGCAGCACCCACAGCGGGTGCTCACAGCGCTGGTAACCCCAGCTCCAGGGTGTGACTCCAGCTCGCTGGAGAACTTAAACACTTAACAGCTAAGGAAAAAAAGGAGGCGGGGCACAAGACAGAAACGCATGAAACTGTTGAAAACTTAACAGTATCAGATCGGTAATCGGTAACAGATCTTTAGTTGATGAGGAAAATATGCCACAGATTCAGGAAGCTGAAAAACACACAAAGAAGCAGCAGAGAATAGGCGCTTGCTGTTGAGTGCCCTGCTGCTGCGGTGAAACACGCTGGGCCAAAGCAACAGCGAAGCACTCTATTCCATCTTGCACTCGTGGGCCACAGTCCACCACGGAGGGAGGTTAGGCAGGAAAAGGTGGAAATCTTATGCAGAAAGCGGAACTGCTGGCTGGTTCACTATGGCTCGCTCAGGATCCTGCTAGCTAATATGTTTCTTGAATAGCCCTGGACTGCCTTCCTAGGGATGGTGCTGCCCAGTGGGCTGAGTTCTCCTACATCAATTAAAACTCTGGCAGCCCGCCACAGACACGCCCTCAGCTGAGGCTCTCCTCTCGGATGAATATAGCCCTGTCAAGCTGACAACTAAGGCTAACCAGAACACCCACCCAGGACCACTGTTCCATTACTTAAAGCCAGTTACAGTCTCAGGCAGCAGGTAAGAACAGAGCGCACTGTGCCCGCTCAGAGAAAGCAGAACTGCGTCTGGAAAACAGCGAAAGAAATGAACGCGGCGTTTTTAAACCAGTAAAATACATTTTAAGAATAAAGGCAGGCAGCCGGGCGGTGGTGGCGCAGGCCTTTAATCCCAGCACTTGGGAGGCAGAGGCAGGCAGATTTCTGAGTTCGAGGCCAGCCTGGTCTACAGAGTGAGTTCCAGGACAGCCAGGACTATACAGAGAAACCCTGTCTCGAGAAAACCAAAAAGGAAAAGAAAAGAAAAGAAAAGAAAAGAAAAGAAAAGAAAAGAAAAGAAAAGAAAAGAAAAGAAAAGAAAAGAGAAAAAGAAAAAAGAAAAAAAAGCCCAGCAGAGTGGCTTGGTGGACAGGGCACTTGCCACCACCGTGACAACGAGACTTCTTGCCCTGTGACTTGTGAAGGAGAGTGCCTCCTATGCTGTCCCCAGACCTATGTCCATGTGCCATGGCAGGGGCATGCATGCACACATATACACACACACACACACACACACACACACAAATATGCATAAATGAATAAATAAAATCAATTAAAATTGAAATCAAGAAGAGAGGCAAAACATGTTGATATAAAAAAACAAATTGTTGCCTCTAGCTGCTCTCAGTCCAGGAAATGTTGCAGGAAGATCTTCAGACCAAAGAACAGTTGGAATGCTGAACTTACATAAAGAAATGAAGACCATAAATACGTGAAAATGTAAGACTTTCTCCTCAGATCTGATTCATTTTCTATTCTCTCAATTTTTTTCCTTTCTATACAGATGAAGGCCTATTTAAAGTAAAAATAGGGGCTAGTAACACTGGCTTCTTCAAGAAAGACAAAACACCCATACACATTAAAGAAACTTAAATTTAAAAAAACAAAACACGCAATGTTCATATCTTCTCCTGTGTCCTTGATAAGTAACTTGTTGGTTTACAGAAACTATAATTAAGCCATCTATTGCTATATTAGATTGTCACTACATGCACACACATACACAAGAACTAAAGGTTTAGGGAAGACAAGACAATAAAGTGTGAAGGAAACAGAAGCTGGCACATTTCTGCCTACAAAGCCCATCTTTTACAAAGCTCATCATCCACGGAAGGCACACCCGCGTAGGCATTATCTGAGGAAATGCTTCCTGCGTAAGAGATGGAGGACGGAAGGAGCCTGTGTCGGCCTTTAACTGAGCGCCTGCCCCTCCCCGGCGCTCTGCCCACCTCTGGACAATGCTAACAGCTCACTTAATCTGGTTTCCTCAGCCGGGCAGAGGGCTAATCACAGGGGGACAAGCCGGAGATGCAGGGGCTGAGGGAAGCGACTTTAGGAGGGGTGGCAGTGGTCAATCACTGAACACTCTGAGGACACAGAGAAACTGCTAAACTCAAACTACTTGGAATTTGGGACAGCATGCAGGTCAAAGGACACCTGAGAAATGTAAAATCACAGCAGCAGGCAGGAAGAACAAGGACCCCAAACTTCAAAGTCAGTGTTTTCACCCGAGCCAGACCAGCAGCCCACTAACTGGTCCTTCCTGTCTCAGCTGGAAATGCATCAGAACACAGGAAAATGGTGTGCTCACTTCCAGATCCACAGCTGGACACACGTTTTAAATCAGAGAACTTGATCTGAGAAGGTGTTTAGGGATAAAAATAATAGTCCATAATTAGAAAACTGAACTAAATAGTTTTAAATAAGTTTAGCCTAAGTTTCTCAGATTTTTTTCAAAACTTAAAATCAAACCTCTAGGAGGTTGAAACTGGGGAGAAGGCTCAACCCGTAACATGCTTGGAAAATGAGTTCCAACCCCAGAACCCACTAAAAGTAAAAGGCTCCATGTGTGGTGGTGTGTGATTTAATCCCAGCCCCAGGCAGGCAGAGGTAGAGAGCCTAGTGAGCCAGCCAGCCCTAGGCCAGTGAGAGATCGTGTCTTAAATGTGAAGGAGGGCTGGCACGGTGGCTCAGTAGGTAGACACTTGCTGCCAAGGCTGCAGCCGAGTCAATCCCTGGAATACATATGGAACTGATTACCACAAGCTGTACACACACACACACACACACACACACACACACACACACACACACACACACACACCCCTCTTCACTGTTGATTGCACACTAGAACTTGACGGTAAAACCTTATTGCTGAAAACACCACACACATTAGTCACAGGGCATGGAGCTATCAAGGTAGTACTGACCAGGAGCTTCCTCCCTGTTGGCTAGCATTAGGAAGTCCTGCAAAGGCTGCTGGGGGCTGCTAGGGAGTCAACAATCTCACTGAGCTGTGAACCCAGTGAACTGTAGCAATGACCAGCATGGGTGCCATCGTGGCGTAAATGTCGGGGCTAACCAGCTGATTCCTGACTGGACATCAGGCCTGCTCCTCAGGAGGAAAGGCATGCCTGGAATTACAAATCTAGTCAAGAAGCCAAGGCTGAGGCGCTAGCTCACGGGCCTCAGGGGTGACTGTACAACATTATTCTGTTAAGTGGACATAGTATCCAACTGCTTTCTAAATTCCTGTGTACTGACAGATCAGTGCAGCTCTCAGATCTCAGCAAACAAACCTTTCTGTAGTGGGTAGCACTTCTTCACCGTGTGATTGTGCTCCCAGCACTCGCTAAGGGCTGGAACAAAGGAAGGAATGCCAGTTCCCTGTAGCGTTCAAATTCCAGTGTGGGGACAGACTTGTGGCAACACCTTGCCGAAGGCACGTCCAGTGTGGCATATGTTTACACAGAGTAGGCCAAGTAAAGCTAGAAAGGCCCCTCTGTGCTCTCCTCGGGGCCTGCGATGTGACTCACGGCTTTCCTCGTGTCCAATACTGAAGAACTGGGGTGTCCGGTGCTTTTACATGTGTGCACACCCTGCTTAAGCCTGGACACCTCAGGCTACTCACCATGCTGAGCACCATCACAGAACAAATCCCAGAATGCCTTCTGAGCCTGGTAAGAACAGAGTCCCTCCAGAGACAATACAGCAGCTCTCTCCCGAGCACGGGGACAGACGCTTCCTACCTCCTGAGCCATCCTCACCTCGGGCGGAGCGAGTAAGGGACTGGGGGCAGCTAAGAAGAGCCGCTGGTGATACTGCTCAACGCACATACAGCCAATGTGGTGGCAGTGGACTAGCAAAGAGGACATGGACGGACAGGAGAGGTGGCCTGCACCAGCCTGCCTGGCTGGCCAGCTGAGTGGTCTGTAAGAGCTTGGGAGCTGTCAAGTATCCTGACGTCCTGTGTCTTTACGAGGTCTCCCTGCAGAAGCCCTGTGCTGTGTGTGACCTCATGGTCTGTACTCCTCAGTCTGCATTTCAGTCCACAGAGCTCGGGCCCCACAGGCCCCAGGTCTTTAGTTCCATATTGTTCAGGGTCATTCTTGGGTCTGACTTTAATTTTTTTAAACATTTAATGTGTGTGCGAGTGCGAGCGCAAGCGCATGTGGGAGGCACACGGGGGAAGGTTAGAAGACAACTTGAGGGTGCTGGTTCGATCCCGTGGATCAAAGTTCAAAGTCAGGGTTTAGCTATTCTCTTGCTCCTCCATTAGCCATACAACTGGAACCCGTTCAGCTGGAGTGAGTGTGAAGGCCTAAGGCAGCGCTGCGTGAGCACCCGGACAACGAGAGTAAACCTACTCTCGCCAACTCTTGCTCCCTGCATAGGAACTGTCAAGCCACTTTCAAGCCCTTCCTAGGGAAACATGAACATTATACAAAAGCCTTCATTGACCCACAGCTCAAAAGATGCATGGGGTAGAACAAAGATACTTAAAGAATTAGCCAAAGCAGTAAAAGAAAGAAAAAAATATTTGTTCTTGTTTTTAAAGTATTTATGCATACACTACACTACACACACACACACACACACACACACACAATCACAGAACCTGTGTGGAGGTCAAAGAGCAGCTTTGTGGAGTGGGTTTATGCTGATTCCATGGGTGGAACTGAATGGCGAGGCTGTGACAGATGTCTTTATCCAGGAACCATCTTGTCTATCCTGAGTTTTGTTCTGTGAGATATAACCCAGGACAGCCTTGAACTCAGCACATGGCCAAGAAGGACTTCTAAGTCCTGAACACCCTGCCTCCTCCACTCTCCGACCCCTACCCCAGCTGCTGGGGTTGGAGGTATGTTCATCAAGCCCTGTTAAAATCTAAGTCATTATTTAAGAATTTAAAAGGGTTTTGTTTTTGGTTTTCCGAGACAGGGTTTCTCTGTGTAGCCCTGGCTGTCCTGGAGCTCACTCTGTAGACCAGGCTGGCCTCGAACTCAGAAATCCGCCTGCCTCTGCCTCCCAAGTGCTGGGATTACAGGCGTGCGCCACCACCGCCCGGCTAAGTTTTTTCTAATAAACAGCTGTGGGTAAGTATGGATGAGTTTGGGGTTGTTTTATCCACTGAACAATTAATGAGTCAGTTTCTTTACAACAATGTTCATTCAAGTCTGAATAGTTCCCAGTCTAACTATCTGAAAGGCTATGTATTCTAACCGACGGCTGTCTGTGGTCAGGGAACCAGAGCACACATGTGCTCAAAGGCAAGGGTGCCAGCGCCCCGGCACCAGCCTGCTCAACAGTTAGCTGGGCTTCGCGCTGCTCTAATCACTGACATAATTCAGAAGCAAACAGTAAGAGACCAAGAATAACTTGTTCCAACACTGCATAAAAGCTAGCTTTCAAGAATTCTTTTGATTGCATCCAGGTACCAGAGCAAGTCAAACGGTTTTTTGCTGTCAATCTGTTCACAGAATTGTTCAGACATCCTGGTGAGACACAGAGGCCACAGCAACACCGGGAAGGGGGCAAAGGGAAGGTCCGGGGGTGCCAGCAGGGGGGATTCCGCGCATATGTACTGGAAGGGGAACAGAATCGTCCTCCATGAGTAAAGGAGATTCCCGAACAGTCTGCAAAGTACAGTCACTAACTTCCTGAAGCGGCTTGTGTGATCCTGTCCCCGCACAAGGATCACAGGCTTACTACCTGGCCTAAACAGACCAAGGGACTACCCACACCCACACCCCCCTCATCCCAGCCAGGCACGGGTGTGCTGATGGATGCAGTTGGCTATTCACAGCATCCTCCAGCCTCTAACCAATTCTCCAAATAACCTCACTGACCAATTATGACAGAGGACAGACAGTGTGTAAGAAAGTTTATACTTAATTCATGAGCGCCCCGAAGCTTCCCTCTAAAGCTAGGGTTAGAGAGTGTGTGGCTGTGATTCCAGTACGACTGGGCTACACAGTGCTAGGCTAACACTGACACTTGCCTCAGACAAAACCAAAGGAATGGGAAGCCTGCTGTTACCTGATGTGGAAACACCTCCTTCCTTGTGTGTTGATCTAAACTCCACATGTTAGGATCTGTTATGTTTTCAGGCGCTTTGATAGGTACTGGGTATAAGGTGTGAACAAATCAAACTGCACACAGGCAGCTTCCAGAACAGAGTAGTATAGAGTCATCTGCGTCACGAATGCCAGGAAAGTACTCCACCAGCAGAGCTACTGTATCTCAGATCCTCCTCACACCCTCTTGAGGATTCAAATACAGGAATCTACCCCAAGGACCTTATCTACAACTAATCACATCCCCCAAACTGGACTTACAAATTCTGTGATGGTTTGAATGAGACTGGCCCCTGTAGGCCAACATATCTGAATACTTGGTCCAGTCGGTGGAACTGTTTGTGACAGTAAAAGAGGTGTGTCCCTGGAACAGGTGTTTCCCAGTTCGAGACTCCCCCCACCCCCAACCCCCGCCCCATCTCCCCCTCAGAGTTACAGATCAGAGTTGTAAGTTCTCAGTTATTCCTTTGTTCCTACAGGTGGGATCTGACCCTGTGGCACCTGTAAGCCTAATTAAATGCTTCCTTTCAGAAAAGGCTTTGGTCAAGGTGGGTTTTTTGTTTTGTTTTTTGTTTTTCAATCACAGACATAGAGAAGTAACCAAAACAAGCCTCCCCTTCTATCCCTGCATAGGCCTTCAGGCCACTGTATCCGACGTCGGCGGGTTCTAGAAACCCAAATTCTGGTCCTTGCACTTGTGCAACAAGCACTTGGCCCATTGAGCTCTTTCTTCTTTAGCCAGAGAGTGCATCTTTAAAGAAGCATGTGACTTATAGTTTTAATAGTTCATAAAAAAGAGGCAAATTTAAGTTAAGGGACAAAGCAGTTATAACTAAAAAGCAAAAGTTTAAAGTTATAAACACCTAAGATGATTTGTGAGAAGACATAACAAGAATCACCACATATCTTTTTATGGATTAAATGTGCATCTCTCCTTTATTTCACAGTACCTATTTTACCTTTGAATGTGCCTAAAGGAGTGTTGTACCAGTCTCTGTCAGAGCCTAAACCCCACAGCCAACATATCTAAACTTGTAGTCTTCAGGAATGTCACTCTTAATTATCAGTGTGACCACATTGACCTAATTCTTCATGACAGCCACTAGGCAGGAACAAGGACAAGCGAGCTGGAAGCCTCAGATCCAAATTTGGGAATGGCCTCCTAACAAAATGCCCATGGTACTTAGCAGTGATCACACTGTGTGCCATTTCTTCTTTGTACAGATAAGCCTTCAGATTTCCCATCTGGACTTTAGTAACCTCAGTTCTCAGCAGCCCTGACAGAGAGGCAAAGAACCACACTTAAACATGAAAAAAGAAACTCCCTCACGTCCAACCCCCTCACTTCTTTCCAGTTCTTACACTTTGGGGAAAGATCACATTTACGGAATTACTAAAAGTAAGAGTTTTCACACACCCCACGCTAGTTTCCCCACAGCAACCTCATACAGTAACTCAGTAGGCCAGAGACTAAAGCACCGGGGCTGACGCAGTCTCACTACCTACTGGCACAGTCTGCCTGGTGTCCCTTAGTCCTCAGACAGGACCCCTTTTGTCCAGAACCAGAGTCAGGATGCATGGGCACAGTCTCCTTAGCCTGCTCTAGGTTGTCACAATGTCTTTGCTTGTTTTCAGATGGCCTCAAGCACGCTGAGGAACAGGGCTTAGCTAGATTATGGATAAGACAGTTCGTGTGCTCTTCCCATGGGTTTCTGGATTGGAAGAGGAAGATCACAGAGGTGGAATGTCATGTTTATCATGTTACTGTTATTTTGGTGGCCATAAAACAAAAACAAAACACAACAGCAAATACAGAGGAAAACTGTAACTTACCTGCCAATCTCAGCCCATGGGGCAAAGCTCACATCATAGGAGCCAGGAAATGGGAAGACAAATGCTTACACTAGTGGGCTTTGTCTAACGCTCTATCTGGACATCCGGGCTATGGGATGGCGTGTCTAACGCTCTATCTGGACATCCGGGCTATGGGATGGCGTGTCTAACGCTCTATCTGGACATCCGGGCTATGGGATGGCGCCCCACTCTCAGGGAGGTTCTTCCTCACTTACTCCTCTCAAAGCTCCCTTTCACAGACAGATACCTATGAGTGTGCTTCGCTGTTCTCTTGAGTCTTTTCTGTATAGCTAACATAATACAGATATAACATATCCAGCCACTCTTCGAACACAGTCCAAGAACGGAGCTGTGTGAGAACTCTCAGTGCCTGGGAGAAAATCCCAAGAAAACAGGACAATATTCTTGTGACCTCAGTTGCTGCAAACCCAGACCTGTTCTTGAGATATACGTCAGTGTGGTAGATAGGAGTGAGGTCACTCCAGCTGCTGTTATTCAGATGCTGATGGAAAAACAAGGTTTTGCCTCGTGTGGCTTTTCCTTGTGGTTATATGCTTAACTGATGTGACTCTTCTTAACCCTCAGAGTATCAATTGTCAGGTGCTCTGAATAAAGTTAACTATTTCATAGACTTTGGTCCACTTTAGTCCCCTCCCAGGTTCACCTGTCGATTAGAACAGTAAACACGCCACCACCAAAAGCCACCTGAAGGACTGGAAATATTTTTTGTTGTTGTTGTTTTTTGTTTTTTTTCAAGACAGGGTTTCTCTGTGTAGTCCTGGCTGTCCTGGAACTCGCTCTGTAGACCAGGCTGGCCTCAAACTCAGAAATCTACCTGCCTCTGCCTCCCAAGTGCTGGGATTAAAGGTGTGCGCCACCACCGCCCGGCTGGCAATATTTTTTTAAAGATGATTTACAGTAGTCTGTATGAAAACTGAGAAAGATAAGGAGAAATGGGACTGGAGGTGGCTCAGGGGTTAAGAGCACTTGCTACTCTTAAGAAGGTCTGAGCTTAGTTCCCAGTACTCACTCACAGCTACTTACAACTTCAATAGACCCAACATCCTCTTCTAGACTCCAAAGGCACATACACTCACACATGCACATATACAAATACTGAAACACACATACACACACAATTTAAAATAAAACATGTCCTGTTTCTGAAGCTAAAGAAAACCGGTATCCTTGTCACAAAGCTGGATGTTTCCCGTAAGGCCTGTCTTCCTTTCTGAAACGGCACCTCTCTTTCTTTCCAGCGGTGTCCATGCGCCGTGTTTTGTGAAGTGGCTATGCTGGGTAAGCTGCATTGAGTGGCTATGCTGGGTAAGCTGCATTGAGTGGCTATGCTGGGTAAGCTGCATTGAGTGGCTATGCTGGGTAAGCTGCATTGAGTGGCTATGCTGGGTAAGCTGCATTGAGTGGCTATGCTGGGTAAGCTGCATTGAGTGGCTATGCTGGGTAAGCTGCATTTAACCAAACCCAAGCGGCCACTCTGCCTCTGTCACAGCCTTGGTGGCCTAAGTTCATACCACAGTAATGGCATTCAATACAGGACTCGGCCTGTGCACGGCACAGAGCCCTGGCCATCTCCACACTCCACATGCTCTCCTCCAGTGATAAGGAGCTGCTCAACCAGACTCATCGCATCCGTGTTACAATCTCGTTAGGCAGCATCCTACCCCACCCCCCAAATCTCCTTAGCAAACATCTGAGAGAAACATCACATCAGAACATCCTCCAGTGACGCAGTGCCAGGGCCTTGACCTTGATATCCTCCGCTGGGTGCTAATATTTCAAGCAGAAGGCACCACAGCTGGCTCCAATGCCCGTTTTAATGTCCTTTTCAATGCTTTCATTTTTTTTCTTTTTCTTTTTTTAAATTTATTTATTTATTATATGTGAGTACACCGAGGCTGTCTTCAGACACTCCAGAAGAGGGCATCAGATCTCATTACAGATGGTTGTGAGCCACCATGTGATCGCTGGGATTTGAACTCGGGACCTTCGGAAGAGTGGTCGGTGCTCTTAACCGCTAAGCCATCTCTCCAGCCCCCAATGCTTTCATTTTTGAGTTATTCCCTGCAAGTGGCTACTGAACATGGCATAGTTCCAGAATCACAGGAGCAAACCCAACTCCAGCTTGAATAACAGCAGTGGAATGGGAAGCAGGAGGACACGCCCGACAGAGGAACAACTGACCTCAGACAGCAATGTGGAGTTCTCCTATGTCCTGACACTGACAGATTATAGAAAACCTGACACCTCAGTCCTCATCTTCAGGGGCTGCCTACTGAGATAACAAAACAAAAAGAACAAAGTGCAGGAATGCTCTCCGAGAATGCCAAGCAGTGACTGGCAGCTGTTGCCATCATGCGTACACGTCAACCTATCTCTTATCAGCCACAGACTGACAGACATTCAGACACGCCCCTGCCCAGCAGTGCTCTCAAGGCCCTGTTTGCCATCACATTTGCAGCTTAAGTTGTATCTCAGTAGAAGTCAGGTAGCTGGAAAGGAGCCTCCAAGCAGAAGTGTGATCTTTGTGCTAAAATCAGGTTTAGCAAGGGCTCCTTCCAGGTCTCCAACCACTGACTTCCAGACCATGTTGCCCTGATGTCTAGAAAATAGCCCGCAAATACAACTTAAGGTGAATGCTATTATCATCAGTAGCATGTTTTCAAACGCTCAAATGAAAGGCTCTTTGGAACATGAATTATTTAACACTTCTACCCAGGTATTGATTTCCTAAACAGCTTAAGCAGCCAGTAACCCTGACAAGAGGCAATTACAAGGTATGAAATTTACCACTGCTTTAACCCAGTAAACTGTCAACAGGAAAATATGAACAGAGATACAGCATCTTCCAATAGGATTATTTTCAGTCAAAATAAAACTTCTCTTGGGTTTCAGCTCAACCAGGCTTAGCTGAAGGGGAAGGTATGGCAGCAAGCCGGCTCAGTGGGTACAGTCACTCGCTGCCACGCCTGGTGAAAGAAGAGAGCCCAGGCCCTAAGTCAGCCTCTGGCCTCATGTGCACACCCACACATATACACAAACTAGCACAAAAATGCAAACGAGGTAGACATGCGTGCCCGTAGGATCCCTACAATATTAGCACAGTGCCAAAGTACTTGCCAGGAGCCCAGGTCCCCAGTGGAGAGAAATGAACACAGGTCACTGCCAGCGGTTGTGCTTTAAGTCACTTCTGCTTCAGCTGAAGGGTTAGACATGTCCTTCAGAGACAACAGATTAGTTCTGCTGGGAACAGATCCCCAGGACAGCAGGACAGCCAACACAGACTGTGGAGTCAACACAACTCTCCGTGGAGCCTCCCTGTCCTCTCACACTGCCAAAGCCACGGCACATCTCCACGGAAGACGAGGCTAGGCAGGAGGACAGCGTGTGAGCAGCAGTGCGGGCGGCCTCCCTCCTCGGCCTCTTCACTTACAGAACCCTCACACACACACACCGACTGGAAGGCAGTAACAGTATACGCCCGCCGCCATGGTTTCCTTCTAGCTGAGGGGGAGAACCGCAGACATTCCCAGCAAGTCCACTCTTTCTGAAGACAGCTTAAGCATATTAACAAATGCTTTAGATGATAAAAATAGATGTATCCCCATAATCAACACCGAGAACATAAAGGAGCACAGAAAAGCTAAAAGCACACAAAGCCCTGCTGAGGACCGACTTCTGGCCACCTCTGCTTCCGTGTGTCCTCCTCCTTGTCATAAAGGCCATCAACTTTACTACTCTAATCTGCAGGCCTTATCATCTCCCTGCCTCCCTGTAAATAACACTCTGGCAACCATTTCTTTACTTTCTACCCTTGGGTATAAGCTAACAACATGACTATAAAATGTCCTCTTTACTTGACTTACCAATACATTAGTAATAATTACTTTCCAAAATACAAGGGCCTACCTTTCCCAGTGGTCATGCTGCCGGTGATCCGGTCCCAGATAAAAACGCCCTTCTCACAGCAGCACGGGTGTCCGCGGACTCTCCTCCCACACCTTCTTCAGGAGAAGCACTGTGACAACTGCCACCTCATTCCAAAATAAAAGCCTAGACTCTAGCCCTGAGCTGTTCACAGCGGCCAGGGAGGGGGCTGCCTCCGTCTTTACTCACATATTATAATAAGAGTCTTTACAGCTTATTCATTCTGCAAACCAACTCTTAGCTCCCTTAAGAAACTCCCTTTCCCTAAGGACGATACACCTTCAAACCAGAAGCAACCTCAGTCTCACACGGACAAGACACCGGCAGTCTTACCCTGCCGCTTACTCTAGTGCACTGCCGCAAGCCAAGCCTTTCTAGGCTATATGGAGCGGGCTTCTCAGCGCAGCTAATGCATTTGCCAGCCTGGCAGCACATGGCCCACCTATTTGTGAGTTTGGAAACACTTTCCTAAGGCTCTGAACTTTCCTAGCCTGTGAGATGCACAGCCTTATAAACAAGAGGGACAGAATGGGACATCATCCACTGAGCCACGTACCAAGCACCTGCCTTTAAAGCTGTGTGAGTGGGTAATGGAGGGCTGGCCGCTTAACCAAGGCTCGCCTTTACATGGGCGCTTTGTCCCGGCCGCCTGGCAGCAGTCCGGACCTTACCTAACTTGCTCATGGAGTTCATTGGTGGTTTGTTTCCAGGCTCACAGGGAGTTCTTTTTTTTTTTTTTTTTTTTTTTTTTTTGATTTTTCGAGACGGGGTTTCTCTGTGTAGCCCTGGCTGTCCTGGAACTCACTCTGTAGACCAGGCTGGCCTCGAACTCAGAAATCCACCTGCCTCTGCCTCCCAAGTGCTGGGATTAAAGGCGTGCGCCACCACGCCCGGCCTAGGGAGTTCTGACTTCCAACAAGTTGAACATTTTGAACAAGGTAACATTTTGCAAGTTATTTTCAACAGTAAAAAATGTAAGGAAGGCTGCATTTCACAGCAAAATGATAGATTCATGTGTGTGACAGATAAGAGTAATCTAATTATCAGTTAACTGAGTGTGTGACTCTAATATTTTGCTCTTTCCTTTAGCTGCAGACATGGCATTTCCAGAGATTTAATCAACACGATGCTTTCTAGATTTCCTCATTAACATGTTAGCTTTTCTTAGGAAACAACACCACATAAATTTTCTAACCAAATTATGTCCAGGGCCTCATGTCAATCAAACACAACTCAAGATTATTAAATGGCTATGGATAAAGGACATTCATTGACTAGTCCCTAATTAATGCTCTTTCACTCTGAAAGTCTAATTCTCCTGGAAGCATAGCACATCTGCTTGATTAAAAAAAAAAAGTACACAGAAAATAATTTGCTTTTTGGAGATCATGGATGGAAACACTGTAATTTGTGCTTCAAGGGGTTTGCTAATTATATGGAGATGGGAAAAGAAAAAAATACATCTATACAACAACATATTTTTAATGCCCATATTTTGGCCAGACAAAACTGAAAGCCTTTGCGTAGCCTAGCAACAAGGAAGCACTGTGTGGAGACGAAGCTCCGACTTCAGAAAGAAAGCACGTTCTACACGATGGCTACGCGGCCGAGTCTCTATCGCTGATTTCTGCCACAGTCATACTACACTCAACGCAATGAAGCTCTGGTCTCACAGAATATAATTTTAAGTATGTCAGGACACATAACCCAAAATGAGCCTTATCTGTTCTTAAGGTATTATCCTTAGCACTAGTAGTTTTATAAAAATGTGTTTATGATTATTAATTTCAGTACCTGCACCTTAAAAAAGCAAAGAACAAAAACCATGTGTGTAGGAGTGAGCTAGACAGGGAGACAACAGGGCCAGCAGGGAGGGGGCGGGGGGTGGGGGTGGGGGGGGGCAATGGGGTGGGCTCCATCACTTGTACCGTACCCAGGTATGAAACTGTCCAAAAGTTAAAAATTCATCTTTTCAAAACACGTTTACCCATGTTAGTACTAATTTAGTGCTTTAGTTTCTGACTGAAACTAGTGTCATTGTTCACAAGTAACAAAACTAAAAGAAACACAAATTCAGCCTCATCAGTCCTTGGTCCTATGAAGGCTCGATAGATGCCCCAATGTAAGGGAATTGAGCGCGGGAAGGTGGGTGGAAGTGGGGGAAGGAGGACTGGATAGGGTCTGGGGGGGGGGGACTGGGAAAGGGGATAACATTTGAAATGTAAATAAAGAATATAGCCAATAAAAAAATTATGGACTTTCTATGCTGACAAATAAAGGAGAGAGACAACCTGTACCATGGGGCAGGGTCCTGCAAATTGCTTACATGCTAGGAGTCTTATAATCCAGAAGTCTACAAAGAAGTCATCTGGTTCAGTTCCCAAGACTTAACATGGCACAGTTTGAAAATGAGCAAAGGCCTGGGCGGTGGCGGCACACGTCCCGGCTCCGAGCCCGGGGGGCAAAGGCAGGTCCATCTCTCTGCGCTTGGGGCCAGTCTAGTCTGCAGAGTGAGTGCTGCGGGGCTACAGTGAACTCACTCACATGGTGGAAGGGGGAACTGATCCAGAAAGCGATCATCTGACGTCTTATCTGAACGCCAGGCAGCTGTATGCACCAACGAATGTGGCAGACTGCTCGGAGTATTAGGTGCACCGACACGTCTGACTGCCACATCACCACCGCCAGAGAGCAGGCAACCAAGCAGAAAACACGTTTAGCGTGATGAACCAGGGTCACCTTCCATCAGCGGCTGTCAGAGAGGAGACTGCAGGAACAGTCCCACGGAAGCCCGCGCCCGGCAAGCTACCCATTCCTGCACAGTGACTCACTGGGTCGAGATAAACCAAACAGTGGCTGTGCGGTGACGGCAACGCCAGCTGGCGGCAGATCCAGGCAGAGGGCAAAGATGAAGCAGCTAACTGGAAATACAAACGGCTGCGGTGAAATTCCTGTGGACAGGCTGTGTAACGAATCGCTAGTTGTCTTAGTTTGGGTTTCCAGTGCTGTGAGCAGACGCCATGACCACAGCAACTCTTAAAAAGGACAACAACTGATTGGGGCTGGCTTATAGGTTCAGGGGTTCAGTCCATTATCATCAAGGCCGGAAGCCTGGCAGCATACGGGCAGATGTGGCATTGGAGGGGCTAGAATTCTACATCTTTTTCCAATGGCAATCAGGAGAAGACTGTTTTCCAGGCAGCTGGGAGGAAGGTCTCAAAGCCCACAGTGACACACCTCCTCCAAAACAGCCACACCTCCAACAGGGCCACTCCCCAGCCCCAGCATATTCAAACCCACACTAGCATTTCTCACTCCACACCAAGAATGCTGCGAGGAGGCCGGGCGGTGGTGGCACACGCCTTTAATCCCAGCACTTGGGAAGCAGAGGCAGGTAGATTTCTGAATTCGAGGCCAGCCTGGTCTACAGAGTGAGTTCCAGGACAGCCAGGGCTACACAGAGAAACCCTGTCTCGAAAAACAAAAAAAAAAAAAAACAAAAACAAAAACAAGAATGCTGCAAGGAGGCCACGTGGCTGTTGTCTACTGTAGTTGATATACGAACAAGGTTGTGGGGTATACACATGTGACCCTGTAGGGGAACAAGGTCGTGGGGTCTACACATGTGACCCTGTAGGTTACCACTGGGCATCTAAAGCCAGTGCAGCAAGGGCAGTTAAACAGAGTCCACCAGCCTCTTTGAAAAACAACAATGAAGAAATCTGGCACTGCATTACATGCCTGTGTACTCTTCTGACAAATGATTTCACAGCATTAGAAACAGAAGCTGGAGTAATAACAGATAAGATCCTCCACTCTGGCTTCTTGCAGAAGTAGAGATTGATACCTTGCTGCTTTAGCAGAGAAAAGCAAACACCGTCACTAGTGTCCTGAGCCCACTACAGAGGCCCCGGGGTGGAAAAGGGAGCCTTTCTCCTCATACTACTAAAGACATTAAAACCCCACATAAATGAAAACGGTGCTTTTGGGGAACATTTCAATGCATATTCTAATAATTTGAAATAGGTTTTTTTTGTTTTTTTTGTTTTTTGTTTTTTTTTTAATCACAAGTGTGAATTTACCTCGCACGGTATTTGTTTTGTGTTAGAAGTCAGCCAGCTAGGCAGCCATCATGCGGGGCGCCAGCTCCATCTAGGCAGCGTGCTAAGGTCCTGCACATCATCTCACTAGTCTGCAAATCTTCCCGGGGTGTTTCATTCCTCAGATAAGTAAACAGCCTGCCAAGAATTTGCTTGCTTGCACCAGGCTGCAAAACTGAAGAATGACAAAAGACCCACACTTCAGGTACACGCGAGCTGTCCTAACACTGCCACACTTCTGACTGGGGACCATGCGCACTCACACTCTGGTCTCCACTGAGCAGACATTGTCACATCCTAACAGTGACCACATGCTGGCACAACAGCAAATCAGGGACCCGGATGACACAGACCCCTGAAAAGACACTATTTTAGAGTCCGTTGAGGTAAGGCCTCTATTTATGAGCCCTGCCACAGGACTGGGCATGATGGTGCATGCCTTTGATTCCAGCACTTGGGAAGCAGAGGCAGGAGGGATCTCTGTGAATTCAAAGCCAACCTGGTCTACATATCAAGTTACAAGACAGTGCTACACAGTGACACTGAGGGGGAGGGGGAGGGGGAGGGGGAGGGGGAGGGAGAGGGAGAGGGAGAGGGAGAGGGAGAGGGAGAGGGAGAGGGAGAGGGAGAGGGAGAGGGAGAGGGAGAGGGAGAGGGAGAGGGAGAGGGAGAGGGAGAGGGAGATTGATTTAGAAAATTAACATGGGTAGATTGTACCTATTGGCTAAACACTAAAAGCACTGTTCTATGCAAGAAGCCAGACAGAAAAGCCAAATGTCCATGATAGGAAAATCATAGAGAGACAGACAGAAAGTGGGTTTCCAGGGTTTATGAATATGTGTGCTAATAGACATGGGGTTTTTGGAAGTAATAAAATATCACAAAACTAAACAGCAGGATGAAGGTACACTTCTTGATATTAAAAAAAAAAACTGAGCTGCATACTTTTAAAAGTATGAATGTGCACCCAGACACAAGTACACCGTTATAAACATGTAACCACACACACATACATGAAAGTGAAGTTTCAGATAGTGAATTGAATGTATTTTTAACATATGATGACATCCAAGAAAATTAAATCCAAAAGCTGTTTGTAATTAAAAAGAAACAAATAAGAACTACTTCAATTTAATATGGGTATTTTTAAAGGGTTGGGTTTTGTTTTGCTTTTTGGTGTGTGTATGAAGACAGAACAGAGAGACAGAGGGGGGAGGAGGGAGGGAGAGAGGGAGGGAGAGAGGGAGGGAGGGAGGGAGGGAGGGAGGGAGAGGGAGGGAGAAGCAGGCAAAGAGAGATAGCAAAGAGAGATAAAGAGCATGAAGTGATAAGGTGGTGGAGATAAAGGGTAAGTGGAGGTGTCCCCTGCAATCTCTGTGCACTACATCCATGCAATGCCTTCAGGAGCCAGAAGAGGTCATTAGATCCCCTGGAACTGGAGTCACATAGTGTGAGCTGCCTGCCTTCCATACAGGTTCCAGGAATGGAGTCTGGTTCTTCGGGAAGGCAGCCAGTGCTCGGCCCCTTAGCCCTCTCTCCAGCCTCCAATAAAGCTTTACTGGTTTCGTTAACTCATAATCAATTACTAACGTTGTGTCAGTGGTGGAAGAGCAAAGATGGGACCCAAGCCATCCAACCTTGTTTACACTGCCCCACGGAAGAGAAGACGGAAGGAAGACACAGCTCTGAAGGAAGCACGTGCTCCCGTGTGCAGAGGGCATGACTGCCTACGGCGGCAGTTCCACAGCTACGGAAGCCCTAAACGAATATGTACATTTACAAAGACTCACAACGAGTGGAACGCCAACCCCGTGCAGCCCAGGGCAGCTCAGAGTCATCACCCGGGAGGTTAGAGGTGGGGACAGGCATGTCTGTGAGCCAGCTGAGAGCTTGGCAACGCTGGCAAGACGACGAATGCAGCTTGGTTTTGGAGGGTTGGTAGTCCGACTGTAGACTACTGGTGAGCACCTGAGCTCTCAAAGTTACTGTAAAGGGATTGTTTAGGTTAGGAACTCCAAGACGCTTAATAGATTGTATTCATGGTTCTGTTCCCTTTTAAACATTTTAGCTTTAATAACTTTAAATACATATAAATATATTTATGTTCTCCTCAAGTTTTGTGTGTGTGTGTGTGTGTGTGTGTGTGTGTGTGTGTGTGCGTGCGTATCTAGGTTTGGATATAAAGTATCTCCCCGAAAGCTTGTGTGTTGAACATTTGGTAAGTGAAACAGGGCTTTGGAGAAATGACTCTCATTGAAGGCTCTAACTCCATAAATGAATCGATCCCCTCCACAATCCGATGACGTTACTGGGAGGGGCAGCAGCTGTCAGACACAGCAGTGCAGGGGAGGCTTCAAACATCTTCAGCAAAGTTCCCTCTTCCCTTGCCTCCTCCTTACCAGATTCCCAAACTGTTCTCATCCTCAAACCCGCTCCTGAGTCCACATCACCTGCAGACACAGACACACTGTATAATCAGCTTTTTATTGTTCCAAAAAATGTAGTTGATTGTTTTGTTTTTTTTTTTTTTCCGAGACAGGGTTTCTCTGTGTAGTCCTGGCTGTCCTGGAACTCACTCTGTAGACCAGGCTGGCCTCGAACTCAGAAATCCACCTGCCTCTGCCTCCCAAGTGCTGGGATTACAGGCGTGCGCCACCACGCCCGGCGATTGGTTTGTTTTTAAGACAGGATCTCACACTGTACCACAAACTGAACTGGAAACCACCCTGTAGCCTGGGCTGACCTCATAGTCACAGCAGTCCTCCTGCCTCAGGCTCTCAAGTGAGAGAATAACAAGAAGCACTACCTGCAGCAGTTTAAAGGAGGAGTCTCGGTTTGACCCGGGATTCAGAGCGTAATGCACACAGCTGGGTGGCTTACCTGACCTGTGAGACAAAGAATGACCGCATCATGGCAGGGAGGGCACAGAGAGACAAGAAAGCAGCAAAGAAGCAGAGAGGGCTCAGGACGAGGCCAGGGACAAGGTACAGCTTGTCTAGGTACGTGCCCCAGTGACCTATGTCCTTCAATCAGGCCCAAGCTACTAATACCACCACCCAACAAGAGCATCAAAGCCCGCCTCTCAACACCCCGGCCCACAACGCATGAGCCTTACCAGGGACACTGCATCACCTCATATCCACACAACAAGACATACATACACAATTTGGGGAAAATATTTTAGTAAGTTTGGAGGCAGTATTTCCATACAGGCATGTAGAATTAAATGTTGCTGTCAGGCACCTGGGGCTGCCCAGCTCTGGCACTTCTGATTTTTAAATTATACTTCACATGTTCTGTAAAAACCATGGAGGATATATAGTCTCTTCTAAGTAAGACACCAATCATGAATTCTGTCTTACAGTATCAGACACAACTACTGTTTGTTTTGTTGTTTTTAAGATTCCTGTTTATTTTTATTTTGATGTATGTTTGCATGCCTGAATATCTACATACACCAGGTACATGCAGGTATCTGAGGAGACCAGAAGAGTGCATCAGATCTCCGGGAACGGGCAGTTGTGAGCATCAGATGTCGGAGCTCAACCTGAACATGTGTCCACTGCAAGAGCAGCAGCCGCACTTAAAGCTGCTGAGCTCTCTCTCTCTCTCTCTCTCTCTCTCTCTCTCTCTCTCTCTCTCTCTCTCTCTCTCTCTCTCTCTCTCTCTCCAGCCAGCGAAGACTGCTTCTTACCCAGCACCTTCTTGGTTCTGATCACTTTCCCATTGAAGAAGCAACACAAACTAACCTGAATATACACACGGAAGGAAAAGCTTCTGTTCAGCACTGTCTGGATGGCTCTGTGTCAGACACCCCTGTACCCATTAGAGACTAGGGCAGGACTCAAGACGCCATGGCTTTGGTCCCAGTCCTACTGATGGCAGAATCTTGGAGGTAATACACAAGTATACATACAAGTACAGGGTTCGAGCAACACACATTATACAGTTACGGGAAAATGGGCTCAGAGAAAATGGAGGGGTAAGGAGTTCTGTTGTCAATAGCTGAATATGTTATTACTATTTTCCTTCATTAATATGGTCTATTTTATACTTATGTGAAATAGAAATGAGTGAGATGGGGCATATGCCTATAATCCCAGCACTTAGAAGACAGGGATGGGGGATCAGAAGCTCAAAGTCATTCTGGGCTATACAGTAAGAACAAGGCCATCCTGAGCTATGTCAGTGGAACTTGTCTATAGACAAGACAAAGCAATACACCTTAAAGGAGAAAATAATTTAGACCAAGTAGTCTATAAAACGACATTGTCTAAATACAAGGTTTTTAGGATTATCAAAGGACACAGCAGGAGGTAAGCCAAAACCTGAAATCAGTTGTCTGCTCTGCCCTGACACATTAAAATCATCTTTTATAACTTCAAGCTAGTCAAAATGTGAAGGCGGGCTCTATGAGCCCTAACAATTCATTCGTTTGCTTGGCTTGGAGACAGGATCTTTCTACACTGCTCCAGCTGTCCTGGAGCTCACTATGTAGACCAGGCTCACCTTGCACTCACAGATATGAGACAGAGGCCTGCCTCTGCCTCCTAAATGCTGGGATTAAAGGAGTGTGCCACTGCACTAAGCCCAGCCCTAGCAATTCCAAAACAGCTATTGGGATGAGGAGAAGACTAGGTCAGCCGAGTATCTGTTACTCAGTTGTGCAGATCTGAGTTCAAATCTCCAGAAACCACATAAAAGCCAGACCTCCTGGAAGCTTCATGGGCCACGAAGACGAGTCTGTATAGTGGGACAATGCAGAAAGACCAATACCAGGGGCGGTGCTCTCATCTGCACACACGCACTGTAGCATACATATGCCTGAATTCACACATACACATTACACATCCACACACAAAATACTTTGTTACAACTTATTCCTGGATGGTTTTTCCTTCTCACAATAATTGTCCTTCTGTATTGTCCTTTGGGGAAACCATAAAAGCTCCCCATCTGTCTTGAAATATCATCACAAAGTACAGTGAGGGCAAGCCGAGAGGTGTACATGCAGGCCCCAATTCACACCATAGTCCTTACCATAGGTACAGAGCAGTAGTACCACACACCCATCACAGGCCAGGGATTCTCGTGAAGAAATGCACTATGCTCAGTACAAATACAGTAAAAAGAAGTACAGGGAATTCAATGAAGACCCTACCACAAAAGTAAGCAAGCATCTTAGAGTGAAAATGCTAAGAAGAATCAAACAGCGGGCCAGAGGTCTCTGGAACCCCCTGACCAGTGTTCTGGGTGGCTTCTGGTATGACAATCAAGCTGGGTGCGGGGGTAATGTAGATTATATTGTTAAATCTTCATGTGCTATTTGAGCTTGTTTCCAGAAGCTGGCTCTGGAACAAGGCTGTGTCTCCATCAGGCCCAAGCATGCTTATGCCAAGTGTCGTCCAAGCCTTCTTTGCTAGGGTCAGGCTGGCCCCACTGACACTGTGACAGCACAGGAAGAGAGCAGCAAAACAGCCCAAACATAAAGCATTGCACCCCTGAAAACAGATGGCGGGCTGTTTCTAACAGAGGTTACTATGTTTATCCACGACAGAAGAGGGCCTGAAGTGGAAGAGAAGCCAGAAGGCCCAACTGAGGGATGAACATTCTCTCAGCCACTGAAAGAAAGGGCTCTTGGGAACGCTAGCTGACTGCCTCGCTTCCCAGTCGGCTTCCGCGGGTGCTGTCAGCACCCGGTCTGATGGGGCCATCACTATCTGTTCTTTCACTTGGAAGCCTCACCAGACCGACACACTGCTCTGCCTGAGATTCTCTCTGTGAACCCCAGATGGCTGCCAAACTATAGGCTCTGGCTGCGTGCTGGAGACATAATTTGATGATGTTAACCATTTCCTACTATTTATCCTTTTACTTGGCTTACTCATTTACAACAGAAAATAGAGCTGTTGTAGATCACTCTCCAGACCATATGCATCCCAAGAAGAAGGCCACGATGATGCCAGGTGACCAGGGTAAGGGCAGGTCTAAGCACAGAGACGCTCAGGAAGGTCTAACTCAGCAGGCTGGCCTCTGTCGTAGGAGCAGGGAGAACTCTCGGGATGGCACCCGAATAGGGAGGGGTCGAGGTCACAGTACCTTTGGCCATGGGTATGAGAGGGGTGATGAGCAGCATCACCTCAGTTGCATCCTACCAGGATTACTCTGGATGCTGAATGAGCGCAGGTTAGAGACGCGGGGGAGGAAGAGGCGCCAAGCACAGGTGCCCCTGTCGCCAGAACCGCCCAGCAGCCCTGGGTCTGCTCCGAAGAGTTAGCAGAACGAGAACGGACTATCTAACAGATTAATGCAGGTTCTAAAGGAGGAGATGGAAGAAACCTAACTTTCAAGACCTCAAAACCTCTACTGAAACGTTATTGAGACATCCAGTATCTGTTTAGAAATACCAAAAGCACTACTGCCATGAAATTGAAAAATGCAGAAATGCAGACTGGTTTTCACACTCACCATTTGCAGACTGTATCATATTTCCAGACTTTTGGACTTCATCAAATTTTGTAAAAATGACATTCAACCTGTTTGAAAACAAAACAAACAATAGCAATCATCACATTTACTTTTTTTTTTTCCCCGAGACAGGGTTTCTCTGTGTAGCCCTGGCTGTCCTGGAACTCATTCGGTAGACCAGGCTGGCCTCGAACTCAGAAATTCGCCTGCCTCTGCTTCCCAAGTGCTGGGGATTAAAGGTGTGCACCACCATCACCCGGCAATCATCACATTTACAATTATCAAACACTGTTGACTGCTCCTGCCACCTTAGTTTTATTTTTATTGGTGTGATAAAACACCCTAACAAAAGCCATCAAGGGGAGAACCGGTCTACAGCTCACAATTCTAGACTGCAGCTCACAGTTGAGTCACACCCACAGTCAAGAGGAGAGAGAGAGAGAATGGACACACACATACTCAAACCCAAGGAATTAGTGCTGCCCACAGAGGGCAGGTTTCCCCACTTCAGTCAACGTCATCCAAACAATCCCCACAGACATGTTCACATGCCAAAGAGAGGCACTCCTTGAGATGCTCTAAATTGACAATTAAAACTGACCATTAGCCTCCGCACCCCAAAATGATCAATGATTAGAAAAAAACAAAAACAAGCAAACAAAACCCTCTTACCCAGAACTCTGCCTCCCTCGGGAAGTGATATTACCCAACAAGAACTGAACAGCATCAGGGTTTAAGGACCCAGTCTGAGGACCACACTTGGGACTGGAGTGCCTAATAGGTAACGTGCTTGCTGCACAGCATGAAGACCTGAGTTCAAATCCCCAGCACCAACGTTAGAACACTGGTGGCCATGCATACACCTGAAACCCAGACATTTACAAGAACTGTAGACTGGTTCTCTACAGGAGGATTGCTGGGTCTGCTGGCTCTCCCTTAGCTTCAGGTTCAGTGAGAGAGCCATGTCACAGGGACAGAGGCGAGAGCAGCAGAGTGGGACACCTGATGCCGTGCGTATGGAAAGCACTTTTTCAATTTGTTTTAAACATTCGCCATTTCTCATGCAGGCTACCAGCTGCCCCGGGTAAAGCTTTCATAATGCACTACTTTCGGACTACAGGCTTTCCCGGACTTCTGCTTAATTCTAAATGTTATAAATAACGCCTTCTAAAAACAAATGTCGTGACTAACATGCTTCAGGTTGAGAGATCTAGCTCTTCTTATAACAGATTATCTCACCTTGACATTGAAAGGTGGGCCAACACTCCGGAGTCCTAGCTGACACCAGAGTAAGTGAAAGGCGGGAGAGGTAGAGGAGCAGAGGCCTCCCATGCAAGGAGCCGGCTCTTCTGCAGCCAAGAAGAGCCCAGCTCCGCACTCAACCCGCTGCCACCCACCCACTTCAGGAGCAGGCTGGGCTTTCTTGTCTAGCCTTCCCATCCCGCCTTTGAGAGATGCCATCTCACACATGCATCTTCTCTTAATCAGATGGAAATTCCTTGGAGGCTGGGGTGGGAGCTCCCCAGTCTCTGGGTAACAGTGCAGAAAGCCATCCCTGAGAGTCATGTCACACTATCGGGGAGCTGGTACCCGGCCATGTTTCTGACTTCTACCTGGAACACTAGAAACTTCACATATTCTACTCTTAGGTGACTCATTTACTTGTTCATGCAACAATACTGTTGTGTCCACTGTATGCCTAGCTCAGAGCTAACATGCTGAATTCGAAGGTTGCTTAAAGTCTAAGTAACAGGCAAGCCAAAAATATAACTGGCAAAACAGAAGGGTAAACCCGCCTCGCCCCTCCCACCCCACAGGAGATCTGTCATCTTTTCAAAGCTCCCAGGTCCCAGATACACCTTCCCAAATTTACTCCAGCCCACCGCTACCCACAAATCAAAATGGAGACTGAAATAAAAGTCCAATTGCCACCTCAGGACCAAACATGAGTAAAACTATCACTCACATTCAAATCGGTGGTTACCAAAGATCCAGATGCCTTAATGTCAATTCTTAAGATGTTTCCATCACCTTCCTTTTTAAAGCAACAAAGATCTTAGATGGCTAGGCAAGCCCATAAATAGACTCACTGCGCAGGCTGCCAGGGTGTGCCCTGACTTAGGTACCACTTTATTGTGTCACAGCCACACCCTCTGCCATGACAGGTTCATGACAGGAAGCTAACAAGTTAGGGCAGAGGTATCTCTTTCATTTGGTTGTCTCTGAAGTTTCTGGAAGACGATGAGTATTACTTACATTCTTGAAAGAGTCCCAGTCACAAACAGCACTTGTGAAAGCAGTACGGGAGGCTCTCTCTATGGGGTGAGGTCTGCGCAGTGTGGTTGTTTCAACCACACCCTATGAACGCAACACAGGTAGAACACCCAAAGAAAGGCCACTGTTCCTGGCACCTTTGTCTTCACCTAGAACTCTAGACCGGATGCCCTTTTTGTCACTGTTACACTCCGGGCCAACTAAGTCCCCCATTCTCTGCGCAGTAGTGCCTGTGCTGCTTACGGCTCCTATCCTGGTTTCGCCTAAGGTCTGCAACCTGGCTGTGGGCAGATGAACCCAACAAAGCACTCCACGCACACTCAAGCGCTACCTGTCATCTGCTAGCTTCTAAGGGCAGAGATGCTCGGAATGGTCTGATTTAGTAGGCTTGCCAGTGTGGCAGAGCAGAGACAACTTTACGAACGACATCAGAATAGGGGTCTAGGCCACATCGCCTCTGGCTACAGGTGATTAGCACCAACTTATTTTCATTCTAACACAATTCCTCTGGGCCTAGTGCACTGGCTGGATTTGTGTGTCAACCTGACACAAGCTAGAGTCATCAGATAGGAAGGGCCTCCCTTGAGGAAATGCCTCCATGAGATCCAGCGGTAAAGCATTTTCTCAATTAGTGATCAATGGGGAAGGGTGGTGCATAGTACCATCCCTGGGCTGGAAGTGCTAGAATCTAGAAGAAAGGCCAAGTAAGCCATGTGAAACAAGCCAGTAAGCAGTGCTCCGCCCCCCCCCCCCACCATGGCCTCTGCATCGCTCCTGCCTCCGGGTTCCTACTCTGTGAGTTCCTGTCCTGACTTGCTTTGGTAATGAATAGCAATGTGGACCACATGTGTAAGCTGAATAAACCCCTTTCTCCCTCACTTACTGTTTGTTCATGGTATTTTGTTGAAACAATCTAAACCCTAAGACACCTAGTAAGGTGCTACTTCTCTTACATCAGTTCTACACATTGAAAGTGACACTGCAGAGCAGAAAACTAACCTTTGAGTGTGTCTGCTATTTATAGACAGGCAGAATGGCTTCAGTAACTCAATCAAACTAAACACTGCTGCATTAGGGGCTGGGTGCACATAAGATACAGAACCACAAAATGATAAGAGTGCTGATGTCTCAATACCAATACCTTGCAAAGGCGTGGGACATTGCAGTGTTGAGTGGGAATTGCCCCATAGGTTCATGTCTGAATACTCGGTCCCCAGTTAATAGAAGTGTTTGGACCAGATGAGAAGGTGTGGCCTTGGAGGGGTGTGTCACTGGGGATGGGCTCTGAGATTTCAAAAGCCTATGTCACGCCCATTAAACTCTGCCAACTTCAGTGCCATGCCTCCTTCCGGAGTGCTGCCATGTTCACCTGAACCCCATGCCCTCCAGCCCCACACTACCATGGTCACAGACTGGAACCCTCAGGAACCATGAGCCCCAACTAAATGCTTTCTTCTAAGTTGCCTTGCTCATTGTGGTTTGAATGAACATGGCCTCCACAGGCTCACAGGGAGTGGCACAATCAGGAGGTGTGGCCTTGCTGGAGAAGTATGGGGCTTTGAGGTTTCAAGTGCTCAAGCCAGGCCCAGTGTCACTCTATTCTCGCTGCCTGCTGATCCCAATGTAGAACTGTCAGCTCCTTCTCCCATAGCATGTCTGCCTTCATGCCGCAACGCTTCCCACCATGATGATGATGGACTAAACCTCTGAACCTGTAAGCCCCCTCTCCAAAGAAATGTTGTCCTTTATAAACACTGCCATAGTGATGGTGTCTCTTCACTATCTGAGAGCAACAGAAACTTTAAGACACTTGTGATGGCTGGTAACGGTAATAAAAAAGAACCAGGGACAGAAGTTGGTAGAAAGATGTGAGCCAGTTCTGTGAGGGGCCTGACCATGCTCAGCTTCGGAGGAATGAAGGAGACTGTGGCCTTTGGGCTAAGAAAATGGCTGAACGCTAGAAGCAGAGCGTAATGGGTCAGTCATCCTGGCAGACGCTGGGAGGACGTCAGTGCTCAGAGCAATGTGAACGGACTATGGAGGCCCAGCTCCAGACAGTTCCAAAACTATGAGCCAAAGACGGTTCCTGTGCTATCAGGCAGAGCACGCTTTTTGGCCCTGTCCTAAGAATCACCTGATGTTAAACTCAAGAGGTTTGGACTAATTTTGTTAGCAGAGGAAGTTTCAAGACAGCCTAATAATGACTCTGACATGTAGTTCGTGATCACTCTTATGCACATTTACAATTAAAAAGAGCAAGTAGGTGGGGTGGGAGGGGGATGGGAGAATGGGGGGTGGGGAGCAAAACATAGTTTGAAGAGAAAAACTGCACCAGGAAATGTAATACTGGAGCTTTGGTTGGTGCTAAAAGAAAGAAAGAGACGGGATAAAGGAAGTGATGTTCTCAGGGTGAGATCCGTCCAGCTGATGCTAAAACTTGTCGGGGAGAAAGGCCTAAGGAATTACCTGTTCCTTATGAGCATCAACACATCAAAGTCAATGCAAACGTAACTCAAGGACTGGGACAGGCTCCATCTCCGTGTCAGTCACGAAGCACACAGGAGTAAAGGGGCTGTGGGCTCATTCTCAGTGGCTCGGGAAGCTGCGGGTGCTGGGCCTGTGGAAGCAGAATCCCTGCATGGAACCCTGGAGAGGCTGCTGTGTGACACTGAAAATTACCTCAAGGTGTTGGCCATGGGATGGCGGCCAAGGAGAGCTGTATACAGAGAGCAGAAACAGCCCAGGAGAGAGCAATGTGTTGCAGTCAGACAAGCTGGAAGCCCAGAGGCATCTAAGCCTTCTGAGGTCAGGAGCAAGCCCACAAGACCTAGAGCTTGCCCTCCCGGTTTTCTGTCTTGCTTTGGGCCAGCATTTCCTCACTATGGCCCTTCCCTCCCTTTTGGGATGGTAATGGATATTCTGTGCCACTGAATGACAGAAGTATGTGAGTAGCTTCTGGATTTTACAGGGGTTGCAACTGAGAGATTGTCTTGACTCTGAAGAAAGACGTTGGACTTTAAACTGCACTGGGCCTGTAATAGACTTCTGTGGACTTTTGAGGATGGATTAAATGCATTTCACATTATGATATGGCTACAAGCCTAAGGAGCCAGAGAGTGGGATAAGGATGGCCCGGAGAGGCACGTATTTGAGTATTTGGTCCACAGTTGATGGAAGGATTTGGGAAAGATTAGAAAGTGTGGCCTTGAAGGACGAAGGTCACTGGGGGTAGGATTGGGCTTTTGCAAAGACTCTCTCCATTCTGTGTGTGTGTTCGAGGGGTGGCACACATGCACATGCTTGCCTCATGTGTGTGGACTGGATGTAAGCTCTCATACTGCTCCAGCACCATGCCTGCCTGCCTACCTGCTGCTATGCTCCCCAACAAGATGATCATGGACTCTAACCCTCTGGAACGATGAGGCCCAATAAAACACCCTCTGAGCAGGATGGTGGGGTCAAGTAGGCAGGGTGGGGGCACTGTGAGAGCCAGAGGGCAACCTTGGGTGTCACCTCAGTCAGGGTTCCTATTCCTGCACAAACATCAGGACCAAGAAGCAAGTTGGGGAGGAAAGGGTTTATTCCGCTTACACTTCCAAATTGCTGTTTATCACCAAAGGAGGTCAGGACTGGAACTCAAGCAGGTCAGGAAGTAGGAACTGATGCAGAGGCCATGGAGGGATGTTTCTTACTGGTTTGCTTCCCTTGGCTTGCTCAGCCTGCTCTCTTATAGAACCCAAGAATACCAGCCCAGAGGTGACACCACTCACAAATTAATTGGGAAAATGCCCCACAGCTGGATCTCATGGAGGCACTTCCCCAACTGAAGCTCCTTTCTCTATGATAACTCCAGCCTGTGTCAAGTTGACACACAAACCAGCCACCACAGGTGGCATGCCTCAGGTGCTAGCCACTTTGCTTTTTGAGACAGAGTCTCATTGGCCTAGAGACCTTCAATTTACCTAGGCTGTTTGAGAAGAGATGTTTGTCTCCAACACCCCAATACTTATGACTGCTCACACACCACCACCACATCCAACTCTCATCCCCACCCCCCAGACAGGGTTTCTGGTTCCTGGCTGTCCTGGAACTCACTCTGTGGACCAGGCTGGCCTTGAACTCAGAAATCCACCATCCTCTGCCTCCCAAATGCTGGGATTAAAGGTGTGCACCACCACTACCTGGCTGCACATCCAACTTTTTATAGTGAGTTCTAAGGCTCAAACATAGATTCTCAGGCTTAAAAAGAATGCACTCTACTGAGTCATGTCCCAGCCTCAAGTTTTTTTTTTTTTTTTTTTTTTTGAGACAGGGTTTCTCTATATAGCCCTGGCTGTCCTGGAACTCACTCTGTAGACCAGGCTGGCCTCGAACTCAGAAATCCACCTGCCTCTGCCTCCCAAGTGCTGGGATTAAAGGCGTGCGCCACCAACGCCCAGCTTCAAGTCTTATTTTTAAAGGATAAAATAAAAAGCTTTCCCCTGAAGTCTGATGTAGAAAGGACTTAACCAGCTTCATAATCATACATTCTTTGAGTAAAATTACATCAAAAAAAGGAGCATGGACCAAGGTGAAACCTGAAGAGGAGGAGAAGGGATATAGGAAAAGTACCTAAAAGCATACACAAAGTGAACATTTAATGTTAAATAAGTTATTTTTAAAAAATTTAAATTAATTAAAAACTAATTTTTTACGGGGCAGCGAAATGTCTTAGCTGCCTTGCTCAGCAGGTCGAGGCAGTCGCTGAAGGTCTGAAATATAAGGTCAATGTCCCATGCGCAGATGGCAAGAATGAATTCCTGCCAGCTGTCCTCTGACCTCTAAAACCAACACAGTCCCATACAGAGATGCAAATGAATCCATTAAGAAATGTGCCTTAGTGCTGAGCGTTGGTGGCGCACGCCTTTAATCCCAGCACTTGGGGCAGGTGGATTTCTGAGTTCGAGTTCAGCCTGGTCTATAGAGTGAGTTCCAGGACAGCCAGGGCTACACAGAGAAACCCTGCCTTGAAAAAAACCAAAACAAGAAAAAAGAAAAAAAAAATAAGAAATGTGCATTAGCAGTGGAGAAAGCGACACTCACCGGGACTGCGGCAGCCCCTTCTTACTGAGGTCCGCCCTCACGCGCTCACCAACGTGTCTGTAAATCTCCACCAGACTGTTGATTGCTGCGTCTCGGACCTAGACATAAAAGAAGAAATCTTGTCGGTGCTTTGTGTCATTCCCAGCCTTCCCGATAGAACCGAACACGCTCTGTGCCAACCCAATTTACCACCCGTCTACCCGTACAGCCATGCATACCGCCCCTGCACGCGCCACATAAGCAAGGGCACATCTGATCTCTTCACTCCCCCAAAATGATCCTAAATAGTATAGAAAAATCCTCAGCTCGTTATCCAGGTCCCCAAGTCCTCCCCATTCTTTAACATTGATATCAAGAGACCAGAATTTTCACAATAAAAACCAATAAACTTATGCTACAAGAAGAGTATCAGAACTGTGGTTAGAGTGAGAACGGCCCCAGTTGTCTGGACTGCTTGGGAAGGACTGGGGGGTACTGCCTTGTTGGAGGAGGTGTGTCCGTCCCTGCGGCGGCTCGGAAAGCCCGCACCGGCCTGCTAGCTCTCCCTGCCTCCTCATGCCTGTGGTCAGCATGTAGCCGAGGGGCTGCTCCAATGCCATGGCCGCCTGCGCTGTCAAACTCCCACCATGAGACATCACCTCTGGCCTGGTCCCAGCAGCTAAGGCATCAGGTGAGGAGGTGATATAAAGCGTCAGCTCCACAACTGAGATTAAGACAAGCAACACAAATGAGTGGAGGCCCACTACGAGGTCCCTACTTCCGTGGATCTTACAAAGCTAAAAAGAAGCAACGTCACACACAAATGCTACTTTTACTGTAACTCCAGCAGCCACCCCTATTTGAACTCCTCAGGATATGCACTCACTCACACACAAACCCACACATACGCACACATAAAGAAAATTAAGGCTGCCGGGCGGTGGTGGGGCATGCCTTTAATCCCAGCACTTGGGAGGCAGAGACAGGCGGATTTCTGAGTTCGAGGCCAGCCTGGTCTACAAAGTGAGTTCCAGGACAGCCGGAACTATACAGAGAAACCCTGTCTCGAAAAACCAAAAAAAAAAAAAAAAAAAAAAAAAAAAAAAAATGAAGGCTAATCTTTTTCTAACACTCTGGGCATCAGCTCACCAGCAGAACAGTGGACAGCTGAGCTGACTGGCGGGAGGGAGGCAGGCGGTGCAGTGTGCACGCACAGTGCGGGGTGTCGTTAGTGTAGAGAGGCTGCTCCAAAGGCAGATGTGGCTGTGGGGTTTCCAGTGTTTAGTGGAGCACCCCAGCCTATAAATTCTGTCTACCACGGGGACGGAAAGCAGCCCTTAAGTAACAGCCTCATTTTTCACATGACGAGTAACAGATAAGTAGAAACATACGAAATTAATAAGGATTTTCTTTTTTTTTGTTGTTTTTGTTTTTGTTTTTGTTTTTTTTTGAGACAGGGTTTCTCTGTGTAGTCCTGGCTGTCCTGGAACTCACTCTGTAGACCAGGCTGGCCTCGAACTCAGAAATCCGCCTGCCTCTGCCTCCCAAGTGCTGGGATTACAGGCATGCGCCACCACGCCCGGCCTTTTTTTTTTTTTTTATTGGATATATTCTATATTTACAATTCATTTCCCTTTTTCTGGTTCCCCGCCCCCAAAGGTCCCACATGCCCTTTTCCCTCCCCCTGCTCCCTCATCCACCACCTTCCCCCTCACTGTTCTTGTACTCCCCCACAGTGATGTTTTGGTCCATTCTAGCTCCAGTGTCCACTCCTTTCTTCTTGTGAGACATCACTTGATATGTGATTTATGTCTTTGGTGTTCCAAGCTTCTAGGCTAATAAGGATTTTCTTATTAAAGGCTTCTAGCTCAAATTACTACAACAGGGTGTGCCATAGGTGGCCCTTAAGGTTCAGGTGCCTACGGATTCTGGGTAGAAAGTAGTAATTTAAAGTTCAGTCTGGCCGGGCGGTGGTGGTGCATGCCTGTAATCCCAGCACTTGGGAGGCAGAGGCAGGCAGATTTCTGAGTTCGAGGCCAGCCTGGTCTACAGAGTGAGTTCCAGGACAAGCCAGGGCTACACAGAGAAACCCTGTCTCAAAAAAACAAACAAACAAACAAACAAACAAAAAGTTCAGTCTGTTAACACAATTTCACATTTTATTTAAAAAAAAAGTCACTTCCCTTATTTTTCTTTCTTTTGTAATTTAAAAATTTTATGTGTATTTATGTGACTTGCCTTGCATTTATATGTGTACTTTGTGTGTGGCCTGAAATCCATGGAGGCCAGGAGGGCACCAGATCCCCCAGACGGAGAGTTATGGAGAATTGTGCGAGTACTAGGAACTGAACCCAGGTTCTCTAGAGGCTGGGCCTTCTCGTCAGTCCCTGATTTTTCCTTCTGAGATTGTGTGTGCCTACACAGTGCTTGCTGGCCTGGAACCCACTATGTAGAGAATCCAGCTTTGACCTCCAAGATCCACCTGTCTGCCTCCCAAGAGCTGAGACTTTGGGAATGTGCCACCATATGTGGCACCTTTTTTAAATTTACAGAATCTTTACGATAATTACTTAAGAGCTGTTAGATATAACCCCACTTAAAGGCACGGTTTTCATATTTAAGTTGAGTCAGAGAATCAGCCTGCCTTTGGGTGGTGAACACTGTTGATATGCAGATGTATGCATGTCACCTAACCAGAACGCTCAAGATCCGGTATGGAAAGCACACACATAGGAATACCGTGAAGACCTGGCAGTAGACAAGTATTGTCACATATTTAAACAGCAGTTAAGGGACTCTCAAAACCCCACTACGTGTTGCAGGTATGGGATTTCTGCAAATGCAATGTCTGCCCCAGGCTGGGGAGACTCCTAGTAAGCTGGGCCCACCAGCAATGCCAGCACTGAGGATGGACACCCGCCTCCAGAGCACTGGCACGGAGACTCCAGAAGCACATGCTACGGCCCTGACAGGGAAGCAGGCTCAGACCCAAGAGTCCCCAGGGTCAGCTGTGCAAGGCCAAGACATGTGTTCACTCCAGGCCTTCTGTGCCGGCCCAGTGGTTCAAGGATTGATACAGTCTCCTAAACGCATACTCACGCTGCCTCTAATATCAAACGTGAAAACAACTGAGGCAGTGTGTCCAGGATGTAGGAATGTGCTGCTGATGAGATACTTAACCCAAGTTATTCCAAAATAAGGAAACCCTGACAAAACCTCAGAGAGACCTCATATATCACCTCTGCTCTGGACCTCAGCAGGGAAGTAGAATCAGGGAGCAGACAACCTTTCCAGTTCGGGCCAGTTCTCAGTGTTGTGTGCTATGTGCTTGCTAACTGACCGTCCTTGGACAGAAAGCTTCCAAAGTGAAACCTGGGACGCCCAGGTGAGTTCTGAGGTTCCTCTAAACAGTGGAAGGGAACAAGGGCACTGCTTTCGGATTCCTGAGTATTAGCATGTCCCTGCCAGTGCCCCTCCAAACCTACATGGGAGCTGAGCCTCTGAGGAGAAAAGGCTGAAGTTACTCCCACAGCACACAGCAGAGGCTGGCGAGGTGGGACTTCTATAACGAAAAATAACAAAGCACACACAGAACGAGGCCAGAGGTGAGAAGGCAGGCAAGAGGACGGGAGGCTTCCCGGGAAACTGCTGCGGGCACTGTGAGTTCTTCTGGTTTGTGTTTAGTATTGAGATTTGATTCTATGAGTGTGAGTGTTCTGCCCATTTATCTGTCTGTGCCCCGCAGTGCCCTCAGCCACCTCCCCAGGGGCTGGTAACTGACAGACTATGAAGTCCGATCTGGCACGTGGGAATCTCTATGAGCGTGCTGAGTGACCGCGACATCTGCTGTGCTGCGTTATAAACGCCAATGGTTAGCTAAATCCTTTCTCATCGGTCCGTGGAGGGAAGGGCCGCGCCCCTGCTGCACACACATCCCAGAATGCACCTTCACGGCACGCAGGTGTTCTTCCCACTCACCTGGCTGTTGGGATCTCCCAGTAGGTTACATATATGTGGCACGATCTTGCTTAGTGTTAGAGTCTGGGCCCCAGAGCTGGAAGGGAAAGGCACGCATGAGCCCAAGGGATGAAAGAGGCCGATGCCCAGCCCAGCCCTTCCTCCACCCCCAACGGTCCCTCCATTATACTCAGGATGGCCCCAAAGCTCCACACAGCAGCGCTCAGGCCCTGACACTGCCCTTGCCTCCGACCCTAGCTCTGCATTTCCTGCTCTGCCAAGCTCAGTGAACCTAACCAAACTCCTCCAGGGTGTCCACTGCAGGGGCCTGAGGACACTCTGCTAGTGCCGCTGATGACATGACAGTGCCACGATGGCTGCCAGCAGGGCATCCAACTCCACACTCTTCTACTGGGGACATCAACGCCATGCATGTCTGTCTGTATGCACACAGGGGATGTCAGGTCCCCTGAAGGGAAATGTATAGACAGTTGATAGCCACCTGATGTGGGTTCTGGGAACCAAAGTCGGGTCCTCTGAAAGAGAAACACGCACCCAACGCCCCAGCCTGTTAGCCGCTTTTCTCTGTCCCAATGCTCATGTCACAGACACCCTTTGTGAATACAGGGTATAAAATAGCACAGGGAACTCTGGAAATTATTTCAGCAGTTTCTCTTGGAGGGATGACTCGGTGGTTAAGAGCACTTGCTACTCTTCCAGAAGATCCAGCTCCATGCCCAGCACCCGCATGGCAGCTCAGGACCACCTGTGCTCCAGTCAGGGGGTCTAATGCCGTCTTCTAGCCTCCAAGGGAACCAAGCACACAGATGTGCATGCAGGCACAACTCCCAAATGTAATAAACAAACAAACAAACAAAGGCCTTAGAAAATGGTCCTGCTAGTGTCCTCTTACTCAGCAGAACTGAAAATGGACAGCTCTGCATTAGCTTGTATACATGTCCATAGCGGCTTTACTACTGGGAGGCCCAAGCTCGAAGTCACCCATATTTCTCCAATGAATAAATGACTAAACAAACTGGGCTGCATCTGCAGTAAACATTCTATACTGTATAGTCAGTCTGCATACCAAAGCGAAGGAGTCTACTCAGCACTGAAACAAAAGGAGTTTCATACAGTGGCATACTGTGCTGCCTCTAGGAAATGTAATTACGTGGACATCTAAATGGCAAGCCTGAAAAGGATCACAGGTTTGATTCCACTTGAGAAGCCACGAAAGCACAGAAATGCTACATGACACCCTACCTTTTATTTAAGGGAGGGAGGGAGGGAGGGAAGAAGGAGGGAGGGAAGAGGGAGGGAGGAAGGAGGGAAGAAAGAGGGAGGGAGGAAGGAGGGAGGGAGGGTAAAAAGAAGGAGGAGGGAAGAGGGAGGAGGGAGGAGGGAGGAGGGAGGAGGGAGGGAGGGCGAGCTCTAGCTAAGCAGAGTTGGTGGGTCTGCCGCAGACTTACGCATTGAGTGTGGCAATGAGGCAGAGGCAGATGCCCTCTCTGGTGCGGAAGTTCTTGTGTTTGAAGCCTCCGAGCATCCTGTCCCACACGTACTGTAGGCGACACGGGACAGGTGAGAGGGTAAAGGATCTGCAGCTCTTCCCAGTAAGACTGGAGTCATCAAAATAAGAGCTCTTGGCAGGAACCATGCTGGCCTCACCCCCGCCCCCCAGGGTCCTGACAGAATCACACTGACGTGAGACAAGGTGCTACTTTATTAAACAGACCCAGTCAAATGTGAGAAGCATGTGCACCTGTGTAACCCCAGTGGGCTCTCCCAAGTCTCGAGGAGGTATGACCACCCACTTTATGACTGAGAATAGACCAGCCCAAGGCAGAGTGGGTGGGTCACACACCACTTTCTGTCTGGACACCTCTCCTCACTGAAGCTCTTTCCGGCACATCTTATCTCCCTAGGAAACCGCTGTTGGCTGCCCCAGCTGCAACCCTAACAATGAAAGTCGGGGAGGGTCCATCCACTCTAGCAAGCCCACCTAGCTATCATACAGGAACCACAGCTCTCGCTCTAGCCAGGCCCACTGGCTCCTCCGAAACCACCAGCTGCCTCTTTCCAGAGAAATGGAGAGTCAGTCATGTAAATAAGCTAAAGGGCCTAATAGATTAATCAAACGCTCAACACGCCAACCCACTAATTTATGCAATGAAACATTCTACTAGTTATGTATTTAGATCACTCATATGAGGGGGGACTGTGGGCCATAAGAATGTCCATCTCTGTACTGGCTGGTTTTATATCAACTCGACACAACCTTGAGTCATCAGAGAGGAAAGAGCCTCAACTGAGGAAATGCCTCCCATGAGAACCAGCTGTAAGGCATCTTCTCAATTACTGATCAATGAGGGAGGACCCAGCACACTGTGGGTGGTGCCATCCTTGGGCTGGTAGTCCTGGGTTCTATAGGAAAGCAAGCCATGGGCAGCAAGCTGGGTATGAAGCGCCCATCCACAGCCTCTGCATCAGCTCCTGCCTCCAGGTTCCTGCCCTGGGTGAGCTCCTGTCCTGACATCCTTCTATGATGAACACCACTGTGGAAGCATAAACTGAATGAACCCTCTCCTCCCCATATGCCTTTTTGGTCAGTGTTTGCTTAAGCAATAGAAACACTACGACAATCTCTAACCCATTAGCTTAAGAGAAGCTACGCCCAGAGCCGCACGCTCGCGGCCGGTGCACAGTCCCGCTTCTCTTGCCCTACCTGGGGATTAGCAGCTTGATCCATGATCTTTAGCAGCAGGGTTTGGTCTTGCTCCCTCACGGAGTCCTTAGCATCTCCCAGTCTGTCTATTAGACTTGGCAGCACTAGAAACCGAAATGGAAAAGGATTAAGTGAGGAGAGACTTGGGCTCTGAGGTCACCCGCCGCTCCTCTGCAGTTTGCTGCCCCACTAAGACAGCTGTTCCGAAGCCAGGGCTGGGTAAGGAGTTTAAGGTCCTATTTTGCAGATGATGTTCAAGGCCAGCCAACACTAGATGGCACTCAGTGTGGGAGGGAGGGAGCTTACAGTAGGAGGGCTCACACAGCCCCACGGCCCCCTGAGGGTGTATGTGCAGTCACCTGCTGGTGGGAGTGAGACGGCTCATCAGCAGTGAGTTCTGGATAGAGACTCACCTTGTAAACACCCGTCAGCTACACTTCTGTAAGCAACCGCAATGAGGCTCAGGGGGTCATGGGAGGAAAAGAAGACGGGAATGTAGAGGAGCTAAGTGGAGAAAGACGGGTATCAAGCAGGAGAGGGAAATGGAGGTGACCGCAAGGGTGGGGTGTGGCTGAAATACACTGTAGGGAATATCGTGCTTGTAACTGACATGTGCGAGTAAAACCTTCCGCAGCAGGCCAGCACACTTCAATGGCACTGGGCACAGTTTACTTCCAGCAAACCAAAGCCCCACACCGCAGCACACCCTGAAGCACGGCCAGCCACCCATGCCTATTCCAACCCTGTTCGGCCTCTGGTGAGAACCCCTGAGTCTTGAGCTTATATAGGAGGGAAATGGAAAATGGTTCAAACACCAAATTCCTAACAGTAAGTGTTAGGATCCCACCATCTTTCTCAGCGAGCGCACTGGCCACAAAGCTACAGAAAAGGAAAAGGACACACTGGTAACGAACACTACTGGAAATTCCAGCCGTCGCTGTGGCTCAGTGGTTAGTGCTGGCTGGCACACAGAACATAGGTTCTATCCACACACAAAGGGGAATGGACAAAGGGGAGTGGAGCGATTCTCTACTGAGACACTTTATAAACAGAACTGCCTAGTGTTTACACCGCAACCATGAAACGCACTGATTTAGTGACATCGAAACCGTGGGAAAATCCAACTGGCTCCTTTTCTGTAGGACTTTTCAAAGAAACTGCCTCTCCAAGGAGGTGGTGGGGGCAATGCGCACTGGCTGGCATCAAGCTGATGGCTAGCTGGCATAAAATCCTCAGCTGGTAATATTTCATATTCAAAAGTCACAGCAGGAGGGAATAATTCGGGATTAGAGGGCAGAGTGTCCGTTTAGGGGCAGTGTGGGCATGATGAGGATGAGCCCAGGGTGGGAGGGGAGGCTGGGAGTCTGCTGCCCAAGGCTCACCTGTGCCGATTTGCGCCTTGAACCGGTCCTGCAGCCTAGTCACCAGTGCCGACAGGATGTCCATGCCCAAGAGAACAACCTGCAACGCAAAGAAGCACAGCGTCAGCGGTGCAGTGGGATGGCGCTGGCATAGCTGGTCCCCGCGGGCGCCGAGCGCCTGGGAAGGCTGAGCTGACTGGCCGGGAAAGGATGCTCGGCGCGGAAAAACCCGCTACCGTTTGGAAGAAAAACTCGCCGAGGCGGAACTCCACTGCAGCAGCACGACCTAGAGGAGCCCACCACAGCCTGGCCCACCGCGGCCCCGCCCCATCCTTGAGTTGCGTATGCAAATTAACTAGTCGCAACGTCCCACCCAAAAAAAAAAAAAAAAAAAGCCAACTCTAAGCCACCCTCCGGCCCCGCCCAGAGAGGCGTGTATGCAAATTTTCAGACTTGTGGCGCGCGGCCTTCTGGGTAAAGACAAGCAGGCTTCAGGAAGCCCCTCGGGAGTTTTGGGAAAACACAGAGGGTATTCGACAAGGGAAGCCGCCGTCGTAGAAAACACTGTGCACCGGGCGGGTTGGGGCAGGCCGCCTGAGCCGGTCACCGCAACCAAACCCGGACTTAGAGCTTTCCGGCTGCCGGGCGCGCGTGGTTGCTGGCAACCATCCTTTTCTTGGGGTTGCGCTACTGTCCAATGAACGCGTAGTGAGGACAGTACTGCTAACGCCTGACAACACACCTGCATCGGTTAGAGCTCTGCTTTACCTTGGTGCAATTTTTGGAACAACCACAAACCTCTCTTCCATGCCTAAGCGTTTAAATACAAGAATAACTACGGTCGCTCCCCTCGCAGTTCCTCTACTGCATGCTAGAGGGCAGTCAGGACATAATTACTCCAAGACCAGCCTTTTCACCGCTCCCTATGACCAACTTCAAGGGATGTAACTTCAACAAAAACCTCCCTTTAGCAAAATTTTGTGCTACTAATGTAACTTTTAAAGGGTTCCAGATTTGTGTAATTCTTTTGAGGCACAGTCTATGTTGCCCTGGACTGGCCTGCAACTTTGAATGTAGCCCATGCTGGCCTCCAACTTGTAGTTCCCAACTGCTGAAATTAAAGGCATGTGCCACACCCACGGGGGCCCTTTTTCTCTCAACTTTTAAAAGAGTTCTATTCGTGAGCATTTTCTTTAATACAAACAAAAAGAACTGTTCTCGCTTTTGAACCACACGATTCTACAGTACAGAAACCTGACAAACCATTACGTCAACCGGGACCAAGGTCAGCTTAAACAATGCTGAGTCATGCTGGCGATGTAAGCTTAGTATACTGTGATGCCCACTCCACCTCCGTGCCAGGCTCCTTAAAGCCAACAAGCTGTGAGTAACCGCAAGGAAAACATGAGGGAAACCAAACACCTGCCCGGTGCTCCATGCTTGAGGTCAAAGCCAAGGAGATCTGAGAAACTGCCACAGTGAAAACAAGGTTTTTATAGCTTCTTAATTTGCCTGGGAAAAGGAAAATGACATTCCAAAGATTGTTTGTTGTGGTTGAAAGAACCAAATAATAAACCAAATTAAGAGCCAAAGAATGGGCTCCATTGAAAGTCCAGTGTACCCAGAGCAAGAGCCATTACAGAGGGAAGTCGGGGGAATGTCCAAGAGCGGCACCAGCAGGCGGAAGGGTTAGAGAAGCGAGCGGGCGCAGGAGCACGGGTCCAGAGGCTCCGGAGGGAGTGGTAAGAAGCAACAGCTGACACTCACTCACAGCTACTACAAAGGAAAGGGGAGGGAGGGAGAGTCGGAAGAGCTAGCCGGGCAGGAAGTGACAGCACAAAGAAATAGGAACTGCACACTGCTGTTGGGAGTGAAGAGTGAGAAGCAGTGTGTGAAATGTCTTCAGAAAATTAAATCGAGTTGAACTGTACGATGCAGCAGTTCTGCTCTGGGTGTGAACACAGCGGAGGTAAGCAGGCCCAGGGCTCTGTGTACTCAGGGCTGCGCCAGCGATTCTACAGTAAGCAGGGTAACGCTCGCACACTCGCTCGCACACGCGTGGTCTTACGACTCCCGGCCTCTACCCTTCCTATCCACAACTGTGCTTTCTACAGTTTTAGTTACCGCAGCAAACAACAGTCCCAGAGTAACACATGAAAATTCCTGAAGTAAACAACGTATTGAATTTAAACTGTGTGCTATTCTGAACAGCACAATAAACTATCACACTCAGTCCCACTCAGAAATGAGAGCCGTCCCTTCGGCCTCCGGCCTCGTGCTTCCCTCCATGAATCAATCACTCGGCAGTCACAGGGGCAGGCCTGCAGGGGAGATGGAGTGAGCTGTAGCCCTTACTACTTAGAAATGTTCCCAAAGCATGAGAGTGCCACTGACAATTTGGGTATGCCAAAGAGACAGAGTATTGGGAGGACAGGGCACAGCGCCACACCTGGCTTCTGTTTCAGCAAGGGCTTCACAGCAGAAACACAAATAATGGGGCATCCGGCACAAGGCGTGGCTCCCTCCAACTGACTACGAAAGGAAGCATCCACGTCCACGGCAGCTGCAGAGGTGCTCCTAGTTCACGTGCGAACTGACAGCAGCCAGGAGAGGAAGCAGACCCTGACGCGGAGAGCACTAGAGCAGTGGCAACACTGCTATTTTTACACAGACGTCCTTGGGTCACTCCAGTATCTACAGGGACTAAAAAGAGAGTGCCTCCTGTAACACACCAGGCATAATCAGTACGGCTTCAAAAACAGCTGCATGATCCTAGGACAGGAGAAAATCTGGGCCAGATAAACACAAACTTCACAGGACCAGACTGAAGAGCAGGACCACACTAGACGAGCCATCTCGTTCCCCAGGCCCTGTGGAGAAGCACTGCAGCCCAAATCCATACACTCGGCACAGCCATGATGTTCACAAGCCTTCTGACTCCACAAGACCACTCAGTGCTGGGCCACCGCACCAGTCCACACCTGGCCTTCAGGCCGTTCACCTCTCCCCAGGGAGCTCCAGACCTTGGACAAGTCATAACAGCTGACTCTCTTTGGTGCCCTGATAATGCCGGGTCCTGAAAAAGCACACAGGCTCCCCTCTTGGGGACAGGGACAGCAGACTCCACCAACCACTGCTCAGCTATAGCCCTATATTAGCTAAAAGAACGAATAATTAGCACTTTAAATGTGCTCATGTCCAATCCCAAGGCAAAGCCAAGAGGGAAAATGTAAGTTTGGCCCACACACGCACGATGGAAGGACAAGTCTCACAGAGCTGTCCTTCAGAGCAGTTACCTAGGGGGTCTCTGGACATTCAAGGTAATGCTGCACCACTGGGCTGGCCCTTTTTTAATCCTTGTCTAGAAGACCATCTGGAGACAGTTATGGGACAGTTTATTCCTAGCTGATGCCCCTACACAGAGACATAACTACGAGAAGGAGACTTAGGGCATTGCACCAACTTCCCACTTCCTTTCTCAGGAGACACTAGCCACAAAAGGCTAGAGAGAGGTCAGGTGACATCAGTGTCAGGCAGAGTCAGGAAGCAGTGTCTGTAAGTCAGACCTGCCTCTTACAACATATTAATAATCAGGAGTGTTCTGTGGTGATCTAGTCTAATAGAGTGGCCACTGGCTGCACATAGCGAGGGCTAGGGACATAGTTCCAGTGCTTGCCTCACAAGTATGACAATCTTCCTTTGTGCATCAGCACCCACTGGCTCGGGTTTGGTGGCACAGGCTTGTCTCCCCAGTGCTGGGAGACAGAAGCAAGCGGATGGCTGGGCTCCCTGGCCAGCCAGCCAGTCTCATCACGAGAGACCCTGACTCAAAAAAGGAGGGTGGGGGCAGCAAGGCAGACAGGAAGGATGGCTTCTGGGAGATGATACCCACCCAGCTGCCATACGCATCTGTGCCCGGGCTCGCAGACACACAGACATATACATGGGTGCATGCACACATATGGAGAGAGATGCAGTGAATGGGAACCAGGTTCTCATATCACTAAGTGTAACTCTCAGTGGCCGCCCAAGACTCCGCTAACCCGCAGCACAGCTGGCTATAAACGTCAATGAGTGAGAGAGGTGGGGAGGTGTCCATGAGTATTCTGTGGTGAGCGAGTCCCATGTAGGAATCGCTGGCTACATATAGGGGCTAGGGCTATAGACGGAGCGCAGGGCAGCCACGAGACCTGGGCCGTGCTTAAGAGCTACAGTCATCACACTGAGCGGGGAGGGAGGCCGAAGGAACCACTAGTCATCTGCTCGAGGAAGCGACAGAGGTAAAGGGACCAAATGAGGCTCGTATATCCACACGATGAGATGCTGTTTAACAGCAAAGGAGAAGGCTGAGACACACTTCTCAGAGGCACTGAGGAGATCGAAAGCTCTGTAAAAGCCAAGACACCAACGACTGCAGACTGGACAATCTGCTCACAAGAAACGCCCAGGGAAGGCGAGTTCACAGAAAGACACGCATCCCTCCTAAGGCTGAGGCTCCCATCAAGGATGACCACAAAGGTGCATGAGGGATCTTAGGGGGTAAGGAGAATGTCCTAAAACAGGGTAGTGGCGACAGTTATATAAATCTGTAAAAAAAAAAAAACACTGAACTGTACTGTACATGTGGGAAAATTTTTGAGCATCTCAATAAAACTTTTAAGGCAAAAGCTAATACTAGGCCTAAAAGATTCTCTGACCTTTCTGGTGATGAGACCATGGGAGGACTCTGGCTGCTGAGGAAGGTCAGGAACTGGAGCTGTAGGGGAAGGGAAATACCTCTGTACAGGCAAGTCCCGGGAGGCAGCGCAGAGCTTGAGCTCATGGGGTCCACGCCCCCCACGCCCACTCACACAGTTCAAAAGTCTCCTATTGGGCACTGTTCTCTTGGTAAAACTCAAGTTTTCCAAAATTCTGTGAATTGTATTCAGGCGGCTTGCAGATTGATCTCTCCCCCCAACGGGACCGCAAGCTCTGTGGAGACGGGGCCGTCTGCCAGTCACTCACCGCCTAGAACTGTCTGCTGAATAAGTGAACGGCTGCTCCCCTTGCTTCCTTGGATTCAAAGTCAAGGTAAACATGAATGAGCACTCTCTGACTTACACAGCCCTGTTCATACTTCTTTGTTCATTAAAATACAATTACATCTCTGGCCCTAGAAGCACTGCAGGTGTGGCTGCTGTGTCACAGGTGCATTAGCAGGTTGCAGAAAGGAGAAGGGCTATCTCTATGACCTCTGAATATGTGAATGGTTCGTAGCTTAACATTCCTTGAAAAAAGTTAGCCTGAGACAACCATCAGCCTGGTGCCTCACAGGCCCCAGTGGCTCCCAGGACCAAGAGCAAGCCAGAGACTAAAAGAAGCCCTCCAAGGGCTGAGGGCCTGAGCCCAAGACAGACAACCCTCATGTGGGGCCACGAGGGCCGGCCAGTCGAAGAGCGAGCCCAAATGAGCACCAGACTGGCGTCATGGGCCTGGACAGGGAGCTGACTGGGAAGACCACCAGCTGGGTGCCACACAGGCCAGAGGGGCGGGGCTGGGGGAGAGACCATGACCTGGCTGAGCCCTGCCTGGTGCCATAATGCACACGCAGGGCACAGCACCCCTGAGACCACCTCTGAGATGACCCGACACTCAGACCCCTGGTGCCAGTAATATGAGCAGGTAGGAGGTAGGGAAATGGAAGAGAAAGAGAAGGAGGATGCAGGGGCAATGAAGAGAGGCAGAACTGGAGACACCAGGGCAGCAAGGATGAGGAATGGCCTGATGGGAGCTGCTGGTGGCCCCACCTGCGACCATGGTGGGGTCCTGGACTGTGCTGTCACAGAGGGCCATCTCTGGGTCTGTGGCCCTGTAACAGCAGGGGTCTGTTGCCACCAAAGGTCAGGCAGACATCCCTAGTCTGGAAGCCACCTGGGGACAGTCTGAGGTCTAAGAGTTATGCAGAACTGGCCCCACCCTTTACCCTGTGCCTTGACAGCAGGCTCGCCAGCTGCAGTACTCAGGAAAGCAGATACACGCTGCAGAAGTTGCGGGTAAACTGGACTCTGAGGATATGCGCATGGGAGAGCTGGCCCTGTCACTCGTGTCCTGTGCGGTGGTGTGGGCCTAGCCCACATTAGCTGTGGTACTCCAGAGAGTAGGTGCGCCACACAGTGAATAAAGCTGCCTCTGGGGCCCTGCCTGCCCCCCTCCCCACACAGGTGAGCCAGCCCTGAGGGCAGGGTCCAGGGAGAGGTGAGAGGTGACCTCTGCTTTCTCCCCTTCCACCCAGAGCAGGAAAGAGAACTGGCCCTGACGGCATGACAGCCATAGAACCAGTGGACAGACCCACTCAGACCCCGGCCCGGCCTGTGGTTCTGAATTGGCCCACTCCACATCTACCTGATACATGAACTGCAGGAGGCCATGAAGAGGCCAGTCCTACAGTGCAAAGCTGCAGGATCTCCATGACACAGGGCAACAAAAGGACATCCGGGAGGAGTCCTGGTGTGAGGTTGGTATGGTAGAGTCGCAGAGGCCTGAGGCCTCTACCACACCAACAGGCCATTGCAATGAACACTGCAAACAAGAAGTGCAGAAGAAGGGCACACTGTGGTGACACACTAAATGCTTCCACAACCAACTCTTTTTTCTGTGTTGGGGAAGAGGTTACAAGGGTGGAGGGTAGATATGAGGGGACAGGGAGATGTGTGGGACTGGAGTTCATGACGTGAAGTTCACAAAGAATCAGTAATAAATAGAGTAAGCAAAGTAAGTACACACACACAGAGAGAGAGAGAGAGAGAGAGAGAGAGAGAGAGAGAGAGACAGAGACAGAGACAGAGACAGAGACAGAGACAGAGAGACAGAGAGAGAGTGCGAGCTTGTAATGTGGCCTGTGCACCCTAAGGATGTTTACGAAAACTTAGCCCACTGGCCTGCAGCACCGGCAGCCCAGCCAGCAGCACTGGAACACGCCTTGTCTAAGCTCAGAGCTTTGGGATCCAGGCCGCTGTAGTGGAGGTGCGCTAGGTATACCTGGGAGAAACACAACCCACACAGAAATCTGGCTAACAGAACTCAGGGGCAGTGACAGCTGGAGCAAGGGCCTGGGGAACGGAGCCCATACACTGTCAGACCATAAGAGGGCGCAGTCTCAGAATTCAGTTAGCCATGAGAGATTCTGTCCCAGACATCCCACTCCTAAGAAAACAAGAGAACGGAAAAGCATCTGAAGAAACACAAATATTCAAAACAACTAGCTATTCACACTTACCAACCCACACGGCCAACAACTGATGACCAGATAAACAAAACTGCATTTCTCTACAATGGGTACTTGAGAACAGTGGAATTAAAGATACTAAATTCACAGCACAATATGAGTAAGACACCTTGAAAACAGCACCTCTCGGTGGAATGAGCGGACATGTGCCGCATGACAATTATGAAATATCTGGGACAGAAGAGGGCTTGGGGATGGGAGGTAGCTATGGTCACCACCGCCAGGTATTAAGATTGGCGTGGCTGCCGCTGACTAAGACGCTCTTCCTCAGAGGACAAAGACGTTACACTTGGTCATGATAGCCCAGGAGACGGCCTGGCGAGTAACGGGACCTGTGTAGCCACGCCTGATGACCTGTGTTCGATTCACCAGGACTCAGAGGAGAAGCACAGAATGGATTCCTGCAAGTTGTCCTCTACCTCCACATGCAGACTGTGGTGTGTGTCTACACACACACACACACACACACACACACACAAATAATCTAGTTATTTTTAATTAAATAGTGATGTTGGTTATAGAACTGTGAATATGCAAAAATGAGCTGTATAAAAGAGTAGATTTTTATAACAGTGAATTTCAAAAAAGCAGTTAAGAAGCACCACCACCACCACCATCAGTTATTGACCTGGTCATTATCATCATGAGTTATTATCATCATCATGAGTTATTGACCTGGTCCTCCTCATCATCATGAATTATTGGTATTCCATCATCATCATCATCATCATCATCATCATCATCATCATCATCATCATGAGTTATTGACCTGGTATTCCAGAGTGGATTCAAGACAAAAGAAGACACTTATCAACAAAAACACTGAAGCAACCAATGAAGCCAGCAGGTGATTAGCAGTGCTGTACTAAATCCCTTATGCTTTTTTATTACAGTCTTGACAAATGTACTCTGCCCTTGAAATACAGACACTAATCTTTGAACCATTTTAAGGGAAGGGCTTAATTAAAATAGAACAGAACAAGCACCAGATAGCTCGCTCAGTGGGCAAGGGTGCGTGCGGCCACGGCTAGCAACCTGAGTTCAAGCCCTGGGACGCACACGGTGCAAAGAGGAAGCGTCCACAAGCATCCTCGGACCACACTACACACATATATGCATGCTAAGTGTATGTACACACAAAAAATAAAATAAAATTTTATTTAAATAAATATATACACATGTATATGTGTAACAGAGCAAATAATAGTGTCTTGCTATCAAAAATAGGATGCAGCTGCTAAAGGAAACACTGTAGACTGACAGCTATTAACATGGAGACAAACCCTGTCACAGGTAAGGCTGCAGAACACTAGAGATGCAGTGACTCTGTTTGCAAAAGCAAACTTCAATGCATGGGTTGTGTGCAGTGTGTGCACTCAGAGAAACCAGCTTTTCATCTTGGACATCATATGTGTCTGTACTATGAAATTTTTACAAGCATATATAAATTGAGATTTAAGACCATAAGACTATGATAGAGCCGGGCGTGGTGGCGCATGCCTGTAATCCCAGCACTTGGGAGGCAGAGGCAGGCGGATTTCTGAGTTCGAGACCAGCCTGGTCTACAAAGTGAGTGGCAGGACAGCCAGGACTACACGGAGAAACCCTGTCTCAAAAAACAAAACAAAACAAAACAAAACAAAAAAAAAAAAAGACTATGATAGAAAAAGACACCTAAAGTCTCACTCTGTCTCTGTATATACCCACCCTTATACTCATGTGCACACCACACACACACACACACACACACACACACACATTTTCTAAAATTAAGAAAAGATCATAGAGAAAGTCTTAATACCTGAGAAGACTTAGTGTGTGTGGTTGTAAATATGTGGAGTTGGAGGAAAATCTCAGGTATTATTCCTTAGGCACTGGGGAGGTTTGAATTGTGATGGCCCCCACAGGTTCATAGATTTAAAGATGTGGTCAACAGGCAGTGAGCTACCAGGAGGTGTGGTCTTGCTGAAGAAGTGTGTCACTGGGAGTGGGCTTTGAGGTTTCAAATGCTCAAGCCAAGCCCAGTGTCTCTCTCTTCCCACTGCCTGGACTCCAGTGTAGACCTCTCAGCTCCTTCTCCAGCACCATGCCTGCCTGTGTGCTGCCATGCTTCCCCATGCTGACAACGGTCCAAACCTCTGAACCGTATGCCAGCCCTAATAAAAGGCGTTCCTTTATAAACATGCCATGACTGCGGTGCTGCTTCACTGCAGGTGCTGGCCACCCTCGCTGAGAACAAAAGAATCTCACTAGCCTTTGGCTAATCAAGTAGGTTAGGCTGGCTGGCCAATGAGTCACAGCCAACCACCTGTGTCCCACTAACCAGCACTGCGATCACAAGTGTGTGACACTACATCCAGAGTTTCTTATGTGGGTCCAAGGTGCCGATTTCAGGCCCTCATGCTCACCCTCCTGAGCTATCTCCCAAGACCTTAACATTCTAAATCGGAAACACATAAACTCAACTCCCCAGGAGCTGCCACCAGGTGGAAAGGAAGACTGCCTGATTGTTTGCAAGGTGAAGAGGGAATCCTCACCTGAGAGCACTCTCAGCCCAAGGTTATGTCCCCCTGGACAGAGTGGAGCCCTGCACTAGGAAACACTCCAGGAACAAGTAACTGTAACCATGTCAGGGATAGCTATGTGGAGATGATGACAGTCTCTACTTTATCTCACTGTTTTCACAATACAAGTCGAAGAAAAACAATAATCTTCCTTAATTATTCAGGAATCAGAATCAAGATACAGGCCGGACGGTGGTAGCGCACACCTTTAATCCCAGCACTTGGGAGGCAGAGGCAGGTGGATTTCTGAGTTCGAGGCCTGCCTGGTCTACAGAGTGAGTTCCAGGACAGCCAGGGCTACAGAGAAACCCTGTCTCGGAAAAAAAAATTAAGATACAGGACCATTAGTCTGGGAGGGAGGGGGGCACTGGCTGTGGACCTGTGCCCAGACCCTCCTTCGCTTCCTCTAAATACTGCAGTGCAGAGCACTATCCCACACAACCATGGCCACAGGAAAACTCAAGGGCAACAGGACTAAACGGAGACAAGCAGAAGTGAATGTATTTACTACTGGTTGGTTGATAATTAATGGTTAATCACAGGGCACACTGCGACCACAGGCTCCGCTACCGTGCCCAGCTCGATGACATGGTAAATAAAGGAGAGGCACGGTGCCCAGCTCTGACACAGTATAAAGAAAACACAAAACAAAAACAAGAACTAACAACAGCGAGAGTCTAGAGCGCATGCTCGCTGCCCCTCTCGTGGGAATCCACCAGTCCCCAACTAACCCATCGACAACAGTCTGCAGGTGTAAGAGTCACAAAAGCCAAAGGTCAGGCTGCTTTCAGTAGGCAGTCTACACCTATCAAGAACAGAGTTTAAGGTCAGACGTGTGCTCAGCCCTCAATAATCTATTTCAGGGTGAAATGTTTTGCCTCTCACATAAACTGAAAGTGTCACTACAGACCACAGGGAAGAGCAGCAGGCCTCTCTGGCTCAGACTCCAGGCCACCCTGAGACCAGGACCCCTGGTTTCTCTTTCCTCCCTTACAGCAAAGGGCCAGACAGCTCAGGAGCCGGGCAGGCGGGCAGGCAGGTGGGCAGGCGGGCAGGTGGGCAGGCGGGCAGGTGGGCAGGCGGGCAGGCGGGCAGGCGGGCAGGCTCAGGGCTGACTGTGCCCAGCTGCCTCAGCTTCCCGGGGCAGAGGGAGCTTTTGGAGCTGAGTGCACTGCACAGCACACAGCCTAGGAGGTCTGACTCTCCTCACGCCATCTCTCACACCCTTTCCTGCTCTCTGCCTGTCAGAGACCCACCCAGCCACTCAGCAGCAACCCCAACAGCACGAGACTGGACACGACCAGCTGCTCCAACAATGATGGAGACTTGACTCTATTAAAGTGGAAGAGGAGGAAGTGGAGGAGGAGGAGGTGGAGGAGGAGGTGGAGGTGGAGGAGGAGGTGGAGGAGGAGGAGGTGGAGGAGGAGGAAGATCAGGGGGTGGTAGAGGAGGAGAGGGAGAAGAAAGAGAATTAAGAACCCAAGTGGAACATTCTCCTGACCATTTTCAGATCAATGTAATATGGAAACTTTTCCACACTGGCGCTGTCTCAAACTCTTCTATTATTTATGGGGCTCAACCTAAACACAGAAAGACAGCAGACAAATTTCACTTACACTGTACTTAGCCCTGGGGTCTGGTTCATTCAAGCGTTGGTTTCTAAGTCTTCCCTTTCAAGGCCAGTGGCAGTGAGGACAGGAAATCCTCTCTTTTATTTGGTTTTGTGCTTACAGCATTTGAAAAAAAACTCGCCTGTCTCTGTAGTCCTCAGTCCTTTTCCTGGCACCCAAGTGGATCAACTCCACGTCTCCCCTCCCTTTCAAATGTTACAACAGATGAACATAGCTTTGTTTTTAAATTTTTTATATATTTATTGGAAGATGCGCGTGAAGGTGTAAAGGTCAGAGAATAACTTGTAAGGAACTGGTCCTCTCCCTCCACCATATGGATGACTCACGTCACCAGCCTTGGCAGAAAGCACCTTTAAGCTGCCAAGCCACGGAGCCGGCCTGAGCATAATTTTCTAAGACCCCACTGTGGTCTCAACCCAGGCCAAACTCAAGTCCCCTATGTCACTGTCCCTCCCCAATTTGGCTTCCCACTTCCCATGAGTGCCCCCTCCTCCCAGCTAACCAACCAATCCCATCCAGGTCCAGGTCCCAGTGAGTCTCCTCTAATGTAGGTGCCCCTTCGGGGCTGTCCGTCCCTTCCCACCTGGCCTCCTTGACCTGCAACCACCACCAAGCTCACATAAGCTAACACTGCCTGGCACGGTGTTCTTGGGGTAATCTGTCCAGAGGCAGCTTCTCTCTCTTTGCTACTCCCAGGCGGTCATGATTTCCCACGTATAAGGTACTCACAAGTCAACGCATCTTCAGGAGAAGTAAGCGGTGACGGAACACTGAGTGCACAGGTGCTCAGCCAGCAAAGGGACCGCCCCACGCTTGAGAGCGCGAGTTCAATCCCCAGGACCGACGTGGCGGACAGAGAGCTGGCTCCCAAGGGCTCTCCTCACTTCCAACCTCACTTAGTCACAACCACATATGCACACTCACACGGAAGTATATCAAATGAAATAACTGTTCAGCCTAAGACAACGATGAAAAGCAATTTAAAAAAAGAAAAAGAACATTTAACCTTTTCCCATTCTGTATAAATGTTTGGTTTTAGAAAACACAGTATATTCTGCCTGAGACGCTGTCATTTAATCCACCTGGCCCAGGACCAGCAATTAATCTCCTATTATGATTGCACACTGGCTTGGTTTTCATAATTGTTGCACCTGAGGCCTTGGGGCCAAGCAATAACAGCTTTTTGACCTCACAAGATAATATTATCATCTACAAAGTTCATGTTAGAGAAAACTACACACACACACACACACACACACACACACACACACACACACACAGATCTAATAACACATTAAATAAGTTTATGATTCCTGCTGGGCCATGTTCACGGCTGCCCTCAGCAACACAGCCTACACAGCCTGGGGGCCACACGACTGTGAAAGGCAGAGGGGCGTTGGACAGTCCCCTGTTTGAGCGTCAGCTTTGTCACCTGCTCCCATATCTGAGAAGAGCTCCGAAGTCCAGCTCTTTCTGTGACGCTGCAACCAGAGCTGCAGGGTTAAAGAGTCTAGAACACATTTGTATCAACCATTCCTGGCAGCCATTAAAACGACAGAAACCCTTGAAATGGCCCTGCAAACCCCCTGGAGCACTGGGGGAGGCAGGGAGCACACAAGCAGCCGGACAGAAAGGACTTCTTGCCCACACACAGCTCCGGAGGAGAAGCGAGGGGAGACACAGAGCCCGACGCCCCACGTCCTAAAATATCCTTAGGCTTCAGTGAGCCGCTATCGGGCAGGCACACTAGGATAAGCAAGTAAATGCAAGTGCACACGTAGGCAAACTGTATAACGGGCTGGCCAGATGGCTCAGAGAGTAAAGGCACTTCTGCAAAACCTGAAAATCTGAGTTCAAGCCCAGGCCACATAGTGGAAAGAGCGCTGACTCTTGCAAGCTGTCTTCCGACCTAACAGGTGGAGAAGGCGTAAGAGGAGGTCTGTGGTTCATGAAGAGCGGGTGGGCACCTCTATACTTCAGGCTCATCTATGGTGAGTATTGATGAGGTCCCTCCATCAAAAGAATTTATCATCCACACTTGGAGTCATGAAGCCCAGAAGAGAGCCCTGCCATACAAGGACGGGAAGCATGCGGAAAGACGTCCATGGACACAGTGAACAGTCTCATCGGGCAGAGCCTGCTGCTACACCCGACGTCTCTCTGCGCTCCATACTCCCAAGCAGCTTTGCCTCTCTTACATGTCCTTCAGTCCCCGCAGCCTGCCTGCTCTTCCCATTCCTATCCCTGCAGGCAGCCTGCTGCCCCAGGAGGCACTCATAACCCTTTGTGGCACCTGCATTCCCCTGAAAGATAGGCCTGGCCTATCTAAACAACCTAAAACAACAACAAGATGATCTGTCTCTAAGCTAGCTGTGAGATAAGCAGCCTCCTATCCAGAGCCAGGCAAAGCCCCACCCTGGAGCGCGCGCTCAGTGCACCTGTTCTGACCCCCATGTCCACCCTCCCGTGGCAGAGAAAGGCTGTCGAGGCCCTGAGGCTGCAGACAGCTGACTCCGTGCTGGGAGCCCAGGGCTTTTTCCCCAGGATGCTGCAACTCTGGCTGTTACTACTAACTCAAACAAGGATCACCAGGCGTGACCTGCAGATCTGAAGCCCAGTGCAGACGCCAGTGCAACACTGAGACTCAGAATACAGTGCAAGGAACAGAGGCCACAACTTTTCTAAGTCCTTTCCCGGCTTGAGTCAGTGTGTCCTAAGTCACCCTCAGGGAAGGCACTAAACAAAAATGTGAAGTCTGGTGGGGGGGGGGGGGAATGCTCAAAAGCACAGTGCGGCTGTCTCAGAGAAGGCTGGAAATGAGAGAGGAGCGGGGCTGGCTCTGAGCTTTGGCCCAGGCTCCCCTCTGAGATTGACAGCTGCAGATCCTATTAATGGCCCTCCAGCACCCTTCTTACATTTCACTGCTTTAATCCAAGCCACCAGAAAGTTCTAACAAGGCCAGCCAGTAAAGCCTAAGGACAGGGGCTGGGGACCGGAGGCTGTATTAGTGTGCCGGAGGACGGGTAGGCAGTGAGCGCTGGGTGGCTGCTGCGGCCTCGGGTGCCCCTTGGGTCCCTCTTGTGTCCCCCAGGCATCCCGTGGCTGCTGTGTAGCACGGGCGCTCACTTTTGAACTCTCGGCACTACTTCATGAACACCGCAATCATTTTCCCCCATAAACTTTGCATTGCTCCTTGGAATCATCCCCCTGCATCCATGACGACTGGCTTCAAGACACCTCAGGACGCATACGTGCTCACGTCCCTGAAATAAAATGTCACGACAGTCTGGCCTAAACTCAAGAGGTTGAAGCACAAGAACTAGAACAAATTCCAGACAGTTTGGACCACACAGCCGTTTCCAGTCCAGCCTGGGCTCTCGTATGGGATTTGGTCCCAGAAAAAGACAAGACATGGCCAGTGGGTAAAGGCCCGTGCCATCAAGGCTGACAACTCAAGTTTGATCCCTTGGACCCACATAGCAGAAGGAGAACCGACTCACACAAGCTGTTCTCCAAATTTCCCATGTGTCATGGTGCGCCCCCCACACACACACACACCAAAGAAACATACCAGTCAGTCTGAAAACTGCAAGCACATGGTGGAAACCCCTGTCATCTCCTGTAAAGCTATTATTGGGTAGAGCTATTACAGAGAATTAAGGATACCTCACTTAGTGACCTAAGGCCTGTAGTTTGGCTGCCTTCGGTCAAGCAAATTCAAAGCCCCCAAGGCATGAACAATTAACTTACTGAACACAAGTCTGGTCTCAGGTTAGCTTTAAACGCTGATGGTCATCTTGGTGATGATACCCGTATTCCACCCCGCTCAAGTGTTTTCTGGAACAGTGAATACCATGCTGGACACCACGCAGTTCCTTATCTTCCCAAAGGACACTTGAAAACCTACCAAGGGTTTCACAGCTCCCCACACTGCCGGGAGGCACGCATGTCCTGGGAATCCAGCACCCACCTCCCTTTCAGAGAGAACTGTGGGCTCTGGGCCACGCGTGCCGCTCCTCTTCATGTATTTAAGGGAGTGCAACGGCAGCTGGCCAGCCACTGCCGGTGCGGTGCGTGAGCGTGCTTTGCCTGGAGGGGCAGCACAGCCTGGGGCCTGGGCCCAGTCAAGAGTGCAGCTGCTTCCGTAGCCGGCTCCCTCCATTCGTGGACCTAGCACCCGAGCACTGCAGGGAGAGCACGCTCCAAACCCAGTTCTTAAGTAGAACCCTGAGCAAAACAAAGCCCGCCCGACTTCTGCCCTCCCCCAGGACCAGGGATGGGCACTGCCCCAAAGCTTCCTGGCACATGACCAACCCCCCACCCCCGGCAGCTGCCATGGCTTTGCTCGGGCCACTGGAATGTCCACACTCTCCTGACACAATCTTGCCTACCTTTAAGGTCCCGCTGCAGAGCCATCACTTCCAGAAGGCTCTGGGCTCCGCACTCTGCTCCCGCCGCACTCTGACCACTTAGCTGTAATATTTAACACGGAGAAGTGCGCACAAGCCACAGCTGCTCTCCTAGCCACTGTTCTGAAGACTTCCGAATAGTTGCTTTTTCCTTCCTAAGCCATCTAGGAACCTCTTCTCAAAAAGTAAATTTATAAGCCGGGTAAATGCACTGCTAGTTTAACTATCCTCCTATATCCGCCCGGGAGCTCAAGGAGAGTCCTGGGGCAGACGGAAGGAGGGGTACAAAGAAAGATCAGGAATAACTTTAGACTTCTTTCTCTGTCTAACCACTTCTGTCCTTCTGGAGGGCACGGCTAGCTTGTAACATTTGAGAGGAGGGGAGGGTTTATAAGACACAATTTCACACCCATAAAATACAAAGGGAAGTTAGGCCTTACGGACTCTCAGTGCTCCATCAATTTAATGCAACTTAGGAAACTTTTCTAATAATGTTGGTGCAAGTCAAGAGGGTAAAAAGCTCAGCACAGAGCAGCGGGATTTAGTTTCGTGCCCAGGAGACTTGACTGCACTGGGCTCCCACACACACGGCGGGCCCAGCCGAGGACATGCGGCTCAGACAGACAGCCCATAAGCAATGGCCCCTCACAGTTTAGAGCAGTGGTCCTCAACTGGGTAGTCAGGAAAGCCAAGCTCTTTCCTCCTGCATTGCCGCAAGAAATCAGGACCAGGGCAGCTAAGAAGGATGGTGGGAGGCTTTCAGATCCCCGCCACTACGACCACCACCACACTCTGGGATAATCCTATCAGAGAAATTTCTTTGGAAAACTAAATATTTTTTTTGTTTTAAATTTCAGGTAAGGAACACATTGAACTCTAAACAAGTGAAGTAACAAGCCATTCTTTAATAGTCATAACACAACTTTAACAATCACACTTCAGCACTTAGCAAGTAATAAGCTCACAGCTGATCCCCTGATAGTCCCATTGAGAATTTCTTTCTAGGTGACTCTAGATTGTCAGGTTGACAATCAAACTAAATGTCATGTTTGCAATAATTAATTAACTCATCAATCTTCAACTGCTAACAAAGCAATTATATTTCTCTTAACTTCTATATTAATGCTCTGCTATTAAATATAACCATTTCTACAAAGGAGCCCTCTGCACCATAACCTATGTTATATGTAACCTATGTTATGTATTACCTATGTAATATGTACATATAACATATATTATATGTAACCTATGTGATATGTACATATAACATGTTATATGTAACCTATGTTACATATGTATATGAACATGTATGTGTGTTATATGTGCATATATATGTACTGTAACACATAGCTTATATTCTTATAGCTAAGGATGAATCTATTCTAACCTCAAATTTAAAGGTACAGAGACTTGGCAAATACAAATACAAGCCCCTGAGCATGTGTGTCCTGTGAATCATTGTCACTGTGGCCACAGAACAAAGCAACAAGCAACAGGGAAACTTTGCAGAGTACAACGGGGCTCCCAGTATTGAGGGGGATGTTGACAAGAAGGATGGTTGGTGGGGGCAGGGATGGGAGAAAGGGCGGCTCAGAGGTCAAGGGCACTTACTGCTCTAGCAAAGGACCTGGGCTTGATCCCCAGCATCCACATGCAGCTCACAACCATCCATATTCCAGCTCCGGGGGATCCAGTGCCTTCCTTTTCTGACCTCTAAGAGCACCAGTCAAACATGTGGTTCAGATGTATGCAGGGAAAAACTCATGCACACCAAATAAAAATAAGTAACTTTTAAAAAATTTAGTATAAAAGAGGTGTTATGGTTTGGCTATAAAGGTCTCCATGAGTATACAACACTTGTTGCCACCCGTGGTGCTGGTGGAGGGTTGTGGAGCCTCTGGGAGGTAAGGCCTAACTAGAGAAAGACGGTTTCTGAGGAAAGGCCTTAAATACATGGCCCACCTCTCCTTCCAGTCTGTCTCCCTTCTCCTGCTCCTTCCTGGTCCATCAAAACATGAGCAACCCATAGCCAGTTCCTGCCACATGGAACTACCCATGATGGCAGAGCAACCTGCCACAGGTCCCCACCAGAAGGTGTCCCTCACACTCTGAATCCCCATGAGATAGAATGCATCCCCCACACTGGGATCCCCATGAGGTAAGGCTGTATCTCTCACACTGTGACTCCCCATGAGATAGACTGTATCCCCACACTGTGAGCCCCCATGAGATAGACTGTATCCCCACACTGTGAGCCCCCATGAGATAGACTGTATCCCCACACTGTGAATCCCCACAGGATGAGCTGTATCAAATCTGAGAGCCTCCACAAGGTAAGATTATATCTCTTACATTGTAAGCCTCAATGAGATAGACTGTTTCCCCACACTGTTAGCCCCCATGAAATAGACTGTATATCTCTCACACTGTGAGCCACAACAGATACTTCTTACTTAAAGTTGCTTATTGTCAGATATTTAATCACAGAGAGGACAAGATTACATAATAGCAACTGGGCACAGTGGCACACACTTTTGGTTCCAGCATTCAGAAGGCAGAGGCAGGTGGATCTTTTGAGTTTGAGGCTAACTTGGAGGCAGAGGCAGGTGGATTTCTGAGTTCAAAGCCAGTCTGGTCTACAAAGTGAGTTCCAGGACAGCCAGGGCTACACAGAGAAACCCTGTCTCGGGGGGGAAAAAAGGGGGGGGGGAGAAAAAGAAAAAAGAAAAAAAATCTGCTAAGAGGAAAATTATGTCTGGTATTTGAAACCTGGCCAGCTACTCAGGGCTAGTGAAGTCATGGATCTTAATGGAGAACCTACAGCCACCACTTTACTAAACCAGCATAATCCCTAAGTACATTCTAAACATTCGTCTTATCCCCACAGACAAATGTAGTTCTCACCCCTCATCAAGAAAACTTTTCTTTGTAACAGACAGAGACCATTTTAGAAAACCACAACCAATCAAAATGCAGAATTGTGAAATCCTGCCCCAATGGAGATAGCTACAAAATACTCTGCAGCTCAAGGAACACTGCAGAAAGGGGGCAGAAACAGTTCTCAAGCCAGGGGATATATGAATCTGCTAGGAGATTACAGCATGTGCATCTCTGAATGCATTGCACATTAGAAGCAGACCATTTCACATGTTGATTTAAAAGATTGTGTGCATGTGCGCCTGTGTGCATGTGTCTGTGTGCATATGTAGGTGGTGTATGCACCTACATAGTAATGCCAGAAGCTACACCATAAAGTCCTACCCGCATGGCTGACTAACATGAGCTGACCAAGGGCAGTGACATATGCTAATAACAATGCTAGAATGTATAGAGAAAGTTCTCAAGACCTCAACACAAAGAACTTCAGGCAACAGGAATGCCGAGAGCAGGAGAAACAGTCTTCCCCAGAGAAAAGCACACTGTTTGGTTATCTAGCACAAACAGCCCTAAAAACATACATACAGGTAAATACACACACACACACACACACACACACACACGTTACAGCAATTAATGAAAAAAAGAGGCCATGAATCTGAAAGAGAGCAAGGAAGGGGATATGGGAAGATTTGGAGGGAAGAAAGGGATGGGGAAAATGCTGCAATTATCATCTCAAAACATAAAAAATTTAAAAATTGACAAAATTTATTACCAAAAAAATTAACTATGTGAGGTAACACACATATGATTAGCTGTTTGCTCTATGTAGCCAATTTACAACATGTACGTATTTGAATGCATTGTGCATGAGAAGCATATCATTTCATCTGTTGATTTAAAAGACTGTGTGCACATGCACCAGTGTGTATATGTCTGTGTCACATGTATGGGGGCGTGTGTGTACCTATGCATGCAGATGCAGAAGCCAGAGCAGGACATCAGGGGTCTCTCCATCACACTGCATCACATTACCACCACCATTTCAGCCAGGCTAACTGGCCATGGAGGGGAGGGGAGGGGAGGGGAGGAGAGGACAGGAGAGGACAGGAGAGGAGTGGCCATGGAGTCCAGAGGATGGTTAAGCTGGGGTTCCAGGTGAGGGGAAGCCACCTGACGTGGACGCAAGAGCAACAAGTGCTTTTAATCACTCAGCCACGTCTCCAGCCCTGGAGACAGTTTGGTGTTTTTGTCTTCTTTTTGAGATTTCTGATAGGATGCTTTGGAGCCAACTGCTTAGAGAAAAAGCCAGCAATATGTCTGATCCTGAACCTCAGAGACCACAAAGCAGCAGAGGGAAGAATGAGAGCTCAAGTATGACTCCTGCTGTGGGGGCAGGCCTGGTGAGCAATGGCCACCTTCTCGCCTGCCGGCCACGGCTCCAGCCCCGGAAACTGACTTTTAAAACTACAATTTCCCAATGTCTTTAGATTGCAAACTTCCTAAGGACATTCCAGATGCGAGAATGATAAACTCTACGGCTTTTTCCAGTGACGATGAATCTTGGTTGTCGACAGATGTCAGAAAGTAGTGAAGCTCACGTCCTGTCTGTGAGGTGTCTGGAAATAACCGGAATGAGTTAGCTCTCTGCGGAAGAAACTCCTGGATTCAGACATACCACCATAGGCTTGGTGCATGGTGGAGGAACAGAAGCACACAAAGCACACAAACTGAACCTTTTCCGGTGCGTACATGTTTGCTGCCGTCATGGCAGACTGCTCTGAACGCAGACTTGGCGCTGACATCCTTTATGGGGCTCCCAGGCCTTTGGCGCTAGACCAAGGCTGCAGCACTGGTACTCTTATTCTGAAGTGCCCAGCCTTTTAGACTACACAGCTATTGTCTCCCCCGCTCTCCAGCTCACAGACAACCATTGTGGGACTACTCAGCCCTGACTCATGTAAGCCGATCCAATAAACTCCCCGTAGAATAATTCTGCATATTCTATTCTACAGATGATCCAAAGGGCATCTAATTACAAATACTCTATTCTACTCTGCTTCAGAAAATGAATACATTTGCTTTATCAAATGCCCATGAAAGCTGGAGCTCTCGAAGGACTAGATGTGTTCTGAAGAGGCTGAGGGTCGGGCGTTCTCTATGAGTTGGGATTCTTCCCACACAGAGCTTTATCCTCTGGTCCAGCTTCCTTGCTGTTGTAATGACAAAACACACTGATGAACAAAATAATGTAGAAAAAAACTAATTATTAGATACTGATTCTTACTCCTTCAGGACAGGGTCTCTTTGCATATCTCTGGCTGTCCTGAAACCTGCTCTGTACTCCAAGCTGTCCCCAAACTCAGAGGTCCACTGACCTCTGCCTCCTAAGTGTTGGGGTTAAAGGTGTGCACCACCACACCTGGCTGAGTCACTTAAAGCACTGCCTGCACTGCCTATTTGTCAAGCATAACTTCACTTGCTACCTGGAACAAAATGACCTGGAAAAATAGCTAAAACACTGGCCACTGCCCTAACAACCTGCTGACTACCACACACATCTGTAAATTCTTGCCCACCCCACCCTGTGGTTTTACAGCATAGAATGAAAATACAAACTGGACCTGGCACTGAAGCCTTTCCGGATCCATCAGTGACATCTCCTCTCTTCCACACTGGTGTCAATGCGTATTCCAAAACGATAAACAAAACACTGACAAAATGCAACTTAGAAGGTAAAGGGTAAATCTGGCTTACAGTTCCAGGTCACAGTCCATCATTAAGGTATGTCAAGGTAGAAACTTAAAATGTCACATCCAGTCAGAACAGAAAGAAGAACACATGTCCTGGCTTTGTCTGCTTTCATCAAGCTTTCTCCTGTCTGATCCAGCCCAGGATGCCTGCCTAGGGAATGGTACCGCTCACAGTGAGTTAAGCCCTCAGACATCCCTTAACAACCAAGACAACACCCACAGACACAACCAGTAAGCCAACCAGACCCAGGCAGTTCCTCAGCTTTGGTGATTCTAGGTTGCATCAAGCTGACAACTGAAACACAAATCATCCGCCAGAGTGGTGGTGCACACCTTTAATCCCAGTTCTTGGGAGGCAGAACCAGGCGGATCCCTGTGAGTTTGAGGCCAGCCTGGTGTAGAGTAAGTTCTCAGCCATCCAGGGCTAACTGGCCTTGCCTCAAAGGAACAAAGTAATCACACTTCTCTGAGCATTCCCTTTAAAAGAAAGAAGTAGTATTCTTCACAAGCCATAAGACTTATCTGCAAGTAATGTAGATTATATGCAATAGCTTCGAAGCCACCACTTGCTAATTCTAGAATATTTCAGCATTTAAAAAAAGATACTTAGGCCATTTGTTGGTTTTTCCCACACAGTTCGGTGACCTGCAGCCGGTGCGAACCGCCTGGGCCTCGGCGGAGAGGCCGGGAGATGTGGGCCGCCGCAATGAGGGACTAGACCAGACAGCTCCACGTGGCTGGATAGGGGTACAGGTGAGCTGGTAGGGAGGACGCAGGGAGTGAAGAGAAAAGAGGGAGAGGGGAAGAAACGCTACCCTTTTATATGGGTGGTAATTTAAATTACAGGGAAAAAAGGTAGGCCCATTGAATTCTGGGTACATGGTGGAACCAACACCATTAACAGCTAGTCCCCATCACCACCCCGATCCTAGCAAAGCACAATGCAACTGTAATTCTTCCTAAGGCCACTCTGTCACTGAAGGAGGGAGAGAGACGTGGTGCATCTCTCCTGAGTCACGCGCGGATCCAGAAGAGCAAGGCTCCCTGCCCATGGTCGCCGTGTGGAATCCGTCCTTCTCTGGAATCCTTCCTCCACTGGACAGTAAAAATCCCAAACCATCAGACCTGGCTCCCTCTTTCTGCACTGCTGATCAACTCTGAACATTCGGCCACGGCATATTTTACCATCTTCCATCTCAAAATTCTGAACGGAAACCGAAAAAGAAAACTACAGCAATCACACACACACAAGCACAGGCGCACACACATACGCTAAACTAAATGCTGAAACGGAGTAAAAGAAGTAATTAAAATAAATTCACACCAGTGTTTGCTCATTTAGCTGGCAAAACTCATCAAAACAGTTCATAGACTAAATGCAGCCTTTCTCCACTCATTTCAGCTCAGTGCTAACAGCATCCAGATGACCATCTACCGGGCAGGGAGCTCAAGCGCTAGACCACTCAGCCCAGCCTTGTCCAAATTGAAAGCCATCATTTCTCATTTTAAGTGATTTTTTTTCCTTTTTAGCCTTCACATACTTCTTTCATGAATGCATTGACATAGTATATGCATAGAAAGCTCGCATTTGGTGCCTGCAGACTCCTATTTTCAAGCTATTATGATGCAGAGTTACTGCCAAAAGCCACACTCCAGTCGGAGGAAAACACCATTACGTCATCAGGAACAAGCAGACAATGAACCATCAATTCTTCCAACCACTTAGACAGGAAAGGCTGTGCCCTCAATCAGTTAAAAAGCCTTCTCTCCCATCTTACCCTACGTTCTGACCTCTAACATCAAAAATCATGAAGCAAGAAGAGTCACTGTTTGTACCTGTGTGTCCCTTTATTACTGTCTCTCAGATAGATGGCCTTGGATTTCTAATTCACGCCCTCTTCACAGGCAGCCCAGGAGCCCAGATTCAGGCTGAAGGATGGCAGATGCTATGAAATCCCGCCCCTCCACTCATTCACTCCCTCCCAAGAGGCCCTTTTGTTCTTAGGTAGAAATCCACGTTTTCCTCCTACACTTGGTCTAAGGTGACTGTTAGAACAGAGGGCTAGCCCATACACAAGACCTGTGCTTTAAAGGATGTTTTCCCTATTTATGTGTGGCAATCAAGTCAAAGCTGGTCACTGTGGTACTGAAGTGTTCGCTGTAAGAACCAGAGCTCAGATCCCAGCACTCAGGAAGAGCCGGGGCAGCAATGCAGACCTGCAATCCCAGGGCGAGAGGCTAGGACAGAAGAGGAGCCATCTGACTCAGTTAGCAAGCTCCTGCCTCAGAAGACAAGGTGGACTACTCAAGGAAGACACCTGAGTCAACCTCTGGCCTCTACAAACACGCACACACACAAGCGCACACACGCATACACAGACACACACACAAACACATTCCAGTCCATATGCAGGGGATGGACTAGATTGTTGCTCTTCTATATATTGGATGATTTTTTTTTTATATAAAAAAAATTCTTCCCCCTAAAAATATGGATTCCTGCCCATTGCTGTTAACCCAACAGGAAAAACAAGATGTGTTTTAGGTTCCTTACTTCCTACACAAAGAGATTACAAACAGGGATACGGCTATCAGTTGCAGGATGGACAACAGACTCGCCGGCATTCAAACACGCTGCCCTAGAGAACACTGCTTTCCCTGGAAGAATCTCAGAATAACTGGCCTATGGGAGGGAGGCAACTGAGGTAACGTACACCGAACCCTGCCACACAGGGCAAAGCTCCCACCTGGGCAGGTCTTCTCCAGTCGCCTTACCATCACGAGCAACCTAGGAACACTTCGAATTCACTTCTTGGCTTTACTCAAGCAAAACCATCTTCCTTTCTCAACTGGGCACCCACCTATTTTACCCAAGCAATGGAGGACCACGCAATTTACAGAGCACCGCAGTGAGGGAGGGGGAGAGACTAAGTATGCATTCTAGCCTAACAGTTTCCTCCGGGCTTGAAACCTTCCACCTAGCGGGTGGCTCCTTTAGGCAAGGTAAACAACTCAGAAGTACGCTCAGGAAGTACCTGAAACTGACCAGTCGCTAGGCCCGCTGAGCCCCTCTCTGACAAAGTAAAGCTGAGCTGCCAAGAAGACTCTCGGAGGAGAAAAGCTAAAAACCTCTGACCGCAACAGCTGCCTGGAAGAAGCAGAAACCAGAACTCCAATAAAACTCACTCCTTTGCCAAGTTAGCGTCTGGTGGCATCTGTACTTTGCTCTGCCATGGACTCTTTGAGGTGAGCAGATGCGTGTGCTGTGTCTGCCCAGGAAGAGTTTGTCGCACAGCACAGTCTAACTCCAGACGTGCAGGCTCCTAGCTTCTCCATATAAATTGCCCAGTTCACAAGAGTGGAGTCACTTTCACAGAGAACAGCAGGAAAGACAAGAGAGCACCGACCAGGAAGCGAGGAGTCAAGAACTAACACAGAGGCAGTCTGTTCTAAGCATCTCCAGAATGGGAGCGTCTGCAGCAAGCACAGGATACAGAGCTAGACCAACCAGAGACAGGTCACGGTTTCAGGCTGTGAAGATGAAGCCATCAGCAAGGTAAGATTTAGAACACAGCTCCCCAGAGAGTCGGCACAGCAGCTGTCCCCAGCTGATGACCCCATTTCCAGGTATGCATTCCCTGCCCTAAACAGGATGCATCTACTTTGGGAAATAGCAGAAGAAAAAAAAATGCATTTTTTTTGGGCTGGAGAGACAGCTCAGCGGTTAAGAGCGCTGACTGCTCTTCCGAAGGTCCTGAGTTCAAATCCCAGCAACCACATGGTGGCTCACAACCATCCGTAATGAGATCTGACGCCCTCTGCTGGTGAGTCTAAAGACAGCTACAGTGTGCTTACATATAATAAATAAATAAATCTTTTAAAAAATGCATTTTTTTCCTTTAAACAAAGAGATCAAGATCTCAGTCTGAGAAAATACACTTTTCTAGCAAGCTGCCTGCAGGAAACAGGGAACTGCCACATGCAGCCTGGCCCTCCACTTGCAGGCAACAGCGCTCTTAATAGACAGCAGAGCCGGGCAGGAAGGAACACCAAAGCTGGCCTGTGTTAGAACTAATGGTTTTGAGGGGGCTAAGTTTTAAATAAAAGCTCTAAAACACTTTTAAACTCCAAAAGGCCAAATATATGTTGCATACAAGTCAAATGCCTGTAGTTAGAATGCCGAGGAGGTAGAAGGTCCTCGTGGACTATGTAGTGAGACTCCAGCCCAAAACCTTCAACAGTGCGCGAACCGCTGTACTGTCCTGGCTCCATCTCCCTGGCATACAGACAGACTCCGTTTCCTGAATCCAGCTAACCTCAACAGGGTCTTTCCTGTAGGCCACCTAGCAGCAACCGCCCTCAAGGTGTGTCATGGCCTTCCGCTCTGTCACTTCCACCCATACTTGGGAGCCCTGGGTCTCAAAGTCTTTATTCACGTACATGAAGGTGTCACATAGGACCCGACCACCCAGCTGCAGGCTTCTCCTGGGGACTAGGTTGTTAGCACAGTGGGTCAGCCCAGCCCAGCACTCCCAGGGAAGAGCACTGGCTCGTCCCAGCAGCTCTGAACTTACTTTTTCCCAGGCGCTGTTGACTCTGCTGTTGTAACTAGCAGACCCTCCAGGGTCCCAGCTCAGGTGTGCAACCCCACAGACCACAGCGTGACTAAAGATCGCTGTAAAAGCATGAGGTTTATTGATAGATCTACATGCGTGGGGTCGCTCCACCTCACAGAGAAACAACAACCCCAAACAAACAAACAAACAAACAAACAAAAAAACCCACACACTTTTTATACTTTCTAGGACAGTCTCCGGCTAGTCGGCTTACTCTAATTGGTAAAATATAAGACAAAGTATCTCTTTAGACATCAGCTGGTTTACTCAAGGAGGCATTCTTGACTAAGTTAATTTTTCTCATCCCTCTCCAACTAGCCTTAGAAAGTCCTTGAGAGAGAGCCAGGCTGATAAGTTCCTTAGAGGGGGAAGAACTGGGTGGTCTAGGAAAAGATTAGGCTAACATATTTCCTTCTTGAAACTTATCAAGAGGAGGGATAGGGAGAGTTTTCACAAACAGCTAAATTTATTTTGGCTAGTCTCAACTAGGCCTGGTCCCCCGACCACCAAGCCTCATATTTACCTTCCCAGAACCTTACTTTACTTTACAACTATCTGTAAAGCTTATTTTGTTTCCTTCAGGCTAGTTGCTCCCCTCTACAGGTCTCAGATCGGGAAAGATCTGGCCCTACGAGAACAAACCTGGGCCTGAGGTAAAAAGCCAAGCAGGGAAGGGTCCTGAGAAGGGGTGTGGCCAGATCCAGGGAGGGCAAGAAGTGAGTCCAGCGGCTCTCTCACCTGCCCCCTCCTGATCGCCCCTTCCCACCCAGGCCTGACTTCACTTAGCTCAGTTTCTATTCCTCACTTATAAGGTACCCAGGAATGGCTTATATACACAGGCATGTGAGAACACTATACAGTTCGTGTGTGTGTGTGTGTGTGTGTGTGTGTGTGTGTGTTTAGGTGAGTGCAGGCGCACATGTACCACAGCAGGCATGTGGAGGTCAGAGGACAACTATAGATGGACAATGCTCCACCATGTGTTCTAGGATTCAAACTCATGTTTTCAACCCGTTCACAACCCTTTATAAAGTTTGATATAGATAGTTCATACCTCACATTTTTAGTATACATAAGGAATGGAACCAGTATAATAATCACCAACGAGAAGTCCTTGAGTTGAAAGGAGTTGGAAAAAAAGATAATGTCTCACTTGATGATGCAGCAAAGTCTTAAATAATAAATGACACGCAGAAAAGAAAAAGCACAAACACAGTGAACTGCGCCAGCCGTGGAGCAGGCAGCCCCCCTCAGGCCTGTCAACACCCCTGGAATCCAGTAGATACCCTTTCCATCCATTCTCCACGATCAGTGGCTTGGGGGCCTGGGAAGGCGGCTCAGTGGGGAAGGATCTTGCTGCACGAGCATATGGCCCTAAACTTGGCTCTCCAACACCTGCAGGAGAGCTGGACACAGCAGCAAGCTTCTAGAATCCTACACAGGCGGGTCCCAGGAGTTTGCTGGCTGGACAATACAGTTGAATGGCAAGCTCCAAAACAACCACCACCAAAGAAACAAACAGATGGTTCAGGGGGCAAAGGCCAGTGAGCTGGGCCCATCCACAGACTCACATGAAGACGGAGGAGAAAACTGACTTGACAGAGTTGTTCTCTGACCTTTACATGCAAACTATGACATACACCCAGTAATACTCACATACAGTATATGTGAGTGTTACCTGAAACACTCACATATACTGTAATAACTAAAATTAAAATATGCTACGATCTATATTAAATAACAAAATTAACAAAAATGTCTTCATATCTGCATTTCTAAATCTTCAGCAAAACTATTTCATGGGGATTTATTTTCTTAAGAATATCTTCTATGAGTCAAAAATCAGATTTATCATATAGGCTATTCACATTAAATACTCAATAAATTGTATTCTGAAGCTTGAAATTCTGAATAATTCCTAAATTCCTTCTACTACTTTATATACTCAGACGTGTACCCACACAAGAACATGCATGCAGACACATGGATGCACAAGTATACACACACACACACACATACACACACACACACACAGACAGACACACAGTTGCTTCTTTCTGTCTCTTGAAACAGCCACTAACTCTGACCTTTCTTCTTCATGCTTCCATAAGAACTACAAGAACTGCTGAAGACCATCAAGCAGTGCAGATTGCTTCAAAGGCAGGCTCAGAAAGGCAAGCAGCTCCTTTCTGTTGGGTTTAAGGCCTGTTCCACAGGAGAGAATTCATGTCTGATGCTGTAAACACAGTCAAAACCCGTGAAGTCATGCCCCTAAGGTAAGACTACACTGTTATCCATGCTGCCAAACTGCCCTCTAAGTATCTGTGTTCATTCCCAGGGCTTAGTGCTGCTCTCAACGTTGGCCAGAAAAGCTTCGGTTTTTTTTGTTGTGTTTTTTTTTTGTTTTTGTTTTTGGTTTTGGTTTTTTTGAGACAGGGTTTCTCTGTGTAGCCCTGGCTGTCCTGGAACTCACTCTGTAGACCAGGCTGGCCTCGAACTCAGAAAGCCACCTGCCTCTGCCTCCCAAGTGCTGGGATTACAGGCGTGCGCCACCACGCCCGGCTGAAAAGCTTCGTTTTACACTGGGAAGTATTTACCACAGAGGCTCATGGCTGGTCAGTGTTGAGAAGGAGTGACTTAGCCCTAAATGGGACATTTATGTCAACCCTCCACCCAAAGCTCAGGGAGCACCTCAGAAAGGATGGAAGAGCCACGTGGAGAAGCATGCTGAGCAGTGAGTTCTAGGCAGAGCTCGGCTGTTGTATGTGCGATGCGAACCTGCACGCGATCAGTCACATCCCAGCAGCAGTGCTAACCAGACTCAGCGGGTCGCTTAAAATAAAGGGTGGGGGAGGCAGGTTGGTTAGTTAAGAGGGACATTGGGTGTAAATATGCTCAAGATATGCAGAGAGAGAGAGAGACAGAGAGAGAGAGAGAGAGAGAGAGAGAGAGAGAGAGAGACAGAGACAGAGACAGAGAGAGAGAGAGACAGAGAGAGACACAGAGAGAGAGACACAGAGAGAGAGAGATAGAGACAGAGACAGAGACAGAGACAGAGACAGAGACAGAGAGAATTGTATAAAATAAAGTAAAGCCTGCCTGACATGCCTAGTGTCACATAACCTCAGAGGTGCTTCTTCCAAACTCCTCCCAGAGAGGTTCCTGGGGTGAACTGAATAATCACAGGCAAAACACTTCCCTGAAGATCACAGCACACTGCATTCAGAGCACTTACGGGTGCCTGGCAGCCAGGGAGTACTTAATAAATGATAGATCCTGGTACACAGTAGCTCTAGTCAATGAGTACTTAATAAATGGTAGTTCTTGGCTGAGCGGCGGTGGCGCACGCCTGTAATCCCAGCACTTGGGAGGCAGAGGCAGGCGGATTTCTGAGTTTGAGGTCAGCCTGGTCTACAGAGTGAGTTCCAGGACAGCCAGGGCTACACAGAGAAACCCTGTCTCAAAATACCAAAAAATTAAGTAAGTAAGTAAGTAAGTAAGTAAAAAATAAATAAATAAATAAATAAATAAATAAATAAATAAATGGTAGTTCTTGGTACACTAGCTCTAGTCACTGAGTACTTAAACAGCAGTTTTTGGTACACGCTAGCTCCAGGCAATGAGTACTTACTACACGGTAGTTCTTGGTACACTAGCTCTAGGCAATGGGTACTTACTAAACGGTAGTTCTTGGTACACTAGCTCTAGGCAATGGGTACTTACTAAACGGTAGTTCTTGGTACACTAGCTCTAGGCAATGGGTACTTACTAAACGGTAGTTCTTGGTACACTAGCTCTAGGCAATGGGTACTTACTACACGGTAGTTCTTGGTACACTAGCTCTCAGGCCTTCTCAGCCTCAGTGTCAGCTGCACGCACCCGCCCAGTTGTTTCTTTTTGTTTGCTTTTGGCATTCAATTAGTGGGCTCTGTCTGTATCCTTATTTACATTCTAACTCTTAGAAACAAGGCAAAGTATAACCATTGTATTAAAAATAAAAAGAGCAAGCAAAGCCTTCCAAACACCTCGCCTGACGGATTTACTTACTATGGAAGCCTGTACACACACTCTTGCCGGCCCCCCAGCCAGCTACTGCTCTGTCCAGGATTTCATTACCAGCACTGCGCGACTCAGGCCTTCATACTTTATTACAGAAGACCTGAGTCTCCTACCCCAGGACACAGGCTAATAGGCAGGCCTCAGTAAGGTATGCAATGGTGACCCCACGTCAAGGTTGCCACTGAACAGATCTTGCTATCGTTTGACCCCACTTGTGTCCTCATTGACTTCTTTACTGTACTTGCCCAGCACTATGCCAGCTCCTTACATACACTGGCTGGATTCTCCAGATAACTTTATGTAGAGGCAGCAGTAGAGCCATTGCATAGATGAGGATGTTATCTTCACAGCACAAAGGACACCTGCACAAAGTGCAAGGCCAAAGGGGATCCAAAGAGCTCACACTCATATCTTGATTATTTTCAGTACAGCCTGTTGTCTGTGCATATGCACACACACACACACACACACACACACACACACACACGTGCGCATTTAGAAAATAAGTCATCAACTACAAATATCACAAAGACCACCTCACTTGACGATCCACGCATTTTCTTGGAATGGCATGCCCTGGGCTGTCTGCTTTTGCTTAGCTCACAGGAGAGGCACCTATTTAACGGAACCACAGCGACTAACTTCTAGCAACCTAACTTCTAGCAACCATGATGCCAACACTAAAGGAACGCCTGCAAGAGCCTCCTCCCAGGTCTTCTCAAGGGCACGTCACTGGGGGAACCAAGCAGACAGTCAGAAAAGAAGAAGTCAGTCAGTCTGCACCCATTGCGGCTAGCTTTCCTCTCAAGGACAAGGGATGGAAACTCGAGCCTCAAGGGAGGAGTCAAGGCTGGGAGAGAGACAACAGATAAGAGGCACCTCCCCATTGGTCCATACATCCACCTCCTGCACATAATGCATGTCACTGAGCTCTGACACGTAGCTTGGTCAAAACTAACCTTTCTACAGGCCACACAGAGATAGTGCTGTCCAGAGGGGGACCAGAAAACACTGCTCGTAACCTACTAACTTCTCATTCCTCGAGGCCATACCCCACCTTCCCATCGAGGTCATTAACTAAGGACACCCTACTAACCTTTTCCACCTTCCACTTAAAGTCTCTATACATATTCTCATGGGATAATTTACCCTGGACTGCTCCTGACCTCATCTTGTGCAGTGCCCCATCCTCCTGTACGCTCTGGCTGCTCCTCCAATCAGACTGTAACAGCCTTTAGGGCAAGGAAGCTACGGAGGCTAATTCAGGAATTAGGAGGCTCCACGGTCAAGTTCCCAGCAGTGTGACAGTGAGACAACCATGACAGAAGCAGGCTCTACATTAAACAAACCTCCCAGCCAGGGCGCCAGCCACAGTGAGAAGGCACAGAGCCCGCCCACCCTCTCCATGCAGTGTGACTTCATGTGCTTACACCTGGATATTGCAGAAAGACTGTTCAAAGTCCGAAACCTTACTTATTAGGTCATCACCCCAAACAAGTCGCCCGACGTGTCTGAACACCAATGTTTTCATCTGCCAGATGGAAATAACAGCATGCATGCACCTCGTACAGTTTCCGGCACAGGGGAATGTATCCTAGGCACAGGCTGCCATTATCATTCCTCAATATCGCACACAGGTCCACAGCTGCTTATCCAGAACTTGAAGCCAGGTGTGTTCTGGGACACAAAATTTTGGTGGTGATAGGGAGGTAAACCACAAATAGTGTGTTATATAACCCCTTGAATATTCTCCGAGGTAGCAACAACAGTCCTCCTTCTGCAGTAAAGCATGCCCTAGGCAGCTGATCAATAAATAAAGTCTATAATCTCATGACAGCTCCAACAAAGTTATGGGGAAAACTAGGTTTTAGGGCTTTGGAGCTATGTAATTCAGACACAACTGTGCTGCTCCCGAATGCTGGGAGAAAGTCCGTAAGGCTGGATTAACAGTCGCTCTGCCCTCCTGCACGATGCTGGGTGGCCACAGAGCCCAAAGGCACACACACTGTTGAGGATAAGCTAGGCAACCAAACAGCAGGCAGAGTCGGGGCGGCTGGGCTGGCGGGGAAACTACAGAGCTAAGGCCCTCTCATTGCCTCAGGCCGCCACAACCCTCCAGCCTCCTCGAGATCATCCTCAATTTGGAACACGAAGGTGAATGGGAACATGATGGTTTGAATACGTGGATGAACATTCCCAGTGTCTTTCCCTTCCTTCACTCGTTCACATAAGAAACCAGAAAGGAAAGGCAGGGGCTGGGAATCCCAGCACTCGGAAGGAGGCAAAGGCAGAAGAACCTCTGAATCCAGGTCAGCCTGGTCGATGGAGAGAGCTCCAGGCCAGCAAGGGCTACACAGAAAAACCCGGTCTCAGAAGAAAAAGGAAAAAAAAAAAAAGGAAACAAAGAAAAGGGAAGAGAAGCTCACTGAAAGGAGCCACGTTCCACGGTTGGGAGTTTCACTTTATTTCTAATTTGAGAGTAATCTAAAGAGAAGCCTCCTGAGTAAGAAGAGCTTCCAGTCCCCACAGTCACTAGAAAAAGTCAGACACTCCCCAAGTTATCCCAGGTTAAGAAGCACCCTTTCTGGATTATGAGTATTTAAATTACATAAAATGTGTGTGTGTGTGTGTGTGTGTGTGTGTGTGTGTGTGTGAGAGAGAGAGAGAGAGAGAGAGAGAGAGAACACAGAAACGGATGTACCATCATGAGGTCAGAAGACAACTTTAGACAGTCGGGGTTCTCTCTCCTTCCACCTTGTGAGACCTAGAAGAACTCAGGTCACTGGGACTGTGCACAAGTCCCTCTACCCACTGAGTAATCTTGACAGCCCTGACCGATATTTAAATAACCAACTATTGAACACTTAAGATGACTTGGTATGCTGGCTGGGTGGGATGGCTCAGTAGTTAAGAATATTTATAGTTCTTACCAAGAACCTGGGTTCGGTTCTCAGCATCTACATGGTAGCTCACAAGCACCTGTAACTCCAGTTCCAGGGGACATGATGAGAACACCAAGCACACACATGGTACACACATATGCATGGAGGTAAGACACTTACACATAAAATAAATCATTTTTAAAGATTGACGGTGCCTTGGTATGTGTGTGTGTGTGTGTGTGTGTGTGTGTGTGTGTGTAAGAGAGAGAGAGAGAGACATGTGTCCACGTAGGTGTGTACATACGTATACGTATGCATATGGCGGAGAGGCCAGAGGTCAGCACTAGCCATGGTCTACTAAAGCTTCCACCTTACTGAGACAGGGCTCTCACCAACCTGGAGCTCAGGGTTCAGGGAGGCTGGCTGGTCTCCACTTCCCCAGCCCCTGCAGTGGGGTGACAGGTGTATGTCACTGCATCCGGTCTTTTTTGGGTGCTGGGGAATCTGAACTCAAGTCCTCACTGAGCTCTCCAGCCCCCTCAAGATGACTTCTACCAGTCCAGAAAGCCCACTGTACACGACATGACAGGCTAACAGAACTCCAGTTGGCATCCAAACGTCTGAGGAGAGGGCTAAAACAGTCCCATGCTCCTCAGATAAAGGATTACAAATAAACTGCCCTGATCCAAACTAATGCCACCATTCCCAAATTACATGTAAATTAATTAGAATGCCTACCCTTCTTCCTGATGAGTCATTACTGGTTCCCATGCTGAAGAAAACGTGTTCACTTGAGTCATATCAAAGGCATTCAGTGTTATGAGAACAGGCCCAGAGTGTCTGTGAACTAAGCTTTGCTGCGGCACGCGAAGCCTGTTCATTCCTGTGTCATCTTAAGCTGTCTTTGTGACCCAAACTACCTGAATATTTGCTAGAAACCATAAGTTCCACAAATGCCTAAAATACCGATGTCTGGCCTTTGGGATCTTATGGAAGACTGGACCAGGGAGGGAAAGGACCCCTACTGAAGACTCAGTTCCATAACCACCAGCAGGATTGCCTCATGTATAAAATTAAGATGCTTTTCTGTTGATTTGATAAAGCACTGACCAAAAGGGGCTTGAGAGATGGCTTTGCAGTTAAGAGCATTTCCTGCTCTCCCAGAGGACCCAAGTTCAGTTCCCAGCACCCACATTGGGTGGCTCACACCACCTGTAACTCCAGCTCCAGGAACTGCTTAAAAATACGTACAGCCACATGCATGTATAATAAAAATAAATCTTAAACAAAAGAGCACTGACAAAGCAATGTGGGAAGGAAAGGGTTCGCTGGACTAATTTATACTTCTAGATCACAGCTCTCTGATGAGGAAAGCCACAGCCGAAGCCCGCAGGCAAGAGCAGAAGGGCTAGCATGGAGGAAGGCAGCTTACTGGTTTGCCTCCCCTGGCCTGCTCAGCCTGCAGTCTTAAATAACCAGAAACTGTCTGCCAGTGGTAACACCATTCACAGTAGACTGGGCCCTCCGACATCAATCAGTACTCAAAAAATGTCCCACAGACCAGTCTGATAGAAAAAAAGTCAAGTCCTCAGTTGAATTTCCCTCTTGCCACATGTGTTAGCTACTTTTCTGTTGCTCTGATAAAACACCATGGCCAAGGCAACTTAGAAGAAGAAGATTCTTTTCTGGGCAAAGGGTTCCCGAGGGAAGGCATGGGAGCAGGCACAGTAAGCTGATACCTTACATCTTCAAATACAAACATGAAACAGAGCGCAAACTAGAAGTAGGCAGGGAATTTTTCTCTCAAAGCCCCAGTCCCATACCTCCTCCAGCAAGACTGAACTTTTTTTTTTTTTTTTTTTTTTTTTTTTTTGGTTTTTTGGAGACACGGTTTCTCTGTTTAGCTCTGGCTGTCCTGGAACTCACTCTGTAGACCAGGCTGGCCTCGAACTCAGAAATCCACCTGCCTCTGCCTCCCAAGTGCTGGGATTAAAGGCGTGCGCCACCACCGCCCGGAGAAGACTGAGACTGAACCTCTTAAACCTCCCCAAGGAGTGCCAGCAACTAGGGACCGAGTGTCGAAACGCCCCAAACCATGGAGACGTTCAAACTACCACAGCAGGCTAATCTGGTTTGTGTCAAGTTGACAAAAACTAAACCGCACAGATAACAAGGTCCTTAGAGAAAACCAGGCAGGCAGGTGCTTGCAGCCAAGCCCAAAAAGCTGAGGAACCTAGATGGTGGAAGGGAGGGGAGAACAAATGCCTCAAAGATCTTCTCCGACCCACACACTCCTACTGTGGCACTGACAGACATATTCTCTCTCTCTCTCTCTCTCTCTCTCTCTCTCTCTGGTGTGTGTGTGTGTCTCTCTCACACACACTCACACACACACACACACACACACACACATACTACGTTGTTTTGGTTTTTGTTTTTGTTTTTGTTTTTTTAATTTTAGGTAGGAGGGGTGTTCCACAACTAAATAAGAGGTAAGATGGCTGACTCATGGTTTTAAGTAAATGGTAACTATTTCAATGGAAATTTGTCTACAGAGTTAGGAAAATACTCTAAAAGTAAATTTATTCACGATCCAGCCAAACCAGTATCATGGGTCACACCTGTAAATGCCAGCACTTTGAAGGCACACACACAACACCAGGCAAACGGACAAGAGTTCTAGGCCAGCACGAGCGTCACAGTGGGGCCCTGTCTCCATGGCATTCATTTTACCTTTCCCATTAAGAAAATAAGGACTGGAAAATTCACTTGGTGAGTAAAGGCAGGCCACAGAGGTACTTACACCTGAGTGTGAGTTCAACCCCAGTACCCACAGAACCCCAATGCTGAGGATCCCTGGAGCTCACTGAGTAGCCACAGCCAGCCCTGACACCTAACTGGCCTTTGGCCCCACACAGAAGAAAAGGGGAAAGGAATAGCACATAGTACCATCGAGTCAGAAGGCCAGCTCCACCACCTCTTCCTCACTATCCCTTCAGTTTCAAAGTCCTGATTGGAAGGCTACCCTCTTCTACTCCACTATTCTAAAATTAAAGTCTAATAAAATGTGCCTCGGGTTCTCGGAAACCTTGACTAAGATTAAGAATTGGAGGAGGAGGAGCGAAAGCAAGCAGCACCCAGATTCCCCACCACGGCGGCTGAGAGGTCAAGTCGGCCCTGTAGCCAGTACTTGCTGAGGCCCTATCAGGCCCAGGCTCTAGGCTCCAGCTGGGAGCAGGGCTGTCTCAGCTCTCAGGAACTGACAAAGCCAGAACCTCAATGCTTCCAAGGGAGTGGAGCTTGATCCAGTGGGACCACAACCACCTGTACTAAGCCAGCCATTCGAGCACCGAAGGACACGGTCATCCCATCTTCACTGGTTCCGAGCAAGCTGGCAGGGAAACCATCTTTTCACTGCTTCTCAGCAGCCTGCCTTGCTTGCCAATGACTGGCCCACAGGTGTGGCAGCACACCTGCTGGCATCCCAGCATGTGGAAACTGGAGACAGGAGGAGGATCAGCAAAGGTCAGGCCAGTCTGGGCTACACAGAAGACCCTGTATCCAAAACGAGAGAAGAGGTAAGAAAAAACAAGGACAGGAGAGGGAAGTGGAGGGAAGGAGAGCGCATGGAAGAGCCAAGACAGAACTGCTCCTCAGAGGGCTCCCTCCTGTGAGCTTACAAATCCATTCTGAAGAGACTGAGTCCTCCAGACTCTGCGGGCAGTAGCTGCGTATGTGTGCCTCCCCAGAATCCCGTGTCTTTATTTCCTGCAGGCACATGCTGTACCTGAACAGAGCAGCAATCTCACGGTCTGACTAGCACCCCACCAGACAAGGGCCACCACCAACGAGCTTAGCATGCAGCAGGCAAGAAACAACCGAGACCCACTCTCTCACTCAGTGCTCATAAAAACTTTATCATCTGCCTGGGGAGACGGCTCAGGGGTGAAGCGCTTGCCACACATGCACAAGGACCTGAGCTCAGCTTCCCAGAACCACATAAAAGCTAGACACGGCGGTGCGTCTATAATCTATGGCGAGATGAGAGGTGGAATCAGAGGGCTCTCACCCAGAAGCGTATACTTCAGCTATACAACGGCAGTGAGCGAGAGAGACCCTGTCTTAAACCAAGGGAAAGGAAGGTAAGGACTGACACTTGAGGCTTTGCTCCAACCTGCACATACTCCATGGCATACACACACACACACACACACACACACACACACACACCTGAGGCTTTGCTCCAACCTGTACACACTCCATGGCATGTACACACTCACACACACACACACACACACACACACACACATACACATGCATGCATGCGCACACACACATACACACACACACACACACACACACACACACACACACACACATCTTTTAAGATGCTGAAACAGTGACCTAGAGGTTAAGAGCATTAACTGATCTCACAAAGAACCCATGTTTGGTTGCCAGCATCCACAAGCAGCTCAAAACCATCTGCAACTCCAGTTCAAGGAGATCTGCTAGCCTTGTCTCACCTCCATGGGCACTGTATATGTGTGGTGCACAAACAAACATGCATACATTCATACACAAAATAAAAATAAATCTTTAATTACTAGTAAATAATTTGGTCATCCTGACTTGATAAATGGGGAACCTGAGACACTACAAAGCTCAGAGAAGCAGGGTCCACGGGTTGCTAATTAATAGCCGTATTATTCCAGCCCCGCCCATCCTTAACCACCCCCCTTCCTAGGACAGTCAGCCTCAACTCAAGTACCATCCCAGCTCCTGTGAATACGGCTGGCCTCAGGGGAGGGAGGAAGCACCTTTGCTGAGAACAGCAGTTAAGTAAACATGGACAGGCATCCGGTGGCACTGCCTGGTGGCACTGCCTGGTGACAGCGCAGGAAGGGAAGGGAGAAGTAAGGCCAACTGGCCAGGGCATGCACAAGGTTGGCTTCAAGCTTCTGGAATCATCCTTCCTCCTCGGAGATATTACCTTAGCTAATGCCGGGCTTGCTAAATTTCCTTACAGTACTTTACAGTTTCTACCAAATGCTTCTTAATATGCACACAGGAGTACTGGAGCCGTGATACAAACACAGACAAGGCAGCCTGTGAGCCCTCAAAAGCACAGTGGACTCTGTCTGACCTGAGGGCACCAGGCAGCCTGAGCACTGATGCACTCGTTCATTTCTGCCCAAGGAGTAAGACAGGATTTCAGCTCAGCTTCAAGGACAAGAAGGAAAGCTGTAAACCCAATGGTGAACGCACTGTTATGTGCTGGTACCATCTTAACAAACAGGAGCTCACGCCCTTGGTTGGGACTGGGGCTTGAGTGCGTGTGGGAAGCAGAGCAAGAGGAATCCTATAAGCACCAGTTTTGAAATCCAAATCAGTCTCTTGAGTCAGTAAAGATCTGCAAGAGACCAGGCGTTTGTGGCCCCTGAACAAAATCTACATGAACATGTAGAACATGAAAGTGTCCTTCCCTCGTTCTTTGAGCCCTGATGTCAGGGGATGAGAAGGTGCAGGAGGGGCCGAGGGAAGGACACCTCTCCAGGGCTTCAAGCGCCCTGTAGTCTGCATTCAGGAAGCTAAACCCTGAATGATAAAATGCTCACAACATAAACAGCATAAACAGCCGGTGGATAGCCACCTCCTCCACACGCCCTGGCCCTCCCAACCCCACCTATCTTATAAGAGCCCTAATCTTCACATCTGAAAGCTATCTTCTACATCATTACCCATAGGCAAAAGGCACTCCTTGACAACCCAAACTGTCACTGGCCAGGCACCAGGAGACTTCAAAACTGTAATATGAGAGTAAAATGCTATACCTTCTGATCCTGGAAAGACAGCTCTTATTCATGAAAGGACACTCACCATGGTGTCAAAGTCTCCTCCCCACAAAACATGATATAAACCTCAACTTCAAGGCTGCAAATGTTAGTAAACACCCACATACCTTCCCTCATGTTTTCCCATAAGCTTCAAGATTATCGCCCCCACATGCCTTTCCGTGTCTTCCGTAACCTGCACCAGTGTCGTACTGGAAGCCGAGGAAGCAGGCTGGTGCTTCCCATTGGATTGTTTTGCGGACCGATCTCGATCTGTCAAGACAGTCTTACCACCTTCAAGAGCATCTCCCAAAGTGAGGCTTACCTTGTAATTGCTGGAGTTCACCCAGGAGGTAGCGAGTCCATCCACAAGCTTATCTAACATGGTCTGGTCATGCTCGAGGTCCGCAGACTTCTGTTTGTCTGAGAAATAGTCTATGAGCTCCTGGCCAACCTGCAGCCGCTTCCCCACATCCTTCTGCAGTACCTGGGCCAGGCAGGACTCCATGCGAGGTTCCATGGCAGGATTCAAATCCAGGTCTGGCCAAGGCTAGGGGGTGGTCAGGATGACGCCCTCCCGGTAGCCGTACCGGGAGGTGGCCTCTTTGTTTGCTGAAGGCTCCTAAAAGCGTGTGTCTCAAAGATGCAATCCCCGGAATGGCAGCAATGCACCATGTGTGTCTGAAGAGCAGCTGGTAGGATATTAAAAGTCCAATTTAAATAACTAGTAGGCAATGAAGGAGAGAGTGGCGGAGTGATGATCTACAACTGGGTCTGAGATACTTCATAATTCAGCAGTCCGTTCTGAAAAGGAAGAAAGGAGAGTCAATGAGCCAGAGAGCAGACCACTCAAATGTTATGAAACAGTCAGAGACAAAGAGCACAGGCTGTAAACACATGAGGGGTGTGACGCGTGAACACTTGGCAAGTGGATCAAAAACACATAATTATTAGTTTTATCAACTGAATGGCAAAGCCCAAACGATTGAGCCAGCGAGCGTAAAGCGGTAGTTTTCACAGTTCCCTAAGCGCACCAGTCAGGAAAGCACGCTCCTGTTCTGCTGCCTTCAGTGCTGCCCCGACTCTGAGTCCCCACAGGAACCGGGTCACTGCCTTACCCTCTGCCTCTCAATAACTCAGCCCTGGGTGGGCCAGGCAACAGCACCTCGGCTGTTTTTCCTGCTCTGCAGAAAGGGTGTCATGATGGGTGGAGCAGAAACCTCCTTCCCAAGCAAAGGAGACGACAAAGGGAGAGGAGACGAGCTGGACACCGCGCTCTCTGTTGACAGACTCCACTAGGGATTACTACTGTTTTTGATATCAAATAAATTCTCAAGGATCACATTTGGGAACTGTAATTGCATGAGGAAAAAAGTACTAAAACTGAGTTGGAGTTCTTGCAGTCCTGAGGCTTGAACACAAGACCGTGTGGGTGCTAGACAAGCCTTCTCCCACTGAGCTGACTCACGCTCAGGCCTAGAAGTTCCTTTCACCACAGATGTAAGGGCTAACTAGTTACCTGCAGCAGGCAGAGCGACACTTCTCTTACTCACCTTCTCTTTCCTACCATCAATTCCTTTCATTCTAATCTAGTAAAACAGAGGGAACCCAGCATCTCAGAGCTGAAGGAGAGCTGGGGTGAGGGCTGGAGGGAGTGCTGACTATGCACGCATAAGGACATGAGTTCAGATCCCAGCACCCCTGTAACACGCTGGACACAGGTCTCGCATGCACCTGTAACCGCCAGCACAGAGGAGGGCGGGCACACAAGGATCAGGGAAGTCGGTGAGCTGCCGGTCCAGCCGAACACGGATGCTCCAAGTTCAGAGAGAGGCTCTAGATCAAAGGAGTAAGAAAGACTGAGGAACACACCAGTGACCTGTGGTCTCTGCGTGCACACACAAGTGTGCATATAACACACACACACACACACACACACACACACACACACACAACGTAATTTAAGATGAGGGCTAGGAAGATGGCTTCGTGGATAAAGACATCACACAAGCCTGGTGACCTGAATTCAATCCCTAGAACCCATGTGAAGATTGAACAAGAAAACTGATCCCACAAAGCTGTCCTCTGACCTCTCCAGATGTGTCAGGGCATGCACAACCACCCTTGCAATATATTTTTAAAATATAAAAATTAAAAATAAAATAAACACATGGTACATGGTCCCAAAGTCTGTGTTTCTTCCCACTATGCCTCCGCCTCACGTTGCAACGAGAGCTGCAAACAGCACATGCTCATGGCTGCACACCACTTAGAGCGTGCGGACCATGGACTCAAAGCACTGGGCGCTCTCAGGCTCTCAGGAAGCAACACTCCCTAGCAATGGCAGTAAGTAGTTAAGCTGCCGACCTATCTGCTTTCTGATACAGGAAAACGTAGGGCCACCATGCCTTCCCTGCCAAGATCAGACAGACTGACATGCCCAGAAACTGTACGAAGATAAACTGTCCTGCTCTTTAAAACCAAAGGCGATGGAAGGCAGGGGACCCAAGCCCAAGTCCAGCTAGCGTTACCTGAACCTCGAAGCTCCTTACCAGAGAGACCTGTCTTGAAAGAAGGCACCCAAGGCTGCCTCTGACCTACATGTGTGCTGTACCTGCATACGCACACCACAAGCACACATGTCAACAAACATGCACTCTCTCTCTCTCTCTCTCATATATATATATATATATATATATATATATATATATATATATCAGAGGGGGATATGGAAAGGTTGGGAGGAGAAAAAGGAGGGAAAGTTATGTAATTATAACTTAATTAAAATAAATTCAAACCTGTAGAAAGTGGGTGCTATTATTAAGTAGCCAAGCCTGGAAGACAGATTCGGTGGAATTCCCTCGCACTGAGTTCAAAGCAGCACGGGCCTGTCAATCAGCATCTCTTCCCAGAGTTCTCGCAGCAGTCACAGCACAGCATGCACTGCAGCAGAGTCTCTGTTCTTGTTTTACCTGCCTCACTCTTCTCTTTCTTGCCAGGCTGTGTGTCTACCCGGGAAGCCGGAAGGCTGCCAACATGCCGCTCTGGGAGGGCAAAAGCATTCTAGGATAGGGGGCCCAGCCTGCCTTCCTCCGGGCAAGAAACAGCGCTATCTGGGATGAATGCTGGAGTTCTCAATCACCTGTGGACCCAGCTGCTGCTGGGGACCTCGAGGAGTTGGGAACGGCTGGAGGGGAGTGGAGGCACGTCCGTAGGCAGGGGGTGGCTAAGCCTGGGGGAATCCAGCTTGGTCTGAGTACTGAAAGTAATGGAGGGGCTGGAAGAGACCACCCCACACCCACACCCCACACACACACATACCACACACCACACACACACACACACACACACACACACACACACACACACACACACGGCACTCCTTCAGGAGACCGCCCTTGCTTGTCCAAACTGCTTTACTCAAGGCTGGACATGAATGCACAGGCCTCACTGGGGTGGACAAGGAATTAAACACCCTTTACAGGAAGGAATGTCCAGGAAGTGAAACTCGCTGGCTAAAAACACTCAGGACCCATCTAGATCCCTCATTAGCATAGAGAGCTCCAGGTTTTTATGCTCCCTGACTGGTTGTCCTGGTCTCTTAACAGGGTGTCATAGTTACATATTCCAGGACAGGCAGAACCTGGCAAGAAGCTGGTTCTAAGGCTTGCTTATTACTACTTTGTTTCCAACCCAATTCCCAGGTAAAAGAAATCTCAACTCAATCAGTTAACAAAACAAGCTACAAGCTTAGATTGGGCAGATCTCCACTACACTACTCTATTTCCATCTATATTATCCCATATAACTTGCAGTTTCTATCTCCACTACACTACTCTATTTCCTTCTATATTATCCCATATAACTTGCGGTTTCTATCTCCACTACACTACTCTATTTCCATCTATATTATCCCATATAACCTGCAGTTTCTCCGCCAGGAGCTTCTCTCTCTGCAGCCTCTCCATCTATCCTCTGTAGCTCCTCCCCTCCTGTTGATTCCCCCCATGGCTCCTCCCCTAGATTCTCAGCTCCGCCCCTTCCTCCTGCCCAATCATTGGCTCAAGCCTTTATTTGAAGTTTAAAAAAAATCTTCATTTTCCTCCCGATTGCAGGGCAGCATTCAGTCACTAATGGGGTTTCACAGACGGCCTTCATCACGTCACAGGGGCAGCTCTTTATTCCTAATACTCAGATTATTTTTTAATCATGAGATTACTAAATTTTGTCACAAATGTCTTCTTGCAACTACTGAAATGAACTCTTGAGTTTTGTTTCTTACTTCATTACTATGACATAGTTTGTTCACATATTAAACCAAGCTTGCCTTTGTGAGATATTCCACTGTTTCATAGAATACAACCTTTCTAACACATGTCTGGGGAACTTCTAACATCAGAGTGCAGAGAATAAGTGTCAGTGGGATACCCAACTACAAAGAGGATGATGTCTCACAAGAGAAGGAAGAGGGGTGTGTGAACCAGAGGTGGGCGAGGACAGGGACAAAGCAGTGTCTTTGGAACATGACAGGACCACTGTACTCAGCACTCACAGCAGCTGCAGTTCTTGCACAAGACCAGGCCAGTCAACATTCTAGCATGGGGGGTGGGGGGGGGGTGGGGGGGGTTCCACATGCCTCCCTCCCTAACTGGGGAACCTCAGACAGCTGACTGCTTCTCAGGAGGGAGACAGTTTTAAGGGTGTGACCCATGGTGGGTTGGCCACTCCCTGACGGATGGATGGCTCCATACCTAGGAGTATGTGGGCAGCACACACTGGACTTGAAGTTAGGGAGTGGGCTGGACTGGTAAGAAGCTGGAAATGAGCCTGGGAGGAGTTAGGGAGGAGAATAGAGGTGAAAACAATCAAAACACTGCACAAAATTTTCAAGGAATTAATAAAATTAGTACACCTATCCCCTCGATCCAGCTATACACACTGAAAACCCCACCTCCTTGTTCAGATGCAAGGAATAACCCACCTCTCTATTCCGCTCCATGTACAAACAGAACGAGCTTCTAGCTAGGGTGCTGCGGGGCAAAGTAACCCAACACATTTCTACCTGCAAGAAACTCAGCTTATCAGCAAGGACGTGGGGGAAAGTACCACTGTAAGCAGATGAACCCTAACAACACGCTGCAGAACCTATATCCATCCAGCACAACAGATCCCAGCCCAAGTCATTCAGATCAACGGAAACGGTACATTACCAGCATACACTATGAAGGTAGGGCAATGGGAACAGACTACAGGATCCAGAAATAAACTAGGGCAAATACAGCCACAGGATTCTAAACAAAGGTGCCGAACCCATACTAGAGAAAAGATAGCTACATCTAACAACTGGAGCTGGGGAGACAGCCCAGTGGTTGAGAGCACATGTGGCTCCTGCAGAGAACCTGGACTCCAGTTATCATCATCCATCCACAGGGTGGCTCACACCCATGTGTAACTCCAGGTTCAGGGGACTAGGCATGTGCACGGTATACATACATACATTCATACATATAAACAAACAGCTTGTAGTGTAGATGAGCACTATATCTGCATGCATACCTGCATACCAGAAGAGGGAATCAGACCACATTACAGTTGGTTGAGAGCAACCATGTGGTTGGTGGGAATTGTACTCAGGACCTCTGGAAGAGCAGTCAGTGCTCTTAACCACTGAACCATCTCTCTAGACCCCATTAAGCAACATTTTAAAAATTAAAACAATGAAAGAAAGAAATCTGGATATCGACAAGTAAATGCCTGAAACTAGACACCTGTTCAAAAACCAACAAAAATGGACCAAAAACTTTATTTAAAGGAAAACCTAGGGCTGAAACGATGGCTTGGTGATTAACAGACTGCTCTTCCAGAGGACATGGGTTCAATTCCCAGCACCCACATGATAGCTCATAACTATCTGTAACTCCACTTCCAGAGGACCTCACAAAACACCAATGCACATAAAATAAAATAAAATAAAATAAAATAAAATAAAATAAAATAAAGTAAAGTAAAGTAAAGTAAAGTAAAATAAAATAAGACCTAAAGTGTTAAAACTATTAGAGGAAAATACAGAGAAAAACACTTCAAGGCATGGGCAGAAGCAAAGATGTCCTGTATAGGTGGACTCTTTATATCTCAGGAAACAAAAGCAAGACCCAGTGAACGGAACTACATCAAACTTTTTTTTTAATATTTATTTTATGTGAGTACACTATAGATGATTTCAGACACACCACAAGAGGGCATCTGATCCCATTACAGATGGTTGTGAGCCACCATGTGGCTGCTGGGAATTGAACTCAGGACCTCTGGAAGAGCAGTCTGTGCTCTTCACCTCTGAGCCATCTCTCCAGCCCCTACATCAAACTTTAGAAGTTCTGCACAGCGAAGGAACTACAAAGTCTAGAGAGTAAAGAATGGGAGACACTTAGCCAGCCAGGCACCTGACAGAAGATCAACATCCAATACTAGCTGTAGTAATGTACGCCTCAGGAGAAAGAAGCAGGCAGATCTCTGGGAACTCACAGTCAGCCTCATCTATATAGTGAGTTCCAGGACCACCAGGGCTACAAGTGAGACCCTGTCTCACAAAACCAAAAAGGAGGAGGAAGAGATCAATATCCAGAGTATATTAAGAATTCAAAAAAGTTAGTAAAAGAATAACAATCCAATCAATAAATGGACTATGAACAAACATCTAAAAGGAGGCACAGAGCTGGGTGTGGCCGCACATGCCTGTGGTCCCAGCACTCCAGAGGCAGAAGCTGGCCATTCTCTGAGCTTGAGGCCAGCCTCGTCCACAGAGTGTGTTCCAGGACAACCAAAAAAAAGTACAGATAACCAATAAATACGTGGGGAAGGGGAGCACTCACATCGTTAGCTACTAGGGAAATCCAAATAAAAACAGCATTAAGGTTCCATCTCACTCTGCTTAGAATCAATAATAGTAAAAGTATGAATGCCAGTAAGGATGCAGGGTAAAAGGAACCTTTATACATTGGTGGTGGGAACAGAAATTAATGCAGCCACTAGGAAACCCCACGTGGGTGTGGAGATAAGCTCACCAGAGCAGGCTGCAGCCCCATGAAGTGAAATCGGCCAGCCCCAGGTTCAATGAAAGATCTCGTGCCTCAATAAAGAGCAACCAAGGAAGATAACCCTACTTCAACTCTGGGCCTCCACACGCATGTCTATACACACATGCAAACACATGTGGGAGACAGAACACGTGGGAGGAGGAAATGCTATCATTTGCAAGAACACAGATGAAGTGGAGGTCAGCATGTCAGCCTAAATGAACCAGACACAGACAAGTGCTAGGTGTTTTCCCTCGTATATTTAAGCTTGCCAATTATTATAATGACCTAAAGGTAGGAAAGGAACTAATAGAGAAAGGGAAGTAGAAATGGAGTGGGGGGGGTGGGTAGACTAGAGATGGTGCTGAGGGGAAGAGCCAGCGCTCGGATCCCAGCGCCCACATGAGGCTCACACGCACCTGTGACTTGAGCTCCAGAGAGCCCAGCACTCCTTCCATCCCCACATGCACCGGCACATATGGAAGACATACACCTATGCATGAATAAACATTTTTTTAAATTATCAAAAGTTTTTTTTTTTTAAGCACAGAATAGAGTTTATTCAGGGCATAGGAGGGGAGTTAAGGGGTAGTAGAGGCAGAGAAAGGGAGAGAATAGAGAAGTCCAAAAGGTTTTTTAAAGTGCTAAGTACAGAAAAAAGCTTAATGCATTGATTGCTGGGACTGCTGGTGTTAGGCTGTTATTATCATTAGGTTATCAGGGATCTTGGTCTTTAAATCCATTTCTTTATTTTGCACAGAATGCACCAGTCGTTTTGATCCCTATTACCTTCTCCCCTTTCCCTCCCACTCCTGCAGAACCCCTTCTTCCCAACAAGTTCCCCCTCCAATGATTTTTTTTTTGCGGGGGGGGGGGGGGTTCAAGACAGTCTCTCTGCATGGTACTGGCTGTCCTGGAACCTGCTCTTTAGATCAGGCTAGACTCAAACTCTGAGATCCCCCTGCCTCTGCTTCCCAAATGTTGGGATCACAGGTGTGCACAACCACCCAGGCACCACCCACTGCCCTGCCCCCTCCTACTTTTTTAAATCTTGTTTTGTTGGAATTTTTTATATGATTTATTTTTATTTCATGTTCATTGGTGTTTTTCCTGCACTGGTATTTCTCTGCCTGGAGTGTCAGAAGCCCTGAGACTGGAATTACAGACAGTTGTAAGCTGCCATGTGGGTGCTGGGAACTGAACCCCAGGTTCTCTGGAAATGTTCTTAGCCACTGAGCCGTTTCTCCAGCCATTTGTTGGTGTGTGCTCTGTTTGTTCAGGTGTGGGGTTTGACTTGTTTGTCTGGGTTTGTGTTTTGGTTCTACAGTTGCTGCCTGGCCTGGAGCTCAGTCGGCTTACAAGGGCTGCAGCACTCGGAAGTGTGCTCCCTCCCTCGCCCAGCACCCCTGCTCTCCAGCAAGGCCGGAAGAGCCTGCATTTCTCCCTGAGCAAGAGGCTGCGCAGAATATCAGGGGGTATTTGGGATTTCTAGATGGAGCATTGCTGGGATTCAATAAAGATGACCCCTAAACAGGTGGGTAACAAGGTTTTGTTTAATTGTCACAAAGCATGTATGAGTTCCCATCTCAGTCTTTTTTTTTTTTTTTTTTTTTGGTTTTTTGAGACAGGGTTTTTCTGTATAGCCCTGGCTGTCCTGGAACTCACTCTGTAGACCAGGCTGGCCTCGAACTCAGAAATCCGCCTGCCTCTGCCTCCCAAGTGCTGGGATTATAGGCGTGCGCCACCACGCCCGGCCCCATTTCAGTCTTCTGATGTGTGTGAAGTGCGTAGGCCATGGGAGACCTCATGGTGCTGTAACAGTCCCATGAGAAGGCTTTGTTTTCATTTACCTCAAACAAGTTTTTTCCTTACCAGGTTCTCTCAGCCATGGGTGGCTGCAGAGTACAAACTTTACATTGAATGCATCTGCAAAGTTCTCAAATTCCATTCCCGTATTCATATTTAATTTCATTCCACTGTGGTCAGAGAACTCTGTGTGTGAGTTCCATCCTTTTAAATATGTTGAGACTTGTTTTATGATATAACATATGGTCTATCCTACAAAAGGCTCACATGTCCCTGTTACATACTGGAGCATTCTACAGCTATGTCACTTTATTTAACACTTTTAAGTTTGTATGCATCTACACCAGTTCAGGAAAAAAATGTGGCAATTATCTAAATCTATCTTATTCACTGCTTTTTATGATTTTAACAATTTTATTATTCTAGGGGCTGGAGAGATGGCTCAAAGTTTAAACACGCTGGCTGCTCTTCCAGAGGATTCAAGTCCAATTCCCAGCACATATATGGCAGCAGCTCACAACTGTTTGCAACTTGTGTTCCAGGGGAACCAACAGCTTCACACAGACTTACATGCCATCAAAACACAGATGCACACAAAATAAAAATAATTTTAAAAAAAGAACAATGACATGAAAATCTAGGTTAAAAAATAATCGTATAATTCTACACACAAGGCACTATATGTATGGGTGCAGGCATATTTATTAGGATCTTTGTACCATATAGATGTACTGTATAGGTGAAAAAAAGAAAAGATAAAATTTTCAGTTCCGTCGTCATCGGGCAGTGCTGGCACACGCCTTTAAACCCAGCACTCAGGAGGCAGAGACAGGAAGATTTCTGCATTCAAGGCCAGCCTGGTGTACAGATTGAGTTCCAGGACAGTCAGGGCTATGCAGAGAAACCCTGTCTCCAAAACAAAAGAAAACAAAACAACAACAACAACAATTTTTTTTTCAGTTCCTAGCACCACATGAATAGATCATTCCTTGGAGCAAAATCCACTCCCAGTCCAAACAGCAGGGAGCACGCACGCCAGCCAGCTCGGAAGGCCTTCCCAGATGTATCTGAACTGGAAAATACCCAGACTTGGGTAAGGAAGGGAGAGGAGAGCATTTGATATGTCACCTGATACTATAACAGCTGGCACATAGTCCCAAACGTCCCCAGGGAGGTGAGCTACACACCCAGTTGACAAAAGGAAAGCCTATTAAGGGCCGAGTGGTTAATGTGAAGACAGAGGGCTAGAAGGTTGGGGTAATGCAGGAGGACCTCGGGCGTGATGCGTGGGGAATTCTCTTCAGCTACTGAATAAAGAAGTGGCCCTCCCAACAGGTAACAGCACTTCCCACGCTGCTGTCCATCGAACAACTTAAAAGAAGCGATGGCAAGCAGGCAGTTGGCACAGCTTTGAATCCCAGCACTCCAGAGGCAAAGGCAAGCTGAGCTCTCTGAGTTCAAGGCCAGCCTGGTAGCAAACTGTAGCAAACTGCAGGCCAGCCAAAGCTATACAGTAAGACTTTGCCTCAAAGCTAATTAAACATGGCAGGTTTGGGTTGTGACTCTGTAACAGAGCAGGTGCCCACATGCACGAGACCCCGAGTTTGATCCTCAGCACTGATATCAATTGAGCAAATGAGAAAATGGTTACTTCACATCTGAAGCAGCAACTTCCAAGTCATTAAGTGACTGGATAAATGTCTTCATGTCATAAATATCTTACGTCTACCCTTCACCCGCTGTTAAGGGTGTCATCACCATGTGTATTTACAAGACTCTGAAGCAGAGTGACGAGCAGGTAGGCTAGAGAGATGGCTCAGCGGCTGGGAGTACATACTGGTCTTGCAGAGTTTGGTTCCTGGCACCCACTTCAGGTATCTCACAACCACCTGTAACTCCTGCTCCAGCAGACCAAACACCCTTTCTGGCCTTCACTGGTACCTGTACTAACATGCACATGGGCGCTCTCGCTCTCTCTCTCTCTCTCTCTCTCTCTCTCTCTCTCTCTCTCTTTCTCTCTCATACACATACATACACACACACACACACACACACACACACACACTGTAAAAATAATACTGTTTTAGCATCAACATTAGGGGGATATGGTAGGCCTGGAAAAGAAAGAGGGGGATGAATGTGACTGAAATTCATTGGAAACATACGAAATGCTGAAAGGGAAAAAAATGTATTTAAAAACGGTCAACATCAGCCAACCACCTGGTATGATAGTATATGCCTTTAATCCCAGCACTTGGGAGGCAGAGGCAGATAGATCAACCTGGTCTACATATATATTGAATTCCAGACCAGGTCTACATAGTGAAACCCTGTCTCAAAAAGCTAAAAAATAAGAAGAAAAATCAACTTCTAGAGATTTATTTACTTATACAAAATAATACAAAATTCTTCTTTGCAGCATTATTTATAAATGCAGACAGGAATTAACCAAATGTTCATCACTAGAGGACATAGCAAACACAGTATGCCATATAACAGCATGCTATTCAGACACTGATTAAATAATAAAGATGAAGTCCTTATGTGTGCACATGCACCTTGACTCACATACATACATACCATTCATACATGTATGAACACATACATACATATATAATGCCTAAACTGTATATGCACACACCAAATGTTTTATAATAGAAAATGTTGCCGGGCGTGGTGGCGCATGCCTGTAATCCCAGCACTTGGGAGGCAGAGGCCGGCGGATTTCTAAGTTCGAGGCCAGCCTGGTCTACAGAGTGAGTTCCAGGACAGCCAGGAATATACAGAGAAGCCCTGTCTCGAAAAAGCCAAAAAAAAAAAAAAAAAAAAAAAAAAAAAAAAAAAAAAAGAGAGAGAGAGGGAGAGAGAGAAAGAAAGAAAGAAAATGTTTGAAGACTTCTCCCTTACAACTCTTACAGACTTAAATTCACTCATTAGCTAGGAAGATGAAATGACTCCATGGGAAAGTGCTTCCTGCTCAAGCCTGACACCCTGAGTTCAATCTCCTGGATCCATGTGCACGGGAGAGAGCTGACTCCCAAAAGCCGTCCTCTGGCCTTCACATATGTGCCATGGCATGCAAGCAGTCACATGTACACATACACACACATAATAAAGTAAGGTTATAATAAAAAAAGCGTCTGTTTTGATGTGAATAGCCAATATATGTAATGGGCTTATAACTACAATAAAAAAAAATAAAAAATAAAATAAAAAAACACAATGCCAATGGTGACATCACTATCCCAAAATGACTACAATGGCAACAGTTTTACAAAAGGCATGTTTCATCCCTCCCCCAAAATTCCAAAAACCAATTCACTGATTCAGGTAAGGATCTGAAAATAGAAGTCTTAATTTTGTGAAGATCTAAAACTCCCCCAAAAGTTGGTTTCAAACAGCTTCTCTCAGCAAAGGTGCTTGGAATTCTTGTATCTGCAGCAACTTTACAAAAATAGATAGTGGCATGAATAATTACCAGGACTCAGAGTCCTTGTTTCAAGGTCACAAGCCACACACACACACACACACACACACACACACACACACACACACGCACGCACAACAAAGCTCTCCACGGATGTAAGATAGCAAACGGGCCCTGGAGTTTCCAATAGGAGAGTGTGCCCCTGGTTCAGGATCTCACACACTCCAGGTCAAGTCAGAGAGAGGCGAGAAGAGACTAAGATAGATAAAAGACAGGCAGGCAGGTCCTCCCTTAGCCACAGATCAGGAACCTGTCTTAGTTTGTTTTCTGTTGCTAAAACAAAATACCTCAGGCTGGATAACTTACGGCGAATAGTTTGTTTGGATCATAGTTCTGGGGACTCTGAGTCTAGGAGCAGCATGGCACTGGCCTGCGGAGAGGGCTTCCCTGCCACTTGGCAGTGTGAAAGAGAACATCGGAGCAAACGCACCAGCTGAGTCTCTCTTCCTTATCAAGCAAAGCTACCAATGCCACTGGGGGACCCAGAATCTTGGCTCCATCAAATTCTGATGACCTCCAAAGGCTCCACTTCCAAATGCCATCAAGGTGAACGTGGGGGATACGTTGTCAACACATACACAAGCAGTTAGAGCGCTCGCCTCTCTATTTCCCCACCGCAGCGAAGACTCACGGACTCCACCATCTCATTTCTGCCTTCCCTTGGACACACAGATCTTTCTGAGAAAGGCTCAGAGCCTCTCTCTCCATCCTGGAATAGTAAGAATGCTTGTTGAATAAAGACTCGTGACAATCTAGATAGTTTTTCAGCCTGTACTAATCACCTAGGCTAACGGCATTGGTGGTGGTGGTGGTTTTGAGCCAGGGTTTCAGGCTGGTCTGAACACTCTATGCTCCTGCCTCACCTTCCCAAGTGCACAGGTAACAGGCACAATGCCCAGCTTTCTGTGGAACTACGGATGGAATGCAGGGCTTTGTGAACGGGGCAACTACTCCACTCACTGAACTACATCCCCAACCCCCACCCAAGGATAATTCTCTCTCCCTCTCTTTTTGAGACAGGGATTCTCGGGCGGTGGTGGCTCACGCCTGTAATCCCAGCACTTGGGAGGCAGAGGCAGGCGGATTTCTGAGTTCAAGGCCAGCCTGGTCTACAGAGTGAGTTCCAGGGCAGCCAGGACTACACAGAGAAACCCTGTCTTGAAGAAGAAAAAAAAAATACAAGGTGAGACAAAGATTCGCTCTGTTAACAGTCCTGGCTGTCCTGGAACTTCCTTTGTACACCAGGCAGATTTCAAACTCTCAGAAATCTACCTTTCTCTGCCTCCCCAGTGCTGAGATTAAAGGCATGCAGCACCAAGCCAGGCTATTTACATATTTTTTTAAAGTAGGTATACTCTGTCTACATGTATACCCACATGCCAGGAGAGGGCATCAGATCCCGTTATAGATGGTCATGAGACACCATGTGGTTGCTGGGAATTGAACTCAGGACTTCTGGAAGAGCAGCCAGTGTACTTAACCACTGAGCCATCTCACAAGACCCTAAGAGTAATTCTTAATGGCAGCAGTTTTCATTAAAAGTTGTTGGGGGGGGAGCCCCCCCTCCCCGCACGCTCTGTTCTCATAAACATACCATTTCTACATCCATTCTAGCCCCATCCTACCTTGAAAGATGTCTCACCCAGTAATTCTAGAGAGATTTTAAGAGTCATTCTTCTCTTTACAATCATGACTACACAATTCAGCAAAAGATCATTACCATATCCAAGCAAACGCTTTGGTGAGCTAGGAAATCTACTCCTAGCTCTGAAAAAAATAAAATCACAGAATGAAAAGCTTTCCCACTGAGTTTACTTTAGAAACAAGGGTCTACAGCCGGGTGTGGTGGCGCATGCCTGTAATCAATCCCAGCACTTGGGAGGCAAAGGCAGGCGGATTTCTGAGTTCAAGGCCAGTCTGGTCTACAGAGTGAGTTCCAGGACAGCCAGGACTACACAGAGAATCAGTGTCTCAAAAAACCAAAAAAAAAAAAAAAAAAAAGAAAAGAAAAGAAAGAAAAAAAAAGAAAGAAACAAGGGTCTAGGTCACTAGCCATGTGTTCGGTGCACTCATCAGCCACGTGGGGCACAGAGCAGCTCCAACACTCCTTAGAGGGCTGCCCTCCTCAAATGGGAATCCATGCCTGAGGTGTGACAGGATAAACTGAAAACCAACAATGACAACAGAACCCCACTACTCCCTGGATGGGCGACAGACGCGCATGAAGATACGGCTAGAGAGCTGGGTCGGCGCAGATAAAGCAGCCCGGCTTCTCCCCAGACGGCCCGGCTGGAACGGGACGCAGACAGGCCCTGCCACTCTCTCTGCAGCGTTCCCTCTAGAGTCACATGTGCATGTGCACACATGAACATGGCGTGCAGGCCAGAGCATCTTGGGCATCATCCTTTATTGTGTGTGAGCATGCCATGAAGGGACTCTGGGGATCAAAGGACAACCTTTAGGAGATCGTTTCTCTTCTCCAACCCAACCAAGGGACGACACTGAAGTTATCAGAATTGTGGCAAGCACCTTCACCAGTCCTATTCATCTGCTTGTCTGTCTGTCTGTCTCTTTGTCTACCGTCCATCTATCTGTCTGTCTGCCTATCCTCTATCCATTTCTGAGGTAGGGTCTCTTATTGGCTAGACTGGCCGGCCAGCAAGCTCTGAGGAACTCCTTGTCCACTCCCCCAGCGCGGGGATTACAAACCTGAGCCACCACACCTAGCTCGTCACACTAGTATGTGTGTGTGAGAGAGAGAATTTTGGAGATCTAACACAGCACTTTACAAAGTCTCCAGTCCAGAGTTTAAGCAGATGATGAATCACTTTGTTGACTGTCCCTCAAAAGCCGTGTTTGATCTGCTGCTTAGAAGTAGGAAATAAAAGAGAAAAGATCTGACTTTGTGTCCACTGGCGAAAAGGCGCAAAGGCGCAAAGGCACACAAGCAGCACCACAGATGACGAAGGTGCCTCCCTGCCCAGATGCTAAGAAACCCTGAGCTGGAGTGAAACACTCGGGAACAAAGCATCAAGGTCACACTGGAGAGCTCAGCCGCTTCACCACATCTGGACTGTAGCTTTCAAAGACGGCTCCCAAGGGAAGCCTTGTCACCAGGACGAGTAACACTAGACACTGGTGAGCACTAAAGAGCACAGTAAGGGAAACACGATCACAGGCCCAGACCAAGAGCAGACGCTTCTTCCCTAAGTCAGCTTTGGAATTCCCGGACAAAACAATTTGCTAATGCTGTTTACTCCATTTTACTAGAAAAACACAGACTTCACTGCAAAAAAGGAAAATAATTTTGAAGTTAAGTACTTATTTAAAATGAAGCTGGTTAGGGTAGAAAAGGATGAAGAACCAAAGGCAGAATCAGCCCTAATGGTTGACACAGGGTCTCACCATGTAGCCCAGGCTGACCTTGAACTCAAACTCCTCGGCTTCTGCCTCCTGAGTGCAAGACTACAGACATATAACACCACAGCTACCATATATATCACCCTGTGATCACTAATATTTGTCAATTTCAGAGGACCTAGAATCAGCTAGGAAATAAATCTCAGGGAACATCTATGGGGAACTGCTTACCTTGGGTCAACTGCTGTGGGAAGGTCTTGACCCTGAAGATGGTCAGCACCATCCCATGAGCTGGTGTCTGGAGCAGAAGTGCCTGCCACCACACCTGACAACCTGAGTTCCACCCCGAGGACCCGCGTGGTGGAAGGAGAGCTCTGGCTCCTGAAAGCTGTGCTCGGACCTCCACAGACGTGCTGGCTGGAGCACTGTTAGCTGTGACCCCACTCCCACCCCGGCACACAAAGGAAAATAACTAAAAATGCAGTAAGAACTCTAGTTACAGGGTGGGAGATGAAATCCAGGCGGGCAGGGGCTTTTATCTACTTGCTAACAGTGGACTGCACCCGTGACCACCTGCCTCCTGCTCTGGCGCCCATGCCTTCCCCTCCCCAGTGGGTTGTAGGCTGGGATACACACTTCCTCCCTTGGTTGCTTCTTGACAGATACTTTGTAACAGCAACAAGGAAAGTAACTACTATCTACCCAAACCTTGCATAATAAATTTTTTCAGTCAGGAATAAAATGTATCCCCTAGTATACTATCTAACTTGTTTACCCAAATAATAGGTCATTTAACAAATTCCTGAAACTGATCATTGATTCCAACAATTCAGAATATGACTTAAAAACAGGAGCAGTTAAAAATCTTGAAGAAGAAAAGCAGTGGTGACACACACCTTCAGTCCCAGCACTCAGGAGACAGAGGCAGGCAGATCTCTGAGTTCAAGGTCAGTCTGGACTACATAGCTAGTTCCAGGACAGCCAGGGCTACACAGAGAAACCCTGTTTCAGAAAACAAAAATGAAACAAACAATAAACAAAACAAACAAACAAACAAAAAAGAGGCAACTAAATAAAAGTCCAAAGCAAACTATCTTACTGAGAGAGAGCACACAGGAACTTAAGTTTAAAGCAGTCAGCACTCTACAAATGTTGCTGGGATGACTGGTCACCCACACACAATCACCCTCATGGCTCTGCTCCGTCACACTGTGTACAAAAAGAACTCAAAATTAGTCAAGGAGTGAGCAAAGGAGCTCAGGGTTAGGGGAGGGAGGGAAGAAGGAAATCTGAAATTTTTAAATCTAAGAAGAAAATATGGGTAGGTCTCCATTATCCTGAATTTGGTAGTAAACTTCTAAACATGACAGTAATTAACATAAAATAAAATAACACAAGTAAGTTAGAAACTTGAAAGCTCTGTGTCAAAGGCCATTACATCAATGCCATCCCAGGCAGGGCCTGCACCAAGGAGTGCCTGGGTGGGCAAGGGCTCATGCTGCTCCGCAGAGCACTGAGTTCAGTTCCCAGCAGCCACAACTGCAGTAACTGCCGTACCTGCAGTTCCGGGGATCTAACACCTCCCTCTGGCCTCCATGGCACCCGGCACACAGGCGGTGTGCAAACAAATATACAGGCAAAAGACAAAAAAGAAAAATTAAATAAATCTATATTTTTTTAAAAGGAAGCCTACAGAATGGGAGAAAATATCTGCAGATCATATACCTGAAGAGGAACTTTATTATGGGTAAAAGCACTTCCCACCAAGCCTGACTTCCTGAGCTGAGTAGCCAGAACCTACATAATGAAGGAGAGAACCAACTCCACAAACTACCTTCTGACCACATGTGCATCACAGATGTACATGCATGTGTGTATGCACACACATCCCAAATAAATAAGGGAATGTTTTTTCTAAACTTAATAAACTTTTAAAATTCAGCACAAAGACAATCCAACTTTAAAATGGGCAAAGGATTTGAACAGACACTCCCCCAGAGGTATTCAGATGGAAACACGTGGAAAAGTTCTCTGCACTTTAGTCACTGGGGAAATCCGAATCAAAACCACAATGAGCTGTCAGTGCACACATATTATAAATAGAAATCATAGTTTCTAAGGACAGAAGATCGTAGGTAAGGCTGTGAGGACACTGGAACCTCGGTGTGCTGGTGGGAGGGAAACTGGTGACCGGTGTGTGAGACTCTCCTGCACATCCCACCCCACTACTGCCCTCCCAGATCCTCACCTAAAGAGCTGGAACAGACTCAAGCACGTACGGAAGTGAGAGGCAAAGGGCAGAGAGGACGAGGTAGGATAGGAAGGCAGAGCGACAGAGAATGGAGAGGGAGGAAGGGAGGGCAGCCAGGCATCTCAGAGCCAAGCCTCAGCTTCCCGTCATTATAAAAAGGAAGACAGCAGAGTGTGGTAGCCCACCTTTTATCCCAGCACTCAGGAGGCAGAGGCAGGCAGATCTTGGTGAGTTCGAGGTCAGTCTAGGCCACAGCAAGAAACCCTGTCTCAAGGTGGATAAGAGTACAGCACTGGCCTTTAAATGCTACCATTAAAATTAGGATAATACAATTCTATTTTTGTTGTTGTTGTTGTTGTTGTTTTCAAGACAGGGTTTCTCTGTGTAGTCCTGGCTGTCCTGGAACTCACTTTGTAGACCAGGCTGGCTTCGAATTCAGAAATCCACCTGCCTCTGCCTCCCAAGTGCTGGGATTAAAGGCCTGCGCCACCACGCCAGGTACAATTCTATTTTTAACACAGACCGTGCTTGGTAAGGGGTCAGCATTTAATCTATGGCAGCTATAAACTGACAACATGACACATGCGTGTACTGCCCAAGGAAAAGGCTTGGGTCAGAGCTCCAGGTCTTATCAAAACCTTAAGGACCGGAGATATGGCTCAGTCATTAAGGCCTTGGATTTGATCCGAACAGTGAATAAATCGCACGTGGCAGCACACAACACAATCCCAGCACTCGGGAGGGCAGACACAGGGCAATTACAAGTTCAAGGTTCTCCTTGGCTATCTACTGCCAAGTCTGAGCTGGGGAGGTAAAAAGCAAACCTAGTGCACACAAGAGGCCCAGGGCTCAATCCCCAATGCCGCAGGAACCTGGGTAGAGATATGCACAGGAAGTTAAGGGCAGCCCAGCTACAGGAGACTGTCTCAAATCAAAACTGAACAAAACTGTAAATGAAACAGCTCCAGCGCCACAAGGAGACTTCTGAGAAGGAGCTGTTTGAATGAAACTCAACTTCTCTTCAAAGACTGGCTTATTGTTCCTAGAGTGAACCCAGCTACTCTTCACTGGGAGAGACCTGCTACACAATTCATTCTCGATACACAACAGGCCTCTGTGTGGCATGTCTGAGCAGCCGTTCATAACAAACTCAGCCTTAACCCACAGGAAAGAAACAGTCTTTAAAGAAAATTACCCAGAAGGTAGTCTCCAGGGGCTGCTCTCAAACTTCCGTGGCCTCAGAAGCACTTGGGGAATGTGTTTGAAAAAACAGAAACCTTGGCCCCACCCACAGCCATTCTGACTAGCAAACAGTTTAAGCTAGACCCTAGTGTACAACTGTTTGAAGAAATACTTGAAGGTAGGCCTCAGAAATGTTGTGAGGTCACATTCTGATGTGGACAAACCCTGACCTGTCTCACACAGCAAGCGCTGGATGCTCTTCCTATGACTTCGGAAATACTGCTGGCAACAAAAGAAAATAAGAATGGGAAGGCCTGCCGGGCGGTGGTGGCGCAGGCCTTTAATCCCAGAACTTGGGAGGCAGAGGCAGGTGGATTTCTGAGTTCGAGGCCAGCCTGGTCTACAGAGTGAGTTCCAGGACAGCCAAGGCTACACAGACAAACCCTGTCTCGAAAAACAAAACCAAAATAAAAATAAAAATAAAAATAAAAAGCTGGGCATGGTGGCACACGCCTGTAATCCCAGCACTTGGGAGGCAGAGGCAGGCGGATTTCTGAGTTCGAGGCCAGCCTGGTCTACAGAGTGAGTTCCAGGACAGCCAGGACCACACAGAGAAACCCTGTCTCGAAAAAACAAAAAATAAAAAAATAAAATAAAATAAAATAAAAATAAATAAAAAATAAAAAAGAGCCGGGCGGTGGTGGCGCACGCCTGTAATCCCAGCACTTGGGAGGCAGAGGCAGGTGGATTTCTGAGTTCGAGGCCAGCCTGGTCTACGGAGTGAGTTCCAGGACAGCCAGGACTACACAGAGAAACCCTGTCTCGAAAAAACAAAACAAAACAAAAAAATAATAAAAAATAAATAAATAAAAAAGAATGGGAAGGCCTCTTCCATGGATCAAAGGATACAGACACTTACCACCAAGCCGGCTGACCAGAGTTTAATTCCAAGACCCACAAGGCGAAAGGAGAGAACCAATTACAATATATACTATCTTCTGGTCTGCACACACACACTTTGGCATGTGTATACACCCCATACACACCCAAACACACACTCAAATATGCATACCAAAAAAACAAAAACAACAACAAAACTTTTAAAAGAACCCTAGTTCTTTATCTTGCTGTATCAATTCAAATGAGAAATCATTAAAAGTTAAAATAATATATATTACAGAGTTGCAAAGATTATTCAAAAAGCACATCCAACCTCAATTGTTTACAATGATGTGTGGCTACAAGGGCAATCTCAAAGGTGGTTCATCAAGCAACAACAGCAGAACGGTGAGACGGCTGGGCGGATGCGAACTTTTGCTGACAGGGCTGTCCACCTAAGTTCAGTGCCGGGACCCACATGGGAAAAGCACTGATTCCTCCATGTTGTGCTCTGATCTCTACACCTGAACCATGTGGCACACCAAACCTACGAATGCACACATGCATGTGTGTACACGCACGTACCACACCGAATAAGTAAATGTTATTTCTGTTTTAAGGAAAAAAAAAATAGGGGCTGAAGAGACGGCTCAGTGGGTCAGAGCACCAACTGCTCTTCTGAAGGTCCCGAATTCAAATCCCAGCACCCACATGGTGGCTCACAACCATCTGTAAAGAGATCTGACACCCTCTTCTGGTGTCTAAAGACAGCTACTCATATATAATAAATAAATAAATCTTCAAAAACAAAAAAAGAAAAAGAAATAGCTCCAGAGGCTTAGAAGGAAGCTCAGTTGGTAAAGTGCTTGCCAGGAATCCATACATTCCCAGCTTCCATCCCAGTGCCACATCTGTAAACTGGAGCACATCTGTAACCCCAGCACATGAGAGGTGGAGGCAGAAGGTTCAGGAATTCAAAGCCGTTCCCCACTACACCGTGGGTTCAAAGCTAGCCTGGGATACAGGAGCCGCTGACACAGAGGGAAGAGAACTAGTAGGACTGCGAGCCTGGAAAGTGTCTGCTGCGCATGCCTGAGGTTCCGCCATCAACCCCCAGCCTCACGCTGCTCTAGGATAGTCAAACATGCTTTTCCTCTCTAATCAAAACTTCGTGTATTATTGCTATGTTACAGTAATACAGCCGTCAATTAATTTAAATGATTCTGCCTGCAAAGTTAACTTGAACAAGTTACAAACAGGCCGGAAGTGAAAATATTGATCTCAACTATTCTGATCAAAGATAGATATCCAAACGAGCCATGGCAAAGGTGGGCGAGAGTCCAGTTCTAGACTTTCTTCTCCTAAAAGACACATCTTAGACATTAATAAATGTGAGCACAAAACTTTATATTTCCCTTTTCTTATATTTCCCTTTTCTTGTTTCACGGAGGGATGGCTGGAACAAGGTAAAGCTGTCCCATGTGTCCAGGCTGCATCAGTCTCCTGAGTTTGGGAATTATAGATGATAATACCCTCATAAAACCTGACTAAATGTATGTTTTTGTTTTTGCTTTTCAAGATAAGGTCTCTCTGTGTAGCCCTGGTTATCCTGAAACTTGATCTGTAGACCAGGATGGCCTTGAACTCACAGAAACCCGCCTGCCTCTGCCTCCCAAGTGCTAGGATTTAAAGGTGTGTTCCACCAGCGCTCAGAGGTTTGGGGGTCGGTTTTAGGGCAAGTCCATCTGCACTGAAGGAGCGGAGCTGACCTGGTGCAGCAAGTCAGAAGGTTCCCAACTTCAATAAAATTAACCAACTGATGCCCGTGAGAGGAGAACATAAGGACAAGCCCCACAAGGCCCTGTGTCCCCTACACACCAGAGTCCCCTCTGCAAAAACCGGTATGGCCAATCTCTCCGTGTGCACTTCTCAGAGCTCAGAGGGAGCAAAGGGGATTAATAACAATAAAATGCTTTGAAAATCACTTTCACTTTTAAAAGCTGACTGTTGCCACTATGACGTCATCCATTTATATCCCTACAAAAAGAGGGAAGTGCATTGAGGAGGCTATCTCCCCCACTGAGGTAAAGGCGGAGGGAGGGTGGAGGGAGGGGGGCTGACGAGATGGCTCCGTGGGTTAAGGCACCTGCACCTGCTACCAATCCTGATAATCTGTTTGAGCCTTAGAAACCACACAGTGGAGAGAATGGACTCCCCCTGACCTCAACATGTGCACAGCTCTGGCACACACACACACACACACACACACACACACACACACTAACTGGTTTTTAAAAAGATGTGTTTTAAAGATGAGTTTGCAGTCTGCGGAGACAGCTTAGGCAGTAAAACACTGGCCCTGCCAGCTTGAGGTTCTGAGTCGAGTCCCTAGAAACCACATGAAAAAGCTGGGCATGATGGTTGGCGTTTTTAATCCCAGCGCTCAGGAGGCAGAGCTGTAGACATCTCTGGGGTCGCTGGCCAGCCAGGCTAGACAAATCAGGAGCTCCAAAGCAGAAAATACGGTGGACAGCTCCAGAGTCAGGCCTGAGACTGTCTCCTGGCCTCCGCACGCACTTACCACCCCACTCCACTCCAGGCACACACGCCTCCACAGGTTTCTAGAGAGTGGGGGCCACAGCGGCAGGAGTCAATCCTTCTAGCTCTCGTCACCCACCACTTGGGTGACTGTTTACATTCTTACTTTGTAATGTCATCACTGACGGCATTAAGGAGCTCTCAACCTGCAAGGTATGCATGCCAGAGTCCTCGGGGCGGCTGACACTGGCTGCCCAGTCCCACTGATACTGAGCTAACCAAATCTCTGGCTGGGCACAAAGTAGAGCCTGGTCACCCAAAAAGGTCCCCACGTGAGCATGGTGAAGTCCTTCCTACTGTGAGCGTCTTCCTGCCCCGGGGCCCGTCACTCGGTGCCAGTGTCTTCCCACTCTCCATGTATTACCTCACTGCAGCCTGACACCTACACTGATAGGAGCCCTCCACCGCTCCTCTCCACGCCAGCCCACCCACCCTTTTTTAAATGGAAAAAGACTCTAAAATACAAAGAAACTAGCCTAAAGCAAAGCCAAAACAAAATCCGTTGCTGTGATTTTTCTAGCTTGAGAAAACAGCTGTGTATTCTGATATGTCCCATGAAAGACCTTGGTTTTATTTTACACATTGCATTTAAAGAAGACAAAGAACAAACAAGGTCTCAGCTTGTAAAGGAACTGGGTTTGATCCACCAGGACCCAGAGAGCAAAGAGCCAGTTCCCACAAAGATGTCCTCTGACCTCCACAAGTGTGCCATGACACATACCCCCCCCCACACACACACACACGATTAAGAAAGGAAGGAAGGAAGGAAGGAAGGAAGGAAGGAAGGAAGGAAGGAGGGAAGGAAAGGGAATACTTAAAAGCAGAGGGCTGGGGAGATGGCTCTGTCAGTAAAGTGCTTGGGAAGCACACAAGCATGGGAACCTGAGTCCCATGCCCTAAAAGCCCACGGAAGAGGAGGAGGAGGAGGAGGAGGAGGAGGAGGAGCAGGAGCAGGAGCAGGAGCAGGAGCAGCAGCAGCAGCAGCAGCAGCAGCAGCAGCAGCAGCAGCAGCAGCAAAGTAGCAGGCATCACACCAGGTATAACCTAAGCATGGGGAGGTGGAGGCCAGAGGCTCCCTGGAGCATGCTGGCCAGTAAGCAAGCTCCAGGATCAGTAAAGACTCCCCCAAAACATAGGGTGGAGAGCTATTCAAAAAGATACCTGGTATTGACCTCTGGCCTCTACAGGCACCTGCACATATGTGCATGCACACACAACCATGTATACAGACAATTATTTTAAAACTGCATTTAAAAAGCATGTCGAACATGTATTGTCTAGAAATAAATTTTTGAAATATACAAATATATCATATACAAATATAAATATACAAATATATATATTAAAAGCATGGTGAGCTTCCATTAAGCCAGGAATACTGGGATGTAGTCAATGGCAGAGCACGCGTGTAGAGAGTATGGAGCTCCAGTGCTCAACGCCAAGAGATAAAGTAGCAAGGCACAGCCGACAGAGATGTGTCTGCACACTCCTAACATGTGTGACACAGACTCAGACTGGGAGTCCCTGGCACACTGGGACACTGGGACCAGGTACATCTTTGTAAGTGGACCTATTGAGAGAGAGCATCCAACTCCTGAAAAAGTTCAGGAAAAAATTTAATCTGACTCTAAAGAAAGGACTGTCCTTGAGACTAGGAAGAGAGCTGTATGTGGAAAAGAATAAATCATACTGCTTTGTGGGGAAAACTCATCTCAGCAAGTAGAACAGCAGCCAGATCTGAAACAGTGGACAGCATCCGTGGGAAGCAAGGCCTGTCCTGAACAAAGAGGCTCACCTGCAATCTGAGGCTGGAGACTGACCGACTGCTCCAGATGTCAGCTTAGGGAGTGGCCCATGGGGCCTCTAAGAGCTCTTCCATAGCTCCAATCCTATTATCCACATGGGGGGGGTATTTTTTATTGATTTTAGGTGTATGGGTGTCTTTGCCTACACGTATGTCTATCTATGCACCATGGTGCCCTTGGAGGTCAGAAGAGGCAGCCAGACTCCCTGAGTAACAGACAGTTGTACACCTCCATGTGGGTGCTTGGAACCAAACCCTGGTCCTCTGGAAAAGCAGCCAGGGCCTTAAGCCCTGAGCCATCTCTCCAGCTCCATGGTACATTTCCTTATTCTTCTACACAATCAACAGTTCCCACGAGTATACAAGTCACATGGGTCACAAGAGCCACCATCACAAAATGTTCTCAAGCTCCCTATATCCAAGGATCTAAAGAAGAGTACATATCCAAGAGGGCAGCAGTGTGAGAGGGAAGCCGAGGGGTAAACTCAGAGGTGGGAAGGACAGGAAGCGAGAAGTCAACAAGGCGCCGTGTTAGAAACGCCACCATCTCTCATCGCTGTTGGGCTCCATGCGGAGTGGGATGAGGACACGATGCCATACAAACCAGGGGAATGTCATCAGGTGTGACAGCAAAGACAGCGGTGAAGCCCCGAGACAGAGGAGCCAGTGAACAGTAGTGCTTTGCACACCAGTTAGTTAATCAACACGCACGCGCGCGCACGGCACACTCGCTCATGTGTATGTTTACGGGCGATGCTCTGCTAGACAGGAAGTAAAGAAAGCATGGTTCATTCTTGACAAGTACAGTTTATAAATCAAGAGCTGTGTCAACTGTGACTTCTTCTCTCTGTAGTTTTTGTCTTAATGAAATCTAGACCTTTCTCTTCAAGTAAATCTCTAACTGGTTCCAGTTTTAAGCACGCTTTATTACTATCAGCCACTTACTACTGGCATTTAGTTTGGGGACCAGACTGGCATTTATCACAACTGACAGCTACTGAAATTCAACTCTGGGGCTAATACTTACCCTTAGATGGCTATATTTACAATAATACTGTAGAATTAAGAGTATTGCTTATTTAAAAGCTGGTTTGGGCTTGGTTGGTTGGTTGGTTTGGTTTCTTTTTTCTTTTTGGTTTTTCAAGACAAAAGCTGGTTTTAAGACCCTCAAAATGGCTCAGCAGGTAAAGGCACTTGCCGTCAAACCTGATGACCTAAATTAAAACCCTCCAACATAGCCGGGCCTTGGTGGCACCAGCCTTTAATCCCAGCACTTGGGAGGCAGAGACAGGCAGGTTTCTGAGTTCGAGGCCAGCCTGGTCTACAGAGTGAGTTCCAGGACAGCCGGAACTACACAGAGAAACCCTGTCTCAAAAAACCAAAAAAAAGAAAGGAAGGAAGGAAGGAAGGAAGGAAGGAAGGAAGGAAGAAAGGAAGAAAGGAAGCAAGAAAGAAAGGAAGAAAGGAAGGAAGAAAGAAAGGAAGAAAGGAAGGAAGAAAGGAAGAAAAAGGAAGAAAGGAAGAAAAAAGAAAAAGAAAAACCCTCCAACACACAGAGTGGAAGAACAGACCTGATACTCAAAAGATGTCCTCTGGCTGAGCAGTGGTGACACACACCTTTAATCCCAGCACTTGGGAGGCAGAGGTGGGCGGATTTCTGAGTTCAAGGCCAGCCTGGTCTACAGAGTGAGTTCCAGGACAGCCAGGGCTACACAGAGAAACCCTGTCTCTAAAAAAACAAACAAACAAACAAACAAACAAAAGGATCTGAATCTTGCTGTATATAAAAAAAAATTACCATTGTCTGTGCTATACTTCAGAGGCTCTATTACTCTAAGAGTCATTTCTGATGCACTCTTAACTTGTAGACTTTTGTTCGCTCTCGATATAAAAGAAAATGTTGCAGGGCAGTGAGACAGCTCAGGAAGTAAAGTCGACTCGTGCCTGAGCATCTGAGAGAACCACACAGTAGAGGGGACCTCTCCCACACGTGTCCTTTGCCCACCGGCCACAGGCCTGCTGTGTATGGCACATGCACACCCACACATACAGATGCAGATACAAGTACGCAAATAAATGTAAAAAAAAAAAAAAACTTAGAAACTGGGATGTAACTCACTGACAAAGACCCCATCCAGTACACCCAAGACCCTGGGGTTAATTCCTAAGTAAATAAGTAAACAATTAATTAAAGCTTTGAAGATTTAAGACAGCTACTGCTCAGGTTTGCCTTTTGTTGTGAAAAATACCATGAGCAGCTCATGGGAGGAAAGGGTACATTTGGCTTACACTTGCAGGTCGCAATCCATTATTGAAGTCAAGGCAAGAGCATAAGCCAAGAACTGGGAACAGAACCCGAGACAACTGCTGCTGCCTGGCCTGCTCTGACTCACTCAGCTAGCTTTCCTTTCTTTCCTTCCCTTTTCTTTTCTTTTCTTTTTTTAATTAATTAATATTAGAAACTTTATTTTTAAAAACAGACTTCAGCCGGGCGGTGGTGGTGCACGCCTTTAATCCCAGCACTTGGGAGGCAGAGGCAGGTGGATTTCTGAGTTTGAGGCCAGCCTGGTCTACCGAGTGAGTTCCAGGACAGCCAGGGCTACACAGAGAAACTCTGTCTCGGAAAAAAACAAACAAAAACCAAAAAAAAAAAAAAAAAAAATAGACTTCACTAGGTTTTAAAGTTTGAAAAGGCTCTTTGTAAAAATCGTCCCCCCCCAAAAAAAGTAATACACATATACAGAAGAGCAAACTCACTTTAAAACATTGAAATAGTTAAGAGCTCTATCCATAGGCATTCATCCAGCTTCGAAGGGGCAGTGCATGCTAAGGCAGTTGGTATCAAGGCTGCTTTCATCACCCAAATTTACAACTTTATTCCTCCACTTAAGCCAGAAGGAAAAACAGTCCAACAAAGGAGCAAGTGTTCCCAACCAACAGCATAGTGAGATCCCCAAAGTCAATGCTGGATCTCTCATCCACTATTTTCCCCACGTGAACTTCTCCCACCCTCTACTTTATGGGGAAGTGGAGGGGTGAATCTAGACATTCTTCACACCAGAGCATGATATAGGGACATATAACCTCTGACATTTAAAATCACTGGTTCATATGAGATTGAAGAGTGATAGTGGTTCCATGGAAGAAAATGTGTCCCAGATTCGTCAGAGGTAAGAGAGTAAATAAATCCAAAGAAGTCAGGCAGGAATCTGCTCGCAGAGCAGCCTGTCCCTATCTATAACTCATAAAACTAGGATAGCATCTTGCCAGGTAAGGTGTTCCTCTAATTTTGACATGGAGCCAAAATTCAGAAGTCCACAAACAAATTTTCATTAGCATAAATTGGCACACAAAGCACAAGGAGTCCTCCATAGCAAGACAGAGCGTTTCATGGCTTCGGGTCAAAAAGCAGAAGCAAACAGAACCCAGAAAACAGCCAGCCTCGGCTAGCTTTCTTCTACAGGCACGCCTGCCTAGGAAGAGTGCTGCCCACAGTGGGCTGGGCACAGCCACCTCAACCGCCCAGAAAGACAATCTTTTACAGACATGGCCACTGGCCAATCTAATCTGGGAAATTCCCCGGTCAGAGCTCCCTCTTCTCAGGTTGAAAGGAGGTTGTGTCACACTGACAATAAAAACTAACACAGTTACACGTTACCCATAATGAACAGAGACGTACAGAAACTTAAATTTTGAGTTTTACAGCTGCAAGGGTGCAATTAGTCAACTTTACAAAGATGAATGAAGAAACAGCTCGTTAAAATTTAAGTATTTCTTAGCAAGTAAAGAAGATAAATTATACTCAGTTCTCTGTGTTATTTTCCCTATCTCTATGTCTCTGCATCAATGTTGCCATTTTCCGCTCCTACTCCATGAATAAGAAACCGTACCATTCGGTTTAGGATTCCCTCATAGCAAGAGTTCCATATATGTCATGAATAACAATAAAATAATCATTTCTAAGGCCAGAATTGATACTAGCCTGTGGCACCTGAATCTGGTGCAAGGTATGGAGAAGATGCAAAGGGATCACTCCTGACTCTTCTGCATCACTGCCTCCCAAAGGACTGGAGCGTCCAAAGCGCTCATTGCCACATCACAAATTAAAGTATCAGGTTTAAAGAACTCACAGGATCCACCATTAGGTCAGTGTTTCACGAACGAATCCCGGCACAGAAATCCATCCGGATGCGACACACATGCTTTAAGGCTCCCAACTAATTGTTCTTTCAATTTAAGAAATAAACACAGTTATTTTTAAAATCTAGATATATTATGTAATGAATTTGACTTTGGAAAACCCCACACTCATCCAAGCAACTCATAAAATGGAAAGCAAGATTCAATCCGCTCCATTGTATCCAACCCGACCAACGTGCAAGATCACACACTCATCTTCGTCAGAGCGGCTCTGCCAATACCGAAGAACAACAAAGGCAAGTTGGAGAGGCTGCACAGGCTTAACTCAGCGCTTGTCCGCTTTTCCAGCTTCGCAAAGATCCTAGATGCGGGGCCCTCCTGGGACTAAGGGGACCTCCCGCACCCCGCTGGGCCCCGGCTGCTCCGCTTTTGTCTGGCCCAGGCTAGGGGCACCGGCCGCCCGGCCTGCCTCCCCGACAACCCCATCTTCCCTCTGAATCTTTCTCCACACCCATCACTCGCCGATGATTAGTTGTAGTGAGGTTTCCTCTCCTGGAGCCCCTTCCCGCTCAATGCGATCTCGGTTCTTTTCAAAGAGATCCCCGGACTGCTTCGGCGTCTCCCAAGCCCGCTAAGGGAGACTCCGGGTCAGGAAGGGGCCCCGGGGTGGGGTCTGAAAGAGACAGTCACACAAAGCCAGGCTTGACCCCACAGCCGCCCCACCTCCTCTCTGCAGTCTACAATCAGAACTGAACCCGGAGGCCGCGCGTCCTGGGTCCTCACCCAGATCCCATCCCAGGGCCGCCCCCTCCCCCAAAAGTGCACCCCAGAGCGGCTGACAGCACTGGACACCGTCCCCACCCGGACCCTGCGCCCGCCGCCGCCCGGAAAAGGAGCAGGGTCCTCCAGTGGACTCCAGTCTGAACATTCTTCGTCTTAGACCCGGTACTTACAGTTCTATTATTCACTACTGTTGCGGCTGCGGACCGGACAGCCACCGCCTTCTCCTCCACCCCAATGAGGTTAAGCGCTTGGTGCGGGGTTTAAAAAAAAAAAAAAAAAAAAAAAAAAAAGAAACCAAAATGCGCCTGCGCGGTGAGGTCTCACTCTGTCCCCCTTACCGCCACCGGCCGGGTTGAACCATAGAGACTGTAATCTCAGCCCAGAGAGGTAGCTTCCTCTCTATGGTAACGCCCAGCGCAGGCGCCCGCATGAAGCTTCAGGTCCCGCCGCCTTTGCCTTTGACCCGAATGGCGACCCGTAGCGTATAGGTGCTTTAATGAAAAATGGTGACCAAAGAGGGTTTAAGGAATGTTTAGAGCCTTTAAGGTGTGGAAGCAAAACTCGAACAAGACTAGGAGAAGGCTGTGCAATAAAAGGGCTAGAGAGGAGTCGGGAGAGCTTCCAGCCGGAACTTCCTTTGATTGTCGAGGTGTTTGATACTTGAATCAAACAATCTTTCACTTCTGGGTTATGGGTGTCCGCTATTTACCCGGCGATTTCGGTGAAAGAAATTGACCCTCGCGACTACCCGTAGTTGGCAGTGCATCGGACTCGTCCTTTTGAACATGCGCACACGCGCTCCTACCGGAAGCACAGGTTTGAAAAGGTTCTTGGCGCTTTAGTGAGCCAAGGCGCGAGGTGGAGGCTAATGCGATTCGTGCGAAATTGTGCTAGTTTCTTTTCTAAATTCACAACAATGTTGCCTCTCCTCCCGCGTGGCCTTCAGAATATATATGAGGTGTTTGGGCTGTGCAAATTACAGCGCTGCTTTCAAGGAGTTTAAGGACACCCTGTTTTGTCCTACGCTACCCAACAATTTGGATTTGAAAGCTTTTGTGTCGAAGTTGTACACTGGTGAAAATCACTTTTAAAGTGTCGGTTGGCTTCCTCTGTCGCGAGTGGGTTTTTATGGGGATTCTTCCGTGCGGTAATGTGTATGTATTGGGAGGTGGGTGATAATGCCGTCATATCTTCAGGACTTGGAAAGACGCTAAAACAATAAAGCCAAGCATAGAACTCTATGTGGTGCAAAAAGGTAGAGGACTGGTTTGGCAGAGTAGGATTCACATGCAGGATGGGACTCGTGGTTGGATGTAGAAAAAGTAACATCTTTAAAATGTAAATGCAAGCAAGTTTATTAACAGTGGGTGGAAAATCGTTTAGTGCATTCTAGAAAAGAAATGCCGCCGGGTCGAGGGCCAAGCGGAAGTAGGTGGTATGCTGGGAGAACAATGTATGGAGAGTAGTCTACTGGAAAGGAAAAGAGAAAATCCAAGAGAAGTTTGAGAAGTACAATGGGCAGGAAAGTGTTCATATTAAGAAAAGCAAACGTTGTAGCTGCTTTTTATTGTATAGTTCGGTGCAGTTACATTGTTAAGTAGTAACCGCCCTTCAGCTTTCTTTTTTGTCATACAAAATGCACCTATTAGTTTGTAATTCCTCTTTACCTTTAGCTCTGATTAATACCCTTCTACTTTCTGTGGATTGGAATACTGAGTACTTTGAGAGTGGGATCTTGGTCTTTTTATGACTGGGTCATGTCACATAGTCGAATAGACCCCTGAGTTGTCAGTGCATGCTGTAGCATGTCCAGAGTGATCTCCTGAAAGGTGAATAATGATGCCAGTGCATGTATTTACCACCCTGGCTACTTCCATCATTTGCTATTGTACACAGTGTTGTGAACATGAATATTGTTCTGTCTTTAGGATTCTACTTTTAGGGACACAGGAGATGGCTCAAGATGACTGAATAAAGACACATGCTGACAAGCCTGGTTACCTGAATTCTATCCTCCACCAAAATGGAAGGAGAGAACCCACTTCTGCAAATTGTCCACTCACTTCCACACGGGCATTATGGCCCAGAAACTCAAATAAATACATGAATAAATATTCAATACAAACATAAATTGATGGGACTTAAAAGAGAGGAAGGGTGTTAGTAAATATGGCATGGCGATGTGGGGGAAGGGAGTACCTGAGCGGGCCCATGCCCAGGCATCACCTCCCCCTGAAGGACCACACATACACACCAACATGGTATAGAATAGAGTTTATTTAGAGAATATTAGAGAGAGAGAGAGAGTAGAGAGAGAATAGAGGGAGGAGTAGAGGCTGGCCATGACCATGTGGAGAGAGGGGGGAGGGGAGCCCAAGAGGGGCAGAGAGGTGAGAGGATGAGAAGAGAGGGGAAGGAGGGGGGGAAGAGAGAGAGGAAGGGGCAGGCAGCCCCTCATAGTGGAGCAGGCATGTGGGGCGGGGCATACCTGGCTATTGCCAGGTAGCTGTGGGGTGGAGCTTGAACAGAGTACCAACATTAATAATGAACGAATGAATGATTTTTTTTTTTTTTTTGGTTTTTTGGATTTTTTTTTTTTCAAGACAGGGTTCCTCTGTATAGCCCTGGCTGTCCTGGAACTCACTCTGTAGACCAGGCTGGCCTCGAACTCAGAAATCCGCCTGCCTCTGCCTCCCAGAGTGCTGGGATTACAGGTATACGCCACCACGCCTGGCTTAAAAGGTCACTTTTAATAGAAAAGTTGGAAACCAAATGAAGATATGAAGATATCCACACTTGATTCATATTGTTAATCATACCTTAACTAGATACGTTACATAGTCAAAAAAAAAAAAAAAAAAGAATATTTGGTATTGTTTGCAAAGCAGTGGAAGATCAGGGCCTCACTTGCTAATCAACTGCTCTAAGGGAACTAACCCCCACCCCCAGCCCCAAGAACCGTTTTAAAAGTGTCTCACCCAGAAGTCAGAAAGCTAATTGTACTCTTCATTTATACAAAGCAGTTATGTAGGAACAGACCTATTCCAGCCATTGTGTGAGTGTTTTCTGTAAATTGTCTGTGTCCATGAGTTCATTGGTGTAAACTTGAGACAGCTGTTATTCACCTCAGTGATGAAATAAAGTTCTGTGTTACATAAAGGCTGAGGGGAGGCCCGACAACCATGCATTCCCACAAGCAGTTAGAAAAGAACAGTGCATTAAAAACTGGCAACTCACTGCTGAGAACAAGAATACTGAAAGAAAACACCTGGACATAGAAGAGTGAGTTTCTTCAGGGTGGGGAAACAGTGCTGGACATCAGTCAGGGCCATTGCTTTACTTAGAAGTTGTAAAACTGACACCAAAACTTTCACTGTCGCCAGGTGGTGGTGGCACATGCCTTTAATCCCAGCACTTGGGAGGCAGAGGCAGGCGGATTTCTTAGTTCAAGGCCAGCCTGGTCTACAGAGTGAGTTCCAGGACAGCCCAGGACTACACGGAGAAACTCTGTCTCGAAAAACAAAACAAAACAAAACAAAAAAAAATCACTGTCATGGTGATTTGGGGCCTTTTTGGTTTAGTTTTTGTTTGGGACGATTTGTTTTGAAGAGAGAGTTTCACTGTATCTTTGCCTGTTCTGGAACTCCATTTGTAGTCAAGACTGACCTCAAACTCAAAAACCCACCTGCCTCTGCCTCTCCAATGCTGAGGTTAAAGGCATGCGCCAGAACCACCTGGCTTTTTATTTCTTATTTAATTATTTATTTACTTTACAGCCAACTGCAATTCCCCCTCCCTCCTCTCAGCTTCTCCCTCTCACCTCCCCCCACCCACCCCTCCTCCCCTTCTCAGAGGAGGGGAGGCCTCCCATGATTATCAGCCAGCCTTGGCATATCAAGTTGCAGTAAGACTAGGCACATATTCTTCTGTTGAGGCTAAAGAAGGCATTCCAGTTAGGAGAAAGGGACCCAAAGGGCAGGCAGTGTAACCGGAGACAGCCTCTGCTTCCTCTTTATGAGAGGACCTAGGCCCATCCCTCCCGTGCATGCTCCCTGGTTGGCAGTTCAGTCTCTGGGCCCAGGCTAGTTGATTTCTGTAGGTTTCCTTGTGGTGTCCTTGACGCCTCTGGCTTCTTCAATCATTCCTCCTCTTCCACAGTATTACCCAAGTGCCACTTGAAGTTTGTCTGTGGGTCTCTGCATCTGTTTCCATCAGTTGTTGAATGCAGTCTCTCTAAGGGCAGTTGTGCTAGGTTCCTATCTGCAAGTATAGCAAAATATCATTAATAATGTCAGGGTGGGCTCCCCTCATGACGTGGGCCTCAAGCTGGGCCGGTCATCAGTTGCCACTCCCTCATTCTGCTCTTAATTTTTGTTGTGTTTTGTTTTGTTTTTGTTTTTGTTTTTGTTTTTCGAGACAGGGTTTCTCTGTGTAGCCCTGGCTGTCCTGGATCTCACTCTGGAGACCAGGCTGGCCTCGAACTCAGAAATCCACCTGCCTCTACCTCCCAGAGTGCTAAGATTAAAGGCGTGCACCACCACCGCCTTTGCTCTTACCTTTTACCTCTGCAGAACAAATTTTGGGTCCAGGTTTTGTAGCTGGATTCAGGTCCCAATCTCTCCATTGGAAGTCTTGCCTAGTTACAGGGAGATGGCCTCTTCAGGCTCCATATCCCCATTGCTAGGAATTGAAGCTAGGGTCATCGTCATAGATACATGGTAGTTTTCATTATCCTAGGTTTTCAGCTTGTCCCAGAGATGCCCCTCCAATCCAATCCAGTTGTCTCTCCCAGTTCTTTCTCTCTCTCTCTCTCTCTCTCTCTCTCTCTCTCTCTCTCTCTCTCTCTCTTCTGTGTCTGTCTGGCTGTCTCTCTCTCTCTCTTCTTTTCTCCACCTCATCCCTCCTATTCTCACCCCTACAACTTCTCGAACCTAGTTCCCTTCTTCCATCAACCCCACCAACGTTTAATCTATTTCCTCTTCTCAGATCAATCACCTGACTTGGGCCCTCCTTGTTACTTAGCTTCTTTGGGTCTGTGGTTCATTGCATGGTTATCCTATACTTTATGACTGCTATCCACTTATGATCGTGTACATACTGACAAGTTGTTCTCCACCAGTGAAATGAGCCAATTCAAGCCACATTAAAATATATAAAGGCAGGCTTATTGGGGAACCCCTCTCAGGCAGGTTCACTGGCTCCAAAGAACAAGGCCAGGGAAGTCACTGTGGGGAGGGAGAGAAGAGATGAGAAAGAGAACGCCTGTGCATGCAGGGAGAAAGAAAATGTGGAGGGGTGGGGGAGCAGAGGGCAGGGGATGCCAAGCATGCCATCTAACAGGTAGGGACTGAGGGATGCTGGGAGAAGCTGGAGGCCAGATACGCTTTGGTATGTTAAATTCACATCTTGGTCCCTTGTCCCAGGTCTGAGTCTGAACAGATACCACATTTGTCTTTCTGGTTTACCTCACTTAGGATGAACTTTTCCATTTGCCTACAAATGATGTCTGAGTAATACTTCATTGTATAAATATACCACGTTTTCTAAGTCGGGGGACATCTAGGCTGTTTCCAGTTTCTGGCTATTATGAATAAAACTGCCATGAACGTAATTGAGCAAGTGTCCTCGTGACATGGTGGGACATCTTCTCAGTATATGGCCAGGAGTGCTATAGCTGGGTCTTGAGGTAGAACTATTCCAAATTTCCTGAGAAAATTTGATTTCCGAAGTGGTCATACGGTCTACCAGCAGTGGGGGGCATTCCCCTTCCACAGATGCTCCAGCAGGAGTTGTTACTTGAGGGGTTGTTGTTGTTGTTGTTGTTGTTGCTTTTGTTTTTCAAGACAGGGTTTCTCTGTGTAGTTCCATCTATCCTGAATCTCACTCTCTAGACCAGGCTGGCCTTGAACTCAGAAATCCACCTGCCTCTGCCTCCCAAGCACTGGGATTAAAGGCGTGTGCCACCACTGCCCAGCTCCCTAATTGTCTCATCAAGCTTTCTGCTGCCAGATTTACCAAGCCGTAATTCCTGCCACATCCCATTTACCCATTCAAAGTATCTAACTCAGGAGTCTAATACAGTCAAAGACTTGGGAAGCCATCATGTTTTTTTGTTTTTTTTTAAGATTTATTTATTTATTATATGTGAGTACACTGTAGCTGCTTTCAGACACCCCAGAAGAGGGCATCAGATCTCATTACGGATGGTTGTGAGCTACCATGTGGTTGCTGGGATTTGAACTCAGGACCTTTGGAAGAGCAGTCAGTGCTCTTAACCGCTGAGCCATGTCTCCAGCCCATATGTTTTTTTAATAAAAAGAAAAAGACATTTCTATTACCCCCAAAAGAATTTCTTTTATACAGTGAGTGGTTCCTATGAGAGCAAGGAACACATAAGGATTTTTTTTTTCTTTTTTCTTTTTTTCTTTTTTTTTTTTTGGTTTTTTTTTTTTTTTTTTTTTTTTTTTTTGTTTGTTTGTTTTTTCAAGACAGGGTTTCTCTGTGTGGTCCTGTCCTGGCTGTCCTGGAACTCACTCTGTAGACCAGGCTGGCCTGGAACTCAGAAATCCGCCTGCCTCTGCCTTCCAAGTGCTGGGATTACAGGTGTGCGCCACCACGCCCGGCTGCACATAAGGAATTTTTATATCTTTTGCACAGAACTGCTGGGGAAAAAACAAAGGTGCTGCTGCTGCTGCTGGTGGTGGTAGTTGTCAGGTGCACTGGTACATTCTTGCAGTCCCAGATGAATGGAGCAGGGTCAGAAGTTCAAAGCAATCCTCAGTTGAAAACTAAGTTCAAGTCCCACCTGGGCTGCTTGAGATTCGTGGAACTGGAGTGACAGAAGATCGAGGGCTGCCATGTGGTGCTCTAGAAGACAGCCATGTCTCCAGCTTCACATTTTCACTTTTCTTGGACATGTTCTTGAGAGTGGAGTTACTAGATCACAGAGCACCTATATTCTTAACCTTTGCTGGCATGACTAGACTCCATCTTGTATTCTCACAAGCAATAGCTAAGGGCTTCCTCCTCCCTTCTCCTGCCTCCCACCTGCTGCTTTTGTTTCATTGTGTGTTGTTACTCAAGACACCTGGCAATTTTCTATATTCTAAAAAATGTTAACATTTATGAGGCTAGAAAGAAAGGTGCTAGCAAGGCAGTGGTGGCGCACGCCTGTAATCCCAGCACTTGGGAGGCAGAAGCAGGCGGGTTTCTGAGTTTGAGGCCAGCCTGGTCTACAGAGTGAGTTGTGAGTTCCAGGACAGTCAGGGCTACAGAGAAACCCTGTCTCGAAAACAAACAAAGAGAGAGAGAGAGAGAGAGAGAGAGAGAGAGAGAGAGAGAGAGAGAGAAAGATGCTTGCCACTGATCCTGACGACCTGAGTTCCATCCCCAGGCCCGACATGATGGACGAAGCGGGCCCTGCCCTCATCCTCTGGTCTCCGCTCACTTGCCTAGGCAAATGCATGCACACTAAATGAATGAATGCTTATCATTTCTTTTTGAAAAAAATTTCTGTCCATATTCTTCATTTTATTTCACAAACATATTTTTAGAGTTGGCCCTGAAGAAATTATACCATAGCCTAAAAGGTGGTCATTAAATAGGAAGATCTCTTTTTCTCCATAGGATTGATGAGGCAGTTTCTTCCAGACTAGGTTAGCCTAAATATTTCAGTAATAGGCGCTAACATCTAATTATCTAGCCTTACCCTACATTAAAGGCTCAGTGAGAATTATTTTGTGCTCATAGAAGTTAAAATTCAGGAAGAACAGCAGATAGGCTACGGATGTCTATGCCACGGCCCATATGTAGTCTGGGTTTTCACCACTTGCAGAACAGAAAGTGTCCTTGCCAGAGACATTGTGAGCCTGTAGAAACACCAGCAGAGGAGGGGCACGTCATCGCCAATGATGAAACAGGAGATTGCAAGCCAGTTTCCTAAATCCTGTCCATAGCCACACCCTGGGGAGCCATGGCCCTCATTGCTTTACTCAGCAAGCGCCGCCTGCTGAAGAAGACAGTCTCCTCAGCCTGTAGAGTCACTGGACACTTGAGTAGTTAACTGAGAGCTAGCACAGTTGAAAGTGCCCCCACTGCTGTCAGCACACTGAGCAGTCTCCGTTGGCCTAGGGACTCCACCAGGGCCACGGCATCTTTAATGGAGGTGACAGCTCTACTTTACACTGTCACAACCAGTGAAACCGGTATTACAAAACAAAGTCATTTTGAAAGAGTTCTTTTGCAAAAAGTGTAATGAATTCAGTTGGCTCCACAGGTGTGTGTGTGTGTGTACTCTGTGTGTGTGTGTGTATGTGTGTGTGTGTGTGTGTGTGGTGTGTTCCCAAAGAAGGAATCCAGAGTTTTATGAATGACAGGTACTCTTTAAAATTACCTGTTACCCAACATGGGAAACACAACTTTCTAGATGTTTTTTAGACAATCCTTTATATCTAGGAAGGACTAAAGACAGCACCAGAAAAAAAGGGGGGGAGGGGAGGTCCCTTTTTTGATTTACTATCAGTGAAGACACCTGTTCCGTGACAGTTTATACATACCTATGCAAGTGACCTGCCTCCCAGGTGCCTAACCTATGGCTATGATTGTTCTTTCCTGTTGTTCTTCCTGGCCTATAGTATATATTGCTGGCCCCTCAGTAAAGCTTTGGCATTCTCCTTACTGAATGACCCGAGTCGGTGTCTTCTGTCAATCCCCCAGGCCTACGCCCGATACTTGGTACCGTGGCAGCGCGGGCGCTGTCAGAGGGGAGCATCTTGAGGACAAGACAGAGACCTGGACTAGGGGAGGAACCCGATCAATGGCGATAACCTTAGCTATTACTCATAGCACTGGGGATATAGAACCTGAAAAGGCTTCCCCGCTGTAGCCAGGCAGAAACCCCAGTGGAGCCATAGGAACACCAACCCACCCACAAAACTTTTGACTCCAAATCTATCCTGTCTATGAGAAATGCAGGGATTGAGGATGGAGCAAAGACTGAGAAAATGGCCAAGCAATAACAGGCCCAACTCAAGACCCATCCCTGGCCGGGCATTGGTGGCACACGCCTTTAATCCCAGCACTCGGGAGGCAGAGGCAGGCGGATTTCTGAGTTCGAGGCCAGCCTGGTCTACCGAGTGAGTTCCAGGACAGCCAGGGCTACACAGAGAAACCCTGTCTCGAAAAACAAAAACAATACAAAAAAACAAATCAAGACCCATCCCTGGGCAAGCAACAATCCTTGACACTATTAATGATACTGTTATGCTTGCAGATAGGAGTCCAACATAACTGTCCTCTTGAGAGGATCCACACAGTCGCTGACTCAGATTGATACAGAGACCCACAGCCAAACAGTGGATGGAGTTTGGGGCCTATTATGGAAGAGTTGGGGGAAGGATTCTCCACAGGGAGACCAACAGAGTCAACTAACCTGGACCCTTGGGGCTCTCAGAGAATGAGCCAAGCTGTATCTAGGCCTTCCCACACACATGTAGCAGACATAAAACTTGACCTACATGTGGGTAACCCAACAACTGGAATGGTGGCTGTCCCAAAAGCTGTTGCCTGTCTGTGGGATATGTTTTTCTAGCTGTTCTGTCTTGTCCCGCCTCAATGGGAGAAGATGTGCCTAGCTCCAAAGAGACTTGGTGTGCCAGGGTGGTGGGGATACCCAGGGAGTGCCTCCACGCTCTCAGAGAAGGGGAGAGGCAGGAGGGATTATGGGAGAGGTGACCAGGAGTAGGGAGAGCAACTGGGTTGCAAAGTGAATAATTTTTTTTTAAAGTGAAGAGAGATTCTGAGTTTGAGGCCAGCCTGGTCTACAGAGTGAGTTCCAGGACAGCCAGGGCTACACAGAGAAACCCTGTCTCAAAAAAAAAAAAACAAAAACAAAAAAAAGTGAAGAGAGAGGTAGGTGGGGCACACAGCCCAGTGGCCATGGGAGCTGCGACAGGCCTTGAAGGAGGCAAGCATTATGAAGAAGCACGCATTGTACTAGAAACAGCATAATGAGCCTTTGGAGTCGAGGGCTTCTCTTTGAATCCTAGGCTTGAGTTTATTAAGAGAGATAGTTGAAATAAAGGATGAGAAAGATTGCTACCATGGACAACATGATAGAAGAAGCAGGAAAGGGATGGACTATAGAGGAAGTCCCCCAGTGGGACTTTCATAACTTTGGGGGGATTGGCAAAAAGCCTCATATCATGTGATCTAGCTGGGTTTGGTATGCATGGAGCCTGGTGCCGAGTAAGACTAAATTTACCTAGCAGTCTCAAAGGAGAAAGACCTAGACGCCATAGGCCAGCCGGGCTTCTTAACTCTCTGTCCCAGGAAGAGGAAGAGAGTTGCAGGGACCACATCCCAGTTTATAGGAGATAGGGTCAACTAGAAGATCTGTGACCCAACACATATCACTTGAAGTCAGACTGGCCCCTCCTTGTCCACCCATGACACATCTCAGTTTATAGTTTCCTCATCTCAGAAAACAAATTAGATCCTTTTAGTGCCAACCAAAAGAAAAGTAGAAATGCATTTTCAAGTTGTATTAGCATATTTTGATCACATTTAATTTAATGTATTTAATTATAGTCCAATACACTTCATTGTGACTCTTTCATTTATGTATGAAATGTTCTTTGGTCATATTCATCTTCCACTACTCTCCCTTCCCCTCCCACTCCCTCTGACTCCTCTCTTCTTTCTTAGTTAGTCCCCATGCTCGTGTCTGGGTTTGTGTGACTGTGGGATGGGGCTCAATGTCTTCTTTCTCAGTTAGTCCCCATGCTCCTGTCTGTGGGTTTGTGTGATTGTGGGTGGGGCTCAATGGTTTTCACTGGGGATTAATTACAGGAACATGGCTGAGGGGTTCTTTTTAGAAGCCTAGACACCTTACCAATATCTACACCACTGAGAGAAATGTCTCTCCTTCCTTCAGTACCTGCCTATACTTCTTCAGGGATGGGTGGGACCTCATAAACCCCTCACCCAAACATTTTTACTACAGAATTTTTACTATATAAACCAACAGGCAAATAATAATATAAGCTACAAAGATAACATTGGTCTATATCCAAAACCTCAGCCTCGGACTTCTGGCTGATAGCAGTGAGGTGATCAAACTCTTTTCACATCTCCCTCAGTGTAGGAAAAATATAGCATCCCAAACAGAGATCACCAGTGTTTGCCAAACCAAGTCTGATGGAAATTATAGGCAAAGAAACCCAGTGATCACCAGCGTCTGCCCAGCCAGTTTGACAGACAGGTAAAGGAACCAAATATATTTTTTGACAGAATCTAAAATTCTGTGATAAACTAAGGTATATGGGCCGGGCGTGGTGGCGCACGCCTGTAATCCCAGCACTTGGGAGGCAGAGGCAGGCGGATTTCTGAGTTCGAGGCCAGCCTGGTCTACACAGTGAGTTCCAGGACAGCCAAGACTACACAGAGAAACCCTATCTCGAAAAACAAAAAACAAAAAACAAAAAACAAAAAAAAACTAAGGTATATGGAAAAAAAAAATAAGTGCATGATGTTTAGGTTCTGTGCTGCCTGGCTTTATTTTGGCTTAACACGGTGTGGTGGCTTGAATATGCGTGGCTCATGGGAAGTGCTACTATTAGGATGTGTGGCCTTGTTGGAGGAATACATGTCACTACAGGGGAAGGCTTTGAGATCCTATGCTCAAGCTACCCCCGACCTGAGTGCAGAAGAGACCCTCCTGCTAGCTGCTTGCAGAATATACTCTCCTCCTGGCTGCCTTCAGATCAAGATGTAGAACTCTCGGCTCTTCCAGCACCATGCCTGCCTGGGTGCTGCCGTGCTTCCACAATGATGATAATGGACTGAACCTCTGAAACTGTAAGCCAGCCCCAATTAAATGTTATCATTAATAAGAGTTACCTTGGTCATGGTGTCATAGCTATAGACGTTTTGGAAAAGTGATCCTCAAATGGGAAAAATGCCCTCATAGGCTCAAGTTGGCCTATGAGCAAGCCTGTCTGTCTTGTGTTTCTTGATTGATGATTGACGTGGGAATCATCTCACTGTAGGTGGTGGTGTCCCCGGGGCAGGTGGTCCTGGGTGCAATAAGCAAACCTTGAGGACAAGCCAGTGAGCAGCACTCCTCTCTGACCTCTGCATCAGTTTCTGCCTCTGGGTTCCTGGCCTGCTTGAGTTCCTTCCCTGACCTCACTCAGTGATGGACTGTTACCCAGAAGTGTAAGCTGAGGTAAACCCTTTCCTCCTTGAGTTGCTTCTCATCATAGTGTTTCATCACAGCAATAGAAACCCTGAGTGAGGCAGGTTCACTATGGGATGTTTAAAGGCCAGAGCAGCTCAGAGATGTACATGGTCTTTACTCCTGGCTAATAACGCACTGAAAGCTAGCACTGACCACTCAAGCTTTGTGCTGATAACCTTAGGACTGGCTACAAGTTAGGTTGACAACCCATTCTTTAAGCTTATATCTCCAAAACTACCTCATATCTTTGTGATATCCTTTTTACAGCAAATTGGACATACTGGAATATATATTGTACTGTGTGTGTTGTTTACATATATGGAGGTGTGTGTGTGTGCACATATATGGAGGCCAGAAGTCAACATTAGGTGTCTTCCTCAGTCTCTATCTTTTTTTTTTTTTTGAGACAGGGACTCTCAGTTAACTGGGAGCTTGTACTTTTGACTACAGTAGCCAGTAAGTCCCTAGGATCTGTTTCTGCCCTCCTACTCCGGTTCTGGGGTCACAGACACATGTTCCCATGGGTACTGGGGAGATACAACCATGGGTCTTGATGCTCGTGCAAGCACTTTACCCGCTGAGCCGATTCCTCTGCCCCTACATCTCACTTGTAATAGGATCAAAGCAACGAACACTTAAAACACACTTAACAAATGCACACGAGGTGTGCACTGCTGAAAGAAGTCAATATAAAACTAAATGAAAAGATAGCGTGCACTTGTGGGTTGGCGCAGTTGATGTCATCAGGATCTCTGATTTATCTATAATGTCAAAGCAATCCCCATCACAATCCCAGCCAGCATCTTTGGTAAAATTAGAAAATTGTTTCCAAAAAAAAAAATTTCTTTGTTGTTGTTGTTGTTTTTGAGACAGGGTTTCTCTGTGTAGCCCTAGCTGTCCTGGAACTCACTCTGTAGACCAGGCTGGCCTCAAACTCAGAAATCCCCCTGCCTCTACCTCCCAAATGCTGGGATTAAAGGCGTGTGCCACCACCGCCCAGCTTGTTTCAAAAATTAATAAGGAAATGCAAAGCACCAAAGTCAAGAACAGGTTGGGTGGTGGTGGCGGCAGCAGCAGCAGCAGCAGCAGCAGCAGCAGCAGCAGCAGCAGCAGCAGCAGCGATGCACACCTTTAAGACCAGCACTTGGGCAGCAGAGAGTCTCTGAGTTCAAGGCCAACCTGATTTACAAGGAGAATTCTAGGACATCCAGAGCTACAAAGAGAAACCCTGCCTTGGGGGAGGGGAAAGGGAGTTAGAAGATGTACAGATGCTAATTTTAAAATGAAAACAAAGCTCTCCAATTCGGTGACAGAACATGTGCTTGGAGTTCCATCTTGGGGACCCAAACAAAGACAAACAAAGCCCCTTACTACAGAACTACAATAAGTGAAGTAACAGGATGCTTGCCTAAGGGTAAACATGGAGGCATAGAACTGAGAAAATCTACAAATAAACTCACACATCAGTGCTTGGTTAATTTGTAGCCAGATTGCTAGTATAAGGAAGAAACAGGTGGCAATTTCATGCATTCCTCCGTGAGACTAAAACCTCAGGTTGGTACACTGTTGCTGTGAGCCTTCATGTGGTTGCTAGGAATTGAATTTAGGACCTCTGCTCCTCCAGCCAGCCCACTAGCTCAGTCTCTGCTTGCTCTGGCCCAAATATTTGTTTTATTATTATTATATGTAAGTACACTGTAGTTGTCTTTAGACACACCAGGAGAAGGTGTCAGATCCCATTACAGATGGTTGTGAGCCACCATGTGGTTACTGGGATTTGAACTCAGGACTTCCGGGAGAGCAGTCAGTGCTCTTACCTGCTGAGTCATCTCTCTAGTCCATCAGCCATGTCTTGTTGTAGGATATTTGACCACATTGTGAACCTCGAGATTGTGGTGTGGCTCGGCCCTAACACACACTTTTAACCCAACAGCCAAATAAAGTCAAGTTAGGTCAAGAGGCAGAGCAAGCAACCAGCTGACGGAGTGGACAGAACTAAACGGAAAGGAGGGACACTGAGTTAGAGGGTAATTACGACAAAACCGAGAAGACGACATGGGGCATCAGTGGAGTGGCAAGGTCCCCTGGGTGCTTTCTCCGCCTCTCTGAGGTAGCAGGCTTTCACCACAGCTTCGGCTCCTAAGGCTTCATTGGTGAAAATAACACCTGGGATTTTTTTTTTTAAGAAAGATTTATTTATTTATGATATGTAAGTACACTGTAGCTGTATTCAGACACACCAGAAGAGGCATCAGATTCTATGACAGATGGTTGTGAGCCACCATGTGGGTGCAAGGATTTGAACTCAGGACCTCTGGAAAAGCAGTCGGTGCCATTAACCACTGAGCCATCTCTCTAGCCCCGGGATTTTTGTTTTTTAAAACAACAATTTCTACATGACCAAGGCCTACAGAAGTCCTGGATATGGCTCAGGTAAGTTGTCCTAGTGGTTCAGGTAAGTTGTCCTAGTTAGCAAGCCTTGATGTATCTCCTCGTGTGTTGTCACCTGGAGAAGTTGGAGTGAGGACAACGGCCTGAAGCCTCCTGCACTGAGCCCCACCTTCTGCTGCTGCTGCCTATCTGGATCTGCATCTCCTTCGTGATAAGACACAGCCTGGAGGACGGCAGTCGGCAGCTGCTCTGAGTTCTGCTTAGCTTCTGTAACTAGGAGGTGGGAAGCACTGCTGGGGGACTCAGACACTACAGGAATGCCTGGGATGGGGTATGATGTAGATTTCTGGAATGCTGGAAGTATTCTGTCTTTATCTGGGAGATACTTTTGTTTGTGTGTGTGTGTGTGTGTGTGTGTGTGTGTGTACACTTGGAGGCAAGAATAGGACATCAAGTATCATATATAATTTTACACACACACACACACACACACACACACACACACACTGGGTTTTTTTCTACACAGGGTTTCTCTGTGTAGCCCTGGCTGTCCTGGAACTCACTCTGTAGACCAGGCTGGCCTCAAACTCAGAAATCCACCTGCCTCTGCCTCCCAAGTGCTGGGACTAAAGGCGTGCGCCACCACCGCCAACTCCACTTACAGTCTTCTCTCTTTTTTTCACAAAGAGGTTAGAGACAGAGTCTCACTATGCAGCCTGGCGGCCATCCCAACACTCTGTACATAGACCAAGCCCCTGCCTTGAATTATAGAAATCCACTCGCCTTGCCCCTACCCCAGCACCCCAGTGGAGGGATCAAAGGTGCGCACCACCACACCTAAATCCACGTTTTTCTTGAAAAGGGTCTGCTCACTGAACACACAGATCCATTTCCTTCTGGCCTTACTAAGCTGGCCAACAAGCCCCGGCCATACCTCCCCTGCTCCCCATGCTGACGTCACAGGCTGAAATGGTCACATCTGGCGCTTGAGTGCTGGGGATTCAAACTTAGGTCCTTCTGCTTGCACAGTACACCCCAAACCTTCCCCCACCAGACGAAGATATCATCAAGGTCCCAAAACAAAGGTGTTTTGGCACTGCAAAGTGCTGCAGATAGATTTGTATTCCTAAGAAAAACACATCAAAGTCCCCACGCCCAGGATCTGGGGATGTGACCTTATTTAGGAATGGGTCTTTGTATCAGTTAAGTTGAAGTCATCCTGGACTCCTGCATGCTGTCATCCAATGACTCACATAGTTTAATTTGGACCCAGACAACACAATGCAGCCTCAGACTGGCATTATGCTGACAGAAGCCAGGCTGAAACGCTCAAGTTCTTGCCCTAGAGTCTTCAGCAAGGGTGGGGCCCTGGTAACACCTTCATCTCCAACCTGTATCTAGTACTGTGAGAGAACAGAGCCTGCGGATTTCAGACACCCAGTTTGTCACTGTTGGGACTGTCCTGGGAAACCAGCACAGAGGTGCCTGCTTGCAAAAGAGGAGGGGCAAGTAAGGTTTAGTCATGATTACCTCAGAGGGTGTGTAGGCTTGCTTGTGGTTGTTTTTTTGGGTTGGCTTTTGTATGTGTATTATTTCCTTAAAGAATGCATCTTTAACTCAGTGCTGTAGCCTACGCCTTGCAGTTCACTGCACAGTGAGGTAGTCCCAGGAGAATCAGGAGGTCAAGATCAGCCTCAGCTAGCTAGTGAGCTTGAGGTCTGGGGTATATGAGATGCATACTCAAGTAAATAAATAATTAAACAATAAAAACTACCCCCATATCTCTGTCTGTCTGTCTCTCTGACTCTGTCTGTCTTTCTGTCTCTGTGTCTCTGTGTTTGTCTCTGTCTCTGTCCCTCTCTTTCTCTCTCTGAGACAGGGTCTACAGCCCATGCTGTCCTCAAACTTGCTGTATAATGGAGGCTGTTGAACTTTTGCTCTCCTGCCTCTGCCTCTTGAGGGCTGGGGTTCCAGCTCTACCCAGCAGCTGGACTTCCCACAGTGTTAGGGGTGGGTCTCAGAGCTTCGTGCGTGCTAGGCGAGCACTGTGTGGGCTGAGCTTCATCTCCAGCCCTTCTTCTTGTTTTATTTTTGAGAGAGTTATCTCACAGAACTCGCTGGATAACCCAAGCTAGACACAGACATCTTAGGTGATATTTGAGATGTACACTAAGGAGAATGTGCAAGTAGGCGTCAGAGGACAACCTGTGAGAGATGGCGCTTCCCTTACACATCTGGTGGGATTCAGCTCCTCAGGCTCCAGGCTCGGCAGCAAGGGCCTCTATCCCCTAAGTCATCCGGCCAGCCCCACCCCCATTATCTTTGAAGACATAATGCTGGGATCCTGGGGGTGTCTTGGATGGGATCTGAGGAGCAGATTACAATCCTCACGTTTGTACTCTATCACTCGGCTCATCTCCCTAGTAGTTAACAGACATCTAAAATTCAAAGCTGACAGGTACTGCGCATGGCCGCTCTGGCATGCCCTTCTGCCGATTGGTCCCATGGCCTCTCCGTCCCTTCCTATAGGTCTCTACCAAGCTCACAAAAGCCTTTCCTAACCATCCTATTCTCCCCATAATTCGTTCTTTCCCTGTTCAACTCAAAACACAATTCCTCGTTTATTTTTGACATCTATCTCCAGTATGGGACGTAATCTCACAAAGCCAGAGATTTGACGACTGTGTGGATCACTAACGTGAAAACGTCTACAACAGTACCGGCACGTATCAGGTGCTCTATAAAAACGAGCGGAATGAACGGGAGCATCAGTGAGGACTCGAGGTTGTGCTGCTTTATCCAGGGCCTTAGAGAGGGTTCGAGTCTAGCTGATCCCGGTAGGCGGGCAGGAGAAGCAAGCCTCTGTGGAGCCTGCACAGCCAGTCCTTCCCATTCGTTCATAGAACACACTCCCTTCTGGCCATGACTGGTTTGCCAACTAGGTTGTTGGGTAAACAGTTCACCCAGGTTCCCAGAACCAGGGCTTCACAGTCATTCACATACAACAGAGAGCCAGGGGTGTGACTCAGATGACAAGAGTACTTGCCTCGTATTCATAAAGATCTGGGTTCCATCCCCAGTATCACGCCTACTAGGCGTGGAGAGCATCGAAACAGATGGATCAGCCAGTGAATGTGCTTGCCGCTAGGACTGATAGCTTGAGTTCCAGTTCTGGAACACACATGATGAAAGGCTAGAATTCCAGCAGACTGACCTCTGGCCTCTGTGCAAATCAATTAATAAATGCAGGATAAAACATGCCAGCTAACTTCTCAGTCTTCACAACCCACTAATACCCGAGCCTGAAAAGCTCCCATCCCCGAGCTTACAACCTTAGGACTTGGAGTCTCACCAGTCTCTACCCTGGAAAACTCCTTCTCCAGGAAACCACGTATAAAGCCTGCCTCCCGCTCAGTTCTTCGCTGCTTCTCTCTGGAGCGGAGGCAGCCACCCTGTTGTGTGTCTCTCCCAATAAACCTCTTGTGTGAGGTTTGTTGTGCGGTGTGACGTCATGGTATTCCTTGACTCCTGACTGCTGGGATACCCTTCCTTCAGAGCTGCAACACTTCCACTGGGGAAACCTTCCCCTCAAAGCTGTTAACTAACACTTCCAGGCCTAGTCTATTACAGAGTGAGTTTCGGGACAGCCAGGGCTATACAGAAAAACTGTTTCAAAACCCAACCCAACCAAAAAAAAAAAAAAAAAAAGCAGAGCTAGAGTCAATGGCTCAGCTGTTAAGCTGTTATGAGGATGCATTATTCTTTCAGAGGATCTGAGTTCAATTCTAAGTACTGTTTTCAGGTGGCTCATGACTGCCTGTTCTAGACGGGGAACCTAACATTTCTACCCTCCTTGGGACCCCACACCCACATGTAAATACCCACATACAGTTGATTAAAAATAAATCTGAGCCAGGCGGTGGTGGCGCACGCCTTTAATCCCAGGACTTGGGAGGCAGAGGCAGGCGGATTTCTGAATTCGAGGCCAGCCTGGTCTACAGAGTGAGTTCCAGGACAGCCAGAGCTATACAGAGAAACCCTGTCTCGAAAAACCAAAATAAAAATAAAAATAAAAATAAAAAATAAAAGCAAATAAAAAAATAAAATAAATCTGAGCCTGAGGAAATGGCACAGCAGGTGAGAATACTTGTTCATGCAGAGGACCTAGGTTTGGTTCCCAGCACCCTCATTGGGCGGAGTCACCTCCTATGACTCTAGCGCAGGAGAGCTAATCTTTTCTTCTGATCTCTGAGGACAGAAGACACACTCAAATTTATAAACCCACACTCACATACACACATAAACTCTTTTGTTTTGTTTTTTTAAGGAGGGATGAAGACGTGGCTCACTGGTTTAGAGCATGCCCTGCTCTTCCAGAGGACCTGGATTTGGGCACCAGCACCCACATGGCCTCTCATAGCTGTTTGTAGCTCCAGTTCTAGGGGACCCAATGTCTACTTCTGGCCCTGGGAGTTCCGGGTGTGTATATAATACACATACATACGCAAGAACAGAACCAGTCAAACACATAAAATAAAAATGCATAAATCTTTAGAGAAAGATAAGAATGAAGGAGTGGAGGGGTAAAGAGGAGGGGAAAGGAATGCCGTCGGGCGGGGAGACGAGAGCGGCTGATGGGCGCTGTGTGCTCTAAGATATGCCTGGGATTCAAAACTTCAGCCCCCTCCTTGTTGTGTGACAACACTTTTCCTGAGGAGACGCAACACACACAAGTGGACTCACCCAAATAGGGCGCCCATGACAGACCCAAGGACAGCTACCACCAGAGTCTCACTTGTTGAAGCAATGAGTTGGGTTTTTTTTTTAAAGATTTATTTATTATTATATGTAAGTACACTGTAGCTATCTTCAGACACTCCAGAAGAGGGAGTCAGCTCTTGTTACGGATGGCTGTAAGCCACTGTGTGGTGCTGGGATTTGAACTCAGGACCTTCGGAAGAACAGTCGGTGCTCTTAACCGCTGAGCCATCTCTCCAGCCCGAAGCAATGAGTTTTATTGGAGTTACTTACAGGCTTTGGCGTGAGGGGTTATTACACAAGCAGAAATGACTCAAAAGTCAGCTGCATCGCCACAGCCCACCCTGCTGGTGACAGTTCACAAAGCTAGGAGACCTGGAGTGCACTGTGCAGCCTGCAGGCAGCTCAGGGGGGGTGGGGTGGGGGAGTGTCCTTTCCAAGCAGCTCTGGTCTAAACCTCTTCCAGGCAGGTGTTTTGTTTTTTGTATTTTGTTTTAGCTTTTCTCCTCAGAAAGCCTTCTTTGCAGCTCAGCTTCACCTTGTCAGAGAAGGACTCTCAGCTTTTATCTATTCTCTGGCCTGGGGAGGCCTAGTGAGTCTGGTCGATTTCAGGGACTTCCTCAAAGTTGTTTACCTTCCTGCTTAAGGAACTTCAGTGAGGGAAGTAATGTTTCAATATCAAAGGAAACTGTTAATACAGTATTCTTACTCACAAGAATGTCTAATGCCCTTATTCCTCAGGACCTGCAGCCTGGACCTCAATCTGTTTTAATCCTCAATCTCCTCCTCTTCCTAACTAGGACCTCACATGAATGCGATGTGTCTTTAGGAAAGTATGTTACCCAGGTGGGGTGGGGTGGGGTGGAGTCAGAGCAGGATCTACAGGAGCATCTTTCCTTCCAGGAAGGCTCTGGGGCCGGAACTCAGGTTGTCAGCCTTGCACCAACTGCTCTACCTGATGATCCATCATTTCCGCTCTCACAGTCAGTGCAGCATATGGATTGATGTTGCCATAGGTGCTACGGTGAGGGAGAAGCTCACCAAGATGCTAACCCCTCATTTTCTGAAGGAGCAGAGGGGCTTACTTACCCTTCTTGGAAAAGACTGACATCAGACTAGCTCAGTTGGTAGAGCATGAGACTTAATCTCAGGGTTGTGGGTTTGAACACAACATTAGACGCCATTTATTGATTGATGGCGGTTGTAGGTGCCACTGTAGAGAGAGAAGCTCACCAAGATGCTAAGCTCTCATTTTTCCAAAGAAGCGGAGGGGTTCAGCCTTCTTGAAAAAGACTGACACCCAGCTAGCTCACTGCAGTTACTTTATTCAAACATTATACAAGGTTAACTGGAGCTGGGAAAGGTTCCAGCTACCAAAGTTATCTTGCCCTTGCTGCCCATGAGAGCAAACAACCCTCTAAAATATCAGTTCCTTTTGACCATGCCTAGCCATAATCAAAACTAAGAACTTGGGGTTTGCCAGGAGTGTCAGGACCTAGGCTGGTGCAACTCCAAGCTCTTACATAGCACCAAGAACAGAATCTAGAGACATTCAAGGTTCAAACAGTTTCAAAACAAGTTTCTCAGCCTCTACAAGTTCCCAAACATAGCAAAGGCTTTGTTGAAACATTTCGCTTAAAGCCAAACAAAAAGGCTTTACCATACTCTTCACTTAAGGCCAGACATAATGAGTTTTATACAAACCACTAAATATTTGGTTTTCTTCCTTCCTTCCTTCCTTCCTTCCTTCCTTCCTCCTTCCTTCCTTCCTTCTTTTTTTCCCCCTCTCTCTTTCTTTCTTTCCCTCCCTCCTTTTTCCCTCCCCAATGCTAGAGATGAAACGATAGTCAAGGGCTCTGTCATCCTGGAATCCAATTATATTTCCTTCCCTTTCATTTTATTTTCTCAATTTCTTACGTGTGTGTGTGTGTGTGTGTGTGTGTGTGTGTGTGTGTAAGACAGAGTTTCAATACGCAGCTCAGGCTGGCTTGGAACTTATCACATCCTTCCCACTCAGTTTCCTCAGTCTTGAAATGACAGGTGTGTGTCAGCATTCCTGACCTTCCTTCCATTTCTAAGCAAGATCTCCAAACCAAACCAACAACAATATTGCAGAGTATAACTAGCTTGTTTTTGTTTTTCCAGTTATTAACATAATCTGTTATAACAGATAATTTGAATACTATACAAAAATAGAAAGGAGTAAAGCATCTTCTGCCCCATCATGCAAGGATGGCTGGCATTAACATGTAGTTTGCCCCTGTGGGAGCTAGAGTTATGCTGATGGCTAACTTGATGCTTGAGAGTTAAGAGTGCTGTGCTTGCCAGGCAGCGGTGGCACGTGCCTTTAATCCCAGCACTTGGGAGGCAGAGGCAGGCGGATTTCTGAGTTTGAGGCCAGTCTAGTCTACAGAGTGAGTTCCAGGACAGCCAGGGCTACACAGAGAAACCCTATCTCGGAAAAAAAAACAAAAAACAAAAAACAAAACAAAACAAACAAACAAAAAAATAAACCCAAAAATTTCTGTGCCTAAGAGAACTATAAAACAAAATTGGACTTCCAAATGTTAACAGATAAAGAGGGCATTGGATCCCATTCTAGATGGTTGGGAGCTATCATATTGTTGCCGGAAATTGAACTCAGGACCTCTTGAAGAACAGTTAGTGCTCTTAACCGCTGAGCCATCTCTCCAACCCAAGGGTTGATTTTTTTTTTTAAATTCCTCCCTCCATTGCATGATCTTGTATAATTTTAATGAAACTGTTATTTATGCAAGGTCATGAGGTCAACCACTGTTTCTGCCTTTATAAACAAAAGCTGGCTTTGTAGGAGATAACCTACTGCTTGTAGGAGAAGAGAATATAGTTTTGTGTTCTTTACCTTCATAGGACCTGGACTGAGGTGGCTGGGCCTTACATTTGGGAATCACAAGTCCTAGGTGTAGGCCTGGCCTCATGAATAAGAGCCTCTTCTTTGCTGAAATTTACTTATGGTCAGAGTAGTGAATCTCTGACCAATCTCTGACCTATGTCAGATCCCTTCCTCCTCAGAAATGCCAGGTTTTTGCCTTTGTGCAGCCCCCATCAAGCACAAGAATGAATACTGAGTTAAACAGTTTACACTTATTTCAGGAACAGTTATTCAACCACGTATTTTAACAAACTTTCCACAAATTATTATTCTCCTATAATTAGGTTTTGGACTGTTACTAAGAGTAAGATTCTATCTATCTATCTATCTATCTATCTATCTATCTATCTATCTATCAATAAATAAATGTAGGTCTGATATACTATTTACCCACTGGCAAAATGAGCCAATCTAAACCAGATTAGATTAGATTAAATATAGTTTTAATGGGAAGCTTTTCTCATTCAGGTAAGTTCACTGTCCATAAGGAAGGATCCAGGAAGTCACCATGGGAAGAGAGAGAGAGGAGATGGGGAAGAGAGAAAAAGAAAGAGTGCACGTGCAGAGAGAGAAGGAGAGAGATGGGGGAGGCAAAGTGTCTGGATTATGTAGGGAAGAGCTTCTGGGGGAAGGGCACATTAGGGAATTCTGGGGTAGGTGACCTCTATGTTAATCTGTTGGATCCATCTCTACTGGCAATCCATTACTGGGGTATGGAGGTTGGAAACTTGCTGGGGGAGGTCTGGAAACTGTTGCTGAGGAAGTCTGGAAACTGCTGCTGACCCATTGTCCTTGCCTCAGGCCAGGTGGCAGGGCAGCTTCTGAGGCCTGGACTTCCCTGGAATTGCCCAGTTCTTGGAAAAAGATTTAAGCGTAGTCTCCTCAGCTGCTGATTTGAAGCCTGTCGTGGATTTAGCCTAGCCTCCACAGGCCTGCAAGCTCACTCGGTTGTTTCTCTATGTAATGGGAGACCCCAGCATGCTGGACCTCAGCAGAATAAAACACTCTTTGCATTTATGTACTATTTGAGTCCGGAATATCATTCATGGGTGAATCATGGACACTTACGTCACCTGGGCATTGTCTGGGATTCACTGGAGACCCTCTGACCTAAATAGTGAAGTCTTTTTCCAGTTGGTAAGTCTGGGCACCCAGTTGTCTTTTGTCTTGCCCATATCTGTGTTTCTGTTGGATTCAATCTGGAGTCTTAGAGGGACAAAATGGATGAATATTTTGTCACCTGGCCAGGAGCAACAGGTGGCACCCCTGGCCCCTACCAGAAGCTGGAGAGCTTGCTGGTTCTCATCTGGATTCTCAACTGGCTGTGTGTCTATGGGCCTCCCATGCACAGTCATCCTGAGATAGCCTTTTGGTTTGTTTGTGTTTTCCTGGAAATGTCCTTCTGTATCTCTGTGTATATTCTGTTTGTGCTTTTTGTCCTCTCATACAAATTCCTCATTGATTCCTAGGATGAGACAGGCACAAAACACCCCACTGGGCTTGGTCCTGAACCATTTTAAGCACTTTCACAGCTGGGCGTGGTGGCGCACGCCTTTAATCCCAGCACTTGGGAGGCAGAGGCAGGTGGATTTCTGAGTTCGAGGCCAGCCTGGTCTACAGAATGAGTTCCAGGACAGCCAGGACTACACAGAGAAACCCTGTCTTGAAAAACCAAAAAAAAAAAAAAAAAAAAAAAAAAAAAATCAAAAAAATCCAAACAAAAGCACTTTCACAGAGTCACAGAAGTCCATCAACCCGAAAGCAAGTATGGGAATTTCTGGGATTTCTACAGTTTCTGTAGACTTTGGGTGCCAGGGTTCACTAAGATAGCCAAACCATTATATGAGGCCATCAGGAGCCAAGATAACAAAATAGCATGGACCCCTAAGATGGACATGGCTTTTAAGCCTCTAGGAAGAGTTCTGGCCTTGGCCCTTCCAGACATCCACAAACCTTCCCACCTGTATGTGGATCAGAGAAAGGGGATAGCAAACGGGGTTCTTCTTTTGAATCCCCCTAACACTCAGATGTGCAGCATGATTGCTCTATAGCTCTGGGGCCCATCCAGAACATCAGGCCGGACTTTGACTGACATATGCTGGCCAAATGCGGTATGTATCTACTTCACAGATGGGAGCAGCTTCATCCAGAATGGAGTCAGGTGTGCAGGGGCGGCGGTAATGGACTTGGACTCTGTTATTTGGGCAACAGCTTTGTCACCGGGAACTTCGGCCCAGAAAGCTGAACTAAAGATTCTAACCCAGGCTTTAAAGCTGTTAAGAGGAGCCATGGCTAACATTTACGCTGACAGCAGATGGGATTATTGACTGCTGAAGGAAAAACCATCACAAATAAGGAAGGAATCCTTGCTTTATTGGAGGCATTATGGCTTCCTCTCAAAGTGGCCATAATTCATTGCCCTGAGCATCAGAAAGGAACATCAGAAATAGCCCGAGGGAACAGACTAGCCGATAAAGCTAAAAGGGAGGCCGCCCAGGCTTCCACTGCCGACATCCTGGTAGCTTTGCTCCCCCCTTTGCATGTTCCCAGCCCCCCTAAATATACTGCTGAAGACAAATCAGATCAGGCAAAATGCCAAAGAGTTTACAGAAGAGACGGATGGGTGCTGACCTCTGACGGCTGCACCATCCTACCTAAGGAGGTTGCTAAGCAACCCATCCATCAGATTCACCAAGCTTCAAGCCTGGGTCACCGAAAACTGGAGGAACTGCTGTGAGGGGCAAGGAACAGAGTGTTTGACTTAGGACACTTGGCTGTTCAGGTAATCTCAGGCTGTGCCACCTGCCAGACTGTGAACTTCTCAGACCCCGATCAAGGAGCCGCTCCAGGAACCAGAATCAGGGGTCAACAGCCAGGGGCTAACTGGGAAATAGATAATACAGAAATAAAACCAGGAACATATGGATCTAAGTATTTACTAGTTTTTATAGGTACCTTTTCAGGATGGGTAGAAGTCTACCCTACAAAGGAGACTGCCAATGTAGTGGCAAGGAAGCTTCTGGAAAACACCACACCAATGTATAGATTGCCTTCCCTGCTTGGTTCTGACAGTGGACCAGCGATCATCCCCCAGGTAACTCAGTCTCTAGCACAGGCTCTGGGGACCAGTTGGAAATTACATTGTGCAAACAGACCCCAGAGTTTGGGGCATACAGAGAGGATAAATTGGAACCTGAAGGAAGCCTTGACCAAATTAACCCCTGAAACTTGTGGTGACTGGGCGTCTCTCCTACTTTATGCCTTCTATAGGGCTAGGAACACCCCCTATACTTTAGGCCTCACCCCTGTTTGAGATCCTTATGGGAGGCCCCCTCCCATGCTGCCTAACCTTCCGTCTGATATCTTAGCTGAATAGGACCAACAGAAGTTTTTAAAATCCTTGGAAGCCCTTCATAGAGTCCAGAAGCAACTCTGGCCTGCCATCCTCCAGGTTTATGAGCCTGTTCCTCCCCACAACCCCCATTGCTTGAACCAGGTGACAAGTTTGGATTAGGAGACGTAACTCTAAGACTCTGGAACCTCTCTGGAAAGGACCTCACGCCGTGATCCTGACCATGCCTGCCGCTGTTAAGGTGGACAGGATCAGGACGTGGATACACCACTCCCACGTTAAGCCTGCCAGGAGAGAGATGATCCAGCAGGTAAGGTCCCAGCAGAGGTGACGTCCAGATGAACTTTCATAAGAAGGATGGAAGGTGACCCTACCACACCCTGTCCATCTGAAGAAACTGCAACTCCAGCGCTCTCGGTCCTGCCGGTGTTCGCTTCACCGCACCAGCCACTACCCCCCCTTACTCTGGGGTACCCTGAGGGCGATGCGATAACCTTATCATCAAGTTCACAGTGGCTGGCAAGAAGGCCGACTGGATTGCCAGTTCTTAACTCCTCTCTCCCGGGACTTAACACAGACTGTTGATTACCGGACAGGGACTCTGCATTGGAAATAAGGTACCCTCAGCCTATTCCCACCTCTGTGACTGCACTGTAACCCCTACTGTTGCAGGACACATGTTACCCCCAAAGACTGCTTGCACCTTGGGACTTACTCTATGCATATATGGCCTGGTTGTAAATATGACTGGAGATTTTTATGTCTTCAACCAGCTAGCACCTCCAATTGGGTTAAAAGGGAGGGCATTTCCACTGTGGTTCTCTCCTGGACATAGAGCTGCTAGAGCTGCTAGTGTAGAGGCCTCAGAAACGCCTCAAGGATTCGAGATGGCCCATTACTGAAATCAGGGAACGAGAAGGTGAGGCTGACTCCATGACAGGCTTCAAATTGAAGGCTGAGGAAACTAGGCCTAAATCTTTCTTTCCAAGAACTGGGCAGTCCCAGGCAAGTCCAGGCCTTAGAAGCTGTGCTGTCACCTGGCCTGAGGCAAGGACAATAGGTCAGCAGCAGCAGTTTCCAGGCTTCCTCAGCAATAGTTTCCAGACCCTACAACCTGGTAATGGGATGCCCCTAGAGGGAGGAAGATAAAGATCACCTATCCTGGAATCCCCTAACGTATTTTAAATCAGGCCTGCGAGCTCAGTTGGTTATCTCTCTGTTCTGGTAACGGGAGACGCCAGCATGCTGGACGTCTGCAGAATAAAATACCCTGTGATATGACTCAGCAGGTAAAGGCACTACTGCCTTGCACAACAGACTGAGTTCACTCCTGTTCACTCCCTAGGACCCGAGTGGTGGAAGGAGGGAACAAACCTGCGAATTGTAGTCCTCTGACTTCTACACATAAGCTGGGGCATTCACCTACACTCACCCCAGCCCCACCCACAAACAAAGGAAAAAAGTAATAAAACATTTCAATTAAATAGGCAGATGTGTAGATGGATGATAGATGTTACATAAATAGACAGACAAATAGACAGATGGACAAATCGCTTTCCTCCACCTGATAATTCCCCACTGAGTTCCAAGAGGTGTCTGGAAGGTGGGAAACAGGACCCCAGCAGAGTCACTCAGCCTGCCTTCCTCCAGGTCTCACACTCTCCAGGTGATTGGGGGCAGGAACTCAGACACTGCACTATTATCTTCCCTTCAGCACACAGGAGACAATGGTGGCTCTGACTTGTAAATGACTTCATGAGGAACATCGCTGTTGAGAGCAGACCACTGTCAATCCTGAGGGCGTGAGAATGTGGCGACAGAAGGTGAGCAAACCAGTGAGAAGACAAAGGCACCCACAACCCAGGCAAAGCCACACTGCGTCAAGGGCTTCCAGTGGGGCGGAGGCTTCATCCAGCCCCACCCCTCCCCGAGGCAGTGGAGAGAGGGAAAGACATTTTCTTTAGTGCTGTAGCTACTGGTAAGATGCCTCCGTGCTTCAGTGAGTAATCGAGTTCCTGGCTTGTCATCCCCTCCCCCACTCGCTCTGGCAAATTCCATTTTTCTCTCTTTCTTTCTCTCTCCAACACCCCACCCCCTTGGAAAGACTTAGAATAGAAAAAGTTACAAAAAGCCCTGTCCCTCATTCCTGGCATTTCTTTTTTCTTTCTTTCTTTCTTTCTTTCTTTCTTTCTTTCTTTCTTCCTTTCTTTCTTCCTTTCTTTCTTTTGTTTGTTTTTCGAGACAGGGTTTCTCTGTGTAATCCTGGCTGTCCTGTCCTGGAGCTCACTCTGTAGACCAGGCTGGCCTCGAACTCAGAAATCCGCCTGTCTCTGCTTCCCAAGTGCTGGGATTACAGGCGTGCGCCACCACACCCAGCTCATTCCTGACATTTCTGACAGCCATCCTGACCTTTCTCACCTGAAGTCACCAGACCCACCAACCCCCTTTCTAGCCCAGCGTGTGACAGATGTCATTTGCCTACAGTCTATAAAAAAAACTTCCCCACCCTAGTCTGCCTGGCACCTTTTCCCAGTCTCCAGTCACCAAAGACTGGTGGACTTGCCTGGGAGCCCATTCCCAAATAAACCTGACCCTTTTTTAAATTAATTAATTAATTAATTAATAATTCTGCTCCAGTTGGCTTATTTCTTCAGTGGGGGAAAAAAAAACTATCAAGTAACCCCCAGGAAAGGCATTGGCATTGCTAAACACACACACACACACACACACACACACACACACACACACACACACACACCTAGGGAAAGGGAAGGGATATATGAAGACTAATAGATTATTCCTCTAAATTTACTTCTATGGGGCAACACTAGAGAGTAGCAGGGGCTGGGGACTCGGTCACAGTCTCAGAACGGGGTCCCGAGCTATGAGAGGGGACCATTGAGGTAGAGGTGGAGTGGGGGAAGTGAGAGGCTCTGAGGAAGGAAGAGCCCGGAAGCCTTCCAAGGCGGCAGACCCCTTGGTACCACATGCCACTTAGTGCTCAGACAGACAACTGCCAGCAGCAGCCAGGCTCCTGCATGGGGACAGCGGCCAGGGACAACAATCACTTGCACGGGCAGGGTTCAGGGTAGAGAACGCACGGAGAATGAAGGTTCTGGGACACAAAGTTGAGCAGGCATGGCGGAAGAAGAGAGAAAGGGCCACTGGGATCCACGGGTGCTAAAGCCAAGAATGGAAGTCCCACCCTGGGCCTGACGCTAACAAAACTTCATAGTATCTTCTGGGTGTGTACATGGTGAAACTCTGCACATTAATTTCCTATCGAAGCAGCTGTCTTAGCTGAGGTTTCTGCTACTGTGGTAAACACTGCTATCAGAAGCAACTCTGGGGAGGGGGGGATATTTCAACGAACAGTTCTCTAGGACAGTTCATCCTCAAAGGGAGTCGGGGCAGGAACCTGGAGGTAGGAGCTGAAGCAGAGATCCTGGAGGAATGGTCCTTACTGCCTTGCTCTCCACAGCTTGCTCAGCCTGCACTACCCATGGTGAGCTGGGCCCTTCCACATCAGTTGCCAATCAAGAACACGTATTACACGCTTGCCCACGGGCCAGTCTAATTTGGGTATTTTCTCAGTTGAGATTCTGTCTTCCCAAATGACTCCCAATGTGAAGTTGACGTAAGACTAGCCAGCGTAGGCCTGAGGAAATGGTGGGCTCCGTTGGATAAGATACCGGTGCCCAAACTGGAGTACCAGGGTTCAAATCCCTAGAAGTCATTTCAAGGCCAAGTGGGTGTGGCAGCGATCTGTGGAAGGGGAAGAGAGGGAGATTCACCAGGCAAGCAGGCTAGCCAGATTAGCCGAAAGTTGCCTCAGTGTGTAAGTAAGGTGGGAGGGATCTAGGAAGCCGCTGGACATCAACGTTTGGTTTCCATATGGACATGTACACATGTAAACCCAAGCCTGGGTGAACTCACACCCGTGCACATCCACACCCGCACATGTAAGACATACACCTGTATATGCAAAATGTTTTTATGTAAACATTCACTCGCTTACAGTATCTACACTGTGCTGGGATGAACCCAATCTCCCCATTTTCAAGATTAGTGCCGGATCACTGACCTACACAAAAGGATGCTAGCACTCTTTTCCTCTGTATTCACTGTTTAAAGATTTGTATTTATTTTTATCTTACATTTTATCTTACGTACATTTTTTTTAACGTACATTTTGCCTGCATACACATCTGTGCACCACTTGTGTGCATGTTATCTTCAGATGTTGGAAGTGGGCATTAGATCCCCTGGGACTGGAGAAACAGGTGCTTGTGGGCTGTCATGAGGGCACTGTGAACAACCTGGGTCCTCTGAAGAGCAGCCAGAGCTCCTAACCACTGAGCCTCCCCCTCACCCATGCCACCGTAGGCGTCTGTGGTCGTTGTTATTGTTGCTGCTTAATTCGACTAGGGATCTGGGTGTGGTGGCTCATGCCTTTAATCATAACAGGCAGAGGCAGGTCAATCTCTGAGTTCAAGGCCAGCCTAATCTACACAATGAGTTCCAGGACAGCCGGGGCTACACAGAGAAACCCTGTGTCCAAAACACAAATAAACAAACAAACAAACAAACAGATTGGACTAGAGGTTGGGAAGACAGCTCAATGGTTAAGAGGGCTGTTACTCTTGCAGAGGACCTGGGTTCAATCCCCAGCACCCACACTGTGGCTCACAATCATTCTGGTTCCAGGGGTCTGATACTCTTCTATGATTTCCAAGGGTGCCAAACATGCATATGGTGCACTCACACACACACACACACACACACATTTTTTTTAAATCTAAAAAGCATAGACTAGTTCAAAAGCCCGTGGCTGGGATGGACACTCAGAACTAATCAACGTCTGAGAGTAACTTAATTGCTTGGCCCTAAAGAGCATCTGCAACCTCCTTCGAGGTCAGGGAACATAACAGGAGGGAGTAGAAAGGCTGTGAGAGGCAGTCGATGGTGAGGAGAGCTGGGAAACACTGTCTTCTGGCTAGGGTATGGCCATTGCACTCAGGAACACACACACACATATACACATATACAGACATACACATTCATACACACTTACACACATATACATAATACATGCATACAAACACACAATACACATACATACACATATATACTATACATATACACACATACACATAATATATATACATACATACACATATACATACATATACACAATACACATACACACATATATATAATACACACATATACATACATACAATATATACATACATACATATACACAATATACATACCCATAATATGCATATATACACAATACACATACATATGCTTATACACACATACACAGACATATACAATACACATAAACATTCAAATACACATACACATAGAAACACACACACATATATACACACATAAGCATACATACACACATACACATAGAAACACACTCACACACATGCATACACACATAAGCACACACACACACACACACACACACACACACACACACACATTCAGACATGAGTGTAGAAAGGGAACCAATGGGAAACAGGTAAAGAATCAGTGAGAGGAAGAGAATATGATCACAGTGTATTGTTTTGGGTTTTTTTGTTTTGTTTTTTTGTTTTGTGGGTTTTTGTTTGTTTGTTTGCATTTGGTTTTTTCAAGATGGGGTTTCTCTGTATAGCCCTGGCTGTCCTGGAACTCACTCTGTAGACCAGGCTGGCCTCGAACTCAGAAATCCACCTGCCTTTGCCTCCCAGAGTACTGGGATTACAGGCGTGCGCCACCAGTGCTCCGGATTTCTGAGTTCGAGGCCAGCCTGGTCTACAGAGTGAGTTCCAGGATAGCCAGGGCTACATAGAGAAACCCTGTCTCTAAAAAAAAGAAAGAAAGAAAGAAAGGAAGGAAGGAAGGAAGGAAGGAAGGAAGGAAGGAAGGAAGAAAATGTCAGAAGCCTCAACCACTATCTGCTGTATTGTTTTACAGTTTCGAGACTTCATTTGTTTTTATTGTATGTGTATGAGTCATTGCCTACATGTATGTCTGAGCGTCATCAGATCCACTGGACCCGGAGTAACACGGTTGTGGCTGACTGGCATGTGGGTTGGAGGTAGAAGCTGGGTCCTTTGGCAAAGCAATCACTGCTCTTCATCATGGAACCGCCTCCATAGCCTCTCAAATTTGTTCTTAATGCGGGGGAGGGCGAGCAAGGACTACTTCATGTCCACGGAGGTCATAGGACAACTCCGAGACAGCGTGTCTCTCCTTCCAATTTTGTTTGGACTCCAAGAACTGAACTCATGGCGCCAGGCTTGTGGGCAAGTGGCTTTACTAGCTGAGCCCTCAATCTTTGGGACAGGGTCTCTCACTGGACCTGGTGCCCAGTGGCTTGCCTAGACGATCTGGCCAGTGTGACCCAGAGATGTTTCTATCTCTGCCTCCCCAGGGTTCAGAAACCAGGCAGACGTCGCTGTGCTTACACAGGTGTTGTGGATCTGAATTCGAGTCCAGTGCCTATACAGAAAGCACTATACTGAGCCATCTGTCTCCCCAGGCACCAGTGATGCCTACCCATAATGCAAGTCCCTTTACCTGTCAGCCTCCCAAGGCGTGCTCTCATAGTTCCTTCTCAGTTCACCTAACAGCTTTGGAAGTGACACCAGGCCTTGTGTGTCCCGCTGTGCCAGCTAGATTAAGGTGCTGGGGACAATCTCCTGTGATTCAGCTGTGGGCAGGTAGGGGTGCAGACGCTGAGGAAGCAGGTGAGGATCAGAACAGATGTGATGAGATTCTGGGCCACCATGGGCATGGCTGGGCCCCCGAGGAAGGATGACACAGAGATGGAGAGAAGCAGCTGCCCCCTGCAAGACAGGCATTTGGGACGCCCCCATTCCAGGGCAGTTGTAGACTGCAGAAGCTGGGAGAAGTGGCCTCTAGATTGAGACCGTGCCCGGATGACTAGGAAGTCTGCAGCCAGTTCAAAGGGAGGAGGCCGCTCAAAGTGACCTTACTCTAAATCAGGCCGGCTCCATGGTTCTCTGTCAACACTCTGGCCCGCACTTGGCAGTGAGAAGCCATCTGTGAGAGGAAACACACGTTGGACTTCCCAGTAGACCGACAGTGGAAGCAGAGCCGCAGCCACACACTTAGCTATGCAAGAAGACCCAGGGTGGAGCTGCAGGGGTCACTGCAGAACTCCCAGACAGAGTAAAAAAAAAAAAAAAAAAAAAAAAAAAAAAAAAAAATCAGCACAGGTTCTTGAAGAGAAAGTCACTTCTCAGCTCTAAATACTAGAAGCATCCAGGGGTGAAAACCCAGAGTCGTCTGCCAATTGATTTGGAGACTGGGAAAAAGTCCCAAAGTTATTAATAACCCCAGTGTTCTGGGAACTGATTTCATTCGCCAGACAAAGGGATTAAAAGTTGCTGTTGAAGACAAAGTGGATTCAGCCAGAGCTCTGTGCTCTTCTCCCTCAGTAAGTAGGCATTTTATCCCCAGCACTGAGCTGACTGGGCTCCTGGCAGATCTGGTAAGTGTGGTCTCTCTCTCTCTCTCTGCCTCTCTGTCTCTGTGTCTCTGTCTCTCATTCTGTTTCTCTCTCTCTCTCTCTGTTATAGATGGTTCTCAGATATTTCCGGTTGGCCTCAAACTCAAACTTGCTGTGTACTTGAAGATGACCTTGAATTCCTGACCCTTATGCTGGGGTTACAGGTATGGCATCATGCCTGATTTTATGCTCTGCGGGGGATGGAACCCTGGGCTTCTTGTATGCCAGGTGAACATGGCTCCCGGCTGAGTAATATTCCTCAGCTCTTTCTTAAAAACAAGATCTCACTCCACAGTTCTAGCTGGCCTCAAACTTGTGGCAATCCTCCTCCTCCCTCTGCCTCCTTAGTGCTGGGATATAGGCACGTACCACCCCTCTGCTTGTGCTGTACACTCTTTAGGAAGCCTTCAAGCAGAATTCTGCCCTCTGAGTATAATGTGGCTGTCCTCTTGAAATCAGAGCAGCTGTGACTAGCTACCTAAGACCTTAACAACTTGGGCTCCATGACATGTCCCCAGAGGAGGGCGTGGGGAGCTCAGCAAGCATTATGGGGTGTAGCTGGCAAGGCTCCACCTTCATTGAGGATACATTTTTGGTTTTGTTTTGTTTTTTTGTTTTTTTGAGACAGGGTTTTTCTGTATAGCTCCGGCTGTCCTGGAACTCACTCTGTGGACCAGGCTGGCCTCGAACTCAGAAATTCACCTGCCTCTGCTTCCCAAGTGCTGGGATTACAGGCGTGCACCACCACACGCAGCAATATACTTATTGTCTTAATTAGAGTTTCTTTTGCTGTGAAGGGACACCATGACCAGGGCAACTCTTATAAAGAAAAACATTTAATTGGAGTTGGCTTTCAGTTCAGAGGTGTATCAATTATTATGGCAGTAAGCGTGGTGGACATGCAGGCAGACATGGTCCTGGAGAATGAACTGAAAGGTCTACATCTGGATCCACCGGTAGCAGCAAGAGGTAGTGAGCCATTAGGCCTGGCTTGAGCTTCTGAGCCCCCAAAGCCCACTTCCACAAAATGACACACTTCCTCCAAATAAGGCCACACCCACTTCAACAAGGCCACACCTCCAATAATGCCACTTCCTTTGGGCCTCTAGGAGCTATTTTTATTCAAACTACTACATTCCACTCTCTGGCTCCCATAGGTTTGTAGCCATAACATAATACAAAGTACATTCAGTCCTACTTTAAAAGTCCCCATAGTCTATAAGTCTCAAACTTGTTTAAAAGTCCAAGGTCCAAAGTCTGTGTCTTCTGAGATTCATGACAAACTCTTACCCCCCTAAGGTAAAAATGAAAAAGCAGATTGCATACTCCCAACATACAATGGCACAGGACATGCATTTCCATTCCGAAAGGGAGCACAGTGAGGACATACAGGACCAAGCAAGACCAAACCCAGCTGGGCAAACTCCAAATCCACATCTCCACGTCTGATGTAAAAACATCTTCCTATCTCCGCTTCCTCTCAGCTTTGTTGTCGGCAACACACTTCTTTCTCTTGAGCTGGTCCCACTCCCCGTTAGCAGTTTTCCTCAGCAGGTATCCCATAGCTCTGGCATCTGCAAGATTTTGGGGTCTCCAAGGTAATCCAGGCCTCAGCTTCTCTCAGTGGCTTTTCTGGGCCTCTGTGCAGACAGACACCTCTGACACATTCCTGGCCTCAGCAGCTTTAGTTGAGGAGGGCTCTTCCATAGTTCCTTTCTTCTGTCCTAGACTCTAAGGGTAGAACCATGTGACCAAAGCTGCCAGGCTCTGCTGTTTGCTGGAGCTGGAACATCCTCCTGGTTCAATTACGTCTTAGCAGCTTTCTGTTTTTGATAGTCTTCTTCACTGCCTAAGCAGTGAACTGGAACTTGCTCTGTAGACCAGGCTGGCCCCAACTTAGCGATTCAAACGCTTCTGCCTTCTGAGTGCTGGGATTAAAGAAAGGTGTATGCTACAAAGGGCAGAGCTGGAGAAGCCCTTGGAGGAGCCTAGAAGACCATGAGTGGATCCCAGACATTGGACGGTTGGTGTTTGATTTTGCTTTTGATTGTGACTGTGCCCTGATATTTTTCCCTCTTGAAATAAGAAGGTATTTTAGTGGAGCCCACAATTAAGCGACTTTTTATTGTAAAAAAGACTGTGGATTTTAAAAGAGATTGGATGTTTTAAAAGGATTGAGAGTTTAAAATGTCAGAATTTGCAAAGACTGAAATTTTTAAAGTTATTTAAATCTTGGGGATGAATAACCTGAATAACCAGCCAAAACATAGTAAACAGTACATTTCAAATTGTAAAAACAAGCAAGCAAACAAACTATATATATGTATATATATATACATATATATAAACAGCAGTAAGTTTATTAACACTAAGGGGAAAATTTAAAGTTTTGTTCCATATTTAATTTGAAAATCTTAACATCTTCGTTTATGAACTCAAAGGTGGTATGATAGACCCAGATCACAGTCCAGGGGACTCGTGCTTGGCTTTCTTGTGATTTAGGATGAAAAACTTGCCTGAGAGAAACATGGTTAGAAATAGAGACATTGGGTTAAGAAGGAAAAAGGTGGGGGAGTCTGGGTCGGAGAGGGAGGGATGGGCGGGGCATGGGGCTGCACACCTTTGATCCCAGCACTACAAAGGCTTGGCATGAGAGCTACAGAGCCAGCAACCTCACCCCCTGAAGAAAAGGGGGCAGGGTTGGAAAGATAGCTCAGTGGTTAAGAGCACTGGTTGCTCTTGCAGAGGACCTGGGTTCAGTTCCCAACACCCACATAGCACACACGGCCCTCTGTAACTTGGTTCCTGGGAGTCTGGTGCTTTCTTCCAGCCTGCATGGGTACCATACCCTGTCTGTACAAAGATTTATTTCTTATTTTGTGTGTAGATGTGTGCACTGGAGTGAATGCATGTGTACTATTTGCATGCAGGGGCCTGAGGAGGTCAGAAGAGCTGAATCCTCTCCAACTGGAGTTGCAGTTAATGATGAGCTTGAAGAGGTCACCTCAGGAACTTTGGAAAAGTCCACAGATCCTTCCGGAAGGGAGGAGCTAAAGTACACTCCTCAGACCACAGGGAGGACCTGTGGCTAGGGGAGGCCCAGAGTCGGCCACCTACCTTACTCCCTAACGACCAATCAGTGTAAAAGTTACACTGTTCTCCCAATCACATTGTGCCTGAGGGCTGTACAAAGGCCCCTTGAGTGGGCTGCGTGTAGTCATTCTCTCCCCGTGTGCAGGGCGAATTTTATTTAACCCAGCATGGGGTTAAATAAAATTCCTCTTGCTTTTGCATCGATTCCCGTCTCCACCTTGTTCACTCAGAGGTCTCCAGGAAGTTAAGGCTCGCCAGAGTCTTACAAGCTGACATGTGGGCGCCTTGAACTGAACTTGGGAGAGTCCTAAGGAAGAGCAGCAAGCACTGTAAAACAAGGAGCCATTTCTAGCCCCTAAATAAATATATCTTTAAATAAGGGGTGGGTGGGGTGCGGAGGGAGGCACTCCCGAGAGTGAGGGTGGGAGGGTAGGCGGAGAAAAGACATGCTCAAAAATGCTGGGCATGAGTTTCATGGCCCCATGGCCTTTCATAGGTTATTTAATAAAGCACCTGCCTTTTCTCAAGTTTGTATATCACAGGACCTTTCTCACATTCTCTGCTTGTGGCTTGTAGCCCAGGAGGAAAGAAGTTTCAGTCTTTTTTTTTGAAAGCAAGAACTGCTTTCAAAAGTTAAATGTTTTGGTTTGGTTTAGTTTGGTTGTTTTTAAGATAGGGTCTCACTAGGTAACCCTGGCTGGCCCCTGGGGCATGCTAATAAACCAGCCTGGCCAGGAACTCAACAGAGATCCACCTCCTCTGCCTCAAGTGCTGAATCAAAGGCTGCCATCATGCCTGATCCTCATATGTGAACTTCTAACATTTATGTTGGCGTTTGTGCCCTACATGTATGTCAAAGCACCTGTGTGTTGGGATACATTGCATAAAAGTATGTCTTTACATATATACATTCAATTGTATATTGCATACATACATACATACAATTAATTTTTTTTTCCGAGACAGGGTTTCTCTGTGTACACAGCTCAGGCTGTCCTGGAACTCACTCTGTAGACCAGGCTGGCCTTGAACTCAGAAATCCACCTGCCTCTGCCTCCCAAGTGCTGGGATTAAAGGCATGTGCCACCACTCCCGGCTAAAATGTGTAGTCCAGGCTGGCCTCGAACTCCAGATCCTCCTGCCTCTGCCTCCTTCAGCAAATCCTACCGGCCTGAGCCACCAGATCCGGCCAATTAATTGTTAATTGTGTACCCACAGAGAGCTTAATGCTGGTAGGATCTTCTTTTTTTGTTTGTTTTTTGGATTTTTTTTTTTTTTTGAGATAGTTTCTCTATATAGCCCTGGCTGTCCTGGAACTCACTCTGTAGACCAGGCTGGCCTCGAACTCAGAAATCCACCTGCCTCTGCCTCCCAGAGTGCTGGGATCACAGGCGTGTGCCACCACTGTCCGCCTATGGTAGGATCTTGATATTGTTATTTCTATGGTCTACCATCTGTTCCATATTTTGTAAATATTCATTCATCCTCAGTAGCCTAGAGCCAATCTAGAATTGTATCTGATTGTCTGTAATAAGGATCTGATGGCCAATAGTTGGGCAAGAATTAGAGGGCAGAGCTTCTGGGTAGAGAGTCACTGGGAGAAGAGACAGACACAGGAGATCCTCTAGGGACAGGAGGTGAGAAGTCGGAGGAGAGAGGTAACCTTGTCATGTGTGAGGAAATAGTACCAGGTTTAGTTGTGTTAGAGTATTTGGGAGACTGCCCAAGGTCTAAGCCTTAAGTTATTAAAAAGCTTCTGTGTCATTATTTCTATCGCCAGTGGGTCTGGGGTGGCCCCACTATCCCTGTGGAAGTCTGAGGACAACTTGCGGGAGTCAGTCCTCTTCCTCCACCAGTCGGGGTTCCAGGGGTTTCACTCACTCAAGCTTGGTGGCAAGCCCCTTCCCTGCTAAGCCATCTTGCCAGCCCCTCTTTATTCACCCTGATGCCTCTCTCTCTGCACATCCCTACTGTCCAGCCATAGAGCATGAAGTGCAGAGAAGGGAGGATTCTGGCCCAGTGTTCAGAGGATGTGCTCTCACCTACAGTCCAGCTCTGCAACCTTGTGCTCCGTCTTAGTGTATTTCAGCCTCAGTTTGTGTGGATGCGTGTGATTAAAAATGAAACTGCCGGGCGTGGTGGCGCACGCCTGTAATCCCAGCACTTGGGAGGCAGAGGCAGGCGGATTTCTGAGTTCGAGGCCAGCCTGGTCTACACAGTGAGTTCAGGACTACACAGAGAAACCCTGTCTCGAAAAAACAAAACAAAACAAGAAACCCTGTCTCTAAAACCAAACCAACCAACCAACCAAACAAAAGATTTATTTATTTTATGTCTTCAGACATACCAGAAGAGGGCATTAGATCCCATTACAGATGGCTGTGAGCCACCATGTGGTTGCTAGGATTTGAACTCAGGAAGAGCAGTCAGTGCTCTTAACTGCTTCGCCATCGCTCCAGCCCTGGCATGCAGTTTTTAAATCGTGACTCTCCAGCAGCAATTCCACGCATAAAGAGTCTGTATTGTGTCCGTTTTCTCTGCCAGTTAAAGAATTCAAAAGGAGGGAAAAAAAAATCTCAAGGTTGACGTCACAAGTAGCATAGGAGAAATCTCAGAGACCTCAAGACAGCAGCTGCCAGAATCAGCTGTTAAGGAAGGTGTGTGTGTGGGGGGGGGCAGCATAAGCAAACACACACACACACACACACACACACACACACACACACACACGCCAGGCACTCAGAAAAAGAAAAGACCCTCTGCAAAGTGGGGGTATGGGGTGGTGAGGTGGCACACAAAGAGGCCAGAGGCTGTTATCACCTCTGGAGGTCTGACTCCCCCAATTTAGGCTTGGTCAGTCTGAAGAAAGACAGGATGGCCGATCGGCCCGCAGCTGCTGTGCACAATGGCTGCTTCCGTGTGTCCTCACCATGCCTAGAACGTGTTGAGCCAGTCTGTCTGCAGGCGTGTGGAGAGCGGGTGTGGCGGCAGCCCCAAGATGGCGCTTGGGACTCCGGCCAAGTCTCAGGACTAGCACCTGATTTCCTCCTGCTCCCGAGTTTGCCACGCCTTTCCAGATGTACCGCGCAGGTGCACCCGATGATGCCGTCCTCACGGTCAAACAAGTGCCCGTCGTCACCGTCCTCCTCCGCACAGCCATGCAGGTCCTCCAGGTAGAGCACGACAGTCATGCTGCGCCACCGGTCCTTAGTGTCCCGGCTCGGCGGGATCGGCACGGGCGCCTCAGTCAGAGGCTGCTTCTTCCGGAACCAGCTGTGCTGCCTAATCTGTCGGATGGAGAACCTCTTGGCTGGGTCGTACTCCAACATCCCTCGGAGTAGGTCAGAGAGTGGTGGACCGCAGTCACAGGGAATGGCGAAGTCCCCTCTCGCGATGTTCTCAAAGAGCTTGTAGATATTGTCCCCTTCAAACGGGTACAGGCCCGTGGTGATGTTGTAGAGTGTGACCCCAGCCGACCAGATGTCCACCTTGAAACCTGAAAAGGTATCCAGTCCGTTGGCGATCTCCGGAGGCTGGAAGGCCGGGGAGCCCTGGCTTGTCCGGCAGGTGTCATCCACAGCGAAAGGGTTCAGGGCCTCGGCCACACCGAGGTCGGAGATCTTGAGCGTGCCGTTGGTGGTGAGCAGCAGGTTGCCCGGCTTGACGTCCTTGTGGACAATGCCCTGGCTGTGGAGGTACTCCAGGCCGTCGATCAGCTGGCTGAAGTACCCATGAGCTTGGTACACAGGGAAGCGCTTCTCCGGCGCACTGTCCAGCATCTCCTGCATGCCACACGCGCAGTACTCCATCACCATGTACATCTTCTGCTTCTCCTCATTGTACAGCACGTCCACAAGCTGGATCACGTTCCGATGCCGCAGCCGCCGCAGCAGCTGGATCTCCTTCTTGACGTTGGCCTCGCCATTGAGGTTCCTGCGCAGCTTTTTCTTCTCGAGGATCTTGACCGCCCTGCGGCATAAGGTCTCGGAGTCCAGCACCTCCTTCACCTTGCCGTACGAGCCTTCCCCGAGCAGGTCCCCCATCAGGTACTTGCCGATGAACTTGGCGCGCTTGCCGCGCGGCTGGTAGATCACCTCGGTGGAGTCGATGCGGTGGATGAAGGTGCCCATGCCCACCGACATCAGCTCGCCCTCGGGGAACAGGCCCAAAGGCTGGGGGTCCGCCACGTCCATCCTGGCCCACTCTTTGTCCTCGTTCCCCTCGGGAGCGCCAATTCTTTTCAAGTTCGAATTTCCCCCCATCCACTTCTTCCAAATGTTCAAGATGGGGGTGGGTGGTGGGGTGGGGGTGGGGGGGTGTTAAAAAATAATGAAGGGGGAGTAACCTGTCCCCATACGGGTACACAGCGTTCTTCAGGATCCTTACAGCATGAATGGAGGAAAAGGTCTCCCTCGCCCCAAGCACAGTCCTTTTGTCTCTTCTAGCTCCACCCCATCAGTCCGCCTTGGGTAGTCTCTGTGGATGGGTCCACTTAACATGGCTGATATTGCATCATCGGGTGCACCTGCGCAGTACATCTGGAAAGGTGTGGCAAAAAAGGAAATCAGGTGTAAGTCATGAGACTTGGCCGGAGTCCCAAGCGCCATCTTGGGGCTGCCGCCACACCCGCTCTCCACACAGGCATCCTCCAGATGGGAGACAAACGCCTACAAGGTTGTGGCGATTTGAATCTGCTTGGCCCTTAGGGAGTGGCACTGTTAGGAGGTGTGTCCTTGTTGGAAAAGTGTGTCAGTGTAGGGGTGGGCTTTGAAGATCTCCTCCTATGCTCCACCCACTGTGGACTAGAGCTTCCTCCTATGTACCTGAGGATGCCAGTCTCTCCTGGTTGCATTCTGATCAAGAAGCAGAACTCCCAGCTTCTTCTCCAGCACCGTGTCTGCCTGCACGCAGCCATGCTTCCTGCCATGCTGATAATGGACTGAACTCTGAAACTGTATGTCAGCCCCAATGACCTGATTGCCTTCATAAGAATTGCTTTGGTCAGCCGGGCATGGTGGCGCACGCCTGTAATCCCAGCACTTGGGAGGCAGAGGCAGGCGGATTTCTGAGTTCGAGGCCAGCCTGGTCTACAGAGTGAGTTCCAGGACAGCCAGGGCTACACAGAGAAACCCTGTCTCGGAAAAAAAAAAAAAAAAAAAAAAAAGTATTGCCTTGGTCGCCGGGCGGCGGTGGCGCACGCCTTTAATCCCAGCACTTGGGAGGCAGAGGCAGGCGGATTTTTGAGTTCGAGGCCAGCCTGGTCTACAGAGTGAGTTCCAGGACAGCTAGGACTACACAGAGAAACCCTGTCTCGAAAAACAAAACAAAACAAAACAAAACAAAACAAAACAAAACAAAACAAAAACATTGCCTTGGTCATGGTGTCTCTAAGACAAAGGCCTTTGTTTCAAGCAGTCAGGCTTTTGTTTCAGATAGGAAGGGTATGGAAGAGGCCACCATCTTAGAGTTTTGCCACCTTTATTACCCAACCAGGGCTCCTCTCCCTATCTGCCTACTAGGGACTCAGTCTAATTCCTAGTCTCTCATGTGGATGAAAGGTACTGTTCTTAGGTCCTCTCCTGAGTTGTCTCTCCAGTTCCATTTTTGTTTTTTGAGACAGGGTCTCATGTAGTCCAGGGTGGCCTCAAACTCACTATGTAGTGGTGGGGATTCATATTGGTTTTGATTGGATCTGGGATTAACTCAAAGACACATTCCTGTGCCCATCTGCGAGGGATTTTCTTGATTAGCTAAACTTGAAGTAGGAGGAGCCATCCTAAGCGTGGGTGGTACTTTGCCGTAGCAACCCCGATTAAAGGTGGTGCAATCAAGAGGTTTCTTGCTGTTTGCCTGCCTGTTTTCATATGGCTGGCGAGTTCATCTACTCGGCTGCTGACGGTGCTGCTCTCTTTGCCTAGTATCAGAACCTGCTTCTTCAGCCTTGCAGGCGGGACTGAACCTCCAGCCTTCCAGCTGCGCCAGTGGCGCAGCTGTGGCCCTCAGCTTTGTTGTCTGAGCAGCTACAGGAGTCTCAGCTTTTCTAGTGTGAAGACAGCCATTGCTAGACGGTCCAGCCTGCGTTGTGTGAGCTTGCCAGTCTGTGTACCGGATACTTTCCGCGGCTGCTGCTAGAGTGGCGAGACGCTGCTGCCACGCTGCCGGCCTGGCGGGCTGGCAGGAGCGGGGGTGGGGGAGGGGTGGGGGGTGCTCGAGAAGGCAGTGCCAAGTGCGAGCTCAGCTAGCAGACTGGGTGCAGAGGCAGGCGAGGTTGTGGCCACCGGGTGGGCCTGGGCAGCTTCCAGCAGCCAAAGCTTTGGGAGAGAACTCTCCTCCACAGGGAGTGTTACCGCTCTTGTATGACAGAAGCTTTTGGATGATCCAAGATGGAGCAATTCTCACACCTTTATTCCTTGTGGATAGTCTTATATACGTTTTGGGGTGGGGTGGGGTCTGACAACAAAAGCTTTCTATTGGCCTGGTCTGAGATGTTAGGGGTAGCTCATCTGCATGCGGAGGGGCTTGGGGCGCTGGCCCTAGGTGACTGATTGTCACCATCCTCTCCGTGGGGTGCTGTAGCCCTGTGACAGGGGCCTGGCCGAGGAGCAGGTGAGGCACCTACCATCCTTTGATACGAAGTTCCAAGGCTTCCAAACCACTTACCACATTTCCCGGCACAGGCCACTGCCCCACAAGCTGATCTTGTTGGTCTGTTTTTTTGAGAAAGGGTTTCTCTGTGTAGTCCTGGCTGGCCTGGGACTCACAGGGATCCACCTGCCTCTGTCTCTCAAGTGCTGGGATTAAAAGTGTGCACCAGCACTGACTGACCTTTAAGCTAATCTTTTTTTTTTTTTTTTTTTTTTTTTTTTTTAGTATTTATTTACTTCATGTACATGAGTACATAGTAGCTATCTTCAGACACACCAGAAGAGGGCATCAGATCCCATTAAAGATGGCTGTGAGCCACCTTGTGGTTTCTGGGAATTGAACTCAAGAGAGGAGTCAGCGCTCTTAACTGCTGAGCCGTGCCTCCATCTTCAGCCCCGTGTAAGCCAATCTTAACAGCCCCCACTTTGTGATGTGTATTCACTCTATTCCTTCTGTTCATCTGAAGAGCCCAGACTGATACACAGTCAAGCATGACCTTGAACTCCTGACCCACCTTCCTACCTTCCAAGAGACAGGAAGGCTTGAAGGCTGCACTCCTGTTGGGGTCTGGGATCACCGACACACCACTCAGAGAGAGGACTGCAGGCTGCACTCCTTTTGGGGTCTAGGATCACCGACATACCACTCAGGCACTGATCTCAGCCAATCAGGCTGGTTTTGAACACACACCCCAAGACTGCTAGATCAGGGCTGCAGGACAGACTTGGGAGCTGAACTTCAACCCTCAGCCGGAATCCTACAGAGCTTTTAAGCCTCATCTGTTCCACCTTTTAAGCCTCATCTGTTCCACCAATCATGACTTAGAGACGGGGATTTCCTTAGGAACATGTCTATGTTGTATACTTAACCTGTTCCCATTGGTTGGGGTATTCGGCTGCCTTGTCTAACATTCTTGTCTTTTTGTTTTTGTTTGTTTGTTTTTTGGATTTGTTTTTTTCCAGACAGGGTTTCTCTGTATAGTCCTGGCTGTCCTGGAACTCACTCTGTAGACCAGGCTGGCCCTGAACTCAGAAATCCGCCTGCCTCTGCCTTCCAGAGTGCTGGGATTACAGGCGTGCGCCACCACCGCCCGGCAACATTCATGTCTTAACCTGCCAATCAGTAAGTCAATTAGTTACCCATGTGCATGACCTTTGTGTCAAGTGAGATGTCAGTTCCCTGGGAGGTCTTGGGAACTTAACCTTTACTCAACCCCCTACTCCATATGAGACAGGGTTTCTCTGTGTAGCCCTGGCTGTCCTGGAACTCACTCTGTAGACCAGGCTGGCCTCGAACTCAGAAATCCACCTGCCTCTGCCTCCCAAGTGCTGGGATTAAAGGCGTGCGCCACCACGCCCAGCTCCGAATGGCTTCTTATATTGGTGCAGGTGTCTCTCTGGTGTTGGGATCCATCCCAGAGGTAGCTTATGAAAGCAAAGACCCCCCCTTCACCCACGTGCCCCACAAATCCCATCTCTCTCCCCCTCTCCAACTGGGCCGCTGGGAAAGCACGGGAACTCTGACAGCTGTCACCGCCCCCTCCTTCACCTGGAGTCGCCAGCCACTCAGAGCCCTGCCCAGGATGACCATACCTGGGCTGAGGCCCGGTGTGTGGCTGGTGGGTCATTTCCCTTTGCCTACCGTCTGATATGTTTTGTAGAACCAAGGATATATTTGGTAGAGCGCAGTATGGCGTGACGGGAGCCGGTACCTCAGCAGGGCCCATGCTGAGGCATCCCTCCCCTGAGGGGCCACCCATAAGACGGGGCTAGTATAGAAGAGAGTTGATTTGGGGGCATGAGAAGGGGTGTTGAGAAGGGAGTAGAGGCAGAGAAAGAAGGGGGGGGGGAGAAAGAAAGACAAGAGCCAGGAGAGAAACATGTGGAGAGAGGGTGGAGGGGGAGGGAGGAAGAAAGGGGTGAGAGAGTGAAGGGAGGCAGAGAGAGAAGAGGCCCAACAGCCCCATTTATAGCAAGCCAGGCCTACCTGGCAGTTGCTAGGTAACTGCTGGGCAGAACCTAGAAGGCATGCTAACACCACCTATAAAAATCCTCCCACAGCCGGGCGTGGTGGCGCACGCCTGTAATCCCAGCACTTGGGAGGCAGAGGCAGGCGGATTTCTGAGTTCGAGGCCAGCCTGGTGTACAGAGTGAGTTCCAGGACAGCCCGAACTACAGAGAAACCCTGTCTCGGAAAAACCAAAAAAAAAAAAAAAAAAAAAAAAAATCTTCCCACCATGGTCTTGCCTGGAACTTTTTCTGGTCTAGTGAATTTGCCTGGGAGACCATTCCCAAATAAACTGCCCCCCCTTTTTTTTACTTTTAATTCAACTTGAATTGGCTTATTTCATCAGCAGTGCACATGCGTACATGTGCAAGTGTGTATGTGTGTGCGTGCCCATGTGTGTGCATGCCCATGTGTGTGCATGCGTGTGGAGGCCTAAAATCGGCCTTAGGTATCTTCTTTGTTGCCTCTCTACCTTTTTCATTAAGGCGGGACCTCTCACTTGAACCCAGAGTGCACCTGTCCGGTCTAAGCTGGCCACTTTGAGCTTCCCTGCCCCCCCCCCCCAAGTCCTCCTCTGTCTGCCCACCGCCGCCGCTGCTGCTGCTGCTGCTGCTGCTGGGCTTACAGGCGGCGTACCGTGCCAGTCCAGCATTTCTGTGTGCGTGGAGACCTGCTCCTCACGCTTGCACAGCAAGTGCGTTTACTGGGCTAAGCCATCTGCCCTGACCTGTTTGTTTTGTTGAGGGAGTAGCCCATGCTGGCTGGCCTCAGACTCGCTGTGAGGACAGACGTCGAGCTTCTGTCTCCCGGAAGGCTGGTATCACAGGTATGCACCGCCATGACCATCCGAAAGCAAGGCTTTTGGAAGAGAAAATAAAGAGGAAGGTTGCCACTGGGGTCATGGTGTCTGCTTAAAGATCCCGTCAGGTGAGGCCGGGCGTGGTGGCGCACGCCTGTAATCCCAGCCCTTGGGAGGCAGAGGCAGGCGGATTTCTGAGTTCGAGGCCAGCCTGGTCTACAGAGTGAGTTCCAGGACAGCCAGGGCTACACAGAGAAACCCTGTCTCGAAAAACAAAAACAAAAAAATAAATAAATTAAAAAAAAAAAAAAGAAAGGAGGTAAATGCTCTTCACTGTACATTAAAAAATAAAAAAGAAAAAAGAAAAAAAAAAGATCCCGTCAGGTAAATGCTTGCTTGTTCTAACACCAGAGAAAGCCTTGCCTCCTGTCACTGCTCAACTGCTTGGAGCAGTTAAGGGCAATCCTGCACCCGCTGCACCCAGGTGGATCCAAAGGGCCAGCGCCCCTGCTGCTTGGTGGGGTCCCTCACTGCTTAGATTAGAGATTTGTTGGTCTTCCCTACCCCCACCCTCACTTCCAGGCAGCCCCGTGGACTGTTCTACCAGACAGAGGCTGAATTATGCAAGGTGTGTTTATAATACACAAGGGAGGAAAAGCCTCCCCCGGCTGCACTGGTATGCTGGCTTCCAGGTGGTTTACTAACAAGGCCGGTGCCCCCCCCCCCCCAACTCACACCCCCCACCCCCTACTTCAGCAAGTGCTTGCTTTCCTTTTAGAAGCTCCGTTTAAAGGCTGTAACTCCTACTAGACAGAAGGCCCAGAGTGAGTGACTTTCAGAATGTTCTAGAATTCCCCTGCAGCCTTTGTTCTTGAGTTCAGCTACGACAGTATAATTTTCAATACTGAGTGCTAGGTTAGACTTTGCATTCCCAAGCCTAGAGCTGTTGCAGATCTACAGGTTGGGAACCTTGTGTCGTGGAGCTGGGGGATGGTCCAGTAAGTGCTGTGTTAGGATTCAGACCCCAGAGGGCTGAGGTTCTCCCAGCATGCCTCAGTCCCTACCAGTTACAGAGTATGGATGGCTTACCTAGCCGGCCGGCCCTCTATGCCGAACCCTACAGCCCAGGGGTTGGGCTTCCCCTCCCCCAAAACCTCTTCCCTATATAACAGAGACATTTCCATCTCTCTTCTCTCTCCTCCTCTCTGTACTTTCTCTCTCCCTGCGTGCACACACTCTTTTCCTCCTTCTCTTACCCCTCCCCTCTGTCTCCTTTGCCATGGTGACCTTACTGTTCTCAGTCCTTGGGACCAATGAGCCTGCCCGAGGACAACTTCCCAATAAACCTGCCTTTATATACTTTGATGTGGCTTGTTAGTTGGTGGAGAATGACTTCTCACCTAGTACCATGTAAAAAGCTAGGCATGGCTATAACCTGTGACTTCGTATAACTCCAGCGAAGTGGGGGTGAGGATAGAGACAGGAGAAACCATGGAGCTGGCTGGCTGCCAGACTAGCTGGAAAAACATGAGCTATGTAAGAAATAGTCACAAGTGAGACAGGTAGAGAAAGATAGAGGACCCCCCACCCCCCATCCTACCCCACCCTAGTGCACACCACACACACACACACACACACACACACACACACACAGATGGAGAGTGGTTGAGGAAGACCCCTGACAGACCTCAGCCTCCACACATACATATAATTGCTCACCCCTCTCCCCACCCCGTAAACTCTGACCTCTCTCAGGTCTGAGGGAAATTCTAATACCCTACACTTAAAAAGGCTGCCCAAATACTCCCAAAGCTGCTCCACCTCGACTGTAAGAGGGCTTCTGGTGTTAGATAAAAGCCAGTATTCCTCGGGAACTTGAGAAGCCAGTTCCGCTCTCCCAAAGGAGTCACTACCCTTATCTCTGTGCTTATCAAGCACATGGAAGTGCACGCTGCTGTCCTAAGTGCCTGCCGCTCATTTCCACGCCCCTGCCCCCATCCCAGCCCTCCGCACCTCCTCCCCCACCCTACATCCCTCCAGCTCTGGGGCGTCCTTCCCCACAGCTATACATTCTCCTTATGGTCCTGCTGGGCCAGCTCGGTCCTCTCTCCATGCCCTGCTGCTTCTCTCATGCTCTCTGTTCTCTCTCCCCTGCTAGTTTCTCTTCTTACAGACAGTCCTGGCCAGGCAGCTCCAGTCTGCTGGCCATATTCTGTCTACTTTCTCTGCTCTTTTTCCTCTGTTTCAGATGCCTCTGGCTGTTCTCTCCCTCTTACACACCTACAATAAAAACCTTCCCCTTAACTATACTATAGAGTGGTCACCTTATCAGTTTAGACAACTTTTTTTTTTTTCCCAAGAGAGGGTTTCTCTAGCCGCTGGTCATGCTGGAGCTCTTTCTGCAGATCAGGCTGGACTTGAACTCAAGAGATCCACCTTCCTGTGCCTCCCAAGTGCTGGGATTAAATATGTATGACACCATGGTCCAGCAACAGCTTATACAGCTTCTGGTTTTTTTTTGTTTTTGTTTTTGTTTTTCTTTCTTTTTTTTTTTTTTTGGTTTTTCGAGACAGAGTTTCTCTGTGTAGTCCTGGCTGTCCTGGAACTCACTCTGTAGACCAGGCTGGCCTCGAACTTAGAAATCCACCTGCCTCTGCCTCCCAAGTGCTGGGATTACAGGTGTGCGCCACCACGCCCGGCTGTTTTTCTTTTTCTTTTTTTTTTTTTTTTCGAGACAGGGTTTTTCTGTGTAGCCCTGGCTGTCCTAGAACTCACTCTGTAGACCAGGCTGGCCTCAAATTCAGAAATCCGCCTGCCACTGCCTCCCAAGTGCTGGGATTAAAGGCATGTGCCACCACCACCCAGCGTTTATACAGCTTCTAATAGGACATTTTTGGTTGCCTGTGACAGCAATGAAATTGAAAGTAGTTTCAAGGGGACGGAAGGTAATTATTGACATAACCAAAAAGTCGAGGGGATGTCAGATATACCTGGACCAAGAGACGCCAGGGTGTCAGGCTTTTGGCCAGGGTCTTGGCTTAGGTATCTTTGGAGTTTATAGCTCCCTGTGGTGAGGAAAGAGCCCAGCAGCTTTGGAAGCTGTGCCAAGTATTCAGAGAAGCTGTTGAAGTGGTCCTATTCAGTGTGTGTGTGTGTGTGTGTGTGTGTGTGTGTGTGTGAGTGAGTGAGAGAGAGAGAGAGAGAGAAGCGAGAAGAGAGAGGAGAGAGAGACTGGTTTGCTTATATGGTCCTAGGCCAGGTGTGGTGGTAAACATATGTAATGTCAGCACTCAGAAGGCCAAAAGAAGAGACTAGAGGTCTAAGGATATCCTTGTCTACACAGTGGGTTGGAGGCCAGCCTGGGTTACACAAGACTCAGTCAGTCTCTCTCTCTCTCTCTCTCTCTCTTTTTATTTTTTATTTTTTCCGAGACAGGGTTTCTCTGTGTAGCCCTGGCTGTCCTCGAACTCACTCTGTAGACCAGGCTGGCCTTGAATTCAGAAATCTGCCTGCCTCTGCCTCCCAAGTGCAGGGATCAAAGGCGTGCGCCACCACTACTTGGCTAAGACTCAGTCTCAGATAAAAAGAAAAGTCAACAAACAAAAGTCAGCATGTGTCACAAAGCACCTTTGTCACTTGGGAAGAAGAGGCAGTTGGATGTCTGTGAGTTCCTGGTCTACATAGTGTCTAGTCATCCGGGCTATCTAGTAAGACTCTGTCTCAAAAACTAAACCAATTTGCTGAGCAGTGGTAGAGCACACCTTTGATCCCAGCACTTGGGAGGCAAAGGCAGAGGCAGGTGGAGGCCAGCCTGGTCTATGAGTTCCAGGACAGCCATGGCTATACAGAGAAACCCTGTCTCGACCCCCCCCCAAAAAAAAAAACCCCAAATTACTAAACCAAACAAAACAACACAAAACCAAACCAAATGTCTTAGGGTTTCTATTCCTGTACAAAACATCATGACCAAGATACAAGTTGAGGAGGAAAGGGTTTATTCAGCTTACACTTCCACATTGCTGTTCATCACCTGAGGAGGTCAGGACTGGAACTCACACAGGGCAGGAACTTGGATACTGGAGCTGATACAGAGGCCATGAAGGGGAGCTGCTTACTGGCTTGCTTCCCCTGGATTTCTCAGCCTGCTGCTTATAGAACCCACCACTACCAGCCCAGGGATGGCACCACCTCCCACCCTTGATCACTAATCGAGAAAGTGCCTTACAGCTGGATCTTGTGGAGGCGTCTCCTCAAGGGGGGTTCTTTTCTCTGTGATAACTATAGCTTGTGTCAAGTTGACACACAAAACCAGCCAGTACACCAAAGCAAACCAAAGCAAACCAAAGCAAACCAAAGCAAACCAAACCAAACCAAACCAAACCAAACCAAACTAAACCAAACCAAACTAAACTAAACCAAACCGGAGGAACTGGGGAAGAGGAGGGAGGCTCCCAGGCTTAATTCGCTGACTCTCCCTTGCGCCACACACTGATCTGTCTGTCCATCCTAGGGCTTCCTCATGTGTGCTACCCGCTGAATGACGTCTCCAGCTCCTATGCCCATTTCTTGCTTTATTTTTCATCACAGTACCCAACACTTTGTGCTACAGAATGTGTTTACTGGCTGGGGAGGAGACATTTAATCACTGGATTAAAAGCACTTGCTGCTCTTACGCACCTGACTTTAGTTCCCAGCACCCACGTGGCAGTTTTCAACTGACTGTAACTCCAGTTCCAGGGGGTCTGATACCTGCCCGCTCCTGGCCTTCGCTGGCACAACACACACACACAGTGCACTTACATAATGTAAGCAAAACCTCCATTCACAGAAAAATAAATAAAATAATGATTTTACTTTTCACTGTATGTGTGTGAGTATGCACAGAGGACAGGGGATGGTTTGGGGAACCAGTTCTCTCCTCCCACCGTGGATTCCGGGTATCAACCTCGGATCACCAGCTCTGCCCCAAGCACATACATATTATTTTGCTTGTTGATTCATCTTGATGGTTATCTTGAGCTCTAAGCCAGTGTGTGTGTGTGTGTGTGTGTGTGTGTGTTACATAGGGAGACCCTGTCCCCAAACAAAAACAGCCAAAGGCACAACTGTAACCCCAGCACTGGGGTGTTGAGGGGAGGAGGGTCGGGAGATCAAGGTCAGTTTAAGCTCTGACCTCAAGTTCTAAGCAAGCCCGGTGTCTTTGGGTTTCCACTGCTGTGAAGAGACACCGTGGCCAAGGTGACTTTCATAAAGGACAGCATTTAATTGGGGCTGGCTTACAGGTTCAGAGGTTCAGAACAGTATCACCAAGGCAGAACATAGCAGCATCCAGGCAGGCATGGTGCAGGAGGAGCTGAGAGTTCTACATGCTGTTCTGAATGCATACAGGGGAAGACTGATTCTTCTGCACTAGACCGAGATTCAAAGCCCACCCACACAGTGACGGACTTCCTCCAACAAGGCCATACCTACTCTAACAAGGACACACCTCCTAATATATTTCCCATGGGCCAAGCATATTAAACACCTGGGTTACACAACCTTTGTCAAACAAAACAGCCGGGCGTGGTGGCGCACGCTTGTAATCCCAGCACTTGGGAGGCAGAGGCAGGCGGAGTTTGAGGCCAGCCTGGTCTACAGAGTGAGTTCCAGGACACCCAGGACTACACAGAGAAACCCTGTCTCGAAAAACAAAACAAAACAAAAAAGCAAAAAACAAACAAACAAAATTAAACAACAAACAGAAAACCTTAGTCTTAGTTAGGATTTTACTGCTATGAACAGACACCATGACCAAGACAACTTTTATAAGGACAACATTTAATTGGGACTGACAGGTTCAGAGGTTCAGTCCATTATCACCAAGGTGAGAACATGGCAGCGTCCAGGCAGGCATGGTGCAGGCAGAGTACAATTGAAGGTTGCTAGTTGAAGACTGGCTTCCAGGCAGCTAGGGTGAGGGTCTTAAAGCCCACACCCACAGTGACACACCTGCTCCAACAGGGCCATACCTTCTAATAGTGCCGCTCCCTGGGCTGAGCATGTACAAGCCATCACAACCATCCACAGCACATAGCATTTTTGAAGTATTTAAGCAGAAATAGAAGGGGAAATGTCATAGTCCTCAGGAGAAGCACATTGCCAGTGACCACCCTGTGCCCCCCACCCCCCCACCCACCCCATGTCACTCTCCTGCTGGCTGATGAGCGGGAGTTTTTCTTGAGTTCTGTTTTCCCACGTCAACTTCAACCCCCAACCCGTGTGCTCGCTTAGATCCCAGAAGAAACTGTGAATGAGAAGTCTGAGGGCAGCAGCGTCAACGTGGGAACATTTGCACAGAAACCATGTTTGGCAAGTATCAAATGTCTTGAGTCGCTTTTTCTGGGCATCAGAGAGCTGACAGCTTTATTTATAACTAGGAAGATTCTAAAAGTGGCACCATCTGGCCAGAGAAGTAACATCACTCATGGCACAGGTTCCTCTTCTGGAAGCAAGGTCGAAGCCATGCTGGCTGGCATCCAGGCACCTGCTGAGCAATGTAACTGTAAAACTAGTGAAATTTGCAGGCGCCCTTGGATGCCAGGACAGGGTGGTGGACGCCACTGATGCTGGAGATACAGAGGGTTATGATCCACCATGTGGGTGTTAGGATCGAACCCAGGTCTTCTGCAGGAACAGAACGTGCTCTAAATCACCAAGGGCCTTGCCTCCCATCTCCACCATTTTTTTTTAAAGACAGGGTTTCACTATGTAGCCCTAGCTGGTCTGGAAGTCTTCCTGTAGACCAGGCTGGCCTTATAGAGCATATATAGATCAGGCTAGCCTCAAACTCAGAGATCCATCTGCTTTGTCCTCGAGTGCTGAAATTAAAACCATATGCTACTACACTTGTGCCCCACCCCCACTGTTGTCATCTCCACTTTGGAGGCAGTGTCTCAGGTATCTCAAGCTGGTCTCACGGTCAGTATTTAGCCAAGAGTGACCTCTTGGACTCCTAATTCTCCTGTCTCTATCTTTCAAGTGCTGGGATTACAGGCATGCACAATCAGACCAGGTTTCAGCCCTGTTTGAGATAGAATTTAGGGTTCGGTGTATGATAGACAAGCACTTTATTAGTTGAACTATGTCCCTATCCTGAAGTATTCTTTAATTTAAACAATGGGACACTAGGGCCAGGTATAATGTAAATGCTAAAAATTAACATATGAGCAGGCGTTGTGGTGCATGCCTTTAGTCCCAGCACTCACGAGGCAAGTCTCTGTGAGTTTGAGGCCAGCCTGGTCTACAAAGTGAGATCCAGGACAGTCAGGCCTACACAGAGAAACCCTGTTTTGAATCAAACAAAATTAACATAGAAAGATCAGGCACGACTTCATGCCTTTAAATCTCTGCATATGGGAGGCTGAGGCAGGTGGATCTCTGTGAGTTAGAGGCTAGCCTGGTTTACATATTGAGTTCCAGGACAGCCGGAGCTACATAGTGGGAACACGTCTGGTGGGAGAAGGGAACACGCTAACTCCTGGCCCAAGGTAAATTCTGTAACTTTTCAATGGAATTTAAAATTTTGGTTTTTTTTTTGTTTGTTTGTTTTTTTCAAGACAGGGTTTCTCTGTGTAGTTCTGGCTATCCTGGAACTCACTCTGTAGACTAGGCTGGCCTCAAACTCAGAAATCCGCCTGCCTCTGCCTCCCAAGTGCTGGGATTACAGGCATGCGCCACCATGCCCGGCAAAATTTTGTTTTTGAGACGAACAAGGCTAGACATACATCCTGAAGACTGAACTTGAAAAATAGTTCCACCTGGGTACAGTGTCACGTCTGCAATTAGTACTCCAGAGACAGAGGCAAGAGGACTGAGGGTTTAAAGACAGCCTCAGAAAGGAAAAAAAAGGAATGAAAGAAAAAGAAAATCCACAATGTTGAGATTACTAAGCGAGGCGGAAAAAAAATGGCACACTTGTAAGTGGAGTTAAATAAATAAAATTAAGCGAAAGTACTTTGTGAATTAGACTTGTTTTTAGGAACTGGAGAGATAGCTCAGTGTTTAAGAGCATTTGTTACTTTTCCAAAGAATCCAAATTTGGTCCCCAGAATTAATGCTGGTGGCTTAACAACTGTCTAATTCTGGCAATACCTTTTTCTGTCTTTATGGGGAGAAGCACCCCAATAAACATTAAAGGAAATAAAGCAAAACAGGACTTTTATTTATTTTTTTTTAAACAGTGATTTTGGTAGTAAAGCCAAGTTCCCAGCGTGGACTTTTATTTATTTATTTATTTATTTATTTATTTTTTGTTGTTGTTTTTTTTTCGAGACAGGGTTTCTCTGTGTAGCCCTGGCTCTCCTGGAACTCACTCTAGACCAGGCTGGCCTCGAACTCAGAAATCCGCCTGCCTCTGCCTCCCAAGTGCTGGGATTACAGGCGTGCGCCACTACCGCCCGGCGGAATTTTAGTTTTAAGTAGAGGTTTGGCGTGTGGGAATCTGGCTCTGTAGGTACAATGCTTATCTGGTATGCACAAAGTTCTGGTTTACATCCACCTCCAGCACTGCAAAAGCGCCATAGTGGTATATACATCTACAGTCCCTGCACTTGGAAATGTAGAAGCAGGGAGATCAGAAATTCAAGGTCATCCTTGGTTACACAGCAAGGGGTGGCTCGCCAGGGATATAGATGACTGTGTTTAATAAAAAAAAAAGCTGGTAGTGGTGGCACATGCTGGTAGGATTTTCTGAAGGAGGCGGAGGCAGAAGGATCAGGAATTCGAGGCCAGCCTGTATTACAGTGAGTTCCAGGACAGCTAGGGCTATGCAGAGAAACCATCTCGAAAAACAAAACAAACTAAACAAACAATTAACAGTATGATCCCCTAATAATCCTGTACTTCTGGCACGCTAAATACCACACTTAGTTCTTAGGCTCTGTCGCCACCTACTGGCATACTGTTGCTGTATTTTGAGAACCTGTCTTGTCAGGGTTTTTATTGATGTAATGAAATACCAGGATTAAAGCAAACTGGGAAGGAAATGGCTTATTTATCTTACGTGCCCAAAACACAATTCCCTGACAAAGGCAGGAGCTCAAGGCAGGCCCTGGAGGCAGGAGCTGAGCTGGAGGGGTGCTGCTTACTAGTTTGCTCAGCCCATAAACCCAGGACCACCAGCCCATGGATGGCACCTGCAGCGTGCTGGGCCCTTCCCTGTCATTCACTGACTAATTTATCACGGACGAGCATGGTTGGTTAAATACGTCTGTATCATGCGAGAACCTCACTGGTTAAATGGGAACCTAAGAGTTCAAAGTCCTTCATACTACGACAGGCCAGCACAGTTGGGGACAACCTTGAACTTTGAATCCTCCTGCCTCCGTTGCGTACCATCATGACCAAGTCTTCAGTGCTGAGTGTACCCCAGAGATCAAGCATGCTAAACAAGCACACCACAGACCTAACCTCGAGCTTATCCTCCTGGTTTTGTTGTTTAAGATTTATTTATTTTATGTGAGTACACTGTTGCTGTCTTCAGACACACCAGAAGAGGGCGTCAGATCTCATTATGGATGGTTGTGAGCCACCATGTGGTCGCTGGGATTTGAACTCAGGACCTTTGGGAGAGCAGTTGCTCTTAACCGCTGAGCCATCTCTCCAGCCCCCTTCCCCTGCTTTGAAACAGTCTACTATTGTAACCAGGGTACCCTTGGAACTCTCCTGTCTCCTCCTTCCACTATTGGGAGATCTGTGATGTGCTGCATCACGCCCAGCAGAATACCTAAAATTCAGTTTCAGGTCACAATGAATCATTTCAACATAGTATTTGAGGACTGTGACATCGCAAGCAAACAGTAGGGGTCTGCTATGTCAAAATACTGCTTTATGGCACAAAATATCATATGGTGTTATATGCTGCACTGTGATGTCACAATTCAACACTGTGGTGCCATAGTCATGTGGGGATGACACACTGGAGCATTTACTGTAACTCAGCTGTGATGTCACAGTGTGCCTGTGATCCAGTGCCACACACGGAGCATTAGTGGGCAGGCTGGAGGCCATGGAAGTCATCGCCACAATGGAGCCCTGCAGCACAATGCCATAATGGAGCCCTGCATTTTCAATTACCCGTGACATCAAAATGTCAGATGAGTGAGGTGGCGGCACAACACTGTTGGATTGATCTGCACACACTGGTGCCTAGTGCCTGAGCCATCCTCCAGCTCCCCTTGGCTAAGTGTAAATGCTCACTGGCAAACACTGGCCTGTGCAGTCCCGGGTAAGGGAGCAGGGGAGATGCCAGGCAGGGTGGTATACATCCAGAGGCAGATAGATACAGGAGGCTCTTCCTTAATTACATTGTGTGCCTGGAATACACAAGACTGTCTCAACAAATTAAAAAACGGGGCTGAGATGACACGGGAAAGTACTTGTCTCACAAACATGAGGTTCTAAGTTTGGTCTTCAGAACCCATGTGAAAAAAACAAAACAAAACAAAACAAAACAAAACAAAAACCAGGCTCGGTGGTGCACCTAACGGAGAAAAGAGATCTCAGGGGCTTGCTGGCCTGCTCTGAGGCCCTGTCTCAAAACGGTCTTATTTCCATACACGTGTGTGTTCCTTCCTCTCCTAATACCAGACATACACATATAAGGTGAAGTGACTGAAGTAGTCTGACTTCCGCACATACAAAAGATGTCACGCATTTAAGCTGTGACATTCTGATTTGATTCTAAATTGTATATATATTTTTGTTTTTGTTTTTTCGAGACAGGGTTTCTCTGTGTAGCCCTGGATGCCCTGGAACTCACTCTGTAGACCAGGCTGGCCTCGAACTCAGAAATCCGCCTGCCTCTGCCTCCCAAAGTGCTGGGATCAAAGACGTGCGACACCACGGCCCGGCTCTAAATTATATTAGCTTAAAACATCAGGAAAAGAAATCAGGAAATTGGGCTGCAGCTAAAGCTAAGCTCTAAAGTCCGAGGGGTCTGCTAGAGAATGGGCAAGGCTCTGGCACTCCCCTAGGTCCTGAAGTGCTCCCCTAGGTCCTAAATCACTTCCACTACTTCCTGGGCAGTGCTGGGTTACGGCCTCAAATCAGGTTAAGAGTCCTATCTTGGGCTGGAGAGATGGCTCAGCAGTTAAGAGCACTGTCTGGTCTTCCAGAGGTCCTGAGTCCAAATCCCAGCAACCACATGGTGGCTCACAACTATCTGTAATGGGATCCAATGCCCTCTTCTGGTGTGTCTGAAGATGAAGACAGGTGCAGTATACTCATGTACATAAACAATTCTGGGGGAAAAAAAAAAGGAATCCTACCTCAAGCTGGTGGGGGCGGGGTGGGCATCTTTAACCTCAGGCTGGCAGGCAGTGGATCTCTCTTCAACCCATCACCTGAGTCTGATAGAGTGAGTTCCAGGACAGTCAGGGCAATACAGAGAACTGTCTAACCAGAGTCCTGTGTCAAATGACTAAGGGGCAGAGGGATAGAAGGCAACTGTTCCTTTCAGGCACGTGCACCCACACACAGCATACATACTCACTCACAACCCACAACTGGACAAAAGGATGGTTAAACAAGGAGACTGACAGTTATATTCAAAGAACCCAAATTAGCAAAAGGAAGGACACAGAGACTTACAACAGGAGGTGGAGACATGTATTCCCCCCACAGTTCTCAGGTTCTCTTGTACACAAATCAACTGTAGGAAAGTTTGGCCACTGCTTGAATCTTGACTACAACTGTTGACACTGATGTGGGAAACCTACACATTAACTTAGCTGCAATTAACGGTGGGACATTTCGGGTTCCCCCCTCAGCTCCTGGACGCATGTGCAGATCCATCCACACCTGGACTGCCCCCTCGCTCTACGGCTTTAACGCCTGAGGTCGAAGCCTGACTTTATACACAACCACACACCGTCCAAACAGCTTTGGTGGTAGTTAAGGCCGAGTTTCATAAGGACAGTAAAACTAGAGGAGCAGTGACGCCTGAGGGACAGGAAAGGGTTCCTGGCGGCTTTCCTCACGGGGACAAACGTGTCCTTTCTTTCTCCAGCAGTCTCGTCTGCTTGCGTGCCACTGCACCCAGGAAGACCCAGCAGGCCTTCATAACGAGATCAATCTGTCTGTCCACAGGCACACTGAGCGCTGTCAGGGTCACTGCTCGCTCCTCCTTTTCCTCCGTCTTTTTTTCCCAGGGCTCGCCGGTGCTGGCGTCTTTCGCGCGTCTTGCACTGGGGGCACAGGCAGCTTGAAAACAATTTCATCATCTTTATCGTCATCGACGTCCACCACCTGCGATTTTCGCCTCTCCAAAAACGTCGGCGTGCAAACTGGCGTGGGATCCTGAAAGCAACACGCACACTACAGTCCAGGCCTGAGCACAGGCACCAGGAACCCCCAGATCACTGCTCTCCTCCTTTCCCCTATATCACCACCTTCTCAGCCTTCACCAGGAAGGACACCCAACACCTCTACCCCCCTAGTTTTAAGGTGTACCATGGGATCTATTTTCAGCCTGTTTTTATTTCCCATCGACACAAGGAAAGACCCCTCCCTTCTCCTCCTTCAAATTATGTCTACAGCAACTGATTCCCAGAATGCAAGCACACGCTCACCCGGCTGTCCACAGACGACCTCTTCTTCTTCTTAGACCGCTTCTGCTTCTTCGGAATGTTTTTGGAAATCCCTCCTTTCATCATCTTCTCCTTTCTCTTAGGTGCGCCTGAAAGCTTTTCTTTTTGGTCAGGTAAAACCTGAAAATAAAGGCTAGGATTTTACCGATTTGCTTATCCCTCAGCTACGTCTCATGTTACAGTTGTGTCCCTGTCTTTAACTGCCACATGGTTACCATTGGCAGGGTGAGGTTTCGGTGCATGCCTATCTCAGATGGGACCACACAGTCTGTCCTCAAGCTCTGACACCGCTTCTGGGACTTGAGACTGGGGCAAAGAAGCAACAGATGCTTCGGATAAAGGCACAATAAGCTCGGAAAAGATGTCACCTCACCACCCACTAATTATTTTTTGGGAAAAAAAAAGGCTGACAGGTTCTATGGAAGATAGAGAACATTCTTAAGATTCAGTCAGGGAAACCTTTGGCAACCCTAGTGACGGACACCTGGACCCCTTAACGTGGTAGGGGAAGTCCATCTCGTCACTTCTTGCTCCTGGGTTGCTGAAGGCCAACCTACACACAATCCCAATCTCCCGCAGAACCCATGGTCACCTGATGCACTCTGATCTTGACTTTTACGACTATTTCCAGTTTGAAAGAAATGAGGCAAAATCTTAATTAAAATGACAAGATAATGAAGATCAAGGGGCTGGAGAGATAGTTTAGCACCGGCTGCTCTTCCAAAGGACCTAGGTTCAATTTCCAGCACTGGACAAAGTCTCTCCCTGAGCCAGAAGCTAGAACAGTGGGCAGTAAGCATCACATGCCCATGGCCCCCCTCTTCCAAGGGTCGCAGGCATCAACACACAGCATGAACATGGCATTATGTGGGTTTAGGATTTGAACTCAGGACCTCATATTTGTGTAGCAAGTGCTCTTTCTCACTGGCCCAACTCTCCACATGCTTTTTAGGGTTTTAAAAATCCACAATGTAGGGGCTGGAAAGATGGCTGAGCAGTTACGAGCACTGACTGCTCCTCTAGGGGTCCCAAGTTTAATTCCCAGCAACCACATGGTGGCTCACAACCATGTGTACCATTACAGATGGTAATGCTCTCTTCTGGTGTGTCTGGAGACAGCTACAGTGTACTCATATACATAAAATAAGTAATTCTTAAAAAAAAAAAGACACACTCCTACAATGCAAGAGACCAGCTCTAGTGGCATAAGCCTATGGCCCCAGCACCAAGGATGCGATGTGGGAGGCAGGAGGATGGGAGGGTCATCTTCAGAACACTGTAATTTGGGGGCTTACTGTGTAACACTGGGGCTCCCTTGGGCTGCATTAAGATCACTAGATCTCAAAAAAGCTCCCCAATAAACCATCAAAACCAACTACATGAAATCTTTAATAAAAAGTGAAGTAGCAAAAATGACTTTCTTTCTTCAGACAGTTTTTCTGATTACTTTGTGTGTGTGTATGAGCATGCGTGTGTAGCTCGGAGGACTACTTTTAGGAGTCAGCTCCTTCCTTCAACAATGTGAGATCCAGTGTCTGGACCAGGAGCCAGGTTTGGTGGCAAGTGCCTTCGTTCTAAGTCTTGCCAACACTCCTGAAAGTATTTCTATAGTAACCAGAGGACATTATCCAGACGATCTTACCTGGTTAACCTCAGAATCCCCAAGAGTGTTAGCAATGTTTGAAATCCCATTCTTTGGCTTAGGTAGGACCTGCAAGTAGACAATTTGCACATTTATCAGCTATATGCATTTGTTGTAGCTGAATTCCTACTTTAAGCATCAGTGTCCAATTGCCAAACGGGCTGACTGTAACCAAGGGCAAGGTTTTGCTGTAGCCCGGGTGAGTAGTGTGTGCTTACAATCCTATCACTGGGAAGGCTGAAGCAGAAGCCTTCCATTTTGGGGGAGCCTAGATCATGGAACAAGACCCTGGCTAAAAAACACAGCTAGGGACTGGGGAGAGTTCAGCAATGACGACCACTGACTGCTCCTTCAGGACACAGATTCAATTCCCAGACTCACACTGTGACCTGCAACTATCTATAAACTATAGCTTTAGGGTATCCAATGCCCTTCTCTGGCCTCCAAGGACACCTGGCAACCACTTAGTATACCGGCAAGAAATTATATTGGGGGGGAGGGGGAGAACCTCGCAGGGGCCTGGAATGTAGTTCAATCAAAGTGAATACTTGACGCTCTGGGCGACTCCTCCAGGGCTGCAGGACCTGGAACCATCACACATGCCTGCAATCCCAGCACAAAGGAAGCAGTACCACAAACGTTAAAGCAACAGACCACTTGCCTATCATGGGCAGACTCCAGCCTGGCTGCCAATCAACCAGAAGAGCCACACGCACAAACTAAACCAAACATCAGCGTGTGAGGAGCACTGGGACGGATTCTGCATCATCACAGACACCAGCTACAACTAGTGAGGCAGGAAGCTCGCCTGAGAGAAACCACCAAGAAAACTGAAGAGATATTTACCAGCGAAGGAAAACTGTAATCAATCCCCCTCTCGGCTAGTTTCTTCCGGAGTAATTTTTCCTTCTTCTTAAACCGATACTCCATCTTCAACATCTGCAAATGTCCTCGTTTCTGATTATAGCGTTTCACTGCTGGAAATGATGGCGGATGAAAGGAAGCATCCCGCTGGTTGAAAAGGTCTTTATGGACTTTTTCTCGTGGCATAAATTTACCTATAAAACAAACAAATAAAGAGGAAAGGGTCTTTTAATTTTGTATTTCCCAGATAGCCATTTCAACTGCATGAAAGAAATAACCTTTAAACATCGATTGTTGTCTATGCAAATGCATGGGTGTGGGCTCGCAGACTCAGATGCGTGTGGAGGCTAGCTGACAACTCTGTGGAACTGGTTCTCTCCGACTTTGACGTGGGATCTGGGATCAAACCCAGACTATCACACTTTCACAGCTGCGCCACCTCTCTGCCCTCTTCTTTTATACTTTTTTTTTTTTAAAAAAAAAAACACAGGGTCTCCCGTAGCCTAGGCTGGTGCCTAGAATGAGCCTGACCTTCAGATCCTCTAGCTTCCGCCCCCAAATATAGGCATTAAAGGCTCGCGCCATCGGCTGCAGTGTATGTGCCCCTAGGGTTGGAACCCACAGCCCTGTGCATGCTAGGCCAACACTCTACACGCCTCGTAGCCTCTGACATGGACAGGGCAAGGATTTGTGGCAATCATCAAGAAACTCAGTAGAGCCCAGAGCGCTTTCTGGTGTTTCCCTCAGACCAGACAAAGCAGAGCACCAATGCCCTCAGGTTTCTGCCCAGCCACTTTCTCCCAATCAGGCTTTGAACCGAACTCAGAACACCCATGACCACGACAATGTCTCCCATGGTGATTGGGACTGGGAGAAAAATGTTACAGGAAGCCCCGTGAACCTGTAAAGTGGTCCCAGGACAGGGTATATTCTACCACGAGTGTAGGTAGGCAGGACACTTAGATTACCTTCCAAAGACAGAGATATGGATGGTGATGCCACATGTTTCCTGTGATGGAGACACAAAATTCAGTGTCCATACTTACCAATCCATCTCTGTGGGAATGATTTACTGTGTGTGGTAAAATGCTTGCATGTGTGTCTGTGGGTGTGTGTCTGTGCAGAGGGAGCACAGCCGGCTGCCCGCGCTCGCATTCTCTGCTCGCTTCCTTAAACAGCCGCTCACCGAGCCTGGAGCCGGCTAGCAGCCAGAGCTGCACCTCTGTCCCCGAGTCAGATGTGGAAATGGGATTCTTACTTTTGGTCTTACCCTGTGTGGACTCAGCTAACAGGCTGCACCCAGGCCTCACAATAACTTCTTAGTTTTATGGGTGTCAAGAATCTGACCTGTAGCCCGTCTACCACTCCCCATCTGCGTTTCCTGACATCCCAATAACTAAAGGCCAGTTACCTCTGGTTTGGCATTTACCATTCGCTTGGTAAGAAATGACCTCAGGCTGCACTGCTGCCCCGTGCCTGGCTCATGCCTATCTAACCACCATTCTCTATTCCTTTTTTGACATAAGGTCTCTACATAACCATGGATGCCCCTGAACTTAGCGAGGTCCACCTGCCTCTGCCTCCCAAGCACCAGGATTAAAGGCGTGTGCCATGTCTGCTGGGCTTTACCCCCATCAGCTTTCAATCTCAGCCAAGCTCTTTCCAATCACCCATTAAACATGGGTCAGCTTCTCCTCCTGAGTCCAACGCCACGAGTAACTTTGTAATCCCACCACAGTGCAAAAGTCGGAGTGCTTACATGTTAGAAGTCTTTCACCAAACAGGTAGTTATCCATTGTTTCTGCAACGATCTTGGCAACATCCTCAGACTCGAACTCCACGAAGGCATAGCCTTTGCTGTTCCCGGTCTGCACGGAAGACCCACAAGAGAGCAGTGAGTCTACCCGTCACCAAGCCCCACACAAGCCTGTCACAACTCTCATTACTTCAGAGCCACCGATCCCTGGCCCGCTCAAACTAACACACAGACAGGACAGTCACAACTTGGAACATAGATTTTTCTGGTACCCTTGAAATTCAGTATGATACACCCCTGAGTGTTCTGGCTACAGGGAATTCAGTAGTGCTGTCTGGTGGTAGGAGACTAGCTTTTGGGCTCCCACAGTCCTGGACTTGTCTACTCATTTCTCATTTTCACTGGCAGCCCTATTTGTGACACACTAGCGAGGGTCAGGTTTTTTGTTTTTAATTAAAAACCTAGCAATCTGGGTAATCCCAGACTGTAATCCCAGTTACACAGGAGGCTGAGGTAAGAGGATCCATGGGATCCTGTGCGTGTAATGAGGCCGGTCTGGGCAACCAAGTGAGACTGTCTCAAAATAAGACAGTAGTGTAAGCTCGTGCTTACCTACTGTTACCGACTGAAGCTTACCCGGTTTCAGTCCCCAGCCAGAGGAGAACACATGCAGCTCCACGGCACCTCACATGTTAAGGGTGCAAACAACCAGGTCTCCAGTGTCATGGGACCAAGGGACAGGCCTTGACTTCCTAAGCCCTGTACCAGCTCACAGTGGATTCCCACACCCAGAATGGTCTTAAGTGTAGGGTGAGTTCTGGAGCTCAAATGTCTACACTTCCATGCTGGCACCGACACCTGACCTGTGTTAACATGCAAGCCTCAGACTGTCCGCCCATGAAATGAGGCAATACGACAAAGCATTATCAGGGCGCCACGAGAATACCCATGTCCCACAGAGTTCAACATGCTACAAAAACAAAAACATCCAATTCAGCAACTCAGAGTTGACTTCAGTCACTCACAGAGTCAGGCCAGGCCAAGCTCCACCCACTAGCCATCTCCTTTCTACCAACCCCACTTCCAACTCCATCAAAAACACAGGCAAAGCCGGGCGGTGGTGGCGCACGCCTGTAATCCCAGCACTTGGGAGGCAGAGGCAGGTGGATTTCTGAGTTTGAGGCCAGCCTAGTCTACAGAGTGAGTTCCAGGACAGCTAGGGCTACACAGAGAAACCCTGTCTTGAAAAATCAAAAACACAGGCAAAAGCGTGTGTGTGTGTGTGTGTGTGTGTGTGTGTGTGTGTGTGTAAGCGATGTACTATCAATTCCAACACAACAGTCCATCACCACAAACTAACAGATCCTTTGAAAAGTAATGTGAAAGGACATGTCATTCCAAGAACAAACTCACTAGACAACAGCAGCACCTACCAAATCTAATGACCTGACTTCAACCCCAGGAAACAGACTAGCTGATTTCTACATCCACTCCTGCCCCATTCAAATAAATACAAGAAAGGAAGAAAAGAAACCAGAAAGCCAAGGGCTGAATCACAAAGCCTATCACAAAGATGTGGGTTTAAGCCCCGGCGTCATACAAACAGGCAAAAAGCAGAGCTATGAAGTACCAATAAAGTAATTGCATGGCTGTGGGCCACCACAGCATGAGGAACTGTATAAAAGGGCTGCAGCATTAGGAAGGCTGTAGGGGCTGGAGAGATTGCTCAGTGGCTAAGAGCACGGGACTGGGTTCAATTCCCAGCACCCACAAGGGAGCTGAAATTTCTAGTTCAGAAGCTCTGATGCCCTCCCTCCTGGCTTCTGCAGGGACTAGGCATGCATGTGGTGCACAAATGCATAGACAGGCACAACACCCATACAGATAAACAATAAAATTCCCTTTAAACTAGGCATGGTGGTGATTATCCTGGTAACTGGGAAGCAGAGGCAGGATAGCTTTAAGTTCAAGGCCAGCCTGGTCTATGTAGCAATTCTGTGACAGCCAGAACTCCACAGTTAATCTCCATCTCAAACCAACCATATCAAAACCAAACACTTTAAGGCACTGAGAGGATATAAGTCTAAAAGCCCATTGAAACATACAGCCTGTCACGCAGGCAACAGCTCGCCCTAGTGTCTGAGCCGCTCCCAGGCTCTGCAGCTGGAATCATGTTTCTGGAACAAACAGGGCATTCACTTGCTGAACAGTGAGCAAAGGTCCCATCTCCTGGTAGCGGTCAAACAAGTAATACATCAAGAATCAATTATTTCATGCTGGGCGGTGGTGGCACACACCTTTAATCCCAGCACTTGGGAGGCAGAGGCAGGCAGATTTCTGAGTTCCAGGACAGCCAGGGCTACACAGAGAAACCCTGTCTCGAAAAAACAAAACAAAACGAATCAGTTATTTCTTTGAGGAGCCCACAGATGCCTTTTGGGGAGAATAGCCATTCTGAGACTGTAGCCTCTATGGAATTCAGAAGCTGTGACCCAGGCAGAGGAAGCGGCTGCTAAGGTTAGCAGGAAGCGGGAGGGACTGAGGAGAAGCACTTGACACAGACAAAGGACAAGAGGAGGCTGCAGGTACAGTCCAGAAGAGTTCCGGGAGACTCAACAACCCACGAAGAAAGAGCCAAAGCCCAGGAGCCTCCGCAGGAAAATGGAAGACTCACCTTCTCCTTCCCTACACTCAAACAAAAGAACACCTTTCTTCCGCGGAGGTGGCTAGTGATCTTGCGGAGACAGCTGGGGCAGCACAAGTCTGCCAAGAGGAAGAACTGCTCAGGGAGCTAGGAGAGGAGCCAGCAGGAAGAGTCCCCAGAGGAGGAAATCTCTTCCAGGGAGAAATTCAGTTGGCAGTAGGCCTCAAGAAGGTGGTGGTACCAAAAGGGACAATTCCCATCTCATGACTTAAACCCCAGTAAAAGCAAATTCACAAAAAAATGGGTCTTGTAGGTTTAGGGGATTTACTAGAGAAGCCTTACATAAACCAAACTGAAGTTCATTAACCTCAGAGTTAGGAGTCACAAAATAAACATGATCTACTTGTCTGTGTAGTCTGAGGACGAGAAGCGACTACCTAGTTAATGAACACTTAGAATACTGATTCTGCTCTTGAGGTTGTTTTAAATCCCAATCCTTGCTGCGCGATTTTCCTGAGGGAAGCCCTATAAGCACGTGTGGCTATGCCCTGTAAGCACATCCAGCCTGTGGCCCGTGGCCAAGCTCCCACAGGGGTAGGAGTGCCTTCTAACAAATCATGAGACTTCAGCACCGCCCCGTGACGCTGGCCGGCTTGTGCTTGTGCACAAGCAGAGAGGCTGGAGGCCGTACGGCCCCTTCTATGGCCCACCCCTGCATTCGCTCAAGGTGGACTTTTCACTGACCCGGTTGCTTGGTGTTTTGGCTAAACTGGGCGGTGGCAAGTTCTATCATTAGTGGCTCCAGCCTCCAATACTGTGGCCACACCTGGCCTCACTTGGTGCTGAGGAAGGGGTGCATGTGCCCCACTTGTGTTTACAGCACAAGTGCTCTTACCACGGAGCTATTTCCCAGGGTCTCAACTACCTGAACTTTGAAACAAGTGTCACTGGCCTGGAGCTGGGCTCCGCTGCCTAGGCAGCACGTCCCACCTTCCCAGCCCTGGGATTGCGTGAGCATGACCATGCCTGGCATGTGACCTGGGCTCTGTAGGTTGACAGTTACAGACTGACCTATCTCCAGCCTCATCATCTCTGTTTATTGAGACGGAGAGCCACACTCCGAAGCTGTGACTCAGACTCCGAGGTCTGCCTGTCTCTGACTCCCAGTGCTGGGACTAGAGGCATGGCCCACCATACCAAGCTTCCTTTCCTGTGATTCCACTGCAGTTTGTAAAAGTACTTGTATTTACTTACTTGGAGACAAGCTCGCTCTATGTAGCTATGGGTACCCCGGAACTCATAATGTAAACTAGGCTGGCTTCAAAACCGATTTACCTGCCTCCGCTTCCTGAGTGCTGGGACTGAAGGTGGGCGCGGCCATGCCTGGCTTGTGCAAAGTCCCTGAGTAGGAACTTTGTAGGTAACAACGCTGCGCCTATGAGTACAAAGGATGACAAACAATCGACAAGCAAAACAGACATGGCTGAATTCAGGCACAGAATCTTACCCGTTTACTTCTAGACAATCTGAATCTGCTAATATCGCCAAACTGGGCACAGTAGTTATAGATATGGCTTTCGGAAAGCGTCGAAGGCAGGTGGCCCAGATAAACTACTCCAGGGTTAAGTTTATCTTTCTTCTTTGGCTGAGGACAAAACAGATAAACACTTTAAAAATACAAACTCATACTGCACCAAAACTTGTGTGTGTGTACACATTTTTTCTGAGCTGGGTCTCACTATGGAGCCTTGACTGGCCCCGAACGCATTATGTAGACCAGGTTGGCCTCTAACTCCCAACCGCTAAGATTAAAGGCCTGTATCATCACGCCCTGCAAAGGTCAATGAAAGTATGTTACCATTCCTTAACTTCAGAGAAAATTAATTCTAAAGCCTTTTCTTTCTTTCTTTCTTTCTTTCTTTCTTTCTTTCTTTCTCTCTTTCTCTCTCTTTCTTTTTTGGTTTTTCAAGACAGGGTTTCTCTATGTAGCCCTGGCTGTCCTGGAACTATCTGTAGACCAGGCTGGCCTTGAACTCTGAAATCCGCCTGCCTCTGCCTCCCAAGAGCTGGGATTACAGGCGTGCGCCACCACCGCCCGGCTTTTTTTTTTTTTGGTTCTTTTTTTCTCTTTTTGAGACAGGGTTTCTTTGTGTAGGCCTAGCTGTCCTGGAGCTAGCTTTGTAGAGCAGGGTAGGTCAAACTCACAGATTCACCTGCCTCTCCCTCCTGAGTGCTAGGATTAAGGTCTGTGCCTCTTCCCCGCCCCACAGCTTTCTAAATTTCTTTCAGAGTATAGGTAGAGAGATCTGCCTGCCTCTGCCCTCTCTCCAGTACTAGGATTAAAGGTAAACGTTGCCTTGCCTGGCCTGCAACAAAAATGTCAACACCCTTCATTCCCCTTGGTCCAGAAACATACTCAAAGCTCTATCACAGCAGAGACTGAAATAATAGGTGTTTGATCTCTCTCTTTCCTTAAGCACTTGCTGGGCAAGCCTGAAGCTTGAGTTCAATTACACAGAGCCACAGACTCTGCAAGAGACACACTCCCATCTACACGCACCGCGGCACGCACATGTCCACACCCACCTGTCCCTACAAAACAGTCAGCGCAACAGGTGTTCTAGAGCTAAATGGCCAAGCGAGTAAAAGTCTGTCATTGTCACTCTGAACCCAAGACCTTCTTCGACGCTGAATGCAGAGGGCAGTTTATCACACTGGATCTTAACTGTTTGCGGTTGTTGGCCTTCACAGTGCAGACTGTACTCTCTGTCACCCTAGAGAACAAGAACTTGTTTCCCTTCAGTTAGGGTACAGGGTGACCTATAGTGATCTATACCTGTATTCATGAAGTGGATAGAGGGGTTCAAGACCTCGACTGCACGGCAAATGTGCAAGTATTGTAGCTTGGGCTACAATAAACCCCACACTGACACCGTAACAAAAACGACCCTCCCAAAAGACTCCCCCAGGTCAACAACAACAAAAATGAAAAGCTGCCGTTCTCCCCAGTGCACCACCCCATGCCGAAAACCAAAGGGACTACGCCGTCTGCACACAGAACTTGGCAGATAGCAATCTCTATTTTCTTTGGCGGAGCTCGATGTTTCCTGACTCCTGACCCTCTCCGTCTTCTAAGCACTACAAGGTAAGGGGACAGAGCATTCCTTCCAAATGCTCTGGGAGACCACGAACCTTCACTTTGAGGGCCAAAGCGGCTTTAACACATTCTGAGGTTTGGAGGTGCCATGCTCCCCCACACGTGGTACCCCTCCTTCTCCACGTAACCCTCACGCCGACTCAGGTCAGCTGCCCCGGTCTCCGCGACCCGGAGAGGTCGGCTCCCGTGTCAGCCCGGCCGCCCCGCCGCTCACCCTTCTCGCGCGCCGCTGGATCTGCGTCAAAGCCTTCTCGAACTGCGAGTCTTCCTGCGGGTTCAACGCCAGACTCGGCTTCGCGGGACCTGCTAACTCGGCCATGCTGGAGAACCCCGAACAAGTGAGTCCACGCGGAGCTCCCGGAAGTGACGTCCCCTTCGCCTCTCGGAAGCGGAAGTGGAGGCGGAAGTGTGGCAAAAGAGCAGGCCCCAGTGGCTAGTATTAGGCGAGCTCGAGCGCCACCTACTGGCCACAAACTATATACTTAAAAAACTGGATTTAAAATAACCCTGAGGGCAGAAACTAAGGCTCAGTTGGTGAAGTAAATCCTGGGTTCGAAACCCAGCGCATCATAAATTGTGACTGCTCCCGCCGCCCTCTGTAATCCCAACACTTGGGATGTGGAGGCAGGAGGATCAGGAGTTCAAAGCCATTCTCATATACATAGTTCGAAGACAGCCTGTGCTCCACGGACTCAAAATCAAATTTAAAGTTCCAAACACTAGCCATGCCTGTTGGCTGTTCAGGCAACAGGAGAAACCTTCCCTGCCGTGGACTCCTTTTGTAAACACTCAAGCAGCCAGGCAGTGGTGGCGCACGCCTTTAATCCCAGCACTTGGGAGGCAGAGGCAGGCAGATTTCTAAATTCAAGGCCAGCCTGGTCTACAGAGTGAATTCCAGGACAATCAGGGCTATACAGAGAAACCTTGTCTCGCAGAAATGACCATTTCAGACATCAGTGAGAGGAGAGACCATTGGTCCTGTGAAGGCTCGATTCCCCAGAATAGGGGAATGCAAGTCAGGAAATTGGGGAGGGGGGAGTAAGCAGGGGGAGGGGGGAGGGGATAGGGGTTTGTCGGTGGGGTAACATGGAAAGGGGTTAACATTTGAAATGTAAATAAAGCAAATAACTGATAAAAATTAAAAAAAAAACAAAAGTTTGATATTTATGTGAAACAAACAAAAAACTCAAGCAGGAAAGCGGCCAGTCCCCTGCCTGAGTAGCTTTAGTGGACGACCTCTCCAACCCCACCTCCCCGCGTGCGCGTGTCTCCCTTCTTTCCCTAAGGTCCCTAATGGTTTTCTAACTACCCAGAAGTGGGAGAGTGGCCAGACCCTGCCCTACAAGGAAAAAATTCCACCGATCTCCGAGTTCCCTCAAGTTCAGGTCTTGAAATCCCACCAGTCCTCATCAGGGAAGTCTCCACAACACGTTCAACACATCTTTATATTTTTGATATTATACACCTGTGTCTATGAGTGGGTATGTGTTCAGGAATTCAGATGACCATAGAGAATAATGGGGTAGGATCTCCTGAACTTGTAATTCAGGCTGTTATGAGATGTCCACTGTACTGAACTCAAGTCCTATGGGAGAGCAGAAAATACTTTTAACTGTGAGCTATTTGTCCAGTCCCTATTTATTTTATTTTTATGTGATGAATGTTTGCCTTTATGTGTACCCTATATGTGCAGTGCCTGCAGTGGCCAGAAGAGGGCATCAGAACCCTGGAACTGGAATTATGGACTGTGAGTCAGGGTCCTCTGGCTCTAGACCACAGAGCCATCTCTCTCTCTCTCTCTCTCTCTCTCTCTCTCTCTCTCTCTCTCTCTCTCTCTCTGTTTTTTCGAGACAGGGTTTCTCTGTATAGTCCTGGCTGTCCTGGAACTCACTCTGTAGACCAGGCTGGCCTCGAACTCAGAAATCCACCTGCCTCTGCCTCCCAAGTGCTGGGATTGATTATAGGCGTGCGCCACCAACGCCAGGCGAGCCATCTCTTAAGATCCTGTCTTGGTTAGGGTTTCACTGCTGTGAACAGACACCATGACCAATGCAAGTCTTATAAAAGACAACATTTAACTGGGGCTGGCTTACAGGCTCAGAGGTTCAGTCCATTGTGATCAAGGCAGAAACATGGCAGCATCCAGGCAGGGATGGTGCAGGAGGAGCTGAGAGTTCTGCATCTTCATCTGAAGGCTACTAGTGGAAGACTGACTTCCAGGCAACTAGGGTGAGGGTCTTACAGCCCACACCCACAGTGACATACCCACTTCAACAAGGCCACACCTCCTAATACGGTCACTCCCTGGAACAAGCATATACGAACCATCACAGATCCCTAGTAGGTTTGTTTTCTTTCTTTCTTTCCTTCTTTCCTTCTTTCTTTCTTTCTTTCTTTCTTTCTTTCTTTCTTTCTTCCTTCCTTCCTTCCTTCCTTCCTTCCTTCCTTTCTTTCTTTTTTGGTTTTTCAAGACAGGGTTTCTCTGTGTAGCTCAGGCTGTCCTGGAACTCAGTATGTAGACCAGGCTGGCCTAGAACTCAGAAATCCGCATGCCCCTGCCTCCCAAGTGCTGGGATTAAAGGCATGTGCCACCACCGCCCAGCCCCTAGTAGGTTTCTTTAGGTAACACCATAGGAATTTTGAGAAAGCACTAAAAGAGGCGTTTGTAAGAGTTTCTTACGTTGAAACAGTTGTCTTTCTGTCTTTTCTGCATTTGTTTATTTACTTATGGATTGTTTGACCTTTGTGCTGCATCGCATGTGCTGTCTCCTGAGTTTTTGATCTTAGCCATTCTGACTGGTGTGAGGTGAAATCTCAGGGTTGTTTTGATTTGCATTTCCCTAATGACTAATGATGTTGAACATTTCTTAAGGTGCTTCTCAGCCATCCAAAGTTCTTCAGGTGAAAAGTCTTTGTTTAGCTCTGTACCCCAGTTTTTGATAGGGTTATTTGGTTTTCTGGGGTCTAGTTCTTTGTATATATTGGATATTAGCCCTCTATCAGATGTAGGGTTGGTGAAGATCTTTTCCCAATTTGTTGGTTGCCGATTTGTCCTTTTGATCTTGTCTTTTGCCTAACAGAAACTTTGTAATTTTATGAGGTCCCATTTGTCAATTCTTGATCTTAGAGCATAAGCTATTGGTGTTCTGTTCAGGAACTTACCCCCTGTGCCGATGTTCTCAAGGGTCTTCCCCAGTTCCTTTTCTATTAGTTTCAGTGTGTCTGGTTTTATGTGGAGGTCCTTGATGAACTTGGAGTTGAGCTTAATACAAGGAGATAAGAGTGGATCAATTCGCATACTTCTGTATGCTGACCTCCAGTTGAACCAGCACCATTTGTTGAAAAGGCTCTCTTTTTTCCACTGGATGTTTTCAGCTCCTTTGTCGAAGATCAAGTGGCCATAGATGTGTAGGTTCATCTCTGGGTCTTCAATCCTGTTCCATTGATCCACCTGCCTGTCACTGTACCAATATCATGGAGTTTTTTTTTTTTTTTTAACACTACTGCTCTGTAGTATTGCTTGAGGTCCAGGATACTGATTCCCCCAGAAGTTCTTTTTTTTTTTTTTTTTTTTTTTTTTTTTTTTTTTTTTTGGTTTTTCGAGACAGGGTTTCCCTGTATAGCCCTGGCTGTCCTGGAACTCACTCTGTAGACCAGGCTGGCCTCGAACTCAGAGATCCGCCTGCCTCTGCCTCCCAAGTGCTGGGATTAAAGGCGTGAGCCACCACCGCCCGGCTCCCCCAGAAGTTCTTTTACTGTTAAAAATAGTTTTAGCTATCCTGGGTTTTTTGTTATTCCATATGAATTTAAGAATTGCTCTTTTTAACTCTATGAAGAACTGAGTTGGGATTTTGATAGGGATTGCATTGCATCTGTATATTGCAAGATGTCCATTTTAACTATATTAATCCTGCCAATCCATGAGCATGGAAGATTTTTCCATTTTCTGAGGTCTTCTTCCATTTCCTTCTTCAGAGACCTGAAGTTCTTGCCATATAAATCTTTCACTTGTTTTGTTAGAATCACACCAAGATACTTTATATTGTTTGTGGCTATTGTGAAGGGTGTCATTTTCCTAATTTCTTTCTCAGCCTGCTTATCCTTTGAGTATAGGAAGGCTACTTATTTGCTTGAGTTGATTTTATAACCAGCCACTTTGCTGAAGTTGTTTATCAGCTGTAGGAGTTCTCTGGTGGAGTTTTTCGGGTCACTTAAGTATACTATCATACCATCTGCAAATAGTGAGAGTTTGACTTCTTCCTTTCCAATTTGTATCCCTTTGATTTCCTTATGTTGTCGAATTGCTCTAGCTAGTACCTCAAGTACTATATTGAAGAGATATGGTGAGAGGGGGCAGCCTTGTCTAGTCCCCGATTTTAGTGGGATTGCTTCAAGTTTCTCTCCACTTAGTTTGATGTTGGCTATTGGTTTGCTGTATATTGCTTTTACTATGTTTAGGTAAGGGCCTTGAATTTCTGATCTTTCCAAGACTTTTTTAAATTTATTTTTATTTTTTTGGTTTTTTCGAGACAGGGTTTCTCTGTGTAGCCCTGGCTGTCCTGGAACTCACTCTGTAGACCAGGCTGGCCTCGAACTCAGAAATCCACCTGCCTCTGCCTCCCAAGTGCTGGGATTAAAGGCGTGCGCCACCACCGCCCGGCCTTTCCAAGACTTTTATGAAGGGATGTTGAATTTTGTCAAATGGTTTTTCAGCATATAATGAAAGGATCATGTATTTTTTTCTTTGAGTTTGTTTATGTAGTGGATTGCATTGATGGATTTCCATATATTGAACCATTCCTACATCCCTGGGATGAAGCCTACTTGATCATGGTGAATGATCTTTTTGATGTGTTCTTGGATTCGGTTGGCAAGAATTTTATTGAATATTTTTGAATTGATGTTCATAAGGGAAATTGGTCTGAAGTTCTCTTTCTTAGTTTGATCTTTGTGTGGTTTTGGTATCAGCGTAATTGTGGCTTCAAAGAATGAGTTGGGTAGTGCCCCTATTCTGTTTCTATTTTGTGGAATACTTTGAAGAGTATTGGTGTTAGGTCTTCTTTGAAGGTCTGATAGAATTCTGCACTAAAACCATCTGGTCCTGTGCTTTTTTTTGGTTGGAAGACTTTCTATGACCCCTTCTATTTCTTTGGGGGTTATGGGACTGTTTAGATGATCTATTTGGTCCTGATTTAATTTTGGTATTTGGTATCTGTCTAGGAAATTGTCCATTTCCTCCAGATTCTCCAGTTGTGTTGAGTATAGGCTTTTGTAGTAGGATCTGATGATTTTTTGAATTTCCTCAGTTTCTGTTGTTATTTCTCCCTTTTAATTTCTAATTTTGTTAATTTGTATACTGTCTTTGTGCCCTTTGGTTAGTCTGGCTAAGGGGTTTATCTATCTTGTTGATTTTCTCAAAGAACCAGCTCCTGGTTTTGTTGATTCTTTGTATGGTTCTTTTTGTTTCAACTTGATTGATTTCAGCCCTGAGTCTGATGATTTCCTGTCTTCTACTCCTCCTGGGTGTATTAGCTTCTATTTGTTCCAGGGTGTTCAGGTGTGCCATTAAGCTGCTAGTATATGCTCTTTCCCATTTCTTTTTGGAGGCACTCAGGGCTATGAGTTTTCCTCTTAGCACTGCTTTCATTGTGTCCCATAGATTTGGGTATGTTGTGCCTTCATTTTCATTAAATTCTAAAATGTCTTTGATTTCTTTCTTGATTTCTTCTTTGGCTAAGGTGTCATTGAGTATTGTTCATTCTCCATGTGTATGTGGGCTTTCTGTCGTTTTTTTTTTTTTTTTTTTTTTTTGTTATTGAAGACTTATTCCATGGTGATCCAATAGGAGGCATGGGATTAGTTTAATCTTATATTTGTTGAGGTCTGTCTTGTGACCAATTATATGGTCGATTTTGGAGAAGGTACCATGAGGTGCTGAGAAAAAGGTATATTCTTTTGCTTTAGGATGAAATGTTTTATATATAGCCGCTAAATCCAATTGGTCCAAAGTTCAATTAGTTTCACTGTGTTCCTGTTTAGTTTCTGTTTTCCTGATCGGTCCATTGAGGACAGTGGAGTGTTGAAGTCACCCACAATTATTGTGTTAGGTGCAATGTATGCTTTGAGCTTTAGTAAAGGTTCTTCTACAAATGAGGGTTCCCTTGCATTTGGAGCATAGATGTTCAGAATTGAGAGTTCTTCTTGGTGGATTTTTCCTTTGACCAGCAAGAAGTGTCCTCCCGTGTCTCTTTTGATCACTTTAGGTTGAAAGTCAATTTTATCCAATATTAGAATGGCTACTCTGGCTCGTTTCCTGAGACCATTTGCTTGTAAAATTGTCTTCCAGCCTTTTACTCTAAGGCAGTGTTTGTCTTTGACACAGGTGTTTCCTGTATGCAGCAAAATGTAGGGTCCTGTTTAAGTATCCAGTCTGTTAGTCTATGTCTTTTTATTGGGGAAATTGAGTCCATTGATGTTAAGAGATATTAAGGAATAGTGATTATTACTTCCTGTCATTTTTGATGTTATTTTTACATTTGAGTAGTTATCTTCTTTTGGTTTTGATGAAAGAAGGTTGCTATCTTGCTTTTTCCATGGTGTAGTTTCCCTCCTTGTATTGGAGTTTTCCTCCTATTATCCTTTGTAGGGCTGGGTTTGTGGAAAGATATTGTGCAAATTTGGGTTTGTCATGGAATATCTTGGTTTCTCCATCTATGGTGATTGAGAGTTTTGCTGGGTATAGTAGTCTTGGCTGACATTTGTGTTCTCTTAGAGTCTGCATGAGATCTGCCCAGGATCTTCTAGCTTTCATGGTCTCTGGTCAGAAGTCTGGTGTAATTCTGATAGGTCTTCCTTTATATGTTACTTGGCCTTTTTCTCTTACTGCCTTTAATATTTCTTTGTTTAGTACTTTGGGGGTTTTGATTATTATGTGACAGGAGGTATTTATATTTTGGTCCAGTCTGTTTGGAGTTCTGTAGGTTTCTTGTATATTCATGGGCATCTTTCTTTTTAGGTTAGGGAAGTTTTCTTCCATAATTTTGTTGAAGATATTTGCTGGCCCTTTAACTTGTAATTCTTCATTCTCATCTATACCTATAATCCTTAGGTTTGGTTTTCTCATTGTGTCCAGGGTTTCCTGGATGTTTTGGGTTACAAGCTTTTTGCATTTTGCAGTTTTTTGACTGTTGAAACAATGGTTTCTATGGTATCTTCGGCATCTGAGATTCTTACTTCTTTCTCTTGTATTCTGTTGTTGATATTTGCATCCATGTCCCCTGATTTCTTCTCAAGGTTTTCTATCTCCAACGTTGTCTCCCTTTGTGATTTCTTAGTTTTTTCTACTTCTATTTTTAGATCCTGGATGGTTTTGCTCAGTTCCTTCACTTGTTTGTTTGTATTTTCCTGTAATTCTTTAAGAGATTTTTGTGTTTCCTCTTTCATGACTTCTGCCTGTTGACTCAATTTCTCCTCCATTTCTTTGAGTGATTTTTCGATTCCCCTTTATTGGCTTCTATCTGTTGACTCATATTCTCCTAGCTTCTATCTGTTGACTCATATTCTCCTGGATTTCTTTTTCTTTTTTTCTTTTTCTTTTCTCTCTCTCTCTCTCTCTCTCTCTCTCTCTCTTTTGTTTTTTGAAACAGGGTTTCTCTGTGTAACTCTTGCTGTCCTGGAACTCACTCTGTAGACCAGGCTGGCCTTGAACTCAGAAATCTGCCTGCCTCTGCCTCCCAAGTGCTGGGACTAAAGGCGTGCACCACTACTGCCCAGCCCTCTCCTGGATTTCTTTAAGTGATTTTTCTGTTTCCATTGTAAGGGCTTCTAACCTATTCACGTTCTCCTGTATTTCTTTAAGAGATTTATTTATGTCTTTTTTGTGTTCCTCTAGCAGCATCATGTCCAGTGCTTTTAAATCCCAATCTTGTTTTTTTCTGGTGTGTTGTGGTATCCAGGACTTGCTGTGGTTGGGGAATTGGGTTCAGATCCTGCCATATTGCCTTGATTTCTGTTAGTAATGTTCCCATGTTTGCCTTTTGCCATCTGGTTATCCCTGGAGTTAGTTGGTCTTGTTGTCACTGGTTGGTGTTTGAACCTCCTGTGAGTCTGTCATTGTCAGATCTCTCTGTTGTCTGGGAGCCAAGATGGCAGAGCACCCCTTCTCAAAGTCAGAAGAGCTGGCTCCAAACTGAGGATCTCTGTAGCCCCAATCAGCTCTGGAGGCAGGCTGTGCTGGCTGTCTCCTCACAGGCTGCTGGGTGTATAGCTGACCTCCTGCATTGCGAGCAGTGGCTGAGGGCACTCCTAGTCCAGAGGTGAAACCAGAATGCTCCCCCCCCCCTTCAGAGGCCTCTGGACTGTTTCCTCTGCTCTGCAGGGCCGGACTACAGTGTGCAGGCTGTCTCCTCCTAGCTGGCTGCTGGGTGTATAGCTGGCCTCCTGCACTGCTTGGAGATGGCACTCAGCAGCTTTTCTCATAGAGCCTCGCCCATCTCTCAAAGGGCGTGGGCACCCACGGTGGGCTGAACCCTTCTATGTCAACCACCAGTCAAGAAAATGCCCTAAAAGTCTCACCCCAGGCCAATCTGATGGAGTCGACTCCCTAACTGAAGACTTACCCCAGGCCAATCCGACGGAGCCAACTCCCTAACTGAAGTCCCCTCTTCCTGAGCGTGTCAGCTCCTTTGCTGTGGCAGTGATAAAACACCTTGGTCAATGGAAATTATGGGAAAAGGAGTTTATTTTGGTATGTAGTTCCAGAGGAAGAGTCCATGGTGGCAGAGAAGTCATGGCAGCACACAGTAGCAGGACGCCTGGGCAGGGAGCTGAGAGAGCCCATCTTCTGCAAACACAAAGTTTCTACTTTCCAAGTTCTGGCATGTACAACTCACCCAGTACCTTAGTTACTTTTCTAATACTGTGATGACACATCATGAGCAAGGCAACTTATAGAAGGAAGAATTTATTTAGAGCTTACATTTCAGAGGGTGAGGCCATTACACTCATGGTAGGGAGCATGGCAGCAGGCAGCAGGCAGCAGGCAGCAGGCAGGTAAGCAGCAGGCAGGCAGGCAGGCAGACAGGCAGACAGGCAGACAGGCAGGCAGACAGCAGGCAGCAGGCAGGCAGGCAGGTAGGCAGGCAGCAGGCAGCAGGCAGCAGGCAGGCAGCAGGCAGGCAGGCAGATAGACAGCAGATAGCAGATAGGCAGGCAGGCAGGCAGGCAGCAGGCAGGCAGGCAGGCAGGCAGCAGGCAGGCAGCAGGCAGGCAGGCAGCAGGCAGGCAGCAGGCAGGCAGGCAGCAAGCATGCAGCAGGCAGCAGACCAGCAGGTAGACAGCAGACAGCAGACAGCAGACAGCAGACAGCAGACAGCAGACCAACAGGCAGCAGGCAGCAGGTAGCAGGGGCAGCAGGCAGGCAGGCAGCAGGCAGCAGGCAGACAGCAGGCAGGCAGCAGGCAGCCAGCAGGCAGGCAGGCAGCAGGCAGCAGGCAGCAGGCAGGCAGCAGGCAGACAGCAGGCAGGCAGGCAGGCAGGCAGCAGGCAGCAGGCAGCAGGCAGCAGACAGCAGGCAGGCAGGCAGGCAGGCAGGCTGGCAGGCAGCAGATAGGCAGGCTGCAGGCAGGCAGGGCACTGTAGCAGTAGCTGAGAGCATATGTCCTAATCCACAAGTAGCAGGAAGGCAGAAAGCTATCTGGTAATGGCATGGTATTTTGAAACCTCAAAGCCCTCCCTTAGTGATACATATCCTCTAACAAGGCTCCACCTCCTAATTCTTCCCAAACAGTTCCACCAACTGGGAACCACGTACTCAAATGTATCACCCGATGGGGGGCATTCTTATTTGAACCATCTCATCTGGTTTATGTGGTCCTGAAGTTAAATCCAAGACCTTACATCTAGGTGAGCCCTCTTCTTCTAGAGCTACATCTCCAGCCCAGGACCTGCTACTTGATGATGTCAGCGAATTCTTCTATTCCTTTTCTGATTTTCTCTTCTGTTAACACTTACCTTTCATTGGTCTAATTTACAGACCCTCATGCACAGAATAGAGGAAAAATTGGAAAGTGTTTTCCTTTATTTCGCTTTCTAGAAGAGATGATGTATGGTTGGTTGGCTATGCCAACTGGAGAGATGGCTCAGTTGTTAAAAGTACTTGCTGCTCTTGCGGAAGACCCAGGTTCGGTTTCCAGCACCCACGTGTCAGCTTAAAACTGTCTGCAACTCCAGTTTCAGGGGATCTGATATCTTTTGGTTTCCTCAGGCACCAGGCACATGTGTAGTATACTTGCATGTATTTAGCCAAATACTAAGTCACATAAAACAAAGTAATATTTTTGTTTCCTTGAGACATTATGTAGCTGTGGCTGGCCTGACACTTATAGAGTAAGCTGACCTCTAACTCACAGAGATCTTTCTGCAGTGTGGGGAGCCGATGGCCGGCCCAAAACATCCTGCCAGCCCAAAACATCCTGCCGGCCCAAAACATCCTGCCGGTCCAAAACATCCTGCTGGCTTGAAGTAAACAAGTCAGTGCCAGGTGCTGGGTAGTTTACCATCCCTTGGTCTCCGCCCCTCCCGAGCTGCAGCCAATCAGGGGATGACACGTCCGAGGCAGGGGTTGCAGCCTATATAAGGGATGGGCTTCTGGGTATCTGGGTCTTCGCTCTGTAGGCTTATGCTCTCCCTCTCAAGAGCATTAAAGCTTTTCTGCAGAAGGATCTTGAGTGTGCCGCGTGGTTCTTGCTGGCGAGACGGTAGCGCGGGACACTGCAGATGTCTCCTGAGTGCTGGGATTAAAAGCATGGACCCACACACCTGCTGTGTCTCCTAAAAGCATGAACTAGCACACCTGCTGTGCCTCCTGAAGGCAGGTCCCATTGCACACCTGCCGTGCCTCCTTAAGGCATGGTCCCACCCCATTGCACACCTGCCGTGACTCCTCCTAAAGGCATAGTTCCACTGCACACCTGCCGTGCACCCTAAAGGCATGGTCCCACCCTGCTGCACACCTACCCTGCCTCCTAAAGGCATGGTCCCACCCTGCTGCACACCTGCCATGCCTCCTAAAGGCGTGGTCCCGCTGCACACCTGCTCTTCCTTGCTCTTCCTTCCCACTTCTCATCTTCTTTTTAAAATATTTACTTACTTTCATTTTGTTTTATCTCCATTGCTTTGACAATTGGAAGAAAATGTCAAGAACTGTGGAATCTAGGTCCTGCTCCCGGTGGTACCACCAGTAAATGATGGAAGCAAGCCCAGCCTTCTATTCAGAAGTCACTGGACAAGAGGGCAGCCACAAACAAATCTGGACTGGGGTCTGGAGAGATGGCCAGTGGGCAAAGTTCTCGCATTAAGACATTCTCTCTCTCTCTCTCACACACACTCACACACACACACACACACACACACACACACACGATTCCATGAAAAAGAAAAGAATGGTGGTTTGAATAGGTACAGACTCAAGTGCTTGAATGCTTGGTCCATAGGGGGTAGCACTATTAGGAGATGTGGCCTTGTTGGAAGAAGTATTTCCACTGTGGAGCCTGGATTTGAGGTCTCATATAAGATCAAGCTACACCCAGTATCACAGGCTCCTTCAGCTGCCTTTGGATCAAGATGTAGAACGGTCAGCTCCTGCTTCAGCACCATGTCTGCCTGCATGCTGCCATGGTGATAATGAAGAGACAAGAAGCAGCAGGACACATTCCATCTTGTTCTCTAAACTCCATTTTAACCCACTGTCCTTGGGGAGCCTTGGGAAAGGTGGCTGTTCTTGGAGAAAGCAGAAAGCTGCTCTCTCCTGTCCTTGGAGTGATATGACCCCCTCCCTTAAGCGTTGGGAAAGAGATCACCAAGCATTCCCAGCAGTAGACATAACAACTGTGGCCAGGTTGCCACAACAGGAAAAACTGGTCATGATAACAGGATAAGTTAATCATTCCCCAGGTCAAGATGCCCTTTGCAGATGTGTGGTCTCTCCTTGTTGTTTGAACAAATGCTGTTGGTTTGAAGGTTACCATTCCTGTACCCCCTCTTCCAGTCTGAGCTGGGGCCGCGAGCAGATCTTGGGTGATAGCTCTGCACCCATTCCCACTCTCAATTCTGAATATCTATGATCCAAATGCAAGGGCAACCACATTCATAAAAGACATTTTACCAAATCTCAAAGCACACAATGCACCTCACTAATAATAGTGGGAGACTTCAACACGCCAGTCTCATCAATGGACAGATCATGGAAACAGGAACTAAACAGAGACACAGTGAAACTAACAGAAGTTATGAACCAAATGGATTTAACAGAGATTTATATAACATTTCATCTTAAACAAAAGAATATACCTTCTCAGCACCTCATGGTACCTTCTCCAAAACTGACCATATAATTGGTCACAAAACAGGCCTCAACGTATACAAGAAGATTGAAATAATCACATGTATCCTATCAGATCACCAGGGAATAAGGCTGGCCTTCAATAACAACAAAAACAATGGAAAGCCCATGTACACCCTTGGAAGCTGAACAACTCCTTACATAGTCAAGGAAGAAATAAAGAAAGAAATTAAAGGCTTTTTAGATTTAGTGAAAATGAAGGCACATCATACCCAAACTTATGGGACACAATGAAATCAGTGCTAAAAGGAAAACTCATAGCTCCAAGTGTTTCCAAAAAGAAACTGGAGAGAGTCTATACTAGCAGCTTCACAGCACACCTGAAAGCTCTAGAACAAAAAGAGGCAAATGCTCCCAAGAGGAGTAGACAGCAGGAAATAATGAAACTCAGGGCTGAAATCAACCTAGTAGAAACAAAAAGAACTATACAGAGAATCATCCAAACCAGGAGCTGGTTCTTTGAGAAAATCAACAAGATAGATAAAACCTTAGCCAGACTAATGAGAGGGCACAGAGACAGTATGCAAATTAATAAAATCAGAAATGAAAAGGCCTACATAACAATAGAAATGGAGGAAATTAAAAAAAAAACCATCAGGTTCTACTACAAAAGCCTATTCTCATCCAAATTGTAAAATCTGGATGAAATGGACCATTTTCTAGACAGATACCAGGTGCCAAAGTTAAATCAGGATCAGAGAAACCATCTAAACAGTACCACAACCCTTAGAAAAATAGAAGCAGTTATTAAAAGTCTTCCACCTAACAAAAGCCCAGGACAAGATGGGTTTAGTGCAAAATCCTATCAGACCTTGAAAGAAGATCTCTTCAAACTATTTCACAAAATAGAAACAGAAGGAACACTACCCAATTCGTTATTTGAAGCCACAATTACATTTATTTCTAAACCACATGAATATCCAGCAAAGAAAGGGAATTTCAGACCAGTTTCCCTTATGAACACTGATGCAAAAGTACTCAATAAAATTCTTGCAAATCCAATTCAAGAACACATCAAAGCAATCACTCACCATGATCAAGTAGGCTTCATCCCAGGGATTCAGGGATCATTCAATATACGGAAATCTATCAAGATAATCCACTACACAAATAAACTCAAAGAAAAAACCACATGATCATTTCATTAGATGCTGAAAAAGCATTTGACAAAATTCAACATCCTTCATAAAAGTCTTGGAAAGATCAGAAATTCAAGGCCCATACCTATATATAGTAAAAGCAAAATACAGCAAACCAATAGCCAACATCAAACTAAATGGAGAAACTTGAAGCAATCCCACTAAAATCAGGGACTAGACAAGGCTGCCCTCTTTCTTCCTATCTATTCAAGATAGTACTTGAAGTTCTAGATGGAGCAATTAGACAACAAAAGCAGGTCAAAGGGATACAAATTGGAAAGGAAGAACTCAAAATATCACAATTAGCAGATGATATGATAGTATACTTAAGTGACTCCAAAACCTCAACCAGAAACTATAAAAACTCAACCTACAGCTGACAAACAACTTCAGCAAAGTGGCTGGATATAAAATCAACTCAAACAAATTAGTAGCCTTCCTATACTCAAAGAATAAACAGGTTGAAAAAGAAATGAGCGAAAGGACATCCTTCACAACAGCCACAAACAATGTAAAGTATCTTGGTGTAACTCTAACAAAAACAAGTGAAAGATCTGTATGACAAGAACTTCAAGCCTCTGAAGAAAGAAATTGAAGAAGACCTCAGAAGATGGAAAGATCTCCTATGATCATGGATTGGCAGGATTAATATAGCAAAAATGGCCACTTGCCAAAAACAATCTACAGATTTAATGCAATCCTTATGAAAATTCCAACTCAATTCTTCATAGAGTTTGAAAGATCAATTTTTAAATTCATCTGGAATAACAAAAAACCCAGTGAAAATTATTCGCAACCATAAAAAACTTCTGGGGGATGCACTCACTGATAAGTGTATATTAGCCTAGAATCTTGGAATACCCAAGACACAACCCACATATCAAATTATGTCCGAGAAGAAGGAAGGAGAGGCCCCTGGTTCTGGAAAGGCTCAGTGCATCTGTGTAAGGGAATACCAGAACAGGGAAGTGGGAAGGGGTGGATGGTGGAACAGGGGGAGGGAAAAGTAGTTATGGGACTTTCGGGGAGCGGGGAGCCAGGAAAGAGGAAATCATTTGAAATATAAATAAAGAATATATTGAATGGAAAAAAAAAACAGTAAAGCAACAAAATGAGTGGTTAAAAAAAGAAGTAGCCGGCGGTGGTGGCACACGCCTTTAATCCCAGCACTTGGGAGGCAGAGGCAGGCGGATTTCTGAGTTCGAGGCCAGCCTGGTCTACAGAGTGAGTTCCAGGACAGCCAGGGCTACACAGAGAAACCCTGTCAAAAAAACAAAACAAACAAACAAACAAAAAACAAAAACAAAAACAAAAAACCAAAACCCAAAACCCAAAACCCAAACCAAACCAAACCAAAACAAAAAAAGTATCTAGCATGTACCTGGCACTTTGGCTGAGAAGCATGGGGTGACAAAAATAACCAGGACAGAGTCTTCTATGAATTTTTTAAATGCAGATTACAAGTGAGCTCTGGAGCAAGCTTCCTGTGCTTCTGAAATTCAAGGCTCCATCCTCTAAGTCAAAGAACAGTTCCTTTGTCCATGCTCTGCTTGATGAAAGTAATGAAAAATCAAATCCAATCAAAATTTTACCAGCAATTTTCTCAGGACCTCCAAACAACTTTACAATTAGTCAGGAAATTGTTACAACCTAAAAATAAAGTCAAATAAAGGGCAATTATGTAAAAACAAAAACAAAACAAAACAAAAACTTCCAGGGGAATCAGCATCCCTGACCTCAAGCTATACTACAGGGCAATAATGATAAAAACTGCATGGTATTAGTACACTGACAGGCAGGTAGATCAATGGAATAGAATTGAAGACCCAGAAATGAACCCACACACCTATTGTCACTTGATCTTTGACAAAAGGAGCTAAAGCTATCCAGGGGAGAAAAGATAGCCTTTTCCGCAAATGGTGCTGGTTTAATTGGAGGTCAGAATGTAGAAGAGTACACATTGATCCTTTCTTATCTCCTGTACAAAACTCAAGTCCAAGTGGATTAATGACCTCTACATAAAACTAGATATCCTGAAACGAATAGAAGAGAAAGTAGTGAAGAGTCTCGAACACATGGGCACAGGTGAAAATTTCTTCAACAGAATACCAGTGGCTTATGCTCTAAGATCAAGACTTGGCAAATGGGACCTCATAAAATTGTAAAGCTTCTATAAGACAAAAGACACTGTCAATAGGACAAAATCATAACTAACAGATTGGGAAAAGATCTTTACCAATCCTACATCTGATAGAGGGCCAATATCCAATATATTCAAAGTACTCGAGAAGTTAGACTCCAGACAATCCATAACCCTTTAAAAAATGGGGTACAGGGATAAACACAGAATTTTCAACTGAGAAGTATCGATTTGCTAAGAAGCACCTAAAGAAATGCTCAACATGTTTAGCTGTCAGGGAAATGCAGATCAAAACAACCCTGAGATTCCACCTCGCACCAGTCAGATTGGCTAAGATCAAAAACTCTAGTGACAGTGGATGCTGGTCAGGATGTGGAGAAAGAGGAACACTCCTCCATTGCTGGTGGGAATTGCAAGGTGGTACAACTGCTCTGGAAATCAGTCTGGTGATTCCTCAGAAAATTGAACATAGTATTACCTGAAGTCCCAGCTATACAGCTCCTGGGTATCTACCCAAAAGATTCTTTAAAAAAAGAAAAAGAAAAACAAAACAACAAAATGTTTCGAGACAAGGTCTTGATCTGTCACCCTGGCTGGCCTGGGATTTGCTAGATGGACCAAGCTGATGCAAAACTCAGAGATCTGCTCCGCAAATTCTGGGATAGACACATGAGACATCACATCCGAGACCTAATTTTTTTTTTTGAACATTTTTATTCTTTCTCTTCCTATCTTAGTTAGGGTTTCTATTGCTGTGAAATAACACTATGATCAGGGCAACTCTTATAAAGGAAAACATTTTATTGTGTCTGGCTGGGGGAGAGTATGAGAGTGCTTGCCAAAGGTTAGACAATTATTTACTTGGTGTGTGTGTGTGTGTGTGTGTGTGTGTGCAGGCGCGCGCGCGCGCGCGCGCGCTTGCATTTGAAGAGGACAACTTGTGGAAATTGGTTCTTTCCTTCCATCAGACTGTCAGTGTTGGTGACACACCCTTAACTGCTAAACCTTGTCAACTTCTCCCTTTCAGTGGTTAAGAGTCCTCCACTTCACCACAGAAGGAATAACTCGCAGTACTCCAACCATGCTCGTTCAGAGAGTAAGTGAACTCGATGGATCAGGTGGAGGAGCAGCTGGCAGAGCTACAAGGTGAATTCTGGCCTCTTCAAGACTGCTCAAGACCAGATCCTCAAGTTATTCAATGGGAGGATAGGATAGTTGTGAGGCAGATCAGGTACAAGGACTTCAAAGTCCCGAAGCACTTTAAGTTTCATAGCTTAAGTGTATTCCTTGGTTGAAGGTTACACTAACATGCTTTTTTTGTGTGTGAAGATAATATATATTTTAAAAGATTTATTTATGTATGTGAGTACACTGTAGCTGTCTTCAGACACACCAGAGCATTAGTTTCCATTACGGATGGTTGTGACCCACCATGTGGTTGCCGGCAATTGAACTCAGGACCTCTGGAAGAGCAGCAGTCAATGCTCTTAACCGCTGAGCCCATCTCTCCAGCCCGGAAGACAATATTTTTTAATCATTAACATTTATATAGATTGTAGTCTTTTCTTATTTTTTACTTATCGGATTACATTCTTTAGACATTCTTTCACATTCAGATCACTCACGGATGTGGTTAAGCAGACCGGCGCCACTCAGGGGCTCCACCCTCTATGAGCCACGTGTCGCTAGCCCCCCCACACCCCCACCAGGCTGTTTTCCTCGATCCCTCTCTGCGAGTCCCCGCCTCCTCAATCGGAGCCTCCTGCCAATCAGCCGGCCCGTGGCCACGTGCCGCTGAAGCCCCTACGTAGGGCTGTTTCCGGAGATGCCTATGTGCGGCCAGCAGGCGAGGCCCCGCTCTCAGTCCGGCTGTCGGGCATCGGGGCGGCAGCGCGGCGCGAGACGGTGCCCGCGGCGCCTCAGGCATTACAACGGGCAGCCCGGGCTCCGGTGCGCCGCGGGTATGGGAAGACCCTGGCGCCAGCCGTAGCGCCAGAGCCGGTGGACGCGGCGGTAGCGACAGCGACGGGCGTTGCGAGCGAGTCCGCTGTGTGTCTGTGGGTCGCACTTCTTCAGCGGTGCTCCGGTGCTGAGTGATTGTTAGGGCAGCCGGCGCCATGTCTGTGAGCGAGATCTTCGTGGAGCTGCAGGGCTTTTTGGCTGCCGAGCAGGACATCCGAGAGGCGAGCCCCCTTCCTCCCCATCTCCCCCCCCTTTTTTCTTTTCCTAGCTAGGCTGGGCCAGTTGGTCCGGTCCTGCTCGGCCTTTCGTTTTCGGGCCTGATGGGTTTAGGTTAGGCCGCCTCTTGGATCCGGATTCGACTTCTCAGCAGCTCTTTGAATATATCACTTTTCCTATTTCAGCATTCAAGTCTCAGGCTCGGTTAACGCCCGAGGCTAACCAACACACCTTTTCTATATTGGTTGCTGGTATATATATATATATATATATATATATATATTAAGCACGTGAGGTCTTTAAGCTAGAAGCTCTCCTGTAGCTTCTCATCCCACGTAGATTTTTTTAAAATCTAGATTCTACTGTGTCTCACAAGGTCTCTCTTCCCGCTGCTCTCCTTTTATTTACACTTGTTACTGTGCCTGTGTGTGTGTGTGTGTGTTTGGTTTTTCGAGACAGGGTTTCTCTGTAGCTCTGGCTGACCTGGAACTCACTCTGTAGACCAGGCTGGCCTCGAACGCAGAAATCCACCTGCATCTGCCTCCCAAGTGCTGGGAGTATAGGCGTGCGCCACCACTGCCCGGCCAAATTTAACTTTTTGTTCATCTAGTGCTCCAGATACTGTCCTGTCTGAGGACTCTTATCTGCTTTTACTGGAATTAGTTTACTTTCTGCTCTCTGACTCGTTTCCTTTTGAAACAAGATCTTGATTTGTAGCCCTGGGTGGCCTTGAACTTGAACCTGTAGCCTTCAGCGTTTTCAGTGCTGAAATTACACGTGCAAAGTTTTTAGTCCTTATCTTGACTTTACAATATAAAGTACTGCTTTTCTGTTAGCTTCTAAAATCGTGAGAAATTAAAAAAACTTTTTACCTGTCCCATCTATTAAATTGCTAGAAGGGATTGCTTGCGGCTTGAAGTTTGTATAATGCCCATCACTACAGGTGCTCAGAATGTGTAAAATGAATGCGTGGAAATCAGTCAACACTTGTATTTAAGTTTTTGTTTCACAGACAACTTTTACATTGCCAATTACTTATTTTTTTAGTGTCTCAGTTGGGTTCTTGTGCAGGTGGCTATTTTCCTTTCATGGCTACCTGAAGACTGTGAGGCTCCTAGAGTTGTGACAAGAAGAAATTACTGGAAGAGTTTGGGTTGACACCTGAAGAATTCCTTCTTGTGGACGTCCGAGAGTTGTGACTGAATGTGAGGGTGTGGTTGCATGTTTGTAAGTGTGTGTGCTGAGCATTGCACTGACCTTATCTGATTTTTATTTTTAATTCTCTCCAGGAAATACGAAAAGTTGTACAGAGTTTAGAACAAACTGCTCGAGAGATTTTGACCCTACTTCAAGGGGTCCATCAGGGCACTGGGTTTCAGGACAGTAAGTTTTTTGCTTTGCTTTGCTTTTGCTTTTTTTTTTTTTTTTTGTGTGTGTGTGTCCAGTATATCACTCTAAGTCACGTTCTGAGTGCGCCTTTGTCATTTATTGTGAGGAATGTTTATTATGCTTTTTTTTTTTTTTTTTTTTTTATTGTGAGTGAAAATTGGAGAATAGTGGTTTGGTCATTTTGAGGATTTACTATATCCTTTATATTTTGGGTGTTTTCCATATGTGTATAATGTGGTTTAAATAGGAATGTTGTTTTGCTGTGATGGTCTATGTGTGTTTGTTTGTGTGTGTGTGTGTGTGTGTGGTGTGGTGTGTGAGGACAGGTATCTTGCTTTGTTGCCTAGGCTGGTGTGAGTTGTGTTCCTCTCACCTGAACCTCAGACTTCCATGAGTTTCATTACAGGTGGTGGCACATGTGAGTCTTTGTGTCTGTTTTAATGAATGCTTCTAATGATTGAATGCCTTTCAATATACATTTGTAGATAATAAAGTACCAGGTATTAAGTGTTCTAAAATTCATGTTTATAGTCGGTCCTTTGTTGAGATTCTAATATGTCAAGTTAGACATGGAACCCTTTGTAAGATGCAGCTGGCATAGCTAAGAGCTGAAGTTATTTTCTGATACACAGCTTACAGGTTTCCAAGGCAAGTCATATATGCAGTGATGTAGAATTTACAATCTGAGAATAGTAAAGCTCTTTTTTTTGACCATGGGAGGCAGAAACAGTCTGGTTTTTGGTATCTGAGGACTTACAGGAAAAGTAGCTGAGGAATAATGGTCTCTGATTTCAAGATGATTAATGTCTACATAGACTCCATAGATTAAGCAAGAGCTGTATTGGCAGTTTGGTAAGTTTTTCATTGTTACTCTTTGTTATCTTTTATGATCAGTTCCAAAGAGGTGCTCGAAAGCCCGAGAACATTTCAGTACGGTAAAAACACATCTAACGTCCCTGAAGACCAAGTTTCCTGCTGAGCAGTATTACAGGTTGGTGGTAGTGCTCTTTTATAACATGACACTTCTGTTTAAAGAAAGGAGAAATAGAGGTATTGAATAATTACTTATGAATAGGCAGAAGTCTTCATAGACGGAACAACAAAAAATCACATTGATAACGGTGGCAGGAAAACTAGTGTTTTAATATTTCCTTCTTTTTACTTCAGACAATTTGTAAGGCAACCATTACTTTTTTAAAAAATTATATTTTTTTTGAGATTGTAATTTGATTTCAACATTTCTCCCTTTCATTCCTCCAAGTCTTCATATCCTCCCTCCATTCTTCAGATTCATGGCCTTGCTTCTTGCTAATTGCATGCATATGTGTGTTTTGACGTCATTTCAAGGTGTCTGTCGGGGCACTAGGTTTCAGGACAGTAAGGACATCTTTGCTTTGCTTTTCAAGATTTTTATCCAATTTTATCAAACTTTTTTTTTTTTTTTTTTTTTTTGGTTTTTTGAGACAGGGTTTCTCTGTGTAGTCCCGGCTGTCCTGGAACTCACTCTATAGACCAGGCTGGCGTCGAACTCAGAAATCCGCCTGCCTCTGCCTCCCAAATGCTGGGATTACAGGCGTGCACCACCACCGCCCGGCTTTATCAAACTCTTAATAAGTCACTTTCTATTAAGAAGACATGCCCAGCGATACTGTTTTAACAAACAGATGACCCCTCTCCTCCAGCCCCCTGAATAAAGAACAACATTAAGAGGCATGTCAAATACTCAAGGCTGAGGAATTTCCACTGAGCTTGGTCAAGCTTGTAGGTTGGTTGGTGGTTTGGTTTTGTGAGGCTGGTCTTGCTGTGTTGCCCAGCTGCTGTCATACCTCTGGACTGCAGTGATTGAGGTCCCGAGAGCTGGAATTTCAAGTGTGCCACCACACATGTGCTACTGGAGTTTTTATTATGACTGCCTTTTTAGTTGTATGATAATTTAGTGATTTAGGATTAGGTATAGGAATAAGTTATGGAAGTTGATGAACAGTTATAGTTGTTTTGGTCTTCAGTTTAGGGAAAATTATTTTTCAGGCTGGAGAGATAGCTCAGTGGTTAAAAGCACTGGTTGTTGCTCTTCTAGCAGTTCTAAGTTCAATTCCTGTACTGGCTAGTTTGGTGTGTCAACTTGACACAGGCTGGAGTTATCATAGGAAAAGGAGCTTCACTTGGGGAAGTGCCTCTATGAGATCCAGCTGTGGGGCATTTTCTCAATTAGTGATCAAGTGAAAGAGGGCCCCTTGTGGGTGGTGCCATCTCTGGGCTGGTATTCTTGAGTTCTATAAGAGAGCAGGCTGAGCAAGCCAGGGGAAGCAAGCCAGTACAGAACATCCCTCCATGGCTTCTGCATCAGCTCCTGCTTCTGACCTGCTTGAGTTCCAGTCCTGACTTCCTTTGGTGATGAACAGCTGTGTGGAAGTGTAAGCTCAATAAACCCTTTCCTCTCCAACTTGCTTCTTGGTCATGATGTTTGTGCAGGAATAGAAACCCTGACTAAGACAATTCCCAACAACCACAAGGTAGCTCACAAGCATCTATAATGGTATCTGATGCTCTCTTCTGTCATGTAGGCATATGCAAATTTGCTACATACATAAATAAATCTTAAAAAGCTACAATTTTTTTTTTCCTAGCACTGATTACAAATTTCATAAGGGCATTTATTTACCTTAGTCATTTGTAGTTGAGTTTTGTTCTTCTCTCTCTGTTCCCCTCCCCCTTCCTTTTTTTTCTCTCAGGCTGGCCTTAAACTATATTTCAGGGATGATGGCTGTCTTAGTGTTTCATTGCGGTAAAGAGGTACCATGACTACGACAATTCTTATGAAGGAAAACATTTAATTTGGGCTGGCTTCTGTTTTCGTCAGGGCAGAGAGCACGGTGGGTTGGAGGCAGACCTGGTGCAGGAGAAGGAGCTGAGTGTTCTGCGTCTGCTCCACAGGCAGCGGAGGAGACTGTGCCACCCTGGGAGTAGCTTGAGCACAGGAGACCTTCAAGCCCGCCCCCACAGTGACACACTTCCTCCAACAAGGCCACACCTACTCCAACAAGGCTACCTCCTAATACTGCCAGTCCCTGTGTGCCAACAAGCATTCAGACACGAGTCTTTGGGGGCCATACCTATTCAAACTATCACAGTTGTCTTGAACATCTCACTCTCCTGTCTTTACCTCCTGAATGCTAGCATTACATATGTTTATGCCAGCAAGCTTAGTTTATGCTGTTTGTGGAGTAGAACCCAGGGCTTTGTATGTACTGAGCTAAAGACTCTGTCATCTGTGCCCTCATTCATAGTCTTTAGGACTGTTGAAAACCCTTAGTCAAACTGATAAAGTCTTTAGTTTTCGTTTCATTTTCATTTTATTAAAACATGGACTGTGCTTCTCCGTGGTTATACTTACAGGTAAATGCTACACTTCTGCACTTGTCGGGTTCATGCCATATCCATTAATGTATTTGGGTGCTGAGGTGCTTCTGTCTGTTGTATATATTGGGGATGCCCGTAAGATTTTGTTTGTAGAGAAACGCTCTTTCTAAGCTGCTGGGATGAGCCATATTGAATGTGTCCTTGTTGCTGTCCTTAGTCTCGTACTTGCTGTGCCATTTCTGCAGGTTTCATGAGCATTGGCGGTTCGTGCTTCAGCGCCTGGTCTTCCTGGCAGCGTTTGTGGTATATTTGGAAACAGAGACCCTGGTGACCCGAGAGGCTGTCACAGAGATTCTTGGCAGTAAGTGTCTCAGTGCGATCTGTAGAATCATGTACATTAGCTTAGGCATTGATGAGGGGGAGACTATTTTTTGAGTGTGTGTGTGTGTGTGTGTGTGTATGTGTATGTGTATGTGTGTATGTGTGTGTGTGTGTCTGGTCAGAGGAACAACTCTGGGTGTTCTTCCTTAGGCACTGTCTACTTAAAACCATTACATTTAATACTTTCTGTGGGTGCATGGATCATGTAATGCTCCTGTGAGCTCAGGACAGCTTGGGCGTTGGTTCCCCTTCCATCAGGTCAGTCAGTTCCCAGCACTGACCTGAGGTTGTCAGGCCTGGCAGTGAGCGTGCAGAGTGTGTAGCAGTATCTGAGTGGTTAGGGGTGGGAACACCGTGACAAGCTAGAAAAGACTTGTGCATGTGTACATTTATTCTTTGTCTTAAGTTGTTTTCATGTCATTACCATCCTTTATTCTGATTTTTTAATTTTTATTTTTAGTTGAACCAGATCGGGAAAAAGGGTTTCATCTGGATGTGGAAGATTATCTCTCAGGAGTTTTAATTCTTGCCAGTGAACTGGTAAGAAATGTGTGTGTTGGGGTAGTCCTGTGCGTGCAAGTACATATTGGAGTTCGGGAATCACCACACAAGCCACTCAGACTCTGGTCTCCGTTAAACAGGGCTGGTTTATTGAGCATATACCCCAAGACTAATTGATCAGGGCTGTAGCTCAGAGGGGAGCTGAAAGCAATGACCTGGAATGTTTTTTTTCAGGGTCCGCTTATAAAGGCAACCCCCACAGTGAGCTCATGTGCAGGTGCAGGAGATACTGCCTGTTGGTTGGTTCTGAGTCAGGCTATTTTGGTTAGCTAGACAGAACAGTTCTAACTGACCTTTATCCTGATTGGTCCTAAGTGGAGCTTAGGGCTGTGAAATGTTTTAAGATCATCAAATCTCAGAACATACACAACATAGGGCGTGTGTCAAGCTATTCTGAGTCAAGCTATTTTTCTGGGTCAGGCATGGAAAGTGGCTTCAGCTGTGCTAGGGGGTTAGGCCTTAACAGTGTACATCTGGAGGCCAGAGGACCACCTTGCTGCCATTCTTTGTGCTGGCCACTTTTTTGGGGAAGAAAAAAGTTAGGTTTACTGTGAGTGTGCATGGAGATCACAGGACAAAGTTTAGTAAGTTTTCTTGTTCCTCCATGTAGATCCTGGAGGTGGAACTCAGAACATTAGGCTTGGTGACAACCATTTACCCACTGAGTCATCTTGTAGGCCCAAATTTGTTCTTGTGTGACAGGGTTTCTCTGGCCTGAAGTTCACCAAATAGGCTAGGCTGGCCGGCTAGCCAGGAGGTCTCAAAGATCTCTACCTGTCTGCATCTCCCCAAATTTGGGATTATAAGTACATTGCACCATACCTAACTTTTGTTTAAACATGGATTTTGGGGATCACACTCGGGTCCTAATGCTTGCAAGGCAAACATTTTACTAATTGACCTCTCTCCAGCACACCAGACACTGTTTTGAATTTCCTGCTTCTGTTTCATTTTTAGTTCCTAAAATGGCTGCCTGAACTGAAGAAGTCTTAGGGTTTTTTAGGCCTTGTAGCTATAGAGGGATTTTAATCTGACAACATGGCTACTTGGGCTGAAATAGAGACAAACTCTTAGTATTCACTTTTAATCCCAAACAGTGCAGATAAAGTTACTTTGTAGAAAGTGATATCTAATTGAGGGGCAGACAGAGTGATGAATCAGAAAGATTTGACAGAACAGGCTATGCCCAGCTCTTCCGAGGAGAGAGAGGAAAGAGAGTCTACCTAAGAAAGCAGTGCAGAGAGAGAAAAGGAGAAAGGACAGCTTTACAGGGACAGTTTTACAGAGACAGGGTGAAGAGAGAACGAGACAGAGACGGAAGGAACCAGAAAATTAGAACAGATTGCCAAATAGCATGAGGGCAAGCAGAGCAGTCAGTCAGAAGCTGAGGGACGCCAGGCTGAATCCGTCGGTGTGCAGAGGAGGTTGAACCAGAACAGCTGTACTGACCAGCCAGCCAGAGCTCAGACCTAGAAAGAGTGAGCTTATTCAGTAGTACATCTCAGAGACTGAAAATAAGTGAGCTTATTCAGTAGTACATCTCAGAGACTGAAAATATTCTAGGCCTAGATACTGTAGATTGTATGAAGGCTAGAAGCTTCCAGGACTAGGTCTAGGTGAGTAAACTGAGGCAGAGAGCCTTAGAGATGATAATTACGTTAGGTGAATAAAAGTTACCTTTACATCTAGTAGTCACCTGGCAGTCATTGCATTGTATATGTCATAGTTAACAGGGCAGGGGCAGAGAAATGCTGGTTCCGATGCTCAGGAAGGAGCTGTGTATGTTTAGTGGGCACCTTTTGTTGTTGCTTTTTTGTTTGTTTGAGACAGGGTTTCTCTGGCTGTCGTGGACTTTGCTTGGTAGATTCACCAAAATCTACATGCCTCTGCCTCCCAAGTGCTGGCCTAAAGGGTATCCTATTTTGAGACAAGATATCCTGAAACCTAAATGGGCCTTGTATTCACTATACAGCTATATAGCTGAGGGTGACCCTGCACTCTTGGTTCTTCTGCCTCTACCTCCCAAGTATTGTGAGGGATCAAGTTTTACTTTAAAGATTGTAATACCTACCCCTTTTAGAAGTGTCAAGATGTTCATTTCTGACAACTATATTAATTCATAGAGTAATTTTAGAGAACAGTTTAACTGTATAGGTTAGGGAGAATTTGAGACATCCTCAACATGGAATAGGGAGGGGGGATACAGAAGCCCACTGAAACATTGTATCACCAAGTCAGACTTGTTAGAGACAACTGATGGGCAGGCTTGAACCCGAGCGGGGTCACACTGTGAGTGGCCAGGATGGAGTGTCCCGGATGCTGAGTGTCGGGACGTACTGAGTGGGTGGCACAGGGAGCCGGCAGAACGGACAGGACTCCGTGGGGAAGGAGAGCTTGTGGGTGGGTCTCGAAATCCTACTCAGCCTGCAAGATGGTCGAGCTGAGTTAATTTTAATTTTGACTTCTTACCTGTCTGTCTTATTACTTCCAGGTGGCCAGATAAACTCTGAGTAGTGTATTATTAGATAGGTAATCATGTGGCCTATGTTTGAAAAGATATCAGTTACTGTGATTGCTATGACATGTTTTCTGTTCTATACAGTAGCTGCTGAGCTGTAAAAATCACATTTGCTTAATTTAACATAACTTTATTTCATAATAAGGCATTAGAGAGATCTTAGAAGACCTAATTATAGCCATCACTTGTAGCAGGCATTGCCTGAGTTCTGGCGGCGTTTGTTTCAGAGAACTTCCTATTTTAAAGTGCTTACATGTAAGTACCTTGAATACAGAACATCAGTTCAGTGTAGGTGTTTAAATTTGAGCTTCTAGCTATGATTAGTGAGAAGGTGCCGAGAGAGAAACCACACAGTAACGTACCCGATTTCTTTCTCCTGTGCAGTCTCGGCTGTCCGTCAACAGTGTCACTGCTGGAGACTATTCTCGGCCCCTTCACATCTCTACTTTCATCAACGAGCTGGATTCAGGTTTTCGCCTTCTCAATCTGAAAAACGACTCCCTAAGGAAGCGCTACGATGGCTTGAAGTACGACGTGAAGAAAGTAGAGGAGGTGGTCTATGACCTCTCCATCCGAGGCTTCAATAAGGAGGCAGCAGCCGCTTGTGGTGAAAAATAGGAGCTTTTCCCTGCGGCTGGCCTTGCCGGCGCTGCAGTGGCCAGGGAGGGCTCTGCAGTGCTTCGTCCTGTAGTTAGCACACTAGCTGCTAAACACTGCGCTTTATTTTCCTAACCAGCTGTGGTGTGTCAGAATTGAAATACCTTTTGGATCTGGAAAAGAAAAGAAAAAAAAGAAAAGAAAAAGAAATCTTTCCACGGATGGGTCTTTTGTTGAGGTTTCAGTGCACTTGCCGTGCTGGTGTTGTATTACCATTTTGTCAGCAGTGTAAATGTTGATCCCTTGGTAACAGTCCTTTCTTGTTTGCCTGACTGTTGATGTACTGATTGACAGGTTGTCTTGTTTGTGATTCTCCCACAAGTAAACAATGGTGTTTTCTAGGTCCAGATTAGTCCTCCATTTCCAGTCGTAGCCTGGATACAGTGTGAGAATAGAATGGTTGACAAGCCAGGGAGCTTTATTTTCCCCATCTTATGTTAAGCCTGTACGTTAGTTGAATTTTTTGCCTGGGAAATTTGAGGCCCTCATTCTCTCCCTGCTACCAAAATTGAGCAGATGAAACTGTACAGTTCAACTCAGCAAGGTCAAGGTAGAAAGATCCTCTGGTAAAGTGGTGTGGTGATGTCGTGTGTTGGGTTAGAGCACCTGTCTTCTGGCATCACCCCACATCTGTCTGCCCTAACAGTTAGTCCTTACACCCGTCTAGAGCTAACACCTGTGTGCTGTGTTTGCAAACTAGAGACCTTTTCCCCCGCAGCCAGCTAGAACTGGTGGGAGTAGAAAGCCAGCCTCATGTATTCATTCATTATCTGTACTGAGGAGTGTGTTCTTAGAGAAATCAGTGCTGTTTGCTGTAGAAGAAAGTCAATTTTGGCTTTAAAAAATTCATGTGATTGGCAGTAATTTTTGGAATAAGAATTGCAGGTTGTGATCCTGTCAGTACATGTAAATTGTATAGCTTAGGGTAGTCACATAAATTTCGTGGGTTTCCCCATCCCCTCTCCTTTCCAGATAGCATAAGAATCCATGGTCATACTCGGGGTAGAACTGAAATTATTAAAGTCAAGGCTGGTGATGTAGCTTTTAGTGATAGACATGCTTGGCAGGTGTGAGGCTCTGGTCCATCCCTAGGACTTCAAAAAACTGAAAAAAAAAAAAAAACCCAAAAATAGTGTAGTTTTTTGCATTCTCTGACAGGAAGCTGCTGGCATTACTAGTGTAATAGGAAGTATTCAGGGGTGTTACCCTTTCTTGCTTGGTAGCAGTTTGGGCTTCATGTTTGTGCAGTGGGATATTGACATGATTTTTATCAAGCCATGGTTAAAGACTAGCTGGAAAGTCGGGCCTGAAAGTGCGGGCCTGTGCTCCCAGGTACACAGGAGGCTGAGGCAGGAGGTTGGCAGATTCAAGGCTTCAGGGATATCCTGGCTGATTGAGTAAGCTCCTGTGACAAAAACAAAACAAAACAAAACAACAAAAAACCAAAAAAGGCTGGGGGCGTGTTTCAGTGACTGTTTTCCTCGCACATTGGAGGCCTTGGGTTCAACCCCTTATTGTGCAGCGAGGTGGCGGGAGGGAGGCTGACTCTAATTTCCAGCCTTGAGGGATGAGCTGTGATTGATGTATATTGTTGGACATGTAGGCTAGCCTTCTTCATGGTTCTTTTTCCAGGGTTAGAATACGGTATTTGGCTGTTTTTGTTAGTTTACCCTTTGAGACAGGGTTTTGCTGATAGTTCAGGCTGGCCTGGAACTCCTGCATCTCTGATCCCGTTTCAGGTTTAGGCTCTTGAAAGTGTCTGAGAAGGTAGAAGGCTTTTCAGCTGCATGGTCAGTTAGAGACAGAAGGTTCCACAGGCTCTTGCTTTGTTGTTTAAGTGTGGGTTCTGCTAGACATCCTTAAAGCTCTTGTCAAAAGTTTCCTATTTCCTCTTTAGAGACCGGTTGTGATGTTGTGCCTGCACGGTTGCCTAGGCTGGTCTCAACCTCCTGGGCTAAGCCCTCCTCTTGCCTCAGCCTGTGAAGCAGCTGGGACTCCAGGTCAGTGCCACCATACATAACTCTCGAGATTCAGTTTCAGATGTAATGAACAGATTGCACTTAAAAGTGAAAGTATGTTCTAGTGTTGTGATTCTACTTGAGAGTTTAGATGTGTCATGTTGATAATTAGTTGTGTTTGTTACTGGCTTGTAAAGCAATAAAACTGTTTTTGGTCTCTTTGTAAAGTAGTGTGCTGCTGTTTGAATCTTCTCTGTGGAGAATCAATTGTTCATGTTCCTTGGAGGCTGAAGAAGCCTGGAGTGGTAAGCCTGGGCTGCCATGTAGTGGTGACACCAGCCAAGACACTAGCCACTCCCAGGGCTTTAATGAAAGTAGATAATAATGTCTGTGTGATCTACCTCCATGAGGAAAGTAAAGGTGTTTGAATTGAAGATGTTAAGAAATATTGCCTCTGGTTTTATTATTCCTTTTGATGACCTGTGGATTAAATGCAGATCATCACATATGCTAACCATGCATTCTACCACTGAGGTACACAGCTCCCAGGATTATTCATTCATTTTTAGAGACAGGGTCTCCTGTAGCCCAGGCTGGCCTTCAGTTTGCTGTGTAGCTGAGGGTGATTTTGGACTTCTGATCCTCCTGCCTCTTCTGTCTGAGTGCCCAGTTTGTGTGTCCCATAATACCTGGTTTCCGCCATGCTGGGGCTCAGGCCAGGGCTTTGTGCTTGCTAGGCAAGCAGTTTACCAATTGATGTCTAGCCCCAGCCTCAGCACTGTTCCAAGTTTAGAAAACTAGCTAAGGCAGCTGGAGAGATGGCTCAGCAGTTAAGAGTATGTCTAGCTTTCAGAGGCTCTGAGTTGGGTCTCCACCAGAGTATCTCCTGAAGGGCCGACTGAAGGGGGAAGGCCCTTAGACCCCTGGCAGCAGCTGCCAGCCTTCAGTCCCCGCTGGTGAGCCCTTCCATCCCCTCCGCTGCTGCCAGTGGCTGGGCGGTTGCATCCACGCGCACATGCCCTTATAGATACACATGCATGCACAAAATTTAAAGCAAAAGTCTTTAAAAAACAACAACAAAACTCAAAAAGGAAAGGGCTTGTTGAGATGCTTCAGTGGGGAAAGGTGCTTGCTACTGAGCCTGATAACCTGTTTTCAGGACCCCACATGGTGTAAAGAGAGAACAGACCCATAAGTTGTCTTCTGACCTATACACTAAGGTGCATACAGATAATAAATAAGCTATAATAAAAGTTTTTTTTTTTTTTTTTTTTTTTTTTTTTTAAGAGAAAGGCACCTTAGAAAGACATAGCCTAGCGCCTGGGTCGGCCACGGAGCAGCTTGCCTGGGTTCTTCCTGAAGCTTGCTTTATTGGGACTGAACTGATTTTCCTCTTTCAGCTACAGTTTCCTAGTCACATCCACATTAGGGCTTTTCCCAAGCCCGAAACAACTTTTATTTTATTTTTAAAGTATCTAGTTGTATTCAGCTAGAACTCTGGGAATGAATAAGTGATAGGAGGGGTTTATTAGACTGGCTTAGTTGACCAGTGAATGCCTGTACACTGGAGGCTTAGTCCCCTGCGTCTGGATGCTCCAGTAGCAAGGAGAGGCCTGGAGGGCTCCTGAGAGCTGCTGGTCTTCAGTGGGCATTGGAAGGCTGACGACACCGGGGTCTGACTCCAGGTAAGGTGACAGCTGCTGGCAGCAGCAGGGGGGGACCGAAGGCTGGGGCTGCTGCCAGAGGTGCTTAGGGGTCTTCCCCTTAGTCAGCCCTTCTGGCAAATTGATCCCAGGGCCAGTCAAATTGACAAGAAGATTAACTGTCACGGCCATTGTTGTAAGCACTGCTTAACTAAAAACAATCTCTTCATCTATACCGTGCATCCACGTTCTTGAAGGTGCGGAGAACTGCTAGTACTGGTTGGTTGAATGAGGATGGGCCGGCTAACTCAGGCTGAGTGCAGTTAACCCCGCAGGGGATGGTCTGGAGGGGCCACCGGCAGTTAAAGGTGTTGCCCTTGGGTGTTTGGGATGATGTTGTGTGGTGGCTCGCTGGTTGGTCGGAAGTGGACAAGCTCCATGGAGACTGAAATGGCGAGCCCCAGCTAAGCGCATGGCTTAATGAGTTAGGGTATGGCTCAGTAGCTAGCTGGACAGGAACTCATATCTCCCGAACCAGGTTAAAACAAGCACAGACTGGGTTTGGCTGGCTGTGCCCATTGCTCTAGTGATGTTGAGGATGGATGGGAGAGTGGCCTGCCGGCCAACTCCAGGCTTTCTTTTTCTTTTTCATTTTGGTTTTTCAAGACAGGGTTTCTCTGTGTAGCCCTGCCTGTCCTGGAATTCACTCTGTAGACTAGACTGGCCTCGGAACTCAGAAATCCACCTGCCTCTGCCTCCCAAGTGCTGGGATTACAGGCGTGCGCCACCACTGCCCGGCCAACTTCAGGTTTAATGGGAGACCCTGTCTCTGGGGAACATGAGTGATAGAACAGGACACTTGATATCCTCCTCAGGTCTCCCTGGACACAGGTAGACTCCATGTACACATCCTGGGACTTACATGTGAGCAGATGCCGCATACCACTGCCAGAACAAAACTCAAACCCACTAGGCAGAGGAAATAGAGTTTAGGGAGGTTGGCAGAAAAGTGGGCATAGTTGTCACAGAAACCAGTAGAAGATGTGGTCCTACAAGGTTTTTGGGACAAGAGTTCCATTTTATTTAACAATTTGTCATTTTTCTACACGTATGTAGCGCATTCTGACTTCTGTCTCCCTCCCACCCGGTACCCACGCCCCAGCCCTTCCCCAGGTTTGTGTCTGTTCTGTAACTCAAGGCTGCCCCACCCTAGTGTCTTAGGCTCGCTCGAAGGGCTCCCGCAGGCCTGAGTGAGGCCTTTTTCTTCTTTTCATCTCTTTTGCTAAAAATCTTTAGATTATATCCCTAAAGCTAGTCCCCCAAGGTCCATTCTCTTATTTGACAACTGACTCATTTCTGAGACAAAACACCAAGACCCAACAATCAAAATTTATTATTTGGCTAATAAATATGTCCGGTAGGATTTACCAACTCACCCCAGTACAGACTCCTCCCCTTCCTTTCTCCTTAAAAACCCACTCCTGCAAACAAACAAACAAACAAACAAACGCAAAACAGCTGCTTGCTGTCTGCTTTGCAGCATCTCCCACTGCTTGCCTTCCGGGGTAATCTTTGTGCTGGTAACTCGGTGTCTGGGTGTGTCCTCTGCTGACTTTGAGGGGGCCGGCCTCCCTTCCGTTTCTTCTGCTGTGATGAAACACCATGACCAGAAGCAAAGCGGGGTGGAAAGGGTTTGTGGCTTACGCTTCCACATCCTAGTCTAGTCCGTCAGTGAAGGAAGTCAGGGCAGGAACCTGGAGGCAGAAACTGATACAAAGGCCACCGGGGGGGGGGGGGGGAAGGGGTGCTGCTTACTGGTTTGCTCTTTAGGGCTTGCTTGGCCTGCTCTCTTACCGCCAGCCCAGAGGTGGCTCCACGGACAGTAGGCTGGAGCTTCCCCGTCCATCACAATTAAGAAAATCTGCCTGCAGCCAGATCTTAGAGGCAGTTTCTTAATCGAGGCTTCCTCCTCTCAGATGATTCTTATCTTGTGTCAAGTTGATGTGAAAATATCCAGCACACCTAGAATCGGTCAGTAGATTACAATGTGGCCCGGAAGGATCTGGTCACGTGGCTTCCTATTGTTGGGTTGATAGGCTGTACTGTGCCGGCCCAGGCCCAGTGCAGGCTGCTGCTGTGGGTCAGCCCCACAGGGTAGCACTTCCTGACTCTGCATGTGTGTGCTGTAGGACAACTTGCAGGGGCCAGTTTTTTTCCTCTGGTGGATCCTGGGGATCAAACTAAGGTTGAGAGATCTCACAGCCTGGGAACCGCGTGGTTTTTGTCCGTTAGGGTTTGTGGGGTGGGCTCCCCCGTATCGACAAGGTCAGTCTGTAGGCGTTGCCTGTAGTTTGATTTTGACTCCTGGCCCTGTGAGTGGGGTTGCTGAGGATCTGCTTCTGTTGTCCCTTAGGCTCACAGCTGCAAGCCTGACAACAGCTGCTCACAGGGAGAGGCAAAAGGCTGCGGAAGTTCTGGGACCCACGCACGCTTTAGTTTGGAAGCGGCACCTCGTTTCAGAGTCAGCGCCTGAGGGGTGGGAGTGGGAAGCCGGCGAGCCAGATACGTGCTGAAGGAGCGAAGACCGTTATGCAGTGTGCTTTTGGTCATAGGTGAATGTCAGTGGGCTTGGGTCCCGGGACCACTTGCGTGTGGTGAAAAGGTAGATGGGTCTGTAGGCATTCTCTTGGAGAGGCTTCCTGTTTGTGAGATAGCAACTGAGCTGGCCTTTGTGTTGGGTTTGTATGTGTGTTTTGTAACTTTATTTTTTGAGAAAAGTCTTCAGATACCCAATGCTGGCCTTCAACTTGCTATTAGCTAAGGCTGACCTTGACCGACTCCATCTCCCTGATGTGGTAGCTAAGGACAAGAGCCCGCTAAGCCTCTGGAATTGGAACCCCATGCTTCCTGATCTAGATCCTTTCTCATACATACTTGAAAAAGAGGATGAAACTCCGTGCCAACTAATCCTCTTCTGTTGCTCCTGGTTGTTAGTGCAGGTCCTCGTATCATAGACTGATACATATAAAGGGGCGTCATCACAGATACCTTACGTGAATGTGAATCAGTGAGTTGATTCTCGTGGGCCAGAGCCAGTAGGGTATGTAGCAGCTGAGGACTGCCATCTTCCAAGTTTGAGGTACTTAAGACAGTGTCAGAAATTCCAGGAATGCGAAGGAGCCGGCATGTTCTCTCGCACGCGTAAGAGTAAATTCTGGCGTAAGAGTAAATTCTGGCCTCTGGTTTGATTAGTGATCCTCCCCTTTCAGCTGGGCCTCAATTCCAAATCTGACCGTGAGAACCCAGGAGAGCTGCATCTTAAATTAAAACGTGGCTAATTATAGGTGATAGAGTTCGGGTGGTCTCTGGGTGTTTTCTAACTCCTAATTGCCAGCCCCTCCCAGCTCTGGGGTTCCCGGCTTTCACCAGCACAGTTGGTTTGGCCAGTACTGGGATTGAAACCTGAAGTTTTGTGCACGGCTGCTGGGCACCCAGCTAATAACACGCAGAGGGCTGTCCGTGCCGCTCTGCTTGGAGAGGAACTTTCCTTGAGTAAGTTCTGAGCTGTGAAACAAACCCTTTTAAATGTGTGTTCAAATGATGGAAGGAGACGGGCTCTCGGTGGGTTGCCCAGTCTGGCGCTTTACTCTCGGGCTCAGGGGAGCCTTCAGCCGGAGCCTTCCCAGTGGCCGGGACTGCAGGCTTGCCCTTCCTGCCCAGTCTGTTTTAACTGTAGCTTTGGCATTCCTGTAGGCCATTTCTTCCCCGATGACCTTCTGTGCTTTTACTTGAGAGCTGGGTGCAGTGGTTTTTAAAATTAATATGAAAATAGGCTTTCCTTTAAAAAGTTAGGGCTTTTGTTCTTATGTTTGTGATAAAATACCCTGACTGGAGTGACGATTGAAAGGGTTAATTTTGGCTCTAAGGTCGAGGGTGCTTTCACAGTGCGGGAGTCAAGCTTGAAGCAGCTGCCCCCGTCTCATTCCCAAGCAGGAGACAGAAATGGATCGTGCTAGCGATCCTTTTATACAGTCTAGAATCAGAGCCTGCTGAACGGAACGTCCGAACTGGGTGGGTCTTCCCACCTGTCCCAGTCAAGATAACCCCTTCAGGCATGCTCAGAGGCCAGTCTTCCCAGAGACTGGAGATTTTGCCGAATTGACAACTAACATTATTTAGCACACCTAGCAAACCCGAGGACTCATTCTCAACTAACTGAAAAGATCAGGACTTGGTAATGTGTACTTACACCACCAGTGCCAAGGAGCTGGGGATTGGTTCCCCAGGGCTCGCTGGGTAGCCAGTCTAGGCTACCTAATGGATTACAGGTTTGTCTTTGCCTCAAAAATAAAAATGGAGACAGTGCCTAAGAACACCTGAGGTTATGCACGGACTTCTACACATGTAAATGTACTTGTGTACATGTGGACTCAACCCTACCAAGATGTTAGGGGCGCTGAAACAATATGTAAACAGGTAAGAGATTCACTCATCAGCTAAAATATGAATGAGTGCTACTATGAGGAGCTGGTAATTTTATGTCAGCTTGACAAACGCTAAAGTCTTCTGAGAGGATAAGAGTGACTTGTAGGCAAGCCCTTATGGCATTTTAATTAGTGACTGATGTGGGCCGGTCCAGCCCCTGTGGGCGGGGGCATCCCCCGGGCTGGTGGTCTGTAAGGAAGCTGGCTGGTCAAGCCATAAAGGACAAGCCAGTGAGCAGCACCCCTCCCCCCCCCCCATGGCCTCTGTGTCAGCTCCAGCCTCCCCGGGTTCTTGCACTAATTGAGTCCCAGCCCGACTTCCGTGAGTGGTGAACTAGGATGTGGAAGTGTAGGCCAGAGAGACCCTCCCTTCCCAGATTGCTCTTGGTCATGGTGTTTGATCACAGCAATTGTAATACAAACATAAAACAGGGTCCAACTTTATTCATTTAATTTTAATGTGGATGCCAGGGATTCAAACTCTGGTCCTCATGTTTGTGCCCCAAACACTTTATCAGCGGAGCCATTTCCAGCCACCACGATATTGCTGTTGTTTGCGCCTCTGTCAGAGGAAGGGTAAGGATGGGCTCTTATTTACACAGTAGATGTTAAACATTTGTCCACTGAATGAATAAATGTTTCACACCACACTGAACAGTGCAAGGCTTATTCCCACACAACGGAAGAAGAGAAAAGGACTTTTGTTTTTGGATTAGTGAGCTTTTCCCATGCCCAGAGCAGCTGCTCTCTCTGTTAAACCAGACCAATCACAAAGGGAGCTAGCTAGTTCTTAGAAACACATCTCTAGCTAACATCTGACTGGCGCCTTTGCCATTTCCCGGTGTTCTAGACACAATCCGGAGCACCGGTGTCAGCAGAGCTGCCGACACTGCCAGCTCCAGCTGCCCGGAGAGCTGCCGAACAAGGCTCGCTGAGGGCTTTTGGGCGTTGGCATGGTGGTCTCCCTCGTTAGCTGCAGCACCACTCACTGCTTTTGTGACTGTGTGTGTCTTTTTTTTCTTCTTCTATGATTAAATATCCTGAAAGGAGCAACTTAAGAGAGAAAGGGCTAATTTTTTTAGTTAAAAAATTTTAATATATTGTATGTGTGTGTGTGTGTGTGTGTGTGTGCGCGCGCGCGCGCACACGCGCGTGCGTGTGTGCATGCACCGTGGCACACATGTGGAAGTCAAAGTACAACTTTTGAGTCAGTACTCTCTTCTACCCTGTGAGCCCCAGCAGTGGAGACTTGAACTCTGGTCACTAGGCCCAGCAGCAAGTGCCTTTTCCTGGTGAGCCATCTCTCAGGTCCACACACAGCTCAAGATATCACCTGGTGCCTTGGGAACACAAAGAATAAATGGATACAGCACACAAGGGTCGGCCATGAGAGGCACTAAACAGGCCTATTTCTTTACATCCTTAAATGATGGACCATTTTCCACTTACCCAGGGGGAGGTCAGAATCTAGAATCAATCGCCTGTGGCCATACCAGTGGGGGCAGTTATTTGACTAGGTTGAGGTGGGAAGACCCATCCTGACTGTGGACAGGTCTGATCCTGGACTGTAACGGAGGTCATAGCTGAGAAGCAGCAGTCATCCCCATGATGGATGGATACAACAGGATTTCAAGCTCCTGTAGCGGTGGCTTCCCCACCATGATACATACAAAGCCAGGAGAGTGCATGGGAGCCCTTAGAACTGGAGTGAGCCACCATGTGCTGGGACTCAGGGAAAGCAGCCGGTGCTCTCAACCCATGGGCCATCGCTCCAACCCTAGACCCTCCCCTTTCAAGCAGCGACTCTGTGGGCCCCTCAGTGGCCCAGAGCAGCCATGTGACTGCCCCAGAGGGCCGGGCATGTGAGGAAGCAGACACAGCCTTTCCTTTCTAGCAGCCTCACAGGCACTGCCTGTCAGTCCTGCGGTGTTAGCATTCTGTCTGAATTAGTTGCCAATATCTAAGAACCAGAGAAGATGAGAAAACAATTAAGGAATCCCTGGCAAGTTGGAGATGTAGCTCAGGTGGTAAAATCCTTGCCTTGAGACACAAGAATGTAGTTTAATCTCAGGACCCTACAGTAAAAAACCAAGACAGTTGTTGCTTTTAATCCCAGTGTTCAGGAGTCAAAACCTAGTAGATCCCTGGGGCACATTGTCCTCCACCCTCCCACCCCTATCTCCTCATCCCAGGACAGCAAAAAACAAGAACAAGATCAGTGGCCCTTGGCAAATACAGCTGAGGAAGATGTCTCTGGCCTCTGTGTATATGGTCACACATGCAAAGGCACTTGCACAGACACAGTGACACAAAGACTAAGTCAGGAAGCCAGCAGTGGCCCCGCCCATAGCCCAGCCATCCATGGCTAGGGAAGACTGAGCAGGGCATGTGCCTGCTTCCCTGAGATGTGGGGCTGACTAGCTACCATTGCTCACCTCAGCACTGAACTGCTCATCACCTCTGTCACCTGCTGCCCCGGGAGCACAAAGAACAAATGGATATAGCACACAAGGGTCAGCCATGAGAGGCACTAAGCAGACAAAACAACCCAAGAACATAAATCTGAGGTGGGGTTAAGGGGTGATGAGATGGTGAGTGCAGTGGTGTTTGCTGCCAAACTTCACAACCAGAGTTTGATCCTAGGTCTTTTAACATGATGGAAGGAGAAAACCAGCTCATAAAAAACCGTCCTCTGATCTCCACAGGCATGGTCTGGCATGTAGGTCTCCTTCCCAGAAGTAACTTTGTTTTTTTAAGAGAAGACCTTTAGCTAGGGAGATGGCCTAGTTGATAGAAATGCTTGTCTCACAAGCATAACGACCCAAGTTTGATTCCCTAAACCCATGTAAAAAGTCACAGTGGCTCTCCCTTGTGTTCTCAGTGGTGAGAGGGTAGGCAGTCACCGGCAGCTTCCTGGAACTAGCTAGTCTGATTTGGAGACATTTCAGGTCAAGGAGAGACCTAGTCAGAAATGAGCAGCAGGAGACTGAGGAATGGCACACCTGTACACACGTGCACCCACATGAACACCACACAGGAACGCACACACACATGCATGCACACACGCACATGCATACAAATCCCTCACCCCCAATGCATATGTCTCAATATGGACTGTTTTCTGGAGACTGGGCAATGTCGAGATAAGGAGAGTCAGGGGAGTGGGGGCAGAGGCACAAATAGAGGTGCTTACCTCCATCTCTTCCCTCTCCTCCTGACTCTGGGGATGGAACTAAGAGCTTTGCATGCTAAGCTATTTTCACACTACTAAGGGGGAAGTGATAGACGGGGAATGTAGACTGGTAGTTTTCAGAACCTAAGTGGGGCTGGGTCTAAGGTCTACATAGAGTAAAGTGGATTCAGTTCCCAAACCTACCATCTCCCCCTCACCCTGGTCTCCCCACTGAGCACCTTAGCTAGCTAGTTTTCTTCAGTCCTTCCCTTACCCCTTTGCCTCAGCCTCCTCAACCTGCCCCCTCCTCAGTGCAACAACATTGAGAGTGGGGCTTCAGAGGGTGATGAGGTAACCATGCAAATGGATCAACAGCCATGGGAGTAGGATAGTTAGGTGGGGGTCCTGGTTAAGGATGCTGTTCAGGAATCTGAATACTTCTGCTCTTTCCAACTGCATGGTACAGCAAGGAGTCACCCAGCAGATGCCCATCCTTGGGTGTTCAGACTGTAGGAAGAGTCTCTTCCTTATTGTCTTAGGATTTCTAGTCACAAAACACCATGACCAAGAAGCAAGCTGGGGAGGAAAGGGTTTACTCAGCTTACACTTCCACAGTGCTGTTCATCACCAAAGGAAGTCAGGACAGGAACTCACACAGGGTAGGCAGGAGTGGATGCAGAAGCCACAGAGGAATGCTGCTTACTGGCTTGCTTCCTCTGGCTTGCTCAGCTTGCTTTCTTATAGAACCCAAGACTACTAGCCCAGGAATGGCACCACCCACAATAGGTCCTCTCCTATTGATCACTAATTGAGAAAATGCCTTACAGCTGGATCTCATGGAGGTATTTCCTCAAGGGAGTCTCCTTTCTCTGTGATAACTTCAGCCTGTGTCAAGTTGACACACAAAACCACCAGTACACTTATAAATTACCTGGTGTGGGTATTGTGTTATAGCTAGAGAAGTGGACTGAGACACCTCTGGGTCTGGGGCACTTCATTGTTCACATTCTGGCCAAGGTAAACAGAAAAAGTGTTGATGAAAGGCCATCATGCAAACGCCGAGCTGACTGAACAGCTAGAGAAACAGACTGGGAGAATGGGCAGGAAGAAGGGAAGGGGACAGCAGAAATTGCAGCCAGCTTTACCCTGCCAAGAACCTGGACTGGAAGCAAACTTGGATACCTCAAAGCCAAGAGGACAGTCCCTGTCAGCATATCTGATGTTTAAAGTCAGCTCCCCTGTAGCCCAATTTTCCTTTTCTTTTTTTTTTAAATTAAATTATTTAATTCATTTACATCCTAAATGTTGCCCCCCTCCCAGAGTTCTTTGCTCCCTCCCATTTGAATCTGAGAAGTGCCCTCCCCCCAGATATCCCCCTTCCCTTGGACATCAAGTCTCGACAAGACTAGGCGATTCCTCTCCCACTGAGGCCAGACAAAACAGTCCTCGACTACAGAGGCCTTGGACCAGCCCATGTATGCTCTTTGGTTGGTGGCTTAGTTTCTGGGAGTTTCTGGGGGTCCAGGTTAGTTGATACTGCTGTTGTTCTTATGGGATTGTCATTCCCTTCAGCTCCTTCAATCCTCCTAACTCTTCCATAGGGGTTCTCGACCTCAATGTAATGGTTGACTATAAGTATCTGCACTTATCTCAGTCAGCTGCTGGTAGAGCCTCCAGCAGGTAGCTGATGGGCATAATAGGCTCCTGTCTGCAAGCACAGCATAGCATTAAAAATAGTGTCAGAGTCTGGTGCCTGCCCATGAGTTGGGAAGCTCATTGGTTGACCTTTCCTCCAGTCTCTGCTCCATTTTTGTCCCTGCATTACTTTTAGACAGGAACAATTCTGGGTCAGAAAATTTGAAGGTGGGTTGGTGTCCCCATCCCTCCACCTAGGGCCCTGCAATTTTCCTTTACTTCTTTTATAGAAGGTGCTACAGTTTATTAATTTATTTAGAATCTTTTTAGCCCTACCTCCCCCCCCCTCTTTTGAGACAGGGTATCACTGTATAGCTGCTGGCTGGCCTGGAACCAGCAGTGTAGAGCAGATTACTGAGCAAGCTTACTGGTCCCTTAGCAATTGGCCAGTGTGTTCTGTGGGTAAAAGGACCTGACAGTCATTTCAGATCTGTCTGTCTGTCTGTCTGTCTCTCTCTCTCTCTCTCTCTCTCTCTCTCTCTCTCTCTTTCCTCTTCCTCCTCCTCCTCCTCCTCCTCCTCTTCTTCTTCTTCTTCTTCTCTCCCTCTCTCCCTCCCCCTTTCTCTCTCCTCTCTCTCTTACTCCTGCCCTCTCTCCTTCCCTCTCCCTCTCTCCCTCAGTTTATCTTCTCTGTGTGATCTTTCTCTTTTTTTAGATGTTTTATTTATTAGATATTTGCTTTATTTACATTTCAAATGGTATACCCTTTCAGCGTTACCCCCTGAAAACCCCCTATCTCATCCTACCTCCCTCTCTTCACCCCCTCCCCCACCCCAATATCCTGACTTGCATTTCACTATTCTAGGGAATTGAGCCTTCACAGGATCCATGGCCTCTCCTCTTATTGATGTCTGAAATGGTCATCTTCTGCTACATATGTAGCTGGAGCCATGGGTCCCTCCATGTGTACTCTTTGGTTGGTGGTTTGGTCCCTGGAAGCTCTGGGGGTACTGGTTGGTACATATTATTGCTCCTCCTGCAGGATTGCAAACCTTTTCAGCTCATTGGGTCCTTTCTCTTGCTGCTCTATTGGGGACCCTATGCTCATTCTATTGGTTGGCTGTGAACCATGGATATTTTGATCCACTTTCCAATAAGGATCAAAGTATCCACACTTTGGTCTTCCTTCTTCTTGAGCTTCATGTGGTCATGTGAGTTGTATCTTGGGTATCCCAAGCTTTTGGGCTAATATCCACTTATCAGCCAGTACATACCGTGAGTGTTCTTTTGTGATTGGGTTACCTCAGGATGATATTTTCTAGTAAAGATCTTTTCCCAAACTGTTGGTTGCTGATTTGTTCTATTAATATTGTCCTTTGCCTTACAGAAGTTTTGCAATTTTATGAGGTCACATTTGTCAATTCTTTATCTTAGAGCCTAAACTATTGGTGTTCTATTCAGGAAAGTTTCCCCTGTACCCATGTGCTCCAGGTTCTTCCCCACTTTCTCTTCTATTAGACTCAGTGTATCTGGTTTTATGTGGAGGTCCTTGATCCTCTTGGACTTGAGTTTTGTACAGGGAGATAAGGATGGATCAATGTGCACTCTTCTACATGTCGACTGCCAGTTGACCCAGTACCATTTGTTGAAAAGGCTCTTTTTTTTTTCCACTGGATGGTTTTAGCTCCTTTGTCAAAGATCAAGTGACCATAGGTGTAAGGGTTCATTTCTGGGTCTTATATTCTATTCCATTGATCAACCTGCCTATCATTGTACCAATACCATGCAGTTTTTATCACCATTGCTCTGTAGTATAGTTTGAGGTCAGGATGGTGATTCCCCCAGAAGTTCTTTTTTTCTTTCTTTCTTTTTTTTAAGCATGTTCTTTTATAGAAAAAGTGCCAGGAGCCATTCTCACTTAGATCTCTATGCCAAGAGATTTCGATACCAGGAACCATCCCCTCCTAGATCTCAATGCCAGGAGACCTCAATACCAGGAGTTATTCTTACCTTGATCTCATGCCAAGAGCCATAGATCTCAAGACCCCCTCCTTTTGAAGCTCATCTGTGGACAGGTTACTATAGCAACTCCTTTACACTTCACCTCCTCATGACCCCCTTTATCGTGCCAAAATTCCTACAGCAATAGTTAGCATTTCCCAGAAATTATGAGAAACTGTTTCTTAGAAGTGATGCCAGCCCCCTGAAATTGTTCCCCCTCTACCCTTCCTTACACCTGCTTGCTTCCCTTTAAATTGACTTGTGTAAAAAATAAAATTTGACAGCTTAATCAGAATATTGTCTTGCTGTCTGTCTCTTGTGTCTCTGGTCTCTCACCTTCTCCTAGGTGGTTCAGGGACCCTGTTGACTGTACTGCAGGTTGGGGCACTCGGTCGTCCAACAGTGAGGCCCCCTTGAAGCCATCTACGGGAAGGAGGCTGTGGAAAAAAGGAAGAAGGGCCCTTTGCATGCAGCTCTAGGAGTGGATTAGGGGATTAGGTTGGGGCACGGTTGATCCGGCGATGCTATGCCAGAAGAAAATTTCCACAGCGACAACGACCCAGAAGGTGAGACCATGGGACAAGCATTTATTCAGCCTGTTTTAAGGCTCAAGGAATCTCTCAAGACACGAGGGGCTAGGGTGTAGAAAAAAGTTGGACAAATTTGTCCCGGGTTCCCAGAGGAAGGAACCATAGATAAGAAAACATGGGCTAGAGTAAGTAATTGTTTTAGAGATTATTATGCAACTTTTGGTCTGGAAAAATAGTTCCAGTTACTGCCTTTATCTACTGGTCTCTGATTAATGACATGCAGAATTCCTCCTGCTTCCAGGATCTAGTTCTCTGAAAAAGCACTGTGACTGCGGACTTTTAATTTTTCTAAAATTTTGAAGTCAAGGGGCTTGTTTTGGCTCTGGTTTCTTCTGGGTTTCTCAGAAATAAATCCTGAAGTTAGAGTGGCCTCTAAATCTCATAGCGCCTTTAAGAGGGCTACTTGCTCCTTGTGGCTATCATTTAGTAGAGAGAAGAAATTTCTTCAATGACTTTCCTGCTGGCAGCTTTCTAGAGTGTCAGCACCTGAGTTATGACTAGATTTCAGAGTTTGTAGAGAAGGATAGACTTTGTCTTTTTGAGAAATTAGGGGAAAGAGCAGACATAGAGACTGTTTTAAATGTCAAAAAAGATAAGGAGGGACACTTCACAATGGTCAAAGAAAAAAATCTACCAAAATGGACTCTCAATTCTGAACATCTATGTTCCAAATGCAAGGGCACCCACATTCATAAAAGAAACTTCACTAAAGTTCAAAACACACATTGCATCACACACAATAATAGTGGGAGACTTCAACACCCCACTCAGCAATAGTCAAATCATGGAAACAGAAAGTAAACAGAGACACAGTGAAATTCACAGAACTTAGGAACCAAATGGATCTCACAATTTTTTTTTAGAACATTTCATCTTAAAGCAAAAGAATATACATTCTTCTCTGCACCTCATGGTACTTTCTCCAAAATTGACCATATAATTGGTCACAAAAAGTCCTCAACAGATACAGGAATATTGAAATAATTCCATGCACCCTATCAGATCACTATGGCCTAAGGCTGGTCTTAAGTGCAAACAAAAACAACGGAAAACACATACACATGGATGTTGAACAATGTTCTACTCAATGATAACTTGGTCAAGGAAGAAATAAAGAAAGAAATTAAAGACTTTTTAGAATGTAATGAAAATGAAGACATATCATACCCAATCTTATGGGACACAATGAAAGTAGTGCTAAGATAAAAACTCATAGTGCTAAGTGCCTCCAAAAAGAAAATGGAGAGAGCTTACACTAGCAGCTTGTCAGCACACCTGAAAGCTCTAGAACAAAAGGAAGAAAACACACCCAAGAGGACTAGATGGAAATCATCAAACTCAGGGCTGAAATCAACCAAGTAATGTTTGGGTGGTGCCCAAACATAATATTTTGTTTTAAACTTAATGTGTTTGTTTTTGTTTTGTTTTTTGTTGTTGTTTTTTTTGTTTTTGTTTTTTTTTTTGGATTTGGTTTTTTTCAGACAGGGTTTCTCTGTAGAGCCCTGGCTGTCCTGGAGCTCACTCTGTAGACCAGGCTGGCCTCGAACTCAGAAATCTACCTGCCTCTTTCTCCCAAGTGCGCCACCACTGCCTGGCTAAATTTAATGTGTTTTAAATATAAACTTATTTCAGACTGTATGTTTGAATACTTTCCCCCTAACCAGACATTCTTTCTGGTAATTATTAGGGTTGAGTCCTAGGTATGGGAAGATAATACCTGATAGGCCTTTAGGTTAATAGCTCAGACTATTTCCTCTGTAGTTAATATCCCCCAGTTCAAGTGAGATGGAACTAAGGTGCCTCACAGTTTGCTTGCTAATCATAATGGTTTTTTAAAAATTAAAAAAATATTTATATTTATTTTTTATTGAATATTGTCTTCATTTATATTGCCAATGGTAAAACCTTTCCCGATATCCCCCCTCCCCATAGACCCCCAACCCCTCCCCTTGTTCCTCCTTCCCCCTGCCTCCACTTATATGCCTCTCCACCCAACACACTCCCTCCTTCCCCCCTCAGTTTCCCTTTGTTTGGGCCCCTGTTGAGCCTTTACCTGACCAAGGACCACTCCTCCCACTGATGCCCAACAAGGCCTTCCTCTGCTACATTTTTGGCTGGAACCATGTGTGCCTCTTGGTTGATGGTCAGTCCCTGGGGGTCTTGGGGCATCTGGGTTGCTGAAATAATTGTTCTTCCCATGGGGTTGTAAACCCCTTCAGCTCCTCTGGACTATCCTCCAGTTTCTCCATTGGGGACCCCATGCCCAGTCCAATAGTTGGTTGCTAGCATCTGCCTCTGTATTTGTAAGGCTCTGGCAGGCCTCCTCCAGAGACAAACATGGCATGCTCCTTTTGGTATAGACTTCTTGTCATCCATAGTAGTGTCAGGGTTTGTTGACTGTTTATAGGATGAATTCCCAGGTAGGGCAGTCTCTGGGTGGCCTTTACTTCAGTCTCTGCTCCACACATTGTCTCCCTTATTGCTCCTGTGACTATTTTGTTCCCTTTCTTAGAGGAACCAAAGCACCCTCACGTAAGTCCTTCTTCTTGAGCTTGGTGAATTGTAACTTGCTTATTTTGAGCTTTTGGGCTAACATCTGCTTATTAGTGAGTGCATACCATGTGTGTTCTTTTGTGATTGGGTTGCCTCGCTCAGGATGACACTTTCTAGTTCCATCCATTTGCCTAAGAATTTCATGAATTTGTTGTTTTTAATAGCTGAATAGTACTCCTATATATATACACACCACAGTTTCTGTATCCATTCCTCTGTTGAAGGACATCTGGGTTCTTTCCAGCTTTCTGGCTATTATAAATAAATAAGGCAGCTATGAACATAGTGGAGTATGTGTCCTTATTACATGTAGAAGCATCTTCTGGGTATATGCCTAGGAGTGGTATAGCTGGGTCTGCTGGTAAGTACTATGTCTAATTTTCTGAGGAATTGCCAAACTGATTTCCAGAGTGGTTTTACCAGCTTGCAATCCCACCAACAATGGAGAAGTGTTCCTTTTCCCCCCACATCCTCTCCAGAATCTGCAGTCCCCTGAGTTTTTCATCTTAGCCATTCTGACTGGTGTGAGGTGGAATCTCAGTGTTGTTTTGATTTGCAT